>CM076852.1:2269126-3469126 GCA_039519185.1 Astragalus membranaceus
ATCAACATCAAATCAACTTCAAATCAACTTTTGATGCAATTGGACTTAAAAAGCAAATCAAACTTCTTCCCCAAGCAAACCCCACCATGAAGGAAATCTCTCTCAAGGAGCCTATAAATACATCTCCTTCTCCTCATTTGAAGATATACCAAGTTAGAGAATTAGAATCACTTACACTTCATAGGCATGAAGGAGGGGAAAAAATTGACAACTTCTCTTTCTACTTCTACACCATTTCGTGTTGCTGTTTGATTGCTGTGAGGTGAATGCTGGAGCATTACTAGGCGAATTTTTGCAAGGGAACTTCAACCGTGTAATTGTTTCTTTATTTTCTTCCCTTTGTATTATCAAACATATGAACATGGTTATCTCTGTTTGTATGTGCTCAGTAATGTCTAGTATGAGCTAAACTTCTCTAGTTGGGATGCTTTAACTTTGTAATGATCTTTTAACTAGTTTTATGTTATATATTGAGGTTTGAATTTTAGTTCTTGCATGATAACTCTTTGATATTCATCTTTAGAATTGACCAACTAAAAGTGAATGCAAATCATAAATACAGACATGGTTTATGATTAGAACTCAAGAACTAATATGGATAAGTGTTTAATGAAGGAAACTTTGTTAATTCCATGCTAAAACCTAGACATAGGATAACATAGTCCATAGGGTGATACTGTGGGTACTTCATATACAATGGGTGAACTTATTTAGAGCTTAGACATAAGACTTGTAATGAAACCCTGACGTTAGTTGCTGAAAAGCACGCATCAATTACTACAACATCCATTGTAGGAGCATCAATCGCTACAGCATCCTTTGCTGGAGCATCATATATAACATAATGCTATCAAAAGTGATTTACTTAGTAAAGAGCATTCCAACTATCTTTCTCACTTGCATACACTCTATCTTTACTTAGCTTATTTGTTTTCTGTTATCTCACACATACTCTTATTTTAGTTGTTATTTTATTACTTGTTTCTCACTAGTTAAACTACCATTTTAAACTTTAGAAATTAATCCAGTCCCTGTGGGTACGATCTCTACTTTCTACTATATTACTTGTTAAAGACTGTGTACACTTGTACACCTTTTTGTACAACAGGTACCCGAGGGGGCGCACGGGTCGTGCTCCCCAAATTTTAAGAAAACTTTCAAACGAACCAAGGTTGTCAAAACCGGACCGGACCGGGCGGTTCGACCGGTTGAACCGGGAACCGGACCCCTATCCGGTCCAGTTGAACCCCAAAACCGGATTGTTGAAGAACCGGGAATTGAACCGGAAAACCGGCCAAAAACCGGGAACCGGACCAGAAACCGGCCAAAAACCAGGAACCGGACAGAAAACTCTTTTTTTTTTTATTTTTCTTAAAAAATGGTATATCATGTTGATTTTGGAAAAAAAAAGATAAATGATGTTGAATTTTGGTATATGGGATATTTTTTATACATTTTTATAATTAAATTGATAAAATAAATAAATAATTAAAAAATAAATGTGTACACTAATATTACTACGAGAGTATTTACATTATACTAGTATCTAACTATCTATGATTGTTGAATATTATAATTTTATTATGTCATACTATGATTTTTTTTTTGTTTTTCATCCTTTATATATTGTAAAAAATATATTAAATAATGTATTTAATTGATTCCCGTTCAACCCCCGATTCAACCGGTTGAACCCAAGAACCCCTGAACCGCTACCTCTTCCGGTTCAGTGTCCGGTCCGGTTTTGTTTGTGTTGTCTTTTATTTCAATAAATCTGTTGGATGCTAGCATCTAGCAGCTGTGTAGGATTTAAAAATTCTGTTTTGATAAATGTTTTTAATTTCAGTATTAGTGTCCAAAAGATCTCTCCCATTAGAGTTTGCATGAGCAGTGGGGACACTACTGAGTTTTAAGTTGGGGGAATGACCTTCTGATTATTGTTTTGTTGATTAATTGCACTTTATATCATTGCAGTAATAGATAATATTCCTTTTTGGGCTGAATTTAATGATGATAAAGTGTATGTGTAGAGTAGCCTTGTTTGAATAATGATTAGTTTTATTGCTGCTTCAACACTTAAACTCTGAACTTAGAAAGGAACTTAGCTAGCTAGAAATAATCTGATGCTAAGTCAAGTGTTAGTGAACTAAGATCAATGTCAAATTTCTACTAAAAATTTAGAATAGCATATGAAACTAAGTTTTGGGGGGTGCATCGATTATACTAAGGCTAAAGTATTAAGAATGTAAAAAGGTTGGTGCACTAAACAATAGGGAAAAAGAAAAGAAAGAAAAAGAGAGAATAATGCTGTAGTTGCTTAAAAAAAAGAAAAAGAAAAAGAAAAAGAAAGAAAGAAAAATAGGAAAACAAGAGCAATGCAGCAAGGTTGATCATTAAGTAGGGAGGCCATTTTGTGGAACACCATTATGGTTTTAGTCAAAAGATGATCAACTTAGAAAGAAAATGAGAGAAAAAGAAAGAAATTTTAGGAAATAAAAATTGCACTGACCAAAACTTGTTCTGAAGTACTTAGACCAAGCCCTTTGTCATGCTTTGAAGCCCCTCAACACTTATGATGAAGTTGTTAGCCTATTCTACCTTTTGAAAAATCTTTTGACTCGATTGAAAGCAAACTACTCTTTTTAAGGCTAAGAAGACTTTCAAAACTAGCTACGAATTGATCTAAGTTCAGCAGTCACACACTCACACAAATGAGCAGTAGTAATTCTGAATGTTGTAAACAATGATGTGTGTGTGTGTGTGATGCCACATCATCCAATGCTGTAGCATCAGATGTGTAGTAAAAATCTGAAAATTTGGGCCCAATAAGATCATTTTTGAAAAACTGTTTGATTTAGGGAAGCAACTAATTTTGTTTTTGTATTTTTTTGTGTATTGTTTGTTTGTCTTTGTCAAGTGTCATTGCTTTAGGACAAGCAATGGTTTAAGTTTGGGGGTGTGATAACTCTTATTTATATGTTCTAGGCTTAAATCAATGTGAGTTTCTGAGTAATATTGTTGTTAAAGTAGTTAATATGTGTTGTTTAGAGTAAAAGAGGGTTAGGAACGGATTTGTGATCATTTGGCACTTTTGGTGCCCCGTGTTGTATTTTTATGTGTTTGTTCAATGCTACAGCATCAGATGCTCCAGCAATCATTGCCCCAGCATCACTGGCAGTCAAATGCTCCAGCATTCTCCTGATGACCATGCTGTGTTTATCCTATTTGATCGAGAGGCTGTCACACTGTTGGGACAGTCATGCGCAGACCTTATTGAATCAACAGAGATATCTCCTAAATATGTTCTTATGTGTTTATTAGAGTGTCTAACCCTGACTGTAACTACTTCTTCTAAATTTTAACGTTATTTTAACGTTAAAATCCTATCTGCAGAATGCAAATCATTTTGGCTTCCCTAATCAGATCACAGATCTTATTGGGAAATCTTTCCTCTTCAAGGTTCAATGCGATGCTCCAAGTGATGCCAGATGGGAGCGCACCTATCGTGTCCGAGGAGTTGGCAATGATGATGGGTTGCTCACCAAATTCAAAGAGAAAATTAATATCCCGGTTGATACCCCCTTAATGCACAAAACCCTTCCACTCGGGTTTCTACAATTCAGTTGAGGGCAGATTTATCCAAGGTGTCATTCTCAATCCCTATGTTATGTGAATAGCATTTATAACTACCAATATCAAATTTTCTGCAACTGATTCTATATTAGATCATATCTAATTTTTGTTCCAAATTTCGAATTATATTCATTTTTTTTCCTTGCAATTTAACTATATATATGTCAGACATATTTTACAGAATACCCCTGGTGATGTCCCTAATACACAGAATACTTCCACTTTTATTGAAGATCGGAGTATCGCAGAGGTGTCTCAGGTGTTTAGAATACACAAATGCATATGCCATTTTAGGAAAAATTCATCAATCAACTTGGGTACGAAATGGTGACACTACTAACAAATTCTTTGATAAGATAATCTTGAACTTCCCCTTTATACCTCACCACCCGTCATCAACAACACTCTTTGCCCATTTCCTTTGTTCCTCGGAAAAAGACATTTTAAAAACCATTTTTAGAAAAATAGCAACAAATTTGACATCTATTAAAAGTCAAAAATGACAATTTAGTAACAATTTTGACATCTATTGAAATTTCACACGTCATACACACTCGCAGTAACTACATACTCTATTATATTGTTCACTCCAGAAATATTATAAAATTGAGTAGAATCACACAAATTAGTTATGATTTTCTAAATTACAATCATAACACACGAGATAAATGTTAAAGGTTGCCGCATTTAGGGTTAGTTTTTCTAATCATACAATGAATTCGATGATCTCAAAAGAGTAACAAAGGTTTAATCTATATCAATATCTATATCTATATATAATACATTTACGATGATGTTAAAAGAGTAACAGAGGTTCGAATTAATATGTCCAACTGCACTGCCGACTTTCAGGAAATGTAGGATTATGGAAATCACCAGATAATACAGTATCAAGATCACAAAAAAGTCGATGCTCAGGTGTGTCATAGCGTCCATCACACAAATCAAGACCTCATATAAAAGCTGTTATTTTTTTGTTATTACTAGTAGCCTGTGTGTCCATAATAACACATTTTTGGTGGTGTGTGAAGACAGTTCCAACAACCTGTATAATACCATATCATAAGCAACTTCACTGTGCTGTTTGTCTCAAAAGACAGCAGACCATTCAACCATATCACAGATTCCCAAATGGAACCAATTTGCTAACTTCAAACAAATAGAGAAATAGTTTCTAAAGAACTAAAGAAGCTATGTTTCCCATACTCTACAAAAACACATACCCACGATTTAGAGCTTATTCCACAAAACACAGGGCATTTCACATTTGCATAAAGTGTACTAGGTGGTCCAGTTACTTCAATAACCCACCTTCAATAACCAACAAAATTAACAGACCCAATCAAAAGACCAAAACTTGAAAAAAGGGGAAAACAATCCAAAACCAAATAACAACTACAAACAACAATTTAGCACAAAACTCATTTCACCAATTATTTGAATAAACCTAAGTAACAAGTAAAGTTAACATTTTTAGAAAAATATAAACAAAAAAGGGGAATCGCAAATTTAATTCAATTTTTTGGTGAATAATAATAATAATACCTTTGGAGATTGTCGGTGGCTTTATGATTGAAACCGGCTGGGGGATTAACGTGCCATTCCACGAGCTCTTTCTGGAGCCTATTGAGGGTAATCTTACTCAGATTCTGAACAACATGGATAGAAATTTAAACAATATTAACAAAGAAGTCAAAAAGAACACGGAAAAAGCGGTTTGATAAACTCTTAAATCAGGCCATAGGAAAATTATGCATATCAAGTACAGCTCAAGATTTCGAAATCGAGATTGACTGACATGATTTTGAAATGCAAAAGAACTCACCTCAAGATTGCTACCAATCGAGACCATCGCTTCACATTGTTGTTTTAGAGACGTCGTCGGAATATCAATATCAGCTTGCGGAGGGGACAAATTGATGTTCACTGCTTTCCTAATTGAAACCTAATTTGGGAAATTCAATAGCATCACCGTATCTTAAGCTTCACCAAAATTAATTAAAACCACCGCTTTCCCCTAGATGTAGAGATGACGGTGGACGGCGTACCCACGGCAGGATTCAGTGGTTTGGGCCCCAAAACGTATACGCAGCAGCCATCTCTCGAATTGGCTTCCTCTTCCTTTTCTTTCACTTTCCTTTCTTTTAACTTTTAATTTAATTAATATAATTTTCCTTTCATATTCTGATATTTCACTATTTTCTTAAATTTTAATAAAATAAAATTTCTAATTAATTATCCACAAGCGGTGCCTATTATTGGTGTGCCTTTTTTCCCTCTTTTGAAAATGTCCATCGGTGGTCTATATGTTGGGCAACAATCTATTATTTTTATAAAAAATACCAAATAAATCTTTAATGTCTTATTGAGTAATTTTGCCAATAAACTTAATTAGTTATTAACACTATTTCGGTTTGTTCGTTGATATGTTTCAAGAGAAGTGCTACCAACCTTCTCCTCGCTACTTCACGTCAAAAAAAAAAACCCTTCTTCTCGCTACTTTCCTTCCGACATTCACTTTATTGCACCTAACGAATTATTTTTGTGTCAATAGTTTCTATAGAAGTTAATATATAATTCAATGTCTTTTAGCATACTAATTTTATTGCCATTAAAGTATTTAAATTAAATCTTTAAAATAGTTTTTAAATAGAATATTGGTAAATATTTTTTGATCATTTAGTGTAAAATTAGATAAAATGATATAGCTAAATAATATATTTTTATTAATAATAATCTAAATAATATCTATATATTTATGTATAATAAATTAGTTATAAAAAAAGTAAAATGCTTAATATGAAATGTGATTTTCAACTTGGAAGCATATATTACTATTTATTTTACTAAACTGCTAAAATAGATAGCTCTAAATATACATCTCACATTAGAAATCCATCAGACAAGTGAAGTTTGAATTCTTTTTTAATATAATTTTAAATTGATCATAATATCTAAAAGTGAATATTTTTATTGTCTATACTATGAAATCACATATTTTACTTTGCCAAATAATAAATCATTTGCATTTTTCTGAAATACTAATATAGCATGTATATCCACAAAGATATATAAACTATAAATTCCTTAAATTTTATTTGATTGATATAAAATTGTTTAAATAAAATATACTTATACTTTACCTCTAATTTTTAAAGTTTTTTCAACAAGAAAATGTATATATATATATATATATATATATATGAGAAGACTTGATATTATTAAGATAAATGAGAACATTTAATTATAATTATTAGATCAAAATTAACATTTTTAATTCTGTTATTAATATTAAGATCTCTTATGATTGTTTGCTTTTTAACTAAAAGTCACAAAAAATCTTGTAATTAATGACAGAATCAAAGACATTAATTTTAATTCAACGGTTATAATTAAAATTTTTCTTTTCTCATAATAATTAATTACAAGATCTCTTGTAATTATTTACTTTTTAATTAAAAATCCCAAGAGATCTTATAATTAATGAAAGAATCAAAGCCATTAATGTTCTCATTTCTCACACACACACACATATATATATATATATATATATATATATATATATATATATATATATATATATATATATATATATATATATAAATATATATAGATAGATAGATACTCACAAGCTAACCACTTCAATTTTCCTAGAAAATAAACCAAAGTTATCATGGGACTTTTCTCAAATATGGTGTTGAATTTGGTAGTGTTTCTTCTTGCAATTTTAAGTACTTTAATGGGAAACACACAAGGAGTTGAAAGTGTTCAAAAAAACAACATTGATATGGGTTACGCCCATTCAAATCGCAAAGTTCCGTGTTGCATGCCAGGGTACTGGGGATGCTGTGATCCTAAGGTCAAAAAGCCTTAAAAATTGTATTTCTTCATCTATTTTAAATATAATAAGTGGATTCACAATATCATCCAAAAAAGTGTATCTCCTCTATATTGTTGTTATGATTGTCCTTTTTCATTTCAGATTTTTATGAATACTTTAATCACAAACTCTAATTTTTAAGATTTTGGTTCCAAATCGAATAAATCAAGATCAAACACTCAAATAATGTGATGACTATTTATTAACCTTAGGCACCTGCCATCACATGCTCAACGTTAGACCTATATTATTTCCCAAATAGATCAGTATTATGTGTTCAAAGTCCATTAGCAATTAAACACTTAATTAACGGTCTAAGCATCATTAAATAGATCATAATTATCGAGTTTTTGGCAAACAAAAAACCACAATTGATTTTTTTTTTGACCAATAAAAAACCACAATTGATTATAGCCTACGCGAATCATTAGAAAAATTATAACATGAATATAAACTAAAAAGTGTCCATTGGAGATTCATGAAAATGATCGAAAAGTTTAACCTATTAACATTTTAATACTTAAATGACTAACTTGATGGAAAAAACATAAATGGCAAATATTAAAATTTAAATTAGAATAAAGGACCTTTATAGTAATTTTGACATTATATATATATATATATATATATATATATATATATATATATATATATATATATATATATATATAGTGCATGTATTTGACGATTTGAAATAATTTTGAGGGAGGGCGAGATAACCTGTAACATTCCTAATTCGGTTAATTTTGATTTATGAAATTAACTAGCGATTTATTATTTGATTAAATGATAAGTCGAGTCATGGATGTGTTATTGTCGCGGAAGCAATATTTAATTGCTCAATTATATGAGTTATATGTATTAATTATTAATTGTATGAATTATTGTGTGCTTGATTGTTTAAGGTAGAATTTGGGGTTTTAAATGAGAATTAGAGGACAGGGGTATTTTGGTCTTTCCCCAACCATTTAAAATTTACCTTCAGCTCACAACCTCACAAAACACTAAAACCAACCCACACTTACCAATTTCAGCAAAAAACCTGAAAGTGAGAAAGAGAGGAATGAGTTTGAGAGAGAGAGAGAGAGAGAGAGAGAGAGAGAGAGAGAGAGAGAGAGAGAGAGAGAGAGAGAGAGAGAGAGAGAGAGAGAGAGAGAGAGAGAGAGAGAGAGAGAGAGAGAGAGAGAGAGAGAGAGAGAGAGAGAGAGAGAGAGAGAGAGAGAGAGAGAGAGAGAGAGAGAGAGAGAGAGAGATCGCGAGGGAGAGAGGAGGAAGAAGAGAAGGAAATTCACAAACCTTAGATGCATGTAAGTAAATTTTACACCATTCTCCTCCATTTTTCATCCTCTTTCTATAGATACTAATTTCATCTTCTACTTCTCCACAAATTTCTCCTTACCATTGATGGACCGTCAAGCTCAAAGAACCAAAAATGGAGTTTTGAAGCTTCCTATGACTTGCATGTTGACCTTAGAGCAAGAGTAGGACTTTGGGGTAGCTACATTAATGTACATTGAAGTAGTAAGAGGAAGTTGTGAGTTGCTGAGTTCGAGTTCTAAGCATTTGGGTAGTTCGGGTTCGAGTGAGAGCACGGTTCGGTGATTGTTGAGTTGTGTTCGAGTGACTTGAATTTCGATTTTTGTGATTTTCATCACGACAAGGTGAGTTCTATACTCGCTTAGGGTTTATGTTTTCGTTTTGAAGTATGCATGTCACTGAGTTGATTGTCTTGTTGTTCGTTTCGATATTGAGTCAAAAACCGTAATTTTTGAAAACTATGCATTAACGTGTCTCGGAACGAATAAGTGATTGATGTTTTATGTTATGATTGTGTTGTTTGGACTGGTTGGGTGATGGAAACGTCTGTGTTGATGTTTGGAATGAGTTTGGGTCCAATTGGTATAACATAAGATGCACAAAACACTTGAAAATCTGCAATTCTGCACTTGCCCAGCACAATTCGCGTCGCGATCGTTCACAAAATTTTTAAGGACAAAGTCTCTGTTAGTTTTCGCGACGTGATGGGACAAGTTCGCGTCGCGACCCTGTACATTTTTCAGCAAAAGTACATTAATACTATTTTAGCGATAACTTTTGATCCGGGAACCCGATTGAGGCGTTCTCAAGTGCATTTAAAAAATTATTGAAAGACCTAACCAAATAAATGAATTAATTTGTATAATGATGATTATGTGTACCTTGGTTATGAAAATGAATTATAATCGTTTAGAGTTTACGAGTGTGAAAATTTTATGACATGATAAATGGACTATATGTCCCTTGAGGTTGAGGATGAGGTTAGAATGATATTGAGGACTTGTAATGATATATATATATATATATATATATATATATATTTATATAAATTGAGGATGGGTGACGACCCTATGAGGTTAGCATACTAGGGGAGGGGAAGTCATGAGCCCTAGAACCTAGGTCCCTTGAGGTTTGCCCGCAGGGGATGACTATGTCTCTATACAAACTGGATGCTTGAACGTGTTGGTACACAATGTCAATTGTGGACCTGGTCATGGAATCAGTATTGGAAGCCTTGGAAAAGAGAACACCAAAGCTTGTGTTACAAATGTTACCGTTCGTAATATTAACCTCAAAAACACCTTAACCGGTGTGAGAATCAAAACAAGGCAGGTAAAGTTAAAGATGGCAAAGTCACTTTAAATAAATTTCATAGGCAAACACTTTAAAAAATATGTTCCGATGATATTAAGTTAAATTGCACTTTTAGTTCCCTATATTTTTCAGTTTGAAAAAAAATATTCCTTCCTGATTTCTTTTTTTTTTAGAAAATTTAGTTCTCCTAGTTTAAATATTATGATTTTAGTCCCCTTATTTTTTATTATACTTTTGGTTCCAGAAATGTGGGTTCTTTACCGTTTTAGTCCCTAATAAATCATTCATTTTGGAAAAATGAATGATCAAAAGTTTGGGGACCATATTCACGATATTTGGGTTTTTGAATTAATTCGCCAAACAAAAGTAGCTAGGAAGACCATTTCTGCCAAATTGAAAAAATTGGGGACAAAAAGTGTAACTTAACCTAATAATAATCATAAGTTTTCTAAATATGAGGGATATATACTAAATCCTAAACCTAATAATAATCATAAGTTTTCTAATTTAACCCCAAAAACTGACATGTAAGATAAGAGATGTCAATTCTAAATAAACTCTTTTTAAGTCTTATCTCTGATCATAAGTTTTCTAATTTAACCCCAAAAACTGACATGTAAGATAAGAGTTGTCAATTCTAAATAAACTCTTTTAAAGTCTTATCTCTGATCAATATGAGACTTGTATTTTTTTTCAATATACTCCCTTGCGTCCGGTACTATGGAGCTTAATGTGTAGATAAATTAAGAGCTCTTATGTTTGTATTCCATAGGGAGACTCTGGCTCAGTCCAAAATATTATGTTTTCCAACATTCAAGTTTCTGATGTTCAAACTCCAATCATGATTGATCAATACTATTGTGATGGTGGACATTGTCAAAATGAAACATCAGCTGTGGCAGTATCAGGCATAAATTATGTTGTTGCTAATAGAAGAGGAAGGAGAACTTGATTTTTTGTTGCTACTAAGATTGATTTTTGTTGATTTTAGATTCTAAAAATGAAGAATAAAACAATTGATCATTTTTATAAGAGGAAAGCTTGTGAAAATGAAAGAGGTGAACAAATGATACTTTCTACATCGGAACCGTTAAAGTTCCAAGAATTATCACTTTTACCTTTTAGTCATACTTGAGTGATCACTTTATGATTTTGTTTCAATCGTCCTTCGAGCCAACCTGGTCCCGTCTTAAAAAAACTTGGTCTTACTTTGACCCTAAGAACATCGGGTTTGTTCAAGTTTAAGGACGGGTTAGGGTCTAAAAAATGACCCTATAAAAATTTAGGGCCGGTAAGGGACAAGTATAACCGTCCCTTGCTCACCCCTATTAGCAAGATAGGATAAGGAAATAATTTATTCGTTTACCCTTATAAATATATTTTAAAATATAAAAAAAACTAATAAAAAATAAATATAAACTAAAACCAAAAATATTAATAAATTTTTATTTAAAATTAAAAATATTAATCCTTAATTTAAAAAATAAAGTATAATTTTATGATAAGCGTAATTTTTCATTTTATAAAACCTAAAAATTATAAATCTATTGAAATTTAAAAAATTAAAATATGTGATGAGAAATAAATTTATTATTAAAAAAATATAAAAATAGAAAATTAATTTAATTTTTCAACAAATGAAATATAATTGTCACATGAGCAGTTTTGTTATTAATATATAATATATTTCATATAATTATTTATTAGCTTATTTAAAATATATAATAGAATTATCTAGTTACTTGTACAATTTTTTCTAATTTGAAATTGTTTATTTGATAGTGTCAATGATTTTTTAAAAAAACCGTACAAAATTATATATATATATATATATATAATATCCTGACATGATTTGGTGTGTATCAAACACAGGATATGATAGTGTCTATCCTGCCACTATCATATACTGTCTCTATCATATCCTGTGTACTAAACGGGCCCTTCATGGTTTGAGGAACAAAAATATACTTCATGTGCGTTAGTATATTTAATTTATAATTAATTTATGATTGTGACATTGCTCTATAATTAAACGACATTTTTCTGGTACCATTTTTCTTGCACTTGTCACAGGTAGTTTAACATCTTGTAAAATTTGAGTGTGGTCGATTGGAACAAGACAAACTTCCAGATTTTATTCACAATCTAACGTCTATACGTACAAGGCAATTGCACATATCAAACAATATTAAATAGATTCATATATTCTGTTGAGTGTTTAGGTATTATTGATATGATTTTCTTATCATGCATCAACATCTTTGAAACTTTATAGTTTTACAAAGAAGTATATTTAGTTAAGAAACAATCACCAATTAAATATGTCAATTATTTATGTATTTCAAACAATAATATTATTACACAAGAATTTTAGTTACCTATAACATAACTTAGAAGTCAAGTAACAACAATCATAAGCCTAATTATAAGTAAATGACAAATTTCAAACTCACATGTTCCACAGGAGACTTTACCAAATTTTGGAAGGAATAATTCTCTACCTGGCTATTGGTCTAGGGTCTAGTAAGTGGCATCGATTATTAGCTAAGAAAAACTATATAAGAAATGTTTGATGGTTAGGATAATAAGACATAATATGATAAAAAAAACTGACACAAAATGAAAATGTGTTAGTTCTTAAACTAATACGATATTTTTTGGGTAAACCTGGGTATCCACCGGACGGACAACAGTGACTAATCCCTCGCTTATTGTAGGTAGGAGTGTGCAAAAGTAACAGTGAACCTGAACTATACTGAATACCATATTGGACCATTTAAAAAATCCTATACCATTTCCAAAAAACAACACCAATAAATCCCACTTAACAAAAAATGGAAAACCGGTAACTATTTTTGCTAAACCGGTAAAGTACTGATTTCCATTTCCCTAATTCCCGTCTCCTCTGTTACTGTGCGGCGCATACCTCCCTAGTTCTCCACTTGCTTTGAAATTAACAATGTTCCATTTTCCTTCAATTATCTCTTGGTTTTGGTTGTTATTCATCGAGTTACACCGAATCAGATTTGAAATAGTGAGATTTGGTTTTTTTTTTTTTGATAAGTCAGTGAGATTTGGTTGTTACTTCATATTATGATTTGAGTTTTCAGCTTTGACTTTAGATCTCTTGCTTAAAGAGGGTGATGGTCTATTGACCACGTGTTCTGCCGGAATCCCACCGCCGCCGGAAACTTCCAAAAGCTCACGGCAACTCCCACCGCCTCCCGCCGGAACCCCATACCACCTTGTGTCGCTCCTCCGCCGCCGTCAACTCCCACAGTATTTCTTGCGGTCGTTCCCGATCTCTCTACTACTGATTCACTTTCTCCCTCCTTCCACTGCTTCTCTCTTCCTTCCACGTTCTCTCTCTGAGATCTCTCTAGCTCTCCCCAAGATCTCTCTCTCCAATATCTCTCTCTCTCTGAGATTTGTTTCTTTCTCTGCAAAAGCGCAACCTACATAAATACGAACCGCTACACGTGTCTTGTAAGTTGCACCCCATAATCACGTTTGTTGAAGGTTTCAGTTGCAATTTTTTATTCAGAATCCAAACCGGTTATTTACCAGTTCTGTCCCGGTTTTCAACTGGTTCACAAATATAAAATGGTATATACAAACTAGTAAACTAAAACCATATTTTAAAAGTGGTGTGGTATGGTGTGGTATGGTTTATGTACCATGCACACCCCTAATTGTAGGTGCCTCGAGGGGTAGGACAGCTAGCCCAGAGTTTTAACGCTGCTCCGTACCCAAGGCGGGGATCGAACCCCCGACTATTGGTTAAGGGAGAATCAACCCCAACCGTTGAACCCACGCTTTGGGAAATTCATCACATTAGTCCCTACTCCCTAATGTTTTATAAGTACTTGCTAAAAATATGTGAAATCAATCTCGGTAGTCCTTGTAAGAGACTAAATTCATCACATTAGTCCCTAAAATCCTAATGAATTAGATACATAAATACAGTATTCAAAATCATTTTTTTGTCTCTTGTCACCGCAACATATGTAACACATATCCTGTAAATGTTCAACATTTTTTTTTTGAAAGATGTTCAACATTCACATGTGGTGTCACTTTCATAATACTGATTAAATTAGCTTCCCCTAATTTGGCTAATGAAATTTCTACAAGTGCTGCTTATTTCACGCAAATCATAGGAGAACAAAGGCTGTCATTGTTAATAATATATATATATATATATATGTTGGCATATATATATATATATATATATATATATATATATATATATATATATATATATATATATATATATATATATATATATATGCCAAAATCATTGCCCGGTTGGATTGCATTGACATGACAATTGGCAAGGATCCTTCCCACTAATTTAAAAGGTGAAACGTAGCGTAGAAAATGTAAACTAGAAGCAAATAATCAGAAATTTGTATAAGTCAACCGAACTATTAAGACTGATAAAATTAAAACCAGCACATAGATTTCTAAGTTCAAAGTTCCAACATTCTTTTTGGTTTTCACTATGTTGTTTTAGTTCATGGGATAATGCTACCCTCAAACTCTCTAAGACACTCTTTTTAATATACTCTTTTATAGGAAACTAGCACTATATGCAAACACTCTTTTTAATATACTCTTTTATAGAAAATTAGCACTATACACGTGCATATGTACGAATCGTATTGTATTGCTTGTTATTTATTATGTTTACTCGTTATGACTCAAAAGCAAAACAAAAATTGATAAATAGTGAACTTTTTAAAAATTAATGCAGGGGTAGCTTGGTAATTTAAACAACCCTATCTTTTCTTAAATAGACAGTAAAAGACAGTAGAAGATAGTAGAAAATATGTGAAATTTGGACTTTTCATTAAAAAATTGAGAAAGAAAGTGTTTAACATTAAAAATAGGTGAGAAAGGGTAGTAATTAGGGGTGAAGATTTGACCACCATAGAAAATTTGAGGGTTTTCCATTTGAGAGGGTCTACTACCATTTTTTATTGGTTAAAATTCGCATGGGCCCCACCAAATTTACATGAGACCAACATGATTTAGCGAGACTTATTTGAATTTCAATCGATAAAAAACGTCAATGGTTGTAAGTGCTTTGGCTATATATATATATTTGGGGTAAGTAAATCCAATCCAAGGTTCACAAAGAAATCCCAAGTCGTTGCCATGTGTGAATCCGCCACACTATTCTTTGTTTGCCAAATCAGCAAGTCCGTTAAAAATTGGATGACACACATTGACCAAAATTACTGATTTTGAACACAACTGGATCAAAATTGAGCTAAAAGAACACCTAGACCAAAATAGCTTAAAAGAGTATAATAAAGGACCAAAAAGTACAATTAAGATTTTAGTCTATTAATTAATAAAATTTAAACTCTTGCATTACAACTAATTGATGATTTTAATAGAGGCATTCGTAACCCGTAAGACTTAACTCAATTGATAAATACCGCAATTGTCAGGGTATTATGTCTCGTGTTCGAACCCGAACATAGTTGTGTGAGTTTTAAATCACGTTTGCTACTCTGTCTCCAGATAAAAAAACCAAAAATGTTATTTGGACCAAAAAAAGTGTACCAAAATACGAATACGTATGGAATATGGAGGGAATATGCATATAATATATTTATTTTTTTGTTTTAATTTAAGTTTAGTGTTATACGTATAATATATTAAATTTAAATAAAAAATAAATGTATTATACGCGTATTCATTCTGTATCTCATACGTATTTGTATTTTGGTACACTTTTTTGTCCGGATAACATTCCTAAAAAACAATACAGGCTTTTGTAAATACAATGTCGAAATTGTCAGACTTTCATGTCCCAGGTTCCCGAAATCTCACAGTTGCCTTTTGTAATTTGTAAGGTCTAGCTCAACTGACAAATGCCGAAATTATTAGACTTTCATGTCCCAAGTTCAGACCCAAAATTTCACAGTTGTGTATGAGTTTCAAGTCTCGTTTAAATACAATGAACCAAATCTTTTCGTGACCACACGCAGGTGAGTCAAACTAAATATGTCTCATGTGTTTATAGTCTCCCTTTTACTTGTAAACTGTCACGGTTTGATACTGTATGCCTCGTGTGCACAGTGTCGCAATCAAGCATTTTTCCACCCTATAAATAGAGCTTCAATTTTATGCTATATGTCAACTAAAACAAAATCTCTTCTCATCATTTCCTTCCACCTTTTCACTTTGTACCTCTCTCTATAAATTTTAAAAACGAAGAGTATCATGAACCTAAACAATATTACATTGATCATTGCAATTGCCTTTTGTGTCTTGTCTTCCAGTGCCACAAGAAGCAACCATTGGAGGAAACTCAAAGCTGCGTCTTCTACTTTTAATGTATTAGACTATGGTGCTAAAGGTGATGGACATGTAGATGACACAAAGGTGATCTCAAATTGTTTCTTTATATCTATCTATTTATTTATCAATCAATAGTGAATCATAAATTTAATCTTCAAAATTGAGAATAGTTGTTAACTTTAGTCTTTGAAATTATTAATATTCTAAAGGAAAAAACTTAGATATAGGTACTATTAGTACAGTTCTTCAAAGAAAAAGTAGGAAAACTGTTATTAACTGTTGTGCAGGTGTATTTTTATAAATGTCGTTTTATCAACAAAAAAAATTTAAAAAGTGTTTGTATCTGAACCTATACGCGCAATAGCTATGACATTGTACGTTAGTCTTGTTCTATTTAAATAGTCAATAGTCCTTTTGGATCGGTCAAATTAACCCCTGAAATTGTCTAGCAGAGACTAACATGATCAAATTTTCAATTCAAAAATCGTTTTCCCGAATTTCATTAATTTTAGTGACTAAGTTTAAATCATTCTACACTTTGATATTAAATTGGTTATTCTTTGTCTAACAACATTTAAGGGACATCATGTGAGTGTGATGGGTGAGAAGAGTTAATCTTGAGTATTTGAATGGTCAAGATTGCTTCACTTTGAATCAAATACTAACTATGGTAGTCTCATGAGAGCATCTGTTTGTATCATGTGAAAGCATGGATGAACTAATCTTATATTAACACCATATTTAATATACACAATCATATGTTACAAAAAAATATACATAATCATATATTTTGCTTATAAAAAAATACATAATCTGTGTCAAAAAAAAAATACATAATCATATATTAATTAACCGTGTATGATTTTATGCATTGATGATTAGATACACTCTATAGTTTATACCCTTTTCATATATAAATTGCTTTCATTCTTATAATCATCCACTTAATTTAAAACTCCAAAACAAAATGGCACAGGCCTTTGAACAAGCATGGGCAGCTGCTTGCAAGATGGAGGCCTCAACAATGGTTGTTCCATCTGGTTCTGTATTTCTGGTGAAGCCAATTTCTTTCTCAGGCCCAAATTGTGAGCCCAACATTGTTTTTCAGGTGAATGAGTTCGTCTACTCTCCCAACATTTCCATGCTATGTATGTGATCATGCAAACACTAGAACTATGAAGCACCGACTCCGACACGGACACGACATTGATATGAATACTGAGACACGTTAATGTCCAAAATATATGATACCGAGACACACCACATATATATAAGAAAATTATAAAGATAACTAAAACAATAAACATATACACTCCGATCAATTATCAAAAAAAAAAATACACTCATCTGATCAACATGACAAAAATTTAAATGGAGAGTTAAATTATCTAAAGCGATGTCTAAGTCAAAAAAATATTTTTTAAATACGACACCGCAGAGAGGTGTCCGACTACAATATGAACACGCGACACGACACTCTCAAGTAGAGTCGATGCTTCAGAGCACTAGAAGCACTAGATTTATTAGTATGTCAAGTACATAATCTTTTTTAACACATTATATATGTTTATAAAATTACATATGCAGCTAGATGGCAAAATAATTGCACCTACAAGCTCTGCAGCTTGGGGCTCAGGTACCTTACAATGGCTTGAATTCACTAAGCTAGAGAAGATTACAATCAAAGGTAAAGGTGTAATTGATGGTCAAGGCTCGGTCTGGTGGAATGACTCTCCCAATAAACTGCCAAGTACCAAACCAACGGTAAGAATATTTCTTGCATCGAACTTTTCTTTTTGCTGTCTGTAGATGGAGTGACAAGTACCATATGAAAACTCACACACGTAAAGTAGAGATTCCAGGTTCGAATCCAGATATATAACCACATAAATATGCATCCTAATAATCAGTGGTGCTAGGCCTTACAGATTAACTTCTTTTTGTCATTGAATAAACTATGCTACTCTCATGTGCTTAGCTATAATTTCTATTTTCAGGCACTTAGGTTCTATGGAAGTAATGGTGTAACAATCACCGGAATAACCATTCAGAATAGTCAGCAAACTCATCTTAAGTTTGATTCATGTACAAATGTTCAAGTCTTTGATATAACAGTTTCATCACCTGGTGATAGCCCAAATACAGATGGAATCCACCTTCAGAACTCTCAAAACATTGTCATCTATAGCAGCACACTTACTTGTGGTAAGCATCTTTCTAAAAATTTGGAGTTTATTTGCCTATGAGCATATCTAATAGAGAGCGAAACATTATATAGTGAGATGAAACTGAATATTATGGCATAAAATGATGGATTTGGATTCTCTCCTTCCACTCTCCCTACATCTCTCTCCATCCTCTCTATCTCTCTCTTAATTTCACTCTCTCTCATCATTAAAAAATTATAAACCAAAGATGAGAGAGAGTAAAAATAAGAGAGAGATAGAGAGGAAGGAGGGAGATGTAGGGAGAGTGGAATGAGAGAATCCAAAGTGATAAAATGATGAAAAAAAGAAGTTACCGTTCTATTATTTAATATTTTTTTTTTGATAAGTCAAAAGTTTTATTGATATGGGGGCACTAGGGGTGCCTCAGCCTGCTTACAATTAATGTAACCGGCTAATACAATTTCGAGGATCATTATTCCACTCATCAAATTCTATGTTACACTGGTTTCCCAATCTATGCGCTAACCACCCCCAAGAAAGTGTTTTTACATGATATATCATTTGTGAGATATTTGGTATTCCTCCTCTAAAAATGACCCTATTCCGGTTGATCCAAATGATCCATACAGCAGCGATCCAGACCATGAATCGAAGTCTTTTGAGTTTCTTTCCTCCCGTGGTGATTCGATGCTGCCACAAGTGATCCCACGCCCCATCACAGTTAATGCTAGACGTTCCGAGCCATTCGAAAATTCCTTCCCACAGCTGAACCGAGAGCCTGCACTGGAAAAAGAGATGAGCAGAATCCTCCTCTGAACCGAAACAAAATACGCAGCTGCTGTTAAAATGCTGCTCCATAATACCACGCTGCACAAGAAGCTTCCTTGTTGGCAACCGATCAATTAACACTCTCCATCCGTGTCCCATAAACTTAGAAGGCGCTGCAGTACGCCAGAATTTTTTCAGGATTCTGCATTCTGAATCGGACAGCAGCAGGATGTCCTCTCCACTGTTGATCAATCTGCTGTATGCAGATTTAACCGTATACTGCTGAGAGCTCGAATCCTTCCAGCACCATCGATCTTCCCTGTTCCGGTCCAAACAAATAGACCTCAAAATGCTATCCAATTCTCCAGCCATTACACTTTCTTCCTCTGTTAATGTTTCTTTCCATTGTAGCCTCCACACCCAAGTTTCGCCTTCCCACAGTCCAAACTCAGCAACTCTTCCGTCGGCGCGACCGGATACAACAAATAATTGCGGAAATAGCTCTTCAAATGTCATTGGGCTACACCAACAATCTTTCCAAAACTTTGCTTTGTCACCACTACCCAATTTTATCCTTACCATATCACCAAACCAATTACTACCTTCCACTAATTCTTTGTCAATTAAGTGTATGTCTTTCCACCAAACCGATTTTTGAGATTGAGCCAGCACCCCACCCGATCCATACAAACCTTCTACTAACTCTCTCCACACATTATCTTGTTGTATTAGTATTCTCCACCGCCACTTCCCCAATAGTGCTCTATTAAAAGCTTCCATATCCTTAATACCGAGTCCTCCTTTTTCCTTTGGTAAACAAATTCTACTCCATTTCACCCACGCCATCTTCTTCACCTCTCCACTTCCTCCCCAAAGAAAATTCCTTTGTATTGCCACCATTTCTTTGATTACTTTCTTAGGTGCCTTAAAAAAGGAGAAGTAGTAGAGCGGAAGACTTGCCAATACCGAATTGATTAGTGTCACCCTCCCTCCCATAGAGAGTTGTCTACTTCTCCAAGATGACAATTTATTCTTCATCTTCTTGATCACCGGTTGCCAAGTGCTACTCATTCTAGGATTTGCCCCCACCGGAACCCCTAGGAACTTAAATGGAACACTCCCCGTGTTGCAATACAAGAATCTAGCTCCTAATCTTAACTCCTCCTCCTCCACATTAATCCCCAATAAACAACTTTTATGAAAATTCACACGAAGTCCCGACACTAGCTCAAAGATCCTCAATACCGCTTTTAGGCACCACAAATTCTCCTTTGATTTGGATCCCATGAACAGAGTATCATCCGCAAATTGAAGAATCGGGTACGATAAACCATCTGATACCGAGAAGGCCTCAAACCAACCTTGATCAATACAATTCTTTACCATACCCGAAAGCCCTTCCGCAACCATTAAGAAAAGAAAGCGTGCCAATGGATCCCCTTGCTTTAATCCCCTTTCCATAGAGAATTCACCGGTTGGGCTACCATTAACCAACACCGACACATTGCCCGTGAAAATGCAAGCTTTCATCCACAATCTCCAAGTTTCACAAAATCCCAACCTCACCATCATATACTCCAAAAAACTCCAAGCCACCGAGTCATATGCCTTCTCGAAATCTACTTTAAAAAGAACCAATGGTTTCTTCTTCTTCTTTGCAAAATTGAGTATCTCATTAGTCACTAAAACACCATCTAAAATTTGTCTTCCCTTTAGAAAAGCGGTTTGCGTTTCCGAGATAACACCGGGCAACACCTCTTTAAGTCTCCTAGCCAACACCTTGGATATAATCTTGTACATACATCCTATGAGAGAGATAGGCCTAAAGTCTCCTAGTTCTTGCGGATTCTTCTTCTTTCCAATTAAGGCTACAAATGATGAAGTAAAAGCTTTAGGCAACCTAGCATTCGTGTGGAATTGATTCATAACACCCATCACCTCCCCTTTAATAGTTTCCCAACATGACTTAATGAAATTGAAATTGAACCCATCGGGTCCCGGACTCTTGCTTCCCTCACAACTCCAAATAGCCTCCTCTACTTCCTCTAAGGTGAAGGGGGGTGTCAGATTTTGCGCCTCCACCGGTGAGATACTCTTGAAACCGACTCCATCAAGGGTTGGTCTACAATGTGACGCTTCGGTAAATTGTTGTTGAAAATGCCTCCTCACCTCTTCTTTAATCTCCCCTACGTCTTGCAACCACTCCTCCCCAACCTTTTTTTATGATTGAGTGAAACAAAAGACTAGTTACATTTCATATCCCAAAATAAAAGGGAAAAAAACTAGGGCCTCAAATTGCGGACGTAACATAAAAAAAAATGAGAAAATCACTGCATATAGTAGTCAAGAAATGATAGATTTGAATCCGGCCAGTGCCTTGATAACTCATCCTTTTGATAACTTTAGGCTATTCTTGGAGAAAGTGAGATAAGATGAGAGGGAAAATAATCAATGTGAAAGATAGACACAAAATAAGCAAATGCATGGTGTCCTTCACGTTCTAAAGACACTGAATCTCTCCCCCAAATTGAAATGGATCCAAATTGGAAGGTTCGTGTTCAACATTTATCCAAGGGTGCCAATTTCTTGATTGCGACACTTTTTTTGATCCATTGAAATCCAAATACAAAAAGGAGATATTAGAGGAAGATGGATGCTAGCAACATACTCTATAAATACCCGTCTCCTCACAAATACTCTCTTATTTATTGAAATTTTAACGAGTCTCGCTAAATCATGTGAGTACACATATCATAAATTTAATCAATAGAAAGAGAGTGTTGAAAAACGTGTAACCCTAACATTTCTCTTATAAAAAACTGAATGCAATGCGTTTCATAATGTCATTACATGTCATGTGTATATCATTAATAGTGTCACTTCTTCATTATGTAGGGGATGACTGTGTCTCGATACAAACTGGATGCACGAACGTGTTGGTACACAATGTCAATTGTGGACCTGGTCACGGAATTAGTATTGGAAGCCTTGGAAAAGAGAATACCAAAGCTTGTGTTACAAATGTCACGGTCCGTGATATTACCCTCAAAAACACCTTGACCGGTGTGAGAATCAAAACATGGCAGGTAAAGTTAAAGTTAGCAAAGTCACTTTAAATAAATTTCATAGGCAAACACTTTTAAAAATATGTTCTCATAATATTAAATTAAGTGCACTTTTAGTCCCGCGTGACTTTTTTTTTGGGAAAATTTAGTTCTCTTAGTTTAAATATTATGAATTTAGTCCCTTTATTTTTTATTATACTTTCGGTTTCATAAATATGGGCTCTTTACTGTTTTTGTCCCTAATAAATCATTCATTTTGGAAAAATGAAGGATCAAAAGTGTGGTGACCATATTCGCAATATTTGGGTTTTTGAATAAATTCGCCAAACAAAAGTTGAAGACCATTTCCGTCAAATTGAAAAAAATGGGGACAAAAAGTGTAACTTAATAATTATCATAAGTTTTCTAAATGACAAATTCAAATTATCATAAGCAAAATCATTTTCTACATGTCAACTTTTTAATCTCTCCTATCTAACGTGTTTGTAAGCAACTGGAAGTTAGGAATCGAATTAATGTCAAAAATCTCTCAAAGTTATAAGCCAGTCCAAAGTAAAACTCTTAAATTTTAGGTCTAATTTAACCCCAAAAACTGACATGTAAGATAAGACGTGTCAATTTTAAATAAACTCTTTTAAAGTCTTATCTCTAATCAATATGAGACTTGAATTTTTTTTCAATATACTCCATCGCGTTTGGTATTATGGAGCTTAATGCGTAGATAAATTAAGAGCTCATATGTTTGTATTCCACAGGGAGGTTCCGGCTCAGTCCAAAATATTATGTTTTCCAACATTCATGTTTCTGATGTTCAAACTCCAATCATGATTGATCAATACTATTGTGATGGTGGACATTGTCAAAATGAAACATCAGCTGTGGCAGTATCAGGCATAAATTACGTAAATGTAAAGGGGACATATACTAAGGAGCCTATTTATTTTGCATGCAGTGACAGCTTACCTTGTACTGGCATAACCCTAGATACCATAGAGTTACAATCAAGTCTAGAAAATAAGAACTCCAATGTTCCTTTTTGTTGGAAAGCATATGGAAAGTTAAAAACTGAAACAGTTCCTCCTGTTGACTGTTTACAAAAGGGAAACCAATCAAACTTTGGATTCAATTCCAACAAATATTCTTGCTGAATTTGATTACTAGTATTAGCAAATATGGGGGCTATATTATGTATACAGATTATACATAGAAAGTTGTTCTCTTAATTTTAAGATTAGTGTGGTAGTGATATACATATTATTGTACATGAAAATTGCTATCTTGCTATATAAATTAGTGGGTGTCCATATGTATGTAATGTTGGGTGACTTTAAAGAACCATGATCTAAAATAATAAATATAATGTAAAGGCTTGATTAAAATAGTCCTCAACTTTCTTTTCCACGAATTTAGTCCTCATTTTCCCAATTCCTAAAATTCTTGCCCCTCCCTAATTAGGTCAAATATTTTCCTGACTTGGTAATCATTTATCCAACTTCAAGTAGCGCTTTTCAAATGCTACTAATAGCGTATAACACCTCACTTTTTTTTGTTATTTTTATACTCATTATTTTTCTTTAATTCCTTCTCTATTCTCATCAAATATTTTGTCATGATTAAATAATTTAGTCAGGACTTAAATATGTCCTTTAACATCATTATACATTTATCAGCTAGTTTAACTTAACCTATTGAAATAGCAAAGTCTATAATGAAAAATAGTTTCTTCATGGCTATATTGGACTCAAGGGGTGATCGGTCTATTATATTATTAATGTACATTCTATTGAGAGGAGACTATCGAAAGAGGTAGTAAACTGCAACGCTTTGATAATTGATACTACAATTAAAGCTCAATTAAAGTTTGTTGGAAACTTAACTCACTACAACACGCGAATGCACAAAGAACACGAAGACAGACCAAGATCAAAGATAGAGCTTCAATCTTGGTTCAATACCAGAATCCCAGACACGCAGAACAATATGCTTACAAGGACGGTTGCAATTGAGATGCAAGGATCAAAGAATTGAAGAATCAAGCGCACACTCCCTCACAGATGAAGGACCGCAAAGGGTAAAAGACAGAATTAAGATCACACACACACACACACACACACAGTTTGTTCACCCAGTTCGGAATCAGTGTGATTCCTACATCTGGGGGACTAAGCGAATGCTTAGGTCCATCTTATTGAATCAATTTCTCTGAAGTGTTTACAATTTGTGATTATCCCCAAATTGAACCCCCTCACTTCCCTGAAACCCTAGATTCTCGTGTATCTCTCTTCTCTCAACCCTGTTAATTTTGTTATGTTACAGAGATGGTTATGCAACAACATATATACGTGCTGATAACCTTGAAACTGAAAAATCACTTCTAACAGATTGAATAACAGATTCTGGTAACAGGCTGTTATTATGCTAACTAACAGATACACGTGTAGGATAGGAAATGATGGATATATCTGATTTGTGTGCCACCTCAGCAACAATCTCCACCTTGGCACACCAATCCTTGACTCAATCTGAACCCCAAACATTGCTTAGTCCAGCTTGAACTTAGCTAGAGGAACTTAAAGCATATGCACGGCCAGGTCTAGTACACACCATGGCATACATGAGACTGCCAACAGCACTTGCATATGGAATTTTCTCCATCTGCTTCTGTTCCTCCTCAGAATCTGGACAGTCAGATTTAGACGGCTTTAGTTGGGAACCAATAGGAATGTTTGTAGTCTTAGCATCAGTCATATTAAACCTGCTTAGGACTTTCCTTGAGTAGCTCTCCTGTGTTATTAGGAGACTATGAGAGTTCTGTTTCCTCTGTATCTCCATTCCCAAAATTTTCTTGGCTGGTCCTAAATCTTTCATCTCAAATTCCTTTCCTAGAAGGTTTTTAAGTGTGTCAATTTCCTTCATGCTCTTGCTTGCTATAAGCATATCATCCACATACAAGAGTAGATAGATGTAGTCTCCATTATTCAACTCCTTGTAGTACACACAACTATCATAATTGCTTCTTTTGTATTTGATATCCATCATGTAATTGTCAAACCTTTTATACCACTGCCTTGGGGATTGTTTCAGTCCATATAGAGACTTTTGCAGCAGACAGACCAGATCCCCCTTTCCTACTTCTTCAAACCCTTTAGGTTGAGACATGTAGATCTTTTCTTCAAGAACACCATGTAGGAAGGCTGTCTTAACATCCATTTGCTCAAGACATAGGTTATACTGAGCAACCAGTGCTAGAAGCACCCTAATAGATGTATGTTTAACCACTGGGGAGAAGATTTCATTGAAATCAACTCCCTCTCTTTGAGTATATCCTTTTGCAACCAGCCTAGCATTGAACCTAGGTGGGTCCTTCTCTGAATTTCCCTCCTTTTTCTTATAGAGCCACTTACAACCTACTAGCTTGACTCCAGTAGGCTCCTTTTTATTATTGTGCAAGGCATCTATCTCTTCATTCATAGCTTTCTGCCACTCCTTACTTTGTTCACTGCTCATGGCTTCCTGATAAGTGCATGGTTCTTCATTTATCAGAGATTCTGCAGTGTTCAAAGCATATGCAGTGACAGGCTCATAACCAAACCTGTTTGGTGCTTGATCTGTCTTCTTTCGCTGTCTCTGCATAACATGTACTCCTGTTCTGATTCATCTTGTTCAGAGTCAGAACTTGTGTTAGTTTCCCTTGCTTGTTCATCAACATGATTATCAACTATTTCATCATCTGTTGATTTGTTTTTCAACTCCACCTCAAACTGGAATTCCTTGTTCTTGTCACCCTTTTCAAGTACTTCACTGCACTATTCCCCTTATGTCAGTTTTGATTCATGGAAGGTAACTTCTCTACTAATAATACTTTTCTTTTCATCAATTGACCATATTTATACCCTTTCACTCCTTCTGGATACCCCATAAACAGACCCTTCTTTGACCTTGGTTCAAGATTGCCTTCATTCACATGAAAGTATGCAGGACACCCAAATACTCTTAGATGCTTGAGGTTTGGTGCCTTGCCAGTCCACACTTCTTGGGGAGTCTTAAAATTCAAAGCTGTTGAAGGACTCCTATTGACAAGATAACAAGCAGTATGCACTGCCTCACCCCAAAAGCTCTTAGGTAGCTTTGCACATGAGAGCATATATCTAACTTTCTCCAATAGAGTTCTATTCAACCTTTCAACAAGACCATTTTGTTGAGGAGTGCCTCTCACAGTGAAATTCCTATAGATTCCATGTTCTTTGCAAAATCTATTGAATTCTTCATTACAAAATTCCGGTCCATTATCAGTTCTAAGTGCTTTGACTTTTAAACCACATTGTGTTTCTACTTTCTTTTTCCATTCAACAAAGGTACTGTCATACCCCAATTTTGTCCAGCTTAGATCAAAACCCTAATTTTCCACAAAAATAAATAAGTTGAGGAGTGAGAAGCATCATGCATTGCATTTTGAGTCCTAAAAGTCATTCCAAAGTTTCTAAAATCATTTTTAGAGTTGAAATGCACTTTTTGGGTAAATCAGGTTTTTTTGAGTCCAAAAGGGTATTTTGGTCATTTCACAATAAAAATGATAATTCCTCATGAAGGTCATTGAGCATGCATTCTAAGATTCTAGAGGTCATTTCTAGGGTTATAGATTCATTTTTGAAGTGGAAATGCATTATCGGGCAAAATTAGGGTTTTTGGGTCAAAAAGGGCATTTTGGTCATTTTACCCTAAAAGATAATTTCTCAGTAAAAATCACTGGGCATCTTTGGAGGAATTCATTTGGGTCAAAATGAGTTGGGTTATAAATTTTTGCGCATCATTGATTAAATTTTGCATAAAAAGTCAAGTTTCGAAGAAAAGGGCAAAATGGTCATTTCCGCTAGAGTGAGGCCCAAAATCAATTTTGGGAGTGGTGTTGTCATGGAATTTTGGGCCCAATGATTGAATCCTAGGATGAGCCCAAAATAAAAAAAAAAAGAATAAAAGAATGATCATAAAAAGAAAAATCAAAAAGAATCAAAATAAGGTAGTGTCTTTAATAAGACAAAATGTACTATTTTGTGACAACTTGCATTTTTTCCCTCTCTTTCCCTCCTCATGGCTGCGAATTTCAGCCCTCCTTTTTCCCTCATTTTGTGTTTCTTCATGCCCTTAATCCATGTGAGTTGTATTCCTAGCCATTGATTAAAATTCTAGATCAAATCCTAGGCTACAACTATGTGCAAATTGACCTAATTGCCCCCAACAACTTTTGTGTACAAAAAACTCTTCAATTTCATATGACACCAGCCATTCCTCACTCATTTGTGTTTTCTCTTTGTCCCTAATCCATGTGCATTGCAATATTGGCCCTTGATTCAAATTCTATCTCAAATCTCAATGGTTGGCAAAAGCACAATGTCCTATATACCCTTAATTTTGCACCTCATATAAAACCCAAAATAAGAGACCATAGGGGAGAGGATTCTCATTTTACCCTAGCACACAATCAGATCACAATTCCTCTCCTCCTCCCCTCTCAAACCCAAGACCACCTCCCACCATTTCCACCACCAATTCTTCAATTTTCAACCATCCAAACTTCATTATTCTTGATTCCTACACTAGATCCATTTCTAATCTTGCATTATCTTCAAAGTTCATCATCAAATCCTTCAATATCAAGTGATTTTCGTGGGATTCAAGAGGAGGTTCAAGTGTTCTTGGTTTCTATTTTGATCTTCTTCCTCATTTCAAGCAAGATCTAGAGGTAAGCTCACAAACTCTTGCATTTTCTTTAATTTTCATTATGTAATCTCTCTTCTCCTCATCTCAACTCCTTCATATATTGTTGTTGATGCTTTGAGGAGCCATCTCAAACATTATTGACAAGCACTTAGGGAGGCTTGGGTGTTTGAGGTGGCTCCTTGGCTTTGAAGGAATTGTTCTTGTGTCTTCTTGTATTTTATTGTATTTTAAACCTTGTTGGTATAATTTTCATCAAATAAAAACCCATTCTCATACCCATTCTGCTAGTTTTGTTTCCTTTGATTTTGCGTGAATAAATGCATGATTTGGTTGATGTTTGTCTTAGGAACTTGCATGATAGATTAGGTCCTCTTCTTTTGTGTTGTTTTGTGTGTTAATTTGTCAATTTTTGCATGAAATAAGTTGATGATTCCATGCTTGTATGCATTCGGCCATGACTAGGTTTTTACCCCTTTGATTGCTTGAAGATTGTCATTTTGATTGTGGTTGAGTAAATGCAAGTTATGTCATTGTGTTTGTTTACTTTTTACCATTTTACTTTACCACTTCATTAACTTTTTACCAAAAAAACATAAAAACATTTTACCACTTTGGTTTTTACCATTTCACTTAGTTTTTACCAAAACATTTTTATCTCATCACATAAAACATTTTTACCTTCATTCAAAACATTTTACCACTTGCATCTTTGCATAAAAACCCCCAAAACATTTTCTCACATGCATTTCAAACTTTTTTTAACTTTATGAAATAAACCCCAAAATACTTTTACCACTTTCAAGATCAAAAACATTTCATCTCATTTCCAAAACACAAAAACCCCAAAAACATTTTACCACTTTCTTACCTAAACCTTTTACCAAAACATTTTCACTCTCATACATCTTCATCCATCCCTATTTTATGCGACACTCTCATGCATCCTCTTACTTATTCTTCCATATTCATTTCTAACTTACATATTCACATGTCCATGCATACTCAAATGTTCATACCTTACACAATAATTATGCTCATGCATTCATAGTCTTGTATGCTTAATCTTTCATTCATGCATAGTCTTGTATGCCCACGCATTTGCATATTTGCCTAATCATGCACATCATTGCTTGCATGTTCATTCATCTAACCTAGATCATTCTATGCCTATAATCAATTGTATTCTCTTGTTCTTGATGCAACTTAAATGTCTTGATTTAATTGTGTGCCATCCTTTCTACATGTATGACCTCCTAATGAAGACGTAAGCCTACTTGCTTGTTGTAGCATAGAGTCATTAGAGTAAATACACTCCTTTGAGATTGTTGCCCGTCCCGTAGCAATTCTCACCCACACAACACAATTGTTTTGAGAACTTTGTTTTGCATCTTTGATAATTGAATCCCTTGATTGTATTGGCATGCTTAATCTTGGTTGATGAATAATATGTTCATGATTGCTTGATTGTTGAAGTATGAGTCTTGTTCATTCATTTGCATTTGGTCATGGATTTAGAATTGATTTGAAGTGTTCTACTTCTTTTCCTTTTTCTAAAAACCTCTTTCCTAGATTCATTAATAAAAGAAAACCCTTTTACTTTCAAAACAAAAATAAATCAATCGTCATTAAACACCAATCGCGCCGTTGCCGATTAGGCCGTTAATGATGATGTTGTTTTCAAAAGGAGTTAGTAGCGAGACCATTCTAACCGTTGTTGTTCGGTCTTCGCAAAAGCTCTACCCCATTTTCGAAAACTTATTCATTTCTCAAAAATAAATCAATTGTCATTAAACACCAATCGCGCCGTTGCCGATTAGGTCATTAATGATGATTTCATTTTCAAAAGAGTTAGTAGTGAGGCCATTCTAACCGTTGTTGTTCGGTCTTCACAAACGCTCATCCAATTGCGAAAAACCCCTTAAGCCGTTTTCAAAACCAAAATCCGAGAACTACGTAGCTTTGATCCCTATTCCAGTGAGGGTACGTAGGAGCGGGGTCCTGTCCCGTCAAGCACACTCTTAAAAAAATCTTTGTTTTGTCCTGATTTTCAAAGATAACCCGAGAACTACGTAGCTTTGATCCCTCTTCCAGTGAGGGTACGTAGGAGCGGGTCATAGCCCGTCAAGCACCCTTTTAAAAAATCTTTGTTTTGTTCCGCTTTTCAAAGATACCAAAAATATTCTTCTTCCCCCCGTTTTCAATAAAACAATTTCTCAAATGAAATAAAAAGAAAAGGAAAGAAAAGAAAAGAAGTAGAACAAACCGCTTTCAAACTCAAACTTTTGTCCAAACAACACATCAAGTTAATGGTTCCCTTTCGGTAGAAAGGAGGTGCGGGGTGCTAATCCCTTCCCCGTACCTAACCGACCCCCGAACCTACATCTCTAGTTTTCAAAAGACCATCCGCCTTGTTTAAAAGACCTTTTTTCAATGTTTTGGTCTTAAAATTAAAATATTGGTGGCGGCTCCGAACTTTTTCCACGTTGTCAAACGAAAAGTCCCAAACCGGATTTTTCGGGCGCAACAGGTACTACAGGCTTCATCTTTTGTCTTTAACAAGTAAATCCAAACCTTCCTACTATAGTCATCAGTGAAAGTTATGAAGTACATTTTTCCACCATGTGAAGGTGTCTGAGTTGGCCCCCACAAGTCTGAATGTATATATCCAAGCTTCTCCTCTATTTTGTGTACCCCTGTAGCAAACTTAACTCTTGTTTGCTTGCCAAAAACACAGTATTCACAAAACCCAAAATTAGAGATTTTATCACCACAGAGCAGCCCTTGCTTGTCCAGCTCCTTGAGACCCTTTTCACTCATATGGCCCTGTCTTTGATGCCATATGAGTGCTTTGTCATTGGAGGAGCTGACAACATTTTCTTCTCCTGTCCAAGTGCTTCCCTGAAGCACATACAAATTGTTCTTTACTCTAGTACCCTTCATCACTACCCTAGAGCCTTTCATGACCTTTAGGATTGAATCTTCACCTTTAAAGGTGAAACCTGCAGCCTCTAGAGTGCCTAGAGATATCAGTGATCTTTTAAGGTCAAGAACATGTCTCACATTAGTTATTATACCATCAGCTAGAACTAATTTCACAGTTCCAATTCCTATGACTTTACAAGCTTTGTTGTTTCCCATCATGACTTGACCTCCATTGTAGGGTTTGTAATCTACAAAACTGTCTCTTCTAGGACACATATGGTAGGAACAACCAGAATCTAGCACCCAGTCATCACTGCCAGAGGTTGTGGCTGCAACATTGGACTCATTTCTCCCATCATCTGCAGCAACCAAAACATCAGCCCTATTGTCTTCATCAGTGCTCAAAGTTTGATCTTCTGTGTCACTGGCAATGTCCAGTTCTTCACAGCACTCTTCTCCTACAGCAAACAACAGTTCACAAATCTCATACCCATCTGATGCCACTGATGCAGTTCCTGTATCATCACTGTTCTGTTTCTTCTTATTGTTTTTGTCAGGACAATTTCTTTTGTAATGACCTTATTTATTGCAAATGTAACACTTGTTATGCTTAGGTTTAGATCTTGATCTAGACCTGTTCTTTCCTTTCCCTTCTTTCTTTCAGTTCTTCCCCTTACCATCAGATTTTCACTCTGATCAGTATCCTTATGATCAGTCTTCTTGGAGAGTTCTTTTGACAATAAAGCACTCTGCACTTCATCAAGACTAAGTGATTCTCTCCCATAGATGAGAGTATCAGCCAAGGTATCATAGGAACTAGATAAGGATCTAATTAACCGTAGGGCCTGATCTTCATCTTCTATTTTTATATCTATATTTTCAAGATCTAAAATCAGTCTATTGAATTCATCAATATGGTCGCCAATGGATGTTCCTTGACTCATCTTAAAGGTGTATAGTTTTTGTTTGAGATAAAGCCTATTTTCTAGGGTCTTGGTCATATATAGGCTTCTACTTTTAACCAAACAGCAGCAGTGGATTTCTCTTTTGAGATTTCTCTAAGAAATTTATCTCCCAAACAAAGAATTATAGCACTATATGCTTTATTCAAAATATCTTTCTTTTCTTTTGCAGATAGAGTATCAGGGAGTCTGTTCTCACCTTCAAGTGCTTCTTCCAGACCTTGCTACACAAGAACAGCACGCATCTTCATTCGCCATAGGCCAAAGTCATTTTTACCATTGAAATTTTCAACATTAAACTTTGCCATCTCCATTGAATTGCAGCTTCCTTCTCCAACGATTCTCTTGATACCAGTTGTTGGAAACTTAACTCACTACAACACGCGAATGCACAAAGAACACGAAGACAGACCAAGATCAAAGATAGAGCTTCAATCTTGGTTCAATACCAGAATCCCAGACACGCAGAACAATATGCTTACAAGGACGTTGTAATTGAGATTCAAGGATCAAAGAATTGAAGAATCAAGCGCACACTCCCTCACAGATGAAGGACAACCGCAAAGGGTAAATGACAGAATTAAAATCACACACACACACAAACAGTTTGTTCACCCAGTTCGGAATCAGTGTGATTCCTACATCTGGGGGACTAAGCGAATGCTTAGGTCCATCATGATTGAATCAATTTCCTTGAAGTGTTTACAATTTGTGATTATCCCCAAATTGAACCCCCTCACTTCCTTGAAACCCTAGATTCACGTGTATCTCTCTTCTCTCAACCCTGTTAATTATGTTATGTTACAGAGATGGTTATGCAGCAACATATATACCTGCTGATAACCTTGAAATTGAAAAATAACTTCTAACAGATTGAATAACAGATTCTGGTAACAGACTGTTATTATGCTAACTAACTGATACACGTGTAGGATAGGAAATGATGGATATATCTGATTTGTGTGCCACCTCAGCAACAAAATTAAATATTATCACAAAATTATGTGAAATAAACTACAACACTTTGATAATTGATACATACCTTGAAAAAGTTAAACCTAAACTCTTGCTCTATAATTTGGACAAGTTTAATGTCCTAATAACCATCTGGACAAAACATCGTTATGGTATGTGTCCACATGATGTTCTGTAAATAACTTTTATGAGGGAGCAAGTGAACTCCAAAGTCATTTTTGACGAGCTATGCCAGGAAGCTAAAAGCTACCCTAACAAAACTAAGGAAAATTACTAAAAAAGAAGAGAACAAGTTACACTATTAAAAATTAAAATTCGTTCTTCATTCGTTTGGTAGGTCTAAAATGTCTCTATGGACTTACATATATAGTGTAACGAAGTAAATGACCTAAAGCTAAAAATCCCAAGTAAAAGAACACAAACATAAAGTTCAATTAAATAAAATACTACAACTAAATAATTCTAGATAAACTCCTATCAAGCTATCTTAATTTTAAATGACTTGACTAACACAACTAATCTCCTAAGTATTGATGTTTGAGATAATGTAAACAAAGACTTAGGCCATTCCATAATAAGCCATCTAGTCAAGAAAACTTGATATTGCAATTAGAAAATTGATTTTATACTGATGTGTGGCTTCATGTGATGCTTGCTCCTACATTGGAACCACTCCAAAGTTCAAACTTCATAATTTATAAACAACCTTTCTTTGGGTTCTTTGTCAGACTTGTATATGAAAGTTTTCATGCATAGTTGCCGAGATCCTGCCACACTGTAAAGAACACAAAATATAAACAAATTAATATGCATAATGTGTAAGATAAGCATATTGTTTTAGTGAGTTGATGCACAGTGTTGTCCACAAGCACAAGTTCTTTTGAGAAGGTCCTTTTTCCTTTGGATAAATCAGCCATATTATGCATTCGAATGACTGTAATAACCACTGTGAAAATCTGATCACCGGGTGCGATATTAGCAATTAAGGTGTGACACCAACATTTTCAAACTCAGCTTTAGTTTTTGTTTCCATGTTGTCTTCCTTGTATTTTCTTTGGGGCTGTTAATTGATATTGTTTATTTGTTAATAATTAAACACCAACAAAAATATTTTTTAATAATTAATTTAAAACGTTGAGTAATTGTGAGTTTGGTAGTTGAAACATATGATATCCCTTTTACTTTATATTTGACATTTTGTCCGTATATTATTAAAAAAAAATTGAACGTGAAGAGCCTAGAAATTCAGACCCCAATCGAATATTGTGTTCAAGTGCTACGAAATTAGGGGTGTAGTTATGCATTATAGACTATGCTAGTTGAATGTTATTTAGATTGATTTTCAATTTGATTTTTCATATATTTTATTTTTTCTCTAAATGTTATTAATTCTGACAAAACCTTTTTTTTTTAATTATTTCTACAGGTTTGTAAATATGGGAATGTTTATGTCACTCAATCATAAAGTCTAATATTATTATGGCAATTTGAATTTTGTTGTGAAATGGACTAAAACTAGAGCAAGAATAAGAACAAGCAAATGAGACAATGAGAGAAGAAGAAGTATCTCTTGTATATTACTCTTGAAGGTGTCCCACTACAATGATATATGAGTCCTATTTATAGGCTCAAGTTTTGTAACCTATGACATACATTTAATATATACAATAATGGAAAAGAATAATGCCTAGACATCCACTTTATTCACAATACTCCCCCGTGGATGTCTATTAAGGATATGACTCATTAAAAACCTTACTAAGAAAAATCCCAGTGGGAAAAAAATCTTAGAGAAGGAAAAGAGTACAACATCATTTGCTTGAGGGCTGCCTCGTTAAAAACCTTACCCCGGAAAACCCATTGGGACAAAACCGTGGTGAAGGAAAAAAGAGTGCAGAACATGTTTATTTCTCCCCCTCAACTATGTAATCATCTCTGAGACGACGAAGACCAATCTTCCATATTAGCTGTTCAAAAGTTTTGCTTGGCAATGACTTTGTCAAAAGATCTGCTAAGTTATCACATGAACGAATGTGTTGAATGTCAATATCACCATTCTTTTGAAGATCATGAGTGAAGAAAAACTTTGCTGAAATATGCTTTGTTCTATCTCCTTTGATATACCCTTCTTTCAATTGAGCAATGTATGCAGTGTTATCTTCATACATAGTTGTTGCCATCATTTTCTCAGAAGATAAACCACAGGTTTCTTGTATATGTTGAACTACTGACCTTAACCAAATGCATTCCCGACTTGCTTCATGTAATGCTAAAATTTCTGCATGGTTAGATGATGTGGCTGTTATGGTCTGTTTTACAGACCTCCATGAAATGGCTGTATCACCACATGTAAAAAGATAGCCTGTTTGTGATCTACCATTATGAGGTTCAGATAAATAACCTGCATCTGCATAACTAGTTAAATCTGACTTTGACTCATTTGAATAAAATAAACCCATATCCATTGTACCTCTAAGGTAACGAAGTACATGCTTGACTCCATTCCAATGTCTTCGTGTAGGGGAAGAACTATGTCTTGCTAATAAATTGACAGCAAATGATATATCAGGACGTGTATAATTAGCAAGGTACATTAGTGCGCCAATTGCACTGAGATATGGTACTTCAGGACCAAGTAGTTCCTCATCATTTTCTTGAGGTCTAAATGGATCTTTATTCACATCTAATGATCTTAAAATATTTGGTGTACACAGTGGATGTGATTTGTCCATGTAAAACCGTTTTAGTACTTTTGCTATATAAGTTTCTTGGTGTACAAGAATTCCATTCCTTAAATATTAAATTTGTAATCCCAAACAAAATTTTGTCCTTCCTAAGTCCTTCATCTCGAACTCTTTCTTTAAGCAATATATAGCTTTTGGAAGCTCTTCTGGAGGTCCAATAATATTTAAGTCATCTACATAAACAACAATTATAGCAAATTCTTTTTCAGATCTTTTCATAAAAATGCATGGACATATGGGGTCATTTTTATATCCCTTCTTTAACAAATATTTACTAAGACGATTATACCACATGCGTCCAGATTGTTTAAGTCCATAGAGAGACTTATTCAATTTGATCGAATAATCTTCTCGAGAGCCTGGATTGTTTGTCTTAGGAAAATGAAATCCTTCAGGGAGTTTCATATAAATTTCACTATCAAGTGGAACCATATAAATATGATGTAACCACATCCATCATATGTAAATTTAGCCCCTCACGTGCTACTAGAATAATTAAGTATCGAAAAGTATTTGCATCCACTACAGGTGAATAAGTTTCTTCAAAATCGATGCTAGGTCTTTGTGAAAATCATTGAGCAACAAGTCGAGCTTTGTATCTCACAATTTCACCATTTTCATTTCATTTTCGTACAAAAACCCACTTATATCCAACTGGCTTCACACCTTCAGGTGTTCGGACTACAGGTCCAAAAACATTTCTCTTACAAAGTGAGTTTAATTCCGCTTCAATTGCATCTTTCCACTTTGTCCAGTCATTTCTTTGTCGACAATCTTTGATGGACTTTGGTTCATGATCCTCATTATCACTCATCACATTTAGCGCTATATTATAATCCAAAATATCGTCAATATTGACTATGTTTCGGTTCCATCGTACTCCATTCATGACATAGTTTATTGAGATCTCTTCATTTTCAATATATTCAGGTACCTGATCAGTCTTTTCTAGAAATGATTCAACAATTATGTCTGAAGAACCCTTTGGAGTTTTTGTATCCTCACTTGGAGTTTCTATATCCTCAGTTGGGCCGTTTATCCTTTTAGCTCCTTTTCTTGATCGAGGATTTTTATCTTTAGAACCGATAGGTCTACCACGCTTCATGCGTGGTTGAGACTGATCATTTGCAATGTTAGGTTGTCCAACGGGGACATCAACTTTGATTGGAGCATTAGCAACTGGTATATATGATTTAGTCACTCTTTTAGGATCAGTGAATGCACCTGGTAATTCGTTTGCTAGATTTTGCAAATGTATTATCCTTTGAACTTCAAGTTCACATTGTTTTGTACGAGGATCAAGATGAGAAAGTGACAATTCATTCCAACGAATTTCCTTGTCCAGTTGTTTATTCTCTCCCCCTAATATTGGGAAAATTGATTCATCAAAGTGACAATCAACGAACCTAGCTGTGAATAAATCTCCTATTGATAGTTCGAGATATTTTATTATAGATGGAGATTCATATCCAACATATATTCCCAATCTTCTTTGGGGACCCATTTTTGTGCGTTTTGGTGGAGGGATTGGAACATATACCGCACATCCAAAAATTCTTATATGGGAAATGTTAGGCTCTTTACCAAAAACCAATTGTGAGGGAGAATAAGTGTGATGACTTGTTGGCCTGATGCGAACTAATGTTGCAGCATGCAATATTGCATCTCCCCAAGAAGAAATTGGAAGTTTTGATTTCATGAGTATTGGTCTTGCAATCAACTTTAGACGTTTAATGAATGACTCTGCAAGCCCATTATGTGTATGAACATGTGCTACATGATGTTCAACATCGATTCCAATAGAAATACAATACTCATTGAATGCCTGAGATGTAAATTCAGCAGCATTATCAAGGCGTACGTATTTTCTTAACTGGGTAGTCAGGAAAATGAGCTCTTAATCGAATTAGTTGAGCAAGCAATCTCGCAAACGCTTGGTTGCGAGTTGATAACAAACAGACATGTGACCATCTAGTCGATGCATCGATTAAAACCATAAAATATCTAAATGGTCCACATGGTGGGTGTATTGGCCCACAGATATCACTTTGTATCCGTTCTAAAAATGCAAGAGATTCACCCTCAATTTTTGTTGGTGATGGTCTAATTATCAACTTTCCTTGGGAACATGTAGTACATGAAAAATTATTGAATTGAAGAATCTCCCGGCTCTTCAATGGATGTCCACATGAATTTTCAATTATTTTTCGCATCATAATAGAACTGGGATGGCCCAACCGGTCATGCCAAATGAGAAACTTGTTGTGATTTGTAAACTTCTGGTTCACAATAGAATGTGTTTCAATTGTACTAATAAAGGTCTAGTACAAACCATTTGAAAATGTTGGTAATTTTTCCAATATACTTATTTCTCCTGCGGCATGTCTCGTGATATAGAGATATTCGTTATCTTCTTCATTTGTTGTTTCAATATGGTAACCATTTAAGCGGATATCTTTGAAACTCAATAAGTTTCTATGAGACTTGGGAGAATATAGTGCCATATCAATATCTAATTTTGTTCCTCCAGGTAACAATACACTGGCTCTTCCGGAGCCTTCAATTATTTTTGTAGTACCAGATATAGTACTAACATTGGTTTTTTGCATTACTAAGTAAGAAAAATAATTCCTGTCCGTGAGAATCGTGTGGGTTGTTCCACTGTCAGTGAGACACATATCTCCATTATTGTTGCTAGTGACAATACTCATTCTAGCTTTCAAAAGGATAAAAATAAATAAATAAATAAATAAATAAATAAATCAATAATAATAATGAGTATAATAAATTTTTGGAAACATTATAACTAAATTTTTTTTATTTCCTGAAAAGTGAAAAGAAACACACCAAAACATAAACTTCAACAATCACTTAAACTTAAGTAATTTCAAACCAAGCAACAAAAACATAATATTAAAATGGAAGGAAACTATTTCTTAAGGACCCCATCTCCAATGAGGTGATCAATATTCCCATCTGGATCAGCAAAGAAATCAGCAACATCTAAGTGAGTGACATCTATAGGGCCATAATCAAAATCATCATCTTCATAAGCAAAACGTGTCTCTATCTTTTTCCCTTTATTTTTTCTCTGATTCTTGGTAAAGGTCAACAAGATGCTTTGGTGTACGACAGGTACGCGACCAATGACCTTTTCCCCCACAACGGTAGCAATTGTTTTCATCCTGTTTGCTATTTTGCCCACCGTTTTCTTTTCACTATTTTTCCACTTCTGGTGGGAAAATGTGTTCTTGGAAATTCCACTACGGCCATGTCCACGACCACGACCATGGACAAAACCACGACCACGACCAAAACCACGATCATGGCCAAAATTGTAACCACGACCTCGAGCTTGCCCATCAGTATAATGATCGTGTTTTGCTACATTTGCTTCAGGAAATGGAGCAGTACCAGTTGGACGGGCCTCATGATTTTTCATTAAAAGCTCATTATTTTGTTCAGCCACAAGAAGACAAGAAATTAGTTCAGAATATTTCTTAAATCCCCTTTCTCTATATTGCTGCTGTAGGAGCACATTAGATGCATGAAAAGTAGAGAAAGTTTTTTTTCTAACATATCTTCATCAGCGACATTTTCTCGACATAACTTCAACTGAGAATGATTCTGAGTAGTGCAGAGTTATATTCACTTACATTTTTAAAGTCTTGTAAGAGTAAATGCATCCAATGATAACGAGCTTTTGGAAGAATAACAGTTTTCTGATGGTCATATCTTTCTTTTAAATTATTCCAAAGAACAAGTGGGTCTTTCACAGTAAGATACTCACTTTTGAGTTCTTCATGAAGATGATGGCGGAGAAAAATCAAAGCTTTGGCTTTATATTGATTTGATGCTTTGTTTCCTTCTTTGATAGTGTCTCCAAGACCATTTGCATCTAAATGAATTTCAGCATCTAGCACCCAAGATAAATAATTCTTTCCTGTGATGTCAAGAGCCACAAAGTCAAGTTTTGTAAGATTCGACATATTTAGTTCTATCATGAAAATGTAAAATTAATCAAGTTAGATAAAATAATAATAATAATAATAATAATAATAATAATAATAATAATAATAATAATAATAATAATAATAATAACAACGTAACACAATAACTTTATGTAGACAATCATAACGTAAATTCAAAGACAATGAATTCATAACGGACTTGAATTCATAATGTAAATTAAAAGACAATGAATTCATAACGTAAATTATTATAATTTATATTGAATTCATAACGTGTAATATAGAAACTAAAATTTTATAAAGATAATCACAGACCTTAAGATAATCATGTAAACGATCTAGTTATTCTAAAAACATGAAAGATATTCTCTCATTTGTTCTTCAGGAACTATATCTCAAAGTTTCATATTTTGAGCAATTATTCTAGCTAGGGTGCTTAAGTGATGAATTTCTTCAGGAATTCATCAAAAGTAGACTAACATAGTAATCCAACAGGGATTACTAAAGTGATAGAATAAAATAGTAATCCAACAGGGATTACTTAACTGATTAAAAGTAGATAAATATAGTAATCCAACAGGGATTACTTAAGTGATGAATTTCTTCAGAAATTCATCATAGAATAAAATAGTAATCCAACAGGGATTACTTAAGTGATTAAAAGTAGACAAATATAGTAATTCAACAGGGATTACTTAAGTGATGAATTTCTTCAGGAATTCATCATAGAATAAAAATAGAAAAATGATAATAAAATTTCTATGATAATATTATTAATCGTTCTTGTTAGATTATAGCTCAAAACAAATAACACAATTTTAAAAACACCAAAATGAAAGTTGAAAAACATGAGAACCAATAAGAAGTAATACTACCTTAGGATATTTAGAGCGTGCTGATAACGTGTTGTGAAATGGACTAAAACTAGAGCAAGAATAAGAACAAGCAAATGAGACAATGAGAGAAAAAGAAGTATCTCTTGTATATTACTCTTGAAGGTGTCCCACTACAATGATATATGAGTCCTATTTATAGGCTCAAGTTTTGTAACCTATGACATACATTTAATATATACAATAATGGAAAAGAATAATGCCTAGACATCCACTTTATTCACAATAAATTTGGAATTGTTGCCATATTGGTTATTATGAGTTATTACAATTGATTTTAACTTACAACAATTGATTTATACAGTATGGAATTGTTGCCATATTGGTTGACATAGAGGATCACTCTAGTTTGTATATTACTAGTGTGTATGACCCGTGTGATGGGTATACAATATATTGTGAAATTCTATAAATTTTAAATATCATATGATATATAAAAGTTGGTAACAAAAAAATATGATATATATATATAAATTGTTAAAAATCTAACCAAGCTGTATTTGAATATGAGAAAAGAGGTTTCATTTGATATCATAAACCCCAACTATATCATAAACCCCAACTACTAAGGTATTTGAATTATTGTTTGAATTTCGTATTAGTATTAACGTATCTGGATGCAAATATGGTTCTTTTCGTGAATTTGAATTCTGGCATAGTTATTGTATTATCATATTAATTAGGCTAACGGAATATGTATTTTGGCTTGTATGACTCCTTTATTAAATAGCTTTTTATAATTGGATACCATTTGAAATAGTATTGTGTGAATTAGTAATTATTTGCTTATAGAAATTATTGTCTTTATTTTACTGTTTCATATACCAATTAATGTCGAAATCTCAATGTATGATCACAAAGGAAAATGATTGAAAACATTTTGTTTTTCAGTAAGAACATGAAATTAAATGTCATGGATTTAATGCCGACAAGCACCACGTAATTTAATGAAACCGAACAGGTATGCCATGGATCTGTGAACGAAATCAAGATATTTCGAATGATCTCAATGTGTGTTTGGAACTCTATATGGAGCGTATGCCATGGATCCGTGAATGGAATCAAGATATTTCATTTCCTTAATTTTTAATTTTTACTAAACGGAATCAAGATATTTCGAATGATCTCAATGTGCGTTTGTATACTCTCAAGTGAGAGTGAAGCATTTAACGCATGGAGGAAGAGCTGGTTTGGAGCAAATTTGAAAAATTAGTAACATATATAAAACATTTGAATTTATGCAATTGTTGTTACGGAAATAATTTAATTTCCATATATACATTGGTTGACCACATTTATGGACATTGGTTCTGAATATTTACTATTTCATAGTGTCTTTAATTAGAAATTAATTGAGGAATGCCCGTCAGTTTAATTCGAATAAGACTATGATGTAGAGTTGAATTAGGTTTCAAGTTGGGAGAAATCCTGTACCTAAATTAAGAGAAATAGAAGGAAAAAACTTAGGTGTGATTCTATAGGTATTACAAATAAAACATGAAACTTTTAGATATGAGAAAAACGACTAAGAATGCAAATTATTTTAATTAGCTTTCCCCCCAATTGTGAATGCAAATTAGTTTCTACATGAATTTCACTTTTCGCCTGTATATTGACGTGAAATATGTAAGACTGGAAGAGATAATTACAATCAAACAGTCCTAAACCAAATGCAGTTCAAACAACTTTATAAACACAGTACCAGCCATAGAAGATTTATAATTTTAATGAACTCAATTAAAGTAAGGTATGTCCAAATCCTTCATGGTTATGACATATGCAGCACAAGACCTCTTTGAAGAAGCATTTCCACAAACTTTTTTTATGCTTTTGTATACTGTATTGCTTTCACAGTTTGATGTAGGAGGTGAGTATCTTCTTGGGTATGTCTAAGTTCTGCAAGTGTTTGTGCTTGTGTTTGAGGAAAAAGAAGGTACACACACAAAACTATAAACTGGTCCTGAGGCAAAAAAGGAAGAATCAAGAGAAAGGAGACACGAACCATTATCAAAGAGTGAGAATGACGTTGATCACAATGACGCTGTATGATGAAAAACATGGCATCCATGAAATTAGGGAGAAAACCCTTAAAAGTCTATTATATTGAAAGTAGTGAGATATTATAAAGTGAGAAGAGACGAATACAAATAAATATATCTACCATCTACCTTATATACTAACCAGCTAATGGGCCTTACTACTAACTAATGAGCTTACTATCTATATTTTAACAATAGTAGATTTTCAGATTCTGGAAACATATATTCGAAAACAAATCCCTAAGCGAGTATAGAACTCACCCGAAGTGATGAGAATCACACAAACAACGAATGACTGGAATGCGACTACAAAGTATCCTCACGAACAATCCTCGCACGCGAACTTTCCTCTCAAACTCGAACTCAAAACCGCTCCACTACCAAGTACAGAATCTGACTCTCACTCTATTGTTTTAAAATCACAATGTGGTTGTTTAAGGTGCTCTAGCTACTGGGTATCAAACTCCAGACACTTCATGCAAGCTTCAAAACTCCATATTTGGTCAAGTGGAGCTTGGATGTTCAACAATGGCGAAATGAGTTGGAGAAGGGTGTTGAAGATGATGTTTGTACCAGTAGATAGAGGGTGAAAAGCTTATTTCAATGGTGTTGGAAATCGAAACATGCATCAAGAATTTCTGGTTTCCCTTTCCTCTCCTTTCTCTTTCTCTCTCTCTCGTATCTCTTCCCCCTCTCAACTCTCTATTTTGTTATTTTGGTTCTGTTTGGTTTCAGCAACATGTGGGGGTTAGTGTTGGTCATGTGAGTGTTTTGGTGAGCTGAGGTAAAAGAGCTAGGGAATTGACCAATATGCCCTTAAGTGATTCATCCTCCACAATCTCACTTAAATCTATCTTAATCCATTTTTATCAACAACTAATCACCAATGCATACATACATATATCTTTGACAATTAATTAACTATGACATATCATAAATTATGACTAATTATTTAATTTATAATTAAACATGACATCTTGCTAATTTTGATTACCAAAATTAGTTAAATTGCGGGATGTTACAATACACCCAAACTTGAGATGGGGATATTTCACCCGCATATTATCCTCGATCTCCCATGTCGCTTCGTCAGGTGAGGCACCATCCCAAAGCACTTTGACAATAGGAATTGATCTCGTCCGGAGCGTTTTCTCGCCACGTTCGATGATTTGAATTGGATTAGGCTGATAAGACAGGTCCGGTCAGATGTCAACCATCTCAAAACTTAACGGCTGGCCCGGATCGGGAATGTACTTCCTCAATTGCAATACATGAAACACATCATGTAATTTAGACAAAGCTGGGGGTAAGGCAATGTGGTATGCTACTGGTCCAACACGCTCGATAATTTGGAAAGGTCCAATATACCGAGGACTGAGCTTCTTCGCTCGCAATGCTATATTGGTACCAATAGTTGGAGAAAGTCTCAGAAATACATGATCTCCTTCTTCAAACTCTAATGGCCTTCTTCTTTTTGTCGGCATAACTCTTTTGCTGACTTTGGGCGGTCTTCATATTTTCTCTAATTTGTCGGATCTTCTCAGTAGTCATGTGAGTGTTATGGTGAGCTGAGGTAAAAGAGCTAGGGAATTGACCAATATGCCCTTAAGTGATTCATCCTCCACAATCTCACTTAAATCTATCTTAATCCATTTTTATCAACAAATAATCACCAAGGCATACATACATATATCTTTGACAATTAATTAACTATGACATATCATCAATTATGACTAATTATTTAATTTAGCTAAATAATTAAACATGACATCTTGCTAATTTTTATTACCAAAATTTGTTAAATTGGGGATGTTACAATACACCCCAACTTTAAAAATTTTGTCCTCAAAATTGAACATAGCATACCTCAACTAAAAAGATGGGGATATTTCACCCGCATATTATCCTCGATCTCCCATGTCGCTTCGTCAGGTGAGGCACCATCCCAAAGCACTTTGACAATAGGAATTGATCTCGTCCGGAGCGTTTTCTCGCCACGTTCGATGATTTGAATTGGATTAGGCTGATAAGGCAGGTCCGGTCAGATGTCAACCGTCTCAAAACTTAACGGCTGGCTCGGATCGGGAATGTACTTCCTCAATTGCAACACATGAAACACATCATGTAATTTAGACAAAGCTGGGGGTAAGGCAATGTGGTATGCTACTGGCCCAACACGCTCGATAATTTGGAAAGGTCCAATATACCGAGGACTGAGCTTCTTCGCTCGCAATGCTATACTGGTACCAATAGTTGGAGAAAGTCTCAGAAATACATGATCTCCTTCTTCAAACTCTAATGGCCTTCTTCTTTTTGTCGGCATAACTCTTTTGCTGACTTTGGGCAGTCTTCATATTTTCTCTAATCTGTCGGATCTTCTCAGTAGTCATGTGAGTGTTTTGGTGAGCTGAGGTAAAAGAGCTAGGGAATTGACCAATATGCCCTTAAGTGATTCATCCTCCACAATCTCACTTAAATCTATCTTAATCCATTTTTATCAACAAATAATCACCAAGGCATACATACATATATCTTTGACAATTAATTAACTATGACATATCATCAATTATGACTAATTATTTAATTTAGCTAAATAATTAAACATGACATATTGCTAATTTTTATTACCAAAATTTGTTAAATTGGGGATGTTACAATACACCCCAACTTGAAAAATTTTGTCCTCAAAATTGAACATAACATACCTCAACTAAAAAATGGGGATATTTCACCCGCATATTATCCTCGATCTCCCATGTCGCTTCGTCAGGTGAGGCACCATCCCAAAGCACTTTGACAATAGGAATTGATCTCGTCCGGAGCGTTTTCTCGCCACGTTCGATGATTTGAATTGGATTAGGCTGATAAGACAAGTCCTGTCGGATGTCAATCGTCTCAAAACTTAACGGCTGACTCGGATATAACATAATGCTCCAGCACCTAATGCTCCAGCATCAAGTGCTTCAGCATCATATATATCATAATGCTATCAAAAGTGATTTACTTAATAAAAAGCATTCCAACTATCTTTCTCACTTGATTTTAAAACTCATCTTATTTAATTTGTTTACTTTCTGTATCATCCAATATTATTGTTTGTTACTTGGTTATTCATCACTAATCCAACTATCAACTAAACCATAGAAATTAATCCAATCCGTGTTGGTACGATCTCTATTGTCTATTATATTACTTGTTAAAGACTGTGTAGACTTGCACAATACCTTTTCTACACAACAGTAGGTTTATAGTAGTCTTCAATAATTATAATTATCAATGGAAAATATTAATCCCGTGTTTTTTTATATATCACTGCAGTTATCCCGTGTTTTTTTATATATCAGTGCAGTTATCTCGTAGTTTCAATTGATTATTTTAGTTGATTAGTAGATTATAGTAGATAGTAAAAGTTAGATAGTAGATTATCAATAATAAATATTTGTTTTAAATATTAATTAGAAGTTTAAATAGTCATTAAGTCTTCTTGTTTTTTAGATAGTAGGTTTGTAGTAGTAGTCTTTAAAAATTTTAATTATCAATGACAATTATTAACCTCGTGTTTTTTTATATATCAGTGGAGTTATCCCGTATTTTTTTATATATGAGTGCAGTTATCTCGTAGTTTCAATTGATTATTTTAGTTGATTAGTAGATTATAGTAGATAGTAAAAGAGAGATAGTAGATTATCAATAAGAAATATTTGTTTTAAATATTAATCAGTAGTTTAAATAGTCATTAAATCTTCTTGTTTTTTAGATAGTAGGAAAGAGAGTGTAAGAAGAAAGAGAAAAAAAGGAAGAAAGAGAGTGTAAGAAGGAAAAGAAAGAAAGAGAGTGTAATGACATTTATACCCATAAATTAGATATGTGGCTTGTTAATAAGAGATCCAAATTGGTAATTTCATAGGGGGTTTGTTTGTATCAATAGATCAATAGATACCCTTAAATTAGATGTGTCTTGTTAATAAGATATCCAAATTGGTAATTTCATAGGGGGTTTGTTTGTATCAATAGATTATCAATAAGAGTGTAAACAGATTTCGGAGAGAAAAATTAAAATTTTAAGGTGATAACTTTTTCAAAAAGGGTGGTAGTTTTTTTTTTATTTTTTAGTGACTCGTTTTTTTTTGTTTTTTAGTGTGACTCATTTATATTTTTATAGGTAATTTTAGTAGAGTGGTGTTTGTATAAATTTAGTTAAAAAAACTAAAGTGAAGTGATAAGAGAAATAGAAGAATTATTTATGGGAAAAGTAAAAGTAAAGTAAAAAGAAAGAAGGAAGAAAGAGAGTGTAAGAGAAAAGTGAAAAGGAGGAAAGAAAGTGTAAGAAGAAATAGAAAAAACGAAGAAAGAGGGTGTAAGAAGGAAAAGAAAGAAATAGAGGGTAATGACATTTTTACCCTTAAATTACATATGTGTCTTGTTAATAAGAGATCCAAATTGGTAATTTTATTGGCTTTTTGTTTGTATAAATAGATAAATAGAAAGGAAGAAAGAGAGTGTAAGAGAAAAGTGAAAAGGAGGAAAGAAAGTGTAAGAAGAAATAGAAAAAATGAAGAAAGAGGGTGTAAGAAGGAAAAGAAAGAAATAGAGGGTAATGACATTTTTACCTTTAAATTAAATATGTGTCTTGCTAATAAAAGATCCAAATTGGTAATTTCATTGGCTTTTTGTTTGTATAAATAGATAAATAGATTAGTTAAAAAAAACTAAAGTGAATTGATAAGAGAATGAGAATTTATGGGAAAAGTAAAAGTAAAGTAAAAAGAAAAAAGGAAGAAAGAGAGTGTAAGAGAAAAGTGAAAAGGAGGAAAGAAAGTGTAAGAAGAAATAGAAAAAATGAAGAAAGAGGGTGTAAGAAGGAAAAGAAAGAAATATAGGGTAATGATATTTTTACCCTTAAATTAAATATGTGTAATGTGTCTTGTTAATAAGAGATCCAAATTGATAATTTCATAAGTTTTTTGTTTGTATAAATAGATAAATAAATATTAAATTAGATTAGATCATATGATTACGAGATCCTCTTCACATTATTTGGATTTTCAAATTATCACAAAACTAAAACCATCTTAGAAGAAAGCAAATAATAATTGCATTGCCAAACAAAACTAATCATTGTTCCATCAACAAAACCACATGAACATATTACTTTTTTCAAAAGGCCTTGAACTGCAAACTTTTGACCCTAAGAGTCAAAAAAACAATGAATCTAATAACTTAAACTAAACATTTTCACATAAACCATTGACATTAAATGCAGCGATTAAAGAACATGTAAAACACATATCCACCAAAATTTAAAACGTGCACAATTTTTATCCTTAAAATTCCATGATTTTTTTATAAACAAAGAAATTTTATTAAGAGGAGTACAATGGGTATTTTGCCCATGACATTACAATTATAGGGAGGGGGTCATTCAAACCTCCACGGGCTAAAACCCAATTAAAAAAATACTCGAAGAAGAAAAATAGTAACCCAGCAAAGTTGTTATACATTATAATTACATGTTCCTACCAATATGGCTGATTGCATCAGATATAGACTAGCGCCTAGCCCATGAATGAAGCTCCTTCCAACCACTCCTAGTAACAGCAATATCATGAAGCATCTTCCAAACTTTGGTCACACAAAAAACAAGTACCATAACAATAAAGACATCAGACCAATTCCACCATTCCACCATACATTCCAATAAAATAATCACTCCGACCATATGGCCCATGTAACCGCCATCCAGATTCAATATCTCACATTCTTTTTCCTTTTCCCCGAGTAGAATCTTCTATGTTGCATAAAGTGATTTTGAGGCTCAATATGCGATATTTCACATACATCAATCCAATCTAATACCTTATTCCAAACCGTGGCAGCCGTTTTGCATCGGAAGAAGATAAGGCTTGCTGATTCATCCTTTTCAAAGCATAGGGCAGCTAGCATTGAACTCTGCTACTAAGATTCTTGATTTATCATTCAATCTCTAGTGGCAAGTCTATTCTGTAATAACATCCACCCGAAAATATGAACTTTTGATGGAACGTCACTAGCCCTCTCTTCCATTACACATTTACAATATCTTACGTGTTCCTATTCACCCCAAACAAATTCATTAGCTGCTCAACATACAGAGTCCACTGAAGTCCTCTAGCTTCCTCCAAAACAACATCACATGGAAAATTAAAAAGAAAAAGAATTCCTTCATCGTATTTACATCATATTACCCAAGAGCAACAAACCCTTTCACTCTGACCCTAGTAGCCACCGTTTTTACCCTCATTCTCCTCCCCCAACTTCAAATCCACATCCATCATTCAAAGGATACTTCAAAGGTAAACTCACATGGTGAAAATAGACTGCTCCTTTCCTTCCACCACTAACTCCGTAGTCGGTGCCTTCACCTCGATGCCACGAAATGTCCTCTTGCAATTTTCACAACGGAAAGTGTAACCTACATATTTCCTCTCATGTTCGTGCATATACCAACAATAGGGACACATAGTCCAAAACAATGCCATAGAAGCCCCAACTAAACATTTCTCACCACGAATCTGGCGGTCAAACTAGTCTCGCTGAATTGGATCAGAGTGAACAGTCCAAGTCTCACAAACACACATGAGAGCTTCATCAGCAAAGGGGAACATGTTCTTGTTTGGATCCAAGAGACGCACCAGCTTCTTGAACTGTTGTCGACGAGTTCACGGTTTCCAACATCAGAGGGATTGAAGTCGAGTACAGCACAATGATAGGCTATTAGTAGGACCAAGGAGTTGTGATGTCGTGGCAAGGACATCAGCTAGGGTAACCATTTGTTCGAGTTGAGAAACCGTTTCTGGATCGGATTTTGTGACCCGATTAGCTAACCGGTGACAAACGTGGCGTGAGGGAAATGTCGTGCATGAATGGAGGAGTCCGAATTCGGAACCACTTCGACTTTTGTTTTCTGTCTCCATTATAAATTTCGCTTATTTTCTGTCTAATTAGTGTAACGTTTGTGATCATAAAATTGATTTCTTAATGAGCTGTTCTATTTCAGTGTCTGCTATATTAGTAAAATTTTCTACAAAATAATTGGAAAAGTGTGTTCTACACATCTATTTATTCAGCTAAAGTCAAGAAAATTCCTTCTACGCTAATATTCAAATGCTACATTTGTTAGTATTAATGAACATTTTTTTTGACGTGTAGTATTAATGAACATTACAAAATCAAGTAAGGAATTGTTTTTATAAAAATCGATCAAAATTTACTGGAATATTTTTCAACATTAAAACTTGTTTAAATTGGTGAACATTTCAATTCATTTTTAAAAAAATAATTTATGATTTTCTAATCCAACATTGACTTACTTTTAATTCATTTATCTCCTTAAAATATAAAACATGTACAACACACAAAAAATATCAAACATATGTATTAATCAATTTTCCATTTTAATTATAAAATAATTTATTTGCAACGAACATATCAAATCCTGCGTTAATACTTAAAAAGTAAATAAATGGTTAACAAGGAAGACCCATGGCGCTTATAAAAAAAAAGGAAGGCCCATCGCACATCACACGTTCAAAAATAAATTGGTGTCTTTCAACAACATTAGGATATCAAGATTTTTGTTTAATTATTATCCTGTAGGGGCATTATAGCTAGAGCTGTCAATTTGGGTCCGGTCCATTGGGCCGACCCAATGGCCCGATTTTTTGGGCGGGTCTGGGCTCTAAAAATAGTAGCCCAAAATTAACGGTAACTTTTTTGGCCCGACCCGATGGGCCCGATGATATTATTGGGCGGGGCGGGGCGGCCCGATGGGCTTCGGGCCGGCCCGTTAATTTTTTGTTTTTTTTTTTTCACATTCCTTTTCCATCCCATCTAAAAAAGTAAAAAAAAACAAAAATAGAAAGAAATGCAAACAGTCAGTACAGTAATGGCCCGTGTGTTGTGTGTGTGTGTTACTGTTTGCATTCTTTCTTGTTTGCTTGTGTTGTGTTGTGTGTGTGTTACTGTTAAATATATGAATAATCAATCTACACTGGAATAAATTGTAATCTACACCGTTAAAAAAGCAAGTTTTCAACTTTTCATCATTGGATAAATATTGTTTGTCAAAAAAAAAAATCATTGGATAAATATTCATCTTGTAATCAGTGTGTCGGTAGTTAAAGAATTAAAAAAAAATAATAAAAAATAATTTAAAAAAATAATGGCCCGTTGGGCTGGCCCATTGGGCTGGCTCGTTGGGCCATGGGCCGGTGTTGGGCGGGCTCGAGCCATAAAATTTGCGGCCCATCAGAATATCTGGCTGGCCCGACCCTGCCCGTATACGTTGTTTGGCCCGATGGGCCGGGCCGGGTCGGCCCGAGCCCGACCCATTGACAGCTCTAATTATAGCAATTAAGTGAAGTTGGCTTGTGTGTGTCTTTTTTTTGATAAGCAATGTTAGTGGGTGTGGGGGAATATTAGTTTCCGGGGTTTGAACCCGAGACCATCTTCTTCAACTCTTTTGGTGCACTCCTTTGATATCTCTTAACTCGCAAACTGAGCTACATACTTGTTTAATTATTATCCTGTAGGGGCATTATAGCAATTAAGTGAAGTTGGCTTGTGTGTAACATGTTGCTAAGAGGTTCCCCTTTAAAAATCAGAACCATTGAATTAAAAATTATTAAATTTGTGGCTAAGAATGCATTTGCCTTGGATGAAACATATTAAACAATTTGTCCACCCTAAAAGAACCCAGAATATCATCCTTCGTAAGAAGCAAGGAATAGGTGGCACTAGGATGAGAGAGAAGCTCTCCCTTCTCTCTAAAAACCCTTTCTCTCCTCCCAACCCTAGGGTTAGTGGAGGTCTATTCCCTCTAGTCTCTTGGAGCTCTCTCCTCCACAATGGAGGCTGTCCTCTCCGCCATGGAGACCCTCCCCTCCACCATGGAGGCTCTGGTTTCTGTCTCTTCTGCAGTTGCTGTGAAGTGAACATCAAGATTTCGCTCAGCATGACCGCTCCTTCTCCTCCAGATGCACGTCCACCACTTGAACCGCCGCCACTGTCTCCGATTTCGATCTTCACCTTCACTAAAGCTCCCCCACCCGCAGATCTGATTCCACCACGGCCAACTCCGAAACCCCTTGGCTATCCAGCAGCTCAGCTTCATTATCAATCTGGTTTTGCTCTAAAGATCCAGCCTTTATGTCTGTTGGTGTTCTGTTCATGCCTTTATGCCTTTATTTTGTTCTGTTAGTGCTTTATTATGTGTTTTTGTGTTTGGGACTAGTCTGCTTTTAGAGTGTTTGTTGAAATGCCAATGCAGCTCTGGCTTTTTGGGAATGGCCTGCTTTATCCAGATTCTGTTAGGGCAGGAGCATGGGTGAACACCAACCTCATCTTCCCCTCTCATCCACAAGCTGATGTCGTTACTGTGGTTATTTCGAACCATCACGAGACCACGCATAGTCGACCCGCGCCTATACTAGCTAAAGAAATTATCCGTAACTGGATAGACTCAAAGACTGTGGATTCTCCTCCATCTCTGGCCATTTACCATATGCGAAAGCTGTTTGTTTGGTTGATTGGATTAGTTATTAGGTTTGTTGTAGGACCTTTGTGGCCTCGACTCTATTTGTGTATTGAAGTCAATGCTTTGTATTGTCTCATTGCTAGGAGCAGCTTTAATTTGTGGATGGGGAATGCCCCAACACTGCCTGATTATCTTGTTTGTAATGTCCTGATTTTCATCTATTGAATGAATATTCACCCGTCAAATTAAAAATACAAGAAGCAAGGAATAGAATGAATTTGATAAGTAAACTCAACTACATCAATACTTGTTATGATAATACAAGACAGTAATTCAACCAATCATCAAAGCTAAAGAAGAGTCCCCACAAAGTAAATATAAGGAATTCTCATAAAAAAAAGTAAATATAAGGAAATACAAAATTACAACTTTCAAAACAGATTTTCAAATCCTTCGAAAACCTTGAGAGGATAAATTTGAGGATAGTATGTACTGCTTACAATTTGAAAAGAGTGGTACATTATATTTGTACACCTAAGCTTGTATCAAAGAACTAAAACAACTAATGAAAGACACTATTGCCAAAGAAATAGTTTGATCATGCTAATGATAAATATAACCAAAGAAGAAAGACAGTTAAATATATAAAGGAGTTTCTCAATCCCTAGACATCATGCTTCCAAAGCAAGATGGAAAAAATTATAAGGTCCGTATCCGTACCACATAGTATTATAAAAAGTACAAATAGTAAGTATTCAATCAACATAAAAAGAAAGATATGCAGAATTTAATTGTCCAAGAAACACAGTCACAACAGTGTAAAGCACTTCTTAGAATTGTTGTACACAATCTGTATTAACTTATTTGATTGACGTTAATGCTACTAGTATAACATGAAACTTATTTTTTCTTCATCCCGATAAAGTGACAAATCCTCCGACAACATATTAGTGCCAGCAAAGATGTTTTTTCAAGTATGATTTAAGAAAATATTGCTTTTGATATGTAAAGCAAGTCAATGAAGGATTATTTTATAAACTTAGTGTTGTAACAACAACATAACAACAACACTAAACAAAGATATAATAAAAGAAACGAAAAACGAAAAACGATATTGGTCACGCAGTTCGGCCAATCTTTTGCCTACGTCTTCGACAACAGAACAGTTGTAATTCCGTCTTATTGCTTGAATCAATTAGAGTTTCAGTGTTACAATAGATGCTTATAATAACTTATAATAACTTATTTTTTCTTCATCCTGATAATTATGTTAGACATTAATTAACTTATAGGTTACAAGACTTGTGTCCTATAAGTAGGACTCACATGACATTGTAAATTACAAACCTTCAAGAGTAGAATGCAAATGCTCTCTTCTTCTCCCATTCTCTTCTTCTCTTTGTCTATTTCTTCATCATCTATAGTTTACTATAATGATTATATCTTACTCTTGTTTTGATTAATTTCATAACAGGGACCATAAATTTCCTATTCACTCAAAAACAAAAACACCATGTATTGGAGGTTCCCGTAAATATGTTTTTTGGAGTGAGCAGTTGAACTAAATGTTGTTCATTATAAATTGGCTAACTACATGAACAATTGATTCACCATAAATAGCCTCTTTACGAGAGAGAAGAAGTTACAGAAAAATAAAAGCGGAACAATGGGCATTCTTGGAGATATGGGAGAGGAAGAGGAAGATGCGGACTTCCTAGAGTCCAGAGAGGGAGAAGGAGATGAAGAGGCATGGAGGAGGAATGAAGGAGGTGTAATAAAAAACACGAGTTTAATATTTATCACTAATAAAACCAATTAATTTAACCACTAATAATAATAATCTATGCTGTCAAAAAATAATAATAATCTACTATAAATTGATATCATTTACCTACTACCACATTTACCTAACTACCCTCACAACATCCTCAATATTTTACCCTTTTATGTCCAAAACCCATACTCTCTCACCATCTCCCTTTCCTGTAATTCCTCAGCCAGGTACTTTTGCCACTGCCAACACTGGGGGGCAGTTTTTGGCGAATGTCACTAATACGGCTTCTCTTCAGCAATGACAAGTGCAATTGGCTAGAAGGCCTCCCGAGGCAGTAGGCTCGATGGGTTTGCCGCAAGGACCATCCTATGGATGTTCTTCCGCGGCTAACTACCCGGCCTATGCAGGGGGGAAGCCTTCGCCCCAGAATCAGGGAATGGCAGGATCAGTGGGTATTGCCCGAGTCAGCAGCCATGGGCCTAGAGCCCACCTGGCTCAACAATCCTACCTCCTAGTCAGCCGTACCCCGGAGCACCCAGTACCTACCCGGCGGGTTCCTATATACAGACACAGATAAGTGTTGCCCCGGCCGAGCAGCCATGGAATAAACTTCCACTTCACCGAGGCATGCAGGCATCTGTACCAAGAACTGACCTTGTTAACCTGGCCCAAGTAGTACCTAGGCAGCCATGGATAGACGCTCCACCTCAGGTGCCACCACAGCCAGGGGCGCAGGGTCCCCCAGATACACTGTGGCGACCAACGCCTCCACCTGAAAGACCATCGAGGTCCCACCTCCTGGATCCTAATTTGATAGCTGACACCATCAACAAGTTCTTCGGTGTTCAGTTGAAACCGCTCGACAAGCTAGTATACAGGAAGCCTTAGCCCGAGTGGGTGGACAGATTGGTGCCTCTACCCATAGGATTTAAAACCCTGACTTTGCCACATTCTCCGGGGATGATGGTAAGTCCACTATGGAGCACGTCGGTCGATTCACGGCCCAATGTGGGGAAGGAAATCAGAATGAGTTCCATAAGTTGCAGTTGTTCCCTTTGTCTTTGACAGGGACTGCCTTCTCATGGTATTCTTCTCTCCCACCTGATTCTATACATACCTGGGCAGACATGAAAAGGTGCTTCCATGATAGATTTTATTGGCCATAGTCTGAAGTTACGGTTGCCGATCTCATGAATTTACGGCAGAAGGTGGATGAGGCTGTGACAGACTTCATTGAAAGATTCAGAAAGATGGCCAAAAAGTGCTCAGTACCCTTTCCAGAATATCAACTTACTTCCATGGCCATCTCTGGAATGCACCCAGAATTGAAGGAAAAGTTTGTGGGACAAGCTTGTAGTGACCTCAGTGGCTTGGCTTCCAGGGCAATACAGATTGAACAATTCGTACAAGAGAGAGAAAAGAAGAGAGCTACTAGGGGTTGAGGGCCTCAGTTAGTATCAGTAGTTGATGCGGCCGAAGACTCAGATTATGATGAATCAGCCGATTACACGGCAGACATCTTGGTGGCTGAGATAGTCAAAGGTAAAGTCTACCTCTGTCTTGCTCTTAAACCTGCCAAGGGAAAGGAGAAGGACGAGGCAGAGAACAAGGTTGAATACTCATTTGACATCTCGAAGGCCGATCAAATATTTGATTATCTCCTCAAAGATAAACAGATTAAGCTCCTCGACGGCCATAAGATACCCCCTCCTGAAGAAATAAAAGGAAAGAGGTACTGCAAGTGGCACAATTCATTAAATCATGCTACTTCGAATTGCATTATCTTCCGTCGAGCCATTCATGAGGCCATAAAGAATGGGAGGTTCAGAATGGCCGACAAGGGGACACAGGAGATGAGTATTGATATTGATCCTTTCCCCAATATGAACATCGGCATGGTCTCTTTCTCAGGGAGCGACCGAGGGAAATGAAAGAAAAAGTACATATGGGTTCCTAAGCAGGAGGCTCCCCCAGAAAAGAAGGTATCTGTCTTCGACCGATTGGGGTCACCCCCTGAGGATCTACGGTGGCAGATCGTATGGTGCTGTTGTAAGAAAAGTTGCAACTGGGAGGACCGAGCTAGCCTCAAGGAACCCAAAAGAAACTCCCAAAGCCAGAGAAGCTTGTTCAGGATCTTAGAGAATTACATCTATCCAAACTTAACCCTGGGAGTAACTCTGGGAGAAGCGTGCCTCAGACCAGAGATATGAGAGAATAACTCCAGCGTGTCTCACCCGGGGGGCATGATAGGCCAGCCGATGATCCCATTGGGCAAGCCACCATGCCAGACCTAGACAAAGAATCTCATCCCAAAGAGGAAAGAAGGGTGGCGAAGGTCACCGAGGCCCAAGGCTCGACATCAGTGGATATTACTGTACTGAACGATCGTGAGTTAAGGGCAGTCAGAACGGTGAAACCACCATCAGAAGTGCCATAAGGCCAATGGATGACGCAGGCAGCACTGGAAACACTGGCCCCTGGGGTTGCCTCCAAATCTCGTACACAGAAGAGGAGGCAACAAAGGGCGAGGGCTATAATAGAATGAGGGAGACACTTCAGATGCTCACCTCGGCCAGAGAAAAGAATGCCCACACCATCCACGCAGCCACTGTGGCTTCGGTTTTAGAACAGGCCTTCCCAAAATCGGCCGAGAAAACAGCTCCAGAGCAGCAAACCCCCGACGTAAATGGCCCTAGTGCACCTACTGAAACGACAGAAACACCCAATGCCGTGATAGGGATGATGGATGCACCTCATAGCCCGCCGACTAAGGCAATGATAGAATGCTTGTATGGGCCTAACAGCCCCAAACCACCTCAGCCAGTTAATACACCCCAAGTTGAAGGAGCTCTGACAGAAGAAGAGCTGGCCGAGGACGACCTCTTGGGGGAAGATGAAGGGAACCCCTTTGGTCAATTGAACTTTGATGGAGACTCCTTGACAGGGTCAATCCTTGACGACATCATGGACGAGGCCGATGGGGAATGTTATGCTGACATAGAGATGGCGAGCCTTCTTCCACCAGAATTCTGGGGCAATAAAGATCAACCAAGGGCTCTCGAGGGAGATGTCTTCGCTGAGGAGGCCGAATGGGCTGCCTTGACAGAGTCTGGGGGAGCAATTACAGAAGGAATGCTGTTTGAAAAACCCACAGCAGACATGACTAGACACCTGAAGCCATTATATATCAAAGCCCGTCTGAATGAGAAGCTGTTTAATCGTGTCTTCGTAGATGGCGGTGTTGTGCTGAATATTATGCCATTAGCCACTATGAAGATGCTGGGGAAGAACGCCGAGGACCTCATACCAACCACTATGACCATGACCAGTTTCATGGGCCACCCATCCCACACTTTGGGAGTGTTGGTAGCCGATGTAACAATTGGGTGCAAGGTAACTCGCTCGGCCTTCTTTGTTATAGAAGGAAAGCCCTCATATACTGTGATCCTGAGAAGAGATTGGATCCACACCAGTGAATGTGTCCTCTCTACCTTGCATCAGAAGTTAATGATATGGATAGGGGATCAAGTGGAAATAGTAGAAGCAGACCCTAATCCTTTCCCTGCAGAGGTAAAGATGTTTGAGGCCGTCTTCTACTCCCCTCATTTGCATCCTATTTCCATCCCAGGGGATTACGAGGAAGGTGGCATAGAGTCATGTGACTGGACCAAAAGAAGCTTTGAATTCAAGATGTTGGCCGACCCACGGCCTAGCAATAAGGATAATGATTAGTCTCCCCCCAGAAATGCAGAGCCTGCTGGATCGGTTGCACCTATTCCAAATTGAATCCAGCAGGTGCAATAGACGAAAAGCACGAACTTTAGGAACATTCTTACCAAAAGACTTCGGATGACCCCGTTGACGGGACGTTGGCCGAACCTTTCCACCTAGAGCCCATCCAAAGGAAGATGCCCACTTTTGAAGTGCAAGACCCTCTGGTGGAGGTGACCTGGGAAGTGAAAAGGAGCCAAGGATGACCAAGATCAGTGGTAAACTACAACCTCAACAGCGAGATCAGGTGATGGCTTTAATAAGGGACTACCGTGACTGCTTTGCGTGGGACTACCATGAGACCCCAAGCCTTGATAGAGCATTGGTAGAGCATAGGTTGCCCATCAAGAAAGGTTGCAAGCCCCCATAAACAGCCACCGAGGAGGTTCAATCCGCAGCTAATGCCACAGATCAAAGCAGAGGTGGAAAGATTGCTCAAGGCAGGATTCATAAGAACTGCCAGGTACGTAGAATGACTATCTAATATAGTCACTGTTATCAAAAAGAATGGCCAAGTCAGAGTTTGTATTGATTACAGAGATCTGAACTTGGCCACTCCCAAAGATGAGTATGGTATGCCTGTGGCCGATATGCTTGTCGACACCGCGGCTAACAATGCCATCTTGACCTTTATGGACGGCTATTCCAGGTATAACCAGATATGTGTGGCCGAGGCTGACACCCATAAGACGGCATTTAGGTTCCCTGGTGCCTTAGGTATTTATGAGGGGTTGGTAATGCCTTTTGGCCTAAAAAATGCAGGAGCCACGTACCAAAGGGCCATGGATGCTATTTTCCATGACCTCATTGGTAAAAGCATGGAGGTATACATTGATGATGTGGTGGTTAAGTCCAAGAGTTTCGAAGCCCACCTAGTGGAGCTTGAACAAGCTCTGAAGAGGACGAGACTCCACAATCTCAAAATGAACCCTGCTAAATGTGCTTTTGGCGTGTCCGCAGGCAATTTTCTAGGCTTCTTGGTGCACAACCAAGGCATTGAAGTGAATAAGAACAAAGCTTGAGCTATCCTAGAGGCAAGACCCCCTAGAACCAAGAAGGAGCTGTAGAGTTTGTTAGGCAAGATCAACTTCCTAAGGAGATTTATCTCTAACTCGGCCGAAAAGATGAAAGCTTTCTCACCCTTGTTGAGGATAAAGAACAGTGAGGAAATGATATGGGGAGCCAAGAAACAGGAGGCCTTCGACTAGATCAAGGCTGCCTTGACTAATCCTCCGGTCTTAGTACCGCCGCAGCTAGGGAAACCTCTGAAGCTATATATAGCGGCTGAAGATCTAGCCATCGGCTGCTTTTTGGCCCAAGATGATGATAGTGGCGCCGAGCGCGCTATATATTATCTCATCAAGATCCACAATGACACTGAAACTAGATATTTTCCTATTGAGAAGCTTTGTTTGTCCTTGTTTAATGCATGTACTAAATTAGAATATTACCTATTTCCTAAGAAAAATTTAGTTGTGTGCAAAGTGGATATTATCAGATATCTTCCTAATAGGCCCGTCTTACAAGGAAGACTTGTCAAGTGGGCCATTAAGTTAAATGCATTTGCCTTGACATACATACCACTAAGAGGTGTCAAAGGACAAGCCTTGGCCGATTTCCTGGCTCAACACCCTTGCGTCGAAATACACAACACCCCAGCTGAGTCTATTAACTATCTGGGCCTAAAACCTTGGGTGCTCATGTTTGATGGATCGAGTACCCAAACAGGGGCAGGCATTGGAGTAGTCATCACCAGTCCCTGTGGTCAAACGTGGAGATTCATGTGCAGGATAGGGGATCAAGCCTCCAATAATCAGGCCGAGTATGAAGCCTTGATCGTGGGACTTGATATCCTGGCCGCCATGAAGGCCCAATATGTGGAAATCAAGGGGGATTCACAACTGGTGATCAAGCAAATCACTGGGGAATACAAGTGTTATAACATGAAACTTAAACAATTGCGAGCCTCGGCGCATAACTTGTTAAAGTTGTTCGCCGATGCAGTCATCATGTATGTCCCCAGAAGCGAAAACCAAGAGGCTAACGACTTAGCCCAACAAGCCTCGGGTTACAAAGAGTTGTTGGTCGAGGTATTGCAACAAAATACACGTACTTCGGCCGAGGAGGACCCTGCCGATGCTTGGATTGGAGTATTGACAGAGTACCTTCGTATTCCAACGGCCGACACTAACTTCAAAACCAAGAAAAGGGCATTGAAGTATATTCTGATAGGGGGAGACCTATATAAAAGAAGCGCCAATGGGATGTTGTTACAATGCCTCAAAAGAAAGGATGCGTATATGGTGATGGCACAGATCCATGCAGGAATTTGTGGTGCACATAAGTCTGGCCCCATCATGAAATGGCTGATATACAGACATGGATACTATTGGCCGACGATCATGGCTGATTGCTTCCAGTTTGAAAAGGGATGTGAGGCTTGCCAGCTGCATGAACCAATCTAGAGAGTGCCTGCGGACGAGCTTCATCCCATTGTCAAACATTGGCCATTCAGAGGGTGGGCCATAGATTTAATTGGCAAGATATACCCTCCGAGCTCAAAGGGCCATAACTTTATTATTGTGGCCACCGATTACTTCACTAAATGGGTGGAAGATGCGTCTTTAGCAAGTGTCAATCAGGTTGCGGTGATTAGGTTCATAGAAAACCAAATCATGTACAGATTTGGCATTCCTGAAACCATCACGGTCGATCAAAGCACAATGTTCACCGGGGGAACAAGTGGTGGCCTGTGCACAAGAATATGGCATCAAGATGAGACATTCGTCTCCTTATTATGCTCAAGCCAATGGGCAAGCAGAGGCTACCAACAAGATCATCATCGAGCTCATCAAGAAAAACATATAGGACAAGCCTCGACGGTGGCACGAGACCCTTAATGAGGTCCTTTGGGCTATGAGAAATTCTAAGTCCACAGCCACGGGGAAAGTATATTATCCTACTCTATGGGAAAGTATACAAGGGAAAGAAAATTGGTAATTATACAAAAAGAGAATTGTCATAGTGGCTCGCCACACACCGGCGGCCTAGTGGAAAAACAAATTAAGTACGAAGACAGACTACTCATTCGCTGCGGCAGAGCCTTCCCCCCTCCACAGATTCGAACACCTCCTGACCAGAAGGGAGGACAGCTGAAACAGGTGCAGCGGTGGATGAGTTTGTCAAGCGGATATGAAGCCTTTCCCAGGAAGCTATTGCAGATAACACTTCGCTTTTGCCGCGCTCCTTGTCATAGAGGAAGACCCCTTTTGAGACTCTAGTTCCTTGATGCGTTGATCTAAGGGCTTGCTATGATTGTATAAGCGAGCTTGATCTGCTGTGACCAAGGCTAGTTTTTTGGTCGCCTCTTCCTGCTGAGGTCGTAAAACCTGCAATTCTAACTAGAGCCCTGTTAGAAGGGACTCAATCTCCTCAATTCGGCGTCTGGTCATCTCCTCCTCGGCTAGCACCAATCGGCGTTCCGCTTCTTTCTCACCGTAGGTTGAGAGGTACATCTTCTTCTCTGCCTGTAGGGCATTCAGGAGATCCAGTGCTTGTTGGGCAGCGTCCTGAGCAGCGTAGGATGTCGAATAGGCCCGAGAAATATCCGGAAGCCGATAGACTATGTCCCTTAGGGTCTCCCTCCTCTGCGTTGACATATCATCCGGAAGATAGCCTGAAAGCTAGAGACCTCAAATCTGAGAGCTGGGTAGGATCAGTAAGAATTCATCTCCGGAGGGCATCCTCCAGTTTCTGTATTTCTTCTCCCGAAGGGGGAACTACTTGAGGTTGGCTCTGGGAGGCGAAGTATTGAGCCACCTCCACCTCAGTCACTGGCTTGGGATCTGATCGAGGAGGAAGAGGAGAATGAACTGTTATCAAAGGTGCATCCGGAATCGGGGGATCGGTCGTCTGCAGGCAAAAATAACTATTAGAGAGATCTAAGGCACCAGCAAATAAGAAAAAGAAGAGCAGAAAACACCGTACCTTGAATTTTGGCTTGGGCTCTTCCACATTACGATCAGCAGAAGACCCTATGTAACACCCCAAAAATGATTAGATATTTATTTAGTCATTTGTTTAATTAATTAATTAATGGATTTAATTAATTGGGGAATAAGTGTAGAAAATAATATTGGAATGAAAATATATTATTTTATGGACCTATCCTAATGTTGGAATTAATAGGAATAATAATATTAGAGAGGGGTGTGGAGAATAGTAATAGGGCTTAAGTTGGAGGAGAGCCCATGACCCATGTCCATGGGTTAGGCGCCTAGACTAGATGGGAGTTAGGGTTGGCTTGTCATTAGCACAAACCCTAAGGCAAAAATAGAAGGGAGTTGCGAATAGAGAGAAGAGAAAAGAGGGAAGAATTCAGCGCCTCCCAAGAGGAAAAAGAGAAGAAGGTTCGCGAGTTCAAGAGGAGGGAGGAGCCTTGTTGCTGAATTTTGTTGGTGACTTGCTCAAGGGGGCGTTGGTGTTCATCAAAATTTAAGGTAAGGGTGGGTTTTAACACTAATAATGGGTTATGATGAGGGTATATGGGTAGTTAGGGTTTGGTTGGATTATTTGCGATGTTGGATTGAAATTGATGATGGTGCGATGTTGCTATTGTTGTTATTTCGCATGATGTGTTGTTATTGAGTCTTCAATGGTGTTTGTCTTTATGTGATGATTGATTTTGATGATATATGATGTTGATGATGATTCTTGATAGTGGCGGGTGGGTTGTGGTTGTCGATCATATCGTGATGTGGATTCGTTAAAAACCTGGTTTCTAGTGGTTGTTGTGCAAAGGGAATTGATGTGCTGAAATTTCGTTTTGAAGCCGTTTTGATAGGTGTCCAGTATTTCTGTGATTGTGACTTCATTATTGGCCCGAATTGCGTGGGGTTTGTTTCATTGGGAGGTAGACACGATTTCCTTCACTTTAGGCACTGGTTTCGCTAAATTTGAGTCAGTATAACTGGAGAAAACCTTTTTACAAAATGGGTAAAAGAATATGAAAAACTGCATGAAACTGTATGGGTATAGGTTCAATGTTTTGTTCATAACTCTTTCCACCGAACTCGGTTTCGGATGATTTTTATCTCATTGTAAACCAGACTCACGGGGCTTCAATTTAGACACGGATTTCGTTTCATTTGGTTGAGAATTCAAAGAGAAAACTGGGTTACAATTTAGCTAACAGAAGCTGTCGAACTTCTGTACCCTGAGAGGTATTTTGCAAAACTGTACTATTTGGGTACCTAAACAAATAAATAAAAATTATTTCTAGAAACTAGACATCTCAAGCTTTCCAGAGGATATTCGTTTGCAAAATTCCGACATCGTTTGATATGCTAAATTAATTGTCGGAGTTCGTGCACAGTTGCTGAGAAATACTGCTCCTTAGCTGTTTAGTAAAATGGTCGAACGAATAGGATGTTGTGCTGGTTATTGTCACTGCCCTTGTGTCCTGTGTGTGGGCGCGGCTAGTGCGTAAGTTCAGGCATTGTCTAGTGGTGCTGTGCACCAATTGGTGGTGTTGCGTGTGTCTGTCGTGCTGGTGTTGTCCGGTGGTGCTGTGCGCCAATTTCTGTGCTGTGTGTGTGTTTTGGTTGTGCGCGCTGTTTGGCGTGATGTGTACAGGTGATATGTGGCAGCTGTGATGCTATAAATAGGTGAGAGTTACGAGGTAGCTGTGATGCTACGACACGTGGTATTTCTGTGTGATAATAATTTTGGTGGTATGGTATTTATTAATTAAATGCTCCGAGTATTGTATCTATGCATGAATCATGAGTCGCATTGTCATATGCATCTTCGAGGTAGCTGTGATGCTACAACACGTGATTATTGTGGTGGTATGCCCGTCGTGGCCTTTTACGAGATCGGTACCGCATGCATATGCCCAGAGGGGTTGCATTGTTGCATAGTCCATATATATATATATATATATATATATATATATATATATATATATATATATATATATATATGTATGTAACGTGTTTTGGTGTTCCGTTCTGGTGGAATTTGTGTCTTGTGTGGTGCTATGATATATTGATTTTCGAGGTAGCTGTGATACTACAACACGTGGTATATTTATGAAATGATTTGTAATGAGATATGATGGTATAGCTATGATGTGTTGACTTTCTGTGTTCCCGTGATTTACCCGCTGCTTATATACTGCTATCATTAACTTATTATTTCTGTTAAGCTCACCCCTTCTGCTTGGAATGTTGCTCTTATGTGGCAACGCTGCAGGTGATCGTTAGCACTCGTGGAGGATTGCTAGGTGTAGTTTCCTTCTCGCTGGGTCTGTGTCAGCTCTGATGTGTAGCACCGGGGAGGGTCTTAGTTACCGTTGTCAAACTATTATTATTTATTTTTGGAGTTTTGGTTTAATGTTTAATTATTTTTGAAGATGTTAAATGAGTTTATGATTCCGCTGCTTAGAGATTTATTAACTATATTTTTGAGGATTTAATTTAAATCAATTTGGAGTTTTTATGTTGTGAAAAATGTAGCGCCCTCGTGGTGACTCTGATAATTGCGTGTTTATTTATAATTAGTAAAATGGGGTGTTACACCCTACAGTTAAAACGAGGACGAGGATGAGATAAGAGGAAAAGCAGGGGGAGGAAATAACGAGTGTACCACGGAGAACAGAAGACATACCTGCGGCTGGTTGGGACCAAGTGGATGGCCGTCGAATGGAAGTGGGAGGCCTAGCTGTTTTATCAACAATAACAAGAACGCTACTGGTACTGGCCGGTGCTGAAAAGGGGGCTGGAGCTGCGTGATGACGACCTAGGTACTTGGAAAGATAATCACCAAGCGCCCGAGGGAAGACTAGGTCTTTAACACCAAGCCACCAATTGGTAAAGGCACTGGTTTCCCCCGGACATACCTCGTAGTATGCCCACACACTCTCGGTGACCTTGTAGTAATTGCTAGTGACCATTTTGCACACCTGGCCATCCGTCAAATCTTCCCGACGGCGAGGAACATACAGAGCTCGGTAAGGCAGAGGGACATGCTACATCACCCTGAACTGTTTACAGACAAAATTAGGGTAATAATACTCTGCGAGGGCCTTGCTGTAACAGGAGGTAGCCAGATAACCAATTGGCAAGTCCCTGGATACCAGAGCGGACCGCCAATAATCACGATCTTCTTTTCTTTGAGGAGCAAAGATCCAGGTAGAACCACACCTCCTGTCCAGCACAGGACACCACGCCATCTCAGCAACATTTGTCTTCAAAAACTCCTTCATAATTTGAACCGCAGTCAGCCGATGGCAGGGGGTGGCTGAGAGTTGAGGGCCCAAGAACTTAGTGGTCGGTGACTTGGGGATAGTCAGCCCAACCGATAGAATATGAGGGAAATAGAGAGTGGCCCACAACTGAAGAAACCACATAGAACCTTGAATCTTGGAAACTCAACCGTAGTCCCTAATCTGGTCGAGCATGACTTGGATTCCTCGGTAGAGCTCGCCAAGAAAGTAAGGGGACCAGGCGTAAACTTCCCCACTGGCCATCAAGGCGATGAAGGGCTGCAATTCTTGGACGACACCGGCAGAGGCAATGCCATAGAAGAATCTGCAAAAGAAGTACATGAGGAAAGCAGTGTGTTCCTCGTCGGTAATATTGGCGTCAGACTTAGAAATTGCAATCATAAATTTTGGGTAAACTCCTCCAGCATGGACATGGTCTAAGTTCACCTATGGACGCTTCGGCCAAATGCGGGTAGGCCAGTAATGACGGCCACGTCCATAATGGTGGGGGTGACCATGCCCCAAGGGAATATAAAGGCATTGACGTTAGAAGATAAAAAGCCCAAGAGAGGCAAAAGAACGTCAAAATTATGGGGAATGGCGAAGGTAGAAAGAGCGATCATGTCACGAAGGCCCCACGCTTTCCAATCATCTTTCTTGATAGGATGGATCCTGTCGAACCAGGCATGGCAGTCTTCGATGGGTTTGGCCCAACCCCTGGTTTATGACACCTTGGCGTCAACGGTGAACCAATCTTGGGTGATTGGTATGCCGGGACAAGCCGAAGCGTTGAAGGTTTGAAGGCGTTAAAGTTATCGCGGACAGCAGAGGTAGTAGGCCGCACTGTAACACCGCCTGAAACGGCAACAAGGATATCCTGTGGGGAGACTTCAAAGGGAAGGAAATGGTGATAACAATGGAGAAGAAGAAACTAAAAAAGGAAAGCGAAATGTTTCAGGAGAAGTGAACAGTCTTGCCTGGCTGTTGCTATTTATGGTTTCGCAAACCTTGGGAACCGTTGCGCCGCCCTATTATCCCAAGCAAAGAGAAACGCCAAGTGTCGCAAAACGGAAGGCTAGCCGCTTCAAACGGTCACATCAAGTCGTGTCAAAGGGTTTTTGCGCCATCAGTCACGTCCTCGCGGCCATACGACAGCACAAAAAGAGGGGAAATTGTTAACCCCCGCCAGAGAGTAGAACTCAAGATAAGCCTTCGGGGTATACCACAAAACAACTCCCTGAGGAAGGGGTCAGCCCGAGGAGCAATAAGCAAGGCCGAGGGAGAGCAAAGCCTCGGCCTATGGAATGCCACGGCCGAGGTGGGCTCAGGTTCCTGAGTTACTGTCCGAGGACGAAGGTTAGCTGAGCAAACCAGGTGGCTGAGGTAAGGCAGGCTTGCTTGGAAGTCAAGTAAGAGGGAGCACGAAGACAGAACGTGGGAGCAGTTGAAGATCAAGCGAATAAGCGAAGCCTTGAAAAGCGGAGTGAGGGAGTTATACCCCATTAACCGTGCTAGTGAAATCATGGGTAGTGATTTCGCCTCCTTAGGGCTTAGGAACGATGATAGTCGTTGATCTTAGATTGATCCAACGGTAGGCAAATGTTGGCTATAGTAGTGGCCGACGAGGGTCTATGTATATAAATAGGAGAGCAATTGTACAGAATAGACACACATCAATCAATCAAAAACTCTACGTTTATTTTATCTATCTGCTTTTATCGCACTTTATCTTTATTTTCATGCATTAGTCAGTAGTATAATCCAACCCACGCGTCCCATTCACTCAACCTGACCCTTTCTAGAGGAGTTAGGATACCTACAGTCAAGAAGCAGAGTTCCCTCGTTGACGCAATTGCTTGAAGAACAGAGGAATCAAAACACTTGTTCAAACCTGTGGCCGAACCCACGGCTAGGACCTAAGAGTTTGATACAGGACAACAAACTTTTTTTCCTTTTCTAAGAAATTTTCCCTTTAGGGTTTTTCTTAGTAATGTTTTTATGAGGCATCTCCTTAATGGCCATTAAAGGGGGAGTTTTATGAATAATAGTAATGTGGATGTCTATGAGATACAAATGTTACATAGTAGAGGAATATTAGAAGACACTCATTTATATAGATTATTATTCTTTGTAATTGCTCTTCTTCACTGTATATGTTCAAGGCACGTTATGTTAGACATTAATTCACTTATAGGTTACAAGACTTGTGTCCTATAAGTAGGACTCACATGACATTGTAAATTACAAACATTCAAGAGTAGAATGCAAATACTCTTTTCTTCTCCCATTCTCTTCTTCTCTTTGCCTATTTCTTCATCATCTATAGTTTACTATAATGATTATATCTTACTCTTGTTTTGATTAATTTCATAACAGGCACCATAAATTGCCTATTCACTCAAAAACAAAAACACCATGTATTGGAGGTTCCCGTAAATATGTTTTTTGGAGTGAGCAATTGAACTAAATGTTGTTCACTATAAATTGGCTAACTACATGAACAATTGATTCACCATAAATAGCCTCTTTACGAGAGAGAAGAAGTTGCAGAAAAATAAAAGTGGAACAATGGGCATTCTTGGAGATATGGGAGAGGAAGAGGAAGATGCGGATTTGCCAGAGTCCAGAGAGGGAGAAGGAGATGAAGAGGCGTGGATGAGGAATGAAGGAGGAGTAATAAAAAAACACGAGTTTAATATTTGTCACTAATAAAACCAATTAATTTAACCACTAATAATAATAATAATCTACTATAAATTGATATCATTTACCTACTACCAGATTTACCTAACTACCCTCACAACATCCTCAATATTTTACCCTTTTATGTCCAAAACACATACTCTCTCACCATCTCTCTTTCTTCAAAAGCCAAAAAAACCAGCTCACATCTCTCTCTCTCTCTCTCTCACACTCAAACTTCATCCGCCCCACTTTTTCTTCTCCATAATTTCGTCTCTCTCTACTCCATTTTTTGTTTCCCCCCCTCTCTCTCTCTCTCACTTGCTTCATTTTCTTCTTTTTTGTTCTTCATCTTCAATTTCAGTACAATTTCATGTAGCAATAACATTTTATCTTCTTTCACTATGTCTTCTCTCTACCTCAGAAAGAGAGAACCAAAGAGAGAAGGATGAGAAGAGAAGAGCGGCGAGAGAGGGATGGAGAAGGACTGAGAAACAAAAATTTCTTTTACTCACTTCAATCTTTCGTATTACCAACACAAACAAAACCATTTTTCTTTCCACCTCATTCCTTGCGACATGGAAGTTGCGCTGTTTCTAAGATGAGCTCTTTCTTCAACCTTCCAACAACTAGATGAACTTGGTAAGCTCCAGCTCTTTCATATTCATGCTCTTTCTTCATCCTTTTCTCCATTTCCATCTTTTCTATCCTTCTCATAAATTTTTCCACTAACAATACTCATCTTTTTCAAATTTTTTTCGAGCTAACAAGAAAGATCAAGGACAAGAGGTTGCTGTAAAGGGAGCAAGGATACTCATCATCTTCGTCGGTTTGGTCTTTCTCTCTTACCTTCTCTTTCAAATTTCCTTCATTTTCATTCATTTTACAAGACAGTCTGAACCTGACAAAGGTTTACTAAGAAAAATGGGATTGAAATTGAATGAAGAAAATCTAAAATGGAGTCACATTACAGAACAATCCAAAACCAAGTGGCAAATGAAGAAATCAAATATTTTATACTAATAATAACAGTATATGATGACAATCCTATTAGTTAACCACTCGACTTTTATCACAAACAGAGCCGAAGTATTGTTACTTTAAAATAGAAGTACTCTTTGAATACCACTTTTCAGCCTATTTGAGGTTCCCGTAAATATGTTTTTTGGAGTGAGCAGTTGAACTAAATGTTGTTCACTATAAATTGGCTAACTACATGAACAATTGATTCACCATAAATAGCCTCTTTACGAGAGAGAAGAAGTTGCAGAAAAATAAAAGCAGAACAATGGGCATTCTTGGAGATATGGGAGAGGAAGAGGAAGAGGAAGATGCGGACTTCCTAGAGTCCAGAGAGGGAGAAGGAGATGAAGAGGCGTGGAGGAGGAATGAAGGAGGAGTAATTTACAGAGGCTTATAGCATTTTTTCAATGTAAGAATAGAATGCTTGCTTGCTATTCTCATTAATCTGAATAGAATATATACAAGTATTTTGTAACGGTAGTCAACTATACAATTATGACTAATTATATGTAATAATAACAGAATATGCTATTCCTAATATTCTATTCTATCACACCCCCGCAGTCGAAGCGGGAGGTTCACGGACGCTGAGACTGGTCCGGAAATCATCGAAGAGGATGCGAGGAAGGCCTTTGGTGAAGATGTCTGCAATCTGATGTCGAGATGGAACATGAAGTACGCGTGCCTGACCACGAGCTACTTTTTCCCGTACAAAGTGAATGTCCATTTCAATGTGCTTGGTGCGCTGATGTTGTACAGGATTACCAGAGAGATAAATGGCACTGACATTGTCGCAATACACCAAAGTGGCCTGAGGAATAGGAAAATGGAGTTCCAGTAAGAGATTACGAAGCCAACATGACTCAGATACAACATTAGCAACACCTCTGTATTCGGCTTCTGCACTGGAGCGGGAGAGAGTGGGCTGTCTTTTGGAAGACCACGATATGAGGTTGTCACCTAGAAAAACACAGTACCCAGATGTGGAGCGTCGGGTGTCAGGACATCCACCCCAATCAGCGTCAGTGTAGGAGATGAGTTTCGTGATGGGAGATGGAGATAAATGAAGACCAAAGTGTATGGTGCCCTGGACATACCGAAGGATGCGTTTGAGAGCCAGCATATGATCTGTCTTGGGTGCATGCATGTGGAGACAGACTTGCTGAACCGCATATGAGATGTCAGGTCTAGTGAAAGTGAGATACTGTAAAGCTCCTGCAAGACTGCGATAGAGAGAGGGATCCTCATAAGCAGTGCCCGATGACGTGCTGAGTTTCTGTTTGGTGTCGACAGGTGTGGCAGTCGGTTTGCAGGACGTCATGCCGGCACGTTCAAGGATTTCAGAAGCATAAGTGCTTTGACTGAGAAATAGACTGCCCGGGTGGCGAGAGACGGCGATACCCAGAAAGTAACTCAACGGACCAAGATCTTTCATTGCAAACTCAGCAGCCAATAATGACATAATTGATTTGCGAAGCACATGAGTAGAAGTAATAAGGATGATGCCGTCCACATAGAGGAGAATGTATGCCATGTCAGATTGTTGTCGATATATGAAGAGAGAATGGTCTGATGTGCTATGTCGAAACCCAATGGTAGTTACATAGTCAGCAAAGCGTTGGTACCATGCTCTGGGTGCTTGCTTGAGACCATAGAGAGATTTCTTCAGGCGACAAACATAATCTGGATGATGAGGATCACGGAAACCCAATGGTTGATGCATATAAACAGTTTCATGAAGATCACCATGTAGAAATGCGTTCTGGACATCCAGTTGGTGAATGGGCCAGGATTTAGAAAGAGCAATGGTGAGTACTGTTCTAATAGTAGCTGGTTTGACCACCGGGCTGAAAGTCTCATCACAATCCACACCTGCAACCTGTGACCTGCCATCACAAACAAGGCGAGCCTTATAGCGCTCAAAAGAGCCATCAGAATTTTTCTTATGTTTGAAAATCCACATGCATCGAATAAGATTGGCATCACAAGGACGAGGAACTAAATCCCACGTCTTATTTCTAATAAGAGCATCAAATTCAGATTTCATTGCGGATGTCCAATTGGGGTCTGATAGGGCTGTTTTGTGATTTTTGGGTAAGGGAGAGATGGGGTGGTTTGAGTGAGAAATTGATAAGTTGAATAGTTTACGGGGTTTGGTAATGCCTTTCATACTACGGGTGGTGATAGTACGTATAGGTGGTGGTTGTATTGGTGGGGGTGAGTTAGTCGGGATTGTAGTGGGTGGATTGACTGGAGAGGTAGGTAGCGCTGATTGTTGGTTTGTTGATGAGGATGGCTGGTCCGTGATGGTTGGTGGTGGTGATTGGTTATGTGTGGCTGGTGGGGGTGTTGGATTTTGCCACTGGTGTATAATATAGGGGTGTGGGTCATCGTTGAGGAAGTGATAAGAGTGGGGTGAGGGTGAGTGTATCTTGGTGAAGGGAAATTGGGTTTCATCAAAGATAACATGCCTCGAAATTATTAATTTTCTGTTTGACAAGTCAAAACATTTGTAACCTCTATGATTGGAATGATAACCCAAAAAGACACATGGTGTAGAGCGTGGTTGTAATTTGTGGATTGTAGACGACGGGAACAGCGAATAACACAAGCAACCAAAAACTCGTAAGTGTGTGTAGGTGGGGTCACGATGGTATAGGAGTTGTGTAGGTGACTTATCTTGAAGTGTTTTGCAGGGAAGAATATTTAGCAAGTAAGTTGCCATGTGAAGAGCATGATGCCAAAAAGATTGGGGAACAGAAGAATGAGCTAGCATGGTGCGCATCATATTATTAATGGTTCTTATTTTTCGTTCTGCTTTCCCATTTTGTGAGGATGTGTGAGGACAAGAGAAGGGAAAAGCAAGACCATGGTTTGCGCAATATTGTTGGAATAGCTCATTATTATATTCACCGCCATTGTCACATTGAAAGGATTTGACGCTTAGTGAGAATTGTGTTTGAATAAGATTAGTAAGTGAGTGGAACATTTCAAAAACTTGAGATTTTCTGCTAATAGGAAAAGTCCACAAGAAATTTGTAAAATCATCCAAGAAAAGAACATAATATTTATGACCAGCAGAACTCAAAACGGGAGAAGTCCACAAATCACTATGTAAAATATCGAAAGGCATCAAAGTTATTGTTTGAGAATTAAGAAATGGCAATTTAACTTGCTTGCCTAAAACACAAGAGTCACAAATAACAGAAGGATTAAAAGGTTCACAACATATGAATTTATTATTGCGAAGAGAATTGAAAACATGGGCGCCAGGGTGACCAAGGCGACCGTGCCAGAGACTAGACGTAAGACCAACAAAACTTGGGGAAGTGGTGACTGGATATAGATCGCCAAGACTGTCACATCTCATGAGAGGCATCCCCGTCTGAAAATCAGATACAGTAAAACCAAAAGGGTCAAAGGAAACAGAAACATTGTTGTCAGTGGTGAGTCGCCTAACAGAAATCAAATTTTTAATAATATTCGGGGCATGTAGGACATTGTTTAAGTGTAACGGTTTGTAAGGGGTGGCTATTTGTGTGTGTCCGGTGCCGTGAATTGGGATACCATGTCCATTACCAACAATGATTTTCTGATTTGAATTACTTAAAGGAAAATAAGACGAGAGATTACCTTGTGATGCTGAAGTGTGAGTGGATGCGCCAGTGTCCATGTTCCACGGGTCCTCAGGAGTGTTGAGAGACATGGTGTGCATAGCTGCCTCGATGTCTGTCGGTGTCGGAGAGGTAGTAGTAGTATATGCCTGAGGACGCTGTCCTAGGATGCCTGACTGCTTGGGAGGACCAGTTGGGCGTGTCCACTGAGATGTGGGATACGGGCATGGAGGCATGGTCCATGGTGGTGGGGATACTGCTGCTGTTGCTGCCAAGGAGGAGAAGACCATGATGGAGGAGCATTGGAAGCTCCAGACCGAGGTGCACTGCGGTTACCACGCCCACCTCTGCGGCCTTGGTTGCCACGAGAGCGAGAGCGATTTCCAGAGTGACGATTGTTCTGCTGAGAAGTGTCGGTAGAGGGTTGCTGCTGAGCGGTGTGCAAGATAGTATGAGAGCCAGTGCTGGTCATTTTAGCCATACCGGCTTCTTCCAAAGTGAGCATAGAGCGAGCCTGATAGAAGGCCGGAAGAGGATTACTCTGTCGAATCAAGGTAGCGACGCTGCGGTAAGCTTCTGGAAGACCAGAGATCAGTTGAAGTACCAGACGGTGGTTGTTGACAGGAGAGCCGACATTTCTCAACTGGTCCGAGAGCATCTTGAGGCGCTGACAGTAGGCAGAAACATTGGGAAAATCCTCCATACGAGTGGTGGAGAATTCTTGCTCAAGAGTGACAGCACGAGCGTTCTGGTTGTCCTGAAATATGTCTGCCAGACGGTTCCAGGCTGCTGCGGCAGTGGAGTCAGGTTCCAGAATGGTCGACAGCAAATCAGTGGAGATGGTGGAATAGATCCACTGAAGAACAGTGGCATCAAGAGTGACCCATTGTTCGTAGTCGGCGCTAGTAGGAGCCGGCGGTGGTTTTTCAGTGGAGGGAACAATGTGATGCAAGACATGATGAGAGCAAGCATGGATGCGGAAAAGTTCGGCCCAGGTTCCGTATTGATCTTTTTCCATTTCAAGGATGATAGGAATGTTGTTCTTAATGTTGGAGACAACAAGGGCGGGATGAAACTCGGTTTTCTTGGGAGAGGAAGAAACCGAGGGAGGGGGTTGCGAGTCTGACATGATGACGGAAGGGGAGAAGGCGAGGAGGAGAAAGGTTGCGGCGCTTGGAGGGACGCGGCGCAAGGGAACACCGGAGGGGGTTCAACGATCGGAGGGGAAGGGCGATCGAAACGGCGCGGGCAAAGACGGCAAGGGCTCGTGTGCGGCGCGGGGTTCGGTGTTTAGAGAGGGATCGTGTTTAGGTTTGATACCATGTAAGAATAGAATGCTTGCTTGCTATCTCATTAATCTGAATAGAATATATACAAGTATTTTGTAACGGTAGTCAACTATACAATTATGACTAATTATATGTAATAATAACAGAATATGCTATTCCTAATATTCTATTCTATCATTCAATAGCTTACAACTTATAGTGTTTATTTATTTTCCTCTCATTTTAATTAAATTTATAATTTATCATGCTTTAAATGAACAATCTCAATAATTTTAAGTATTAATTACAAATATCCATTTATGTTATTTTATATTTATATAAGTTAGTTCAACCACTAATTTTATAAAACACTTTAAGAACCCGTTACAGCTTTTTTTTTACGAGAAAATCACTTTTTTAACTAGAAAATCATTGTTAGTGATCGCAATGGTGTTTGTTTCAGCTTTTTTGAACTGTGTTTACCTATATATGATGCACATCTCTGACTTGTAAAAATGACCAGGCCTTTTTGTTGAGCCATTGTATCAGCCTTTTGGCTTGGGCTCTGCCTCCATAATATGAACACATTCAGTTGAAAAAAAGAGTAGTAATTTCTAAATATTACCTTAATCTCTATGATCTCTAATCAAGAGAAGGAATGTACCCAAATCATATAAATTGTACACATTTAGTTGATGTATTTGGTCCAAATTTTAGACCAAATAAATCAACTTTCGTTGACTGACTTTTATTTATAACGTGTTAAGAAGAAATGTGGAGTATACATTTTAACAATACTAAGGTTGTTGTGATATTCTTGAAAATAGATAACTATGTGTTCTTTGGACACCAACTACACACACTTAAAACACTCGTTAAGATTATCTCAATAAATTTTAGTTTTAATGTCAAATGTGTTAAAATGTTTGTTGGTGTACATAGTTCAAATCATACTTGTGACCTATAAATTGAATTTCATTAGAAGAAAAACTAATCATTGTTTACAAAAATTATTTAAGGTTAAATATTTTTTAGTACAATAATTATTCCAAATTTTTTTTAGTCTATATACCAAATTTTTAATCCCAACAAATTAAAAGTTGCATGCTTTTAGTCCGTGAAGGGGACTCAAAGCATATAATTTTGTAATTTATAGAGACTAAATTATGAGCATATTGACTAAAAGCAACAAATATAAATTTTACAAGGATTAAAAATAGAGTAATGATTTTTTGTACAAAACAAAATGTAGAAACATGAATGAAGTCCAAACCCTCTTTGCTTTTAACATTCTTGTGTCTTGGTAGTTTTCTCGCATTTTGTTTCTTATGAAATGACAATGTTCTTTTTTTCTGTAATAGCAATGCTCTTTAAAAATATGTTAAACCTATTATTTATTAAAATGATAAATAATAATTTTTACCTAAAAGTAACATATAACTTAAGATTTTGAGAAAATATATATAACTTCAAAATTAAGAATCTTTTACAACTTCCTTTAAGTGACTTTGGATCATTTTTTTTACAAGAGTGTCTTTGGATCATGATAATTGATAGGAATGCCTCTTCTATATGTCCTAATGTAACATGCAATAAAACATTTTTACAATATCTCGTCCTTACTTACTTCCGTTTCATTCATCAATAATAATAAAAAAAAGGAAACGCAAGAGAGAGTAAATTTAGAAAGCTAAAAATAGTGTAAAAAACTCAGGGACCAGAATGACCGTGTATTTTTAGGATTGATCATTGATTGGTCACAAGGACCCATTACAAAAACGACGCCGTTTTCAGAAAATACCGATACGACGCCGTATCATAGGCATTCACCTTTCACTATTAAATATAACGTGTAAACAGAAACATTGTTCTTCCTTTTCTCTTTCCCATTTAACAAATCGCGATTCGCTCTTCTCTTCGAAAACCTTCGAGATCGAGAAGAGGTAAATAAATTCAAATTCAAATTCAAATTCAATTCATTTTCGATTTTAATTCCTTTGGATGTTTATCACTGTCAATTCATTTGAAAAACAACGATCGAGAACGAGAAGTAAATAGAAGTTAATTTTTGTGTTATTTTTTTTGAATTAGTTTTGGATCTGATCGAATTTGTGGATTGTGGATCTACGATTAGGTGATTGATTTCGTTGTTGTTTTTGCTTAATTTTGTGGATCAGCGATTTTTGCGAGTGAAGATGGGGTTGACGTTCACGAAGCTGTTCAGTAGGTTATTTGCGAAGAAGGAAATGAGGATTTTGATGGTTGGTCTCGATGCTGCTGGTAAGACAACCATCTTGTATAAACTCAAGCTTGGAGAAATTGTCACCACCATCCCTACCATTGGTTAGTTCGTTTCCCTCAATACTCTATTTACTTACATTTTTAAGAAATGTTCCAACACGGTTATTTAATTGCATCTTTGTTATTTTATTGTTAAGATTAAGATAAACGTAGTGTTTATACTTTTTCAAATTTATAAAAATATGAACTCGTTATTTCAACATCTGACATGGAAATTTGATAAATAGTTATTTTAATGATTAATACTTAATAAATAATCGTGTGTTTAACTTGGTTTTGCTATGGTAAAAAACTGGTGCAGTCAATGCATAAGGTAAATTAGAGCAATGAAGATCAAATCAAATGAATCACAACTCTTGCAAATTGTTTTTGAATTACGAGCTCAGAATGCAAGCTATCTTGATTTGCTATATTCTGTATTGTATCGGTTTTTGAGTGTAGTGAATTTGAATTGTTGGATTTTCTGCAGCTTTGCATATTAATATTTGTTATTAATGCCATAAAAAAATGTTGAGTGCAGTATATATGTTAGTTGGTGTACACAGATGCCTGCGCCTGCGGTATGGCGTTGCACCACGCCGTTTTGGACTTTGGTAGTTATTTAGTTGATGTATGGTGTATCAACTGTAATTGAAAATTTTGCTTTTGCTATTCATTATAGAAATTATGAAGAGTGAAAAATTAGTGTGGAGGATGCCATATCACAACCTAACAAATACATGTGTCTGAAAGGGGGAAGGGGGGGGGGGGGGGGTAATCCTAAGAAGGCACATCAGCAAATTAGAGGAGGCGGAAGTATGTATCTGCATTTGCTACTGTCACAATAGGATGCAGTCACTGCAATCAGTAAATCAGAGCTATTGGATGAAAGTTGGACAACTCACATTTTGACTTGTATTTTGAATCTTGTTTGTTAAGGTCAAAATGTGAGCCATCCAGTTTTAATCTAATGTGTCCTATTTGCTGACTGCAGGGATTGTAATTTTTATTGCAGCAAATCTGGGTCTGAGTGGAATATATGACACATGTCTGCATGAGTTTCAATTGATCTCTTCTCTGGAACAAAATACCATTTTTATTTTTATTTTTTTTATTGCTTGTGTGGTTTTGATTGCATTTGTTTTTGAGATGGTTTTGATTGCATTTCTCACACTTTGAGCAATGGAATTATATCATTATGGAAATTTAAAATTCTTAATTGGGTTTGATATAGCAGGATGCTGTCTTGTTAGTTAAGTAACGTGGCTCAGAGGATGTGTTCCTATACGATCTTCTGGCATCTTATTGTTGTACATGTATAAAATATAAAGTAATGGGGTCGTTTTTTCTCTACAGGATTTAATGTTGAAACCGTAGAGTACAAGAACATCAGCTTCACCGTGTGGGATGTTGGGGGCCAGGACAAGGTACAGCTACTCTTCAATCTCTATTTCTCTATTTATGCGTGTGTTTTCCTGTGGTGACAAACAGCTAGTAGAAGTCATGCATATGTATGTACGATTCAGAATCTTAAACAGTTTTTCATGTCCCGACTATATTCAAGCTTTATAGTGCGGGATTTGCACCTGGGGGGAGCGGGTGGGTTTGTTGTATATAGGTATATTTGCTCTAGTTTTAGGTTTTCATGTATGTACTGCTATATCGTTTATTTTGACACTACTTGTGATCCTTTTTTATTTTGGTTGATTTTTGAATACATATCTTTTCACAAGTTCTATGTACTATGGCCGTTGATTTTTGCTTAATGTATCCCATTATGATGTCTTTCTTAATATAAAGGATTTTGTTATTTTTGAATGACTTTAGTTTCTATCTGCAGATCCGCCCATTGTGGAGGCACTACTTCCAGAACACTCAGGGTCTTATTTTTGTGGTTGACAGCAATGATAGAGATCGAGTGGTTGAGGCAAGGGATGAGTTGCACAGGATGTTGAACGAGGTAAATGATTTTTATAGTGATGTATCCTTTGTTATATATCTTCTGCGATTTTAGTATATTGTATCCTTCATTTCACTTTACCATGTTGTACAAGTCCTTTAAGAATTTAGTATTTTGTTTTTGGCATTATTGCTGAGTGAATTATGTGCATGCTTCGTAACACCTGTTTTTTTGGGGATATAATAATATTTTAGATGCTCTCCCAGGTTACTTTCAATTTATTTTGGCTCAGTACGCATAATTGTGCAATGGTTTGGGGTTTTCCTAATTATTATTTGAGACCTTGATAGAAACTATGTAAAGTTTAGACTTGGAATGCTTTGTATGCCACTGACCCAGCGACCAGATTTTTATAATACTTTTAGGTTTGTTTTTGGCATGCTTAATGTTAACGATACCTTATCTTGTGTTGTTCATCCATTCTATGTATATGATTTGCATGACTTCAGCCCTTTCTTCTGCTGATGTTTGTTATATAAACAATTTTCATTTTTATATTTGTTTACTACTAATACATAATTAAAGCGTGTTAAAATTAGGTGACAGTATTAAGTATATTATTATAAATTTACTATCGGAAAGGTGGGCAGGACCCGTCTCTGCATTTTTTATTTCTTTTCATTGTGAGAAAGAAAAATGGGAAAGCCAAATACTACACTGAAAACAGCAGTTTCACTCCCTCTTACTAGTTTTTTAAGTTTTAAATTTAAATGTTCATTTACCTGTAAGGACAAAATGGGAAAGCAAAATAATACATAAAAAATAAGGGGTAAAATATAAATAGTGCTGGTATGTGAATCTGAATGATAATTTTGCTTCAGGATGAACTTAGAGATGCTGTTTTGCTTGTTTTTGCCAACAAACAAGATCTTCCCAATGCAATGAATGCTGCAGAAATAACTGACAAGCTTGGACTTCATTCACTCCGCCAACGCCACTGGTATGATGATCGTATCTTCTGGATCGAAATAAATTCTCCTTGTGTAAATCTTTACTTTTTTCTCAACTAGTGACCGAAAATTGATGATTTAGAATTTCTTGCATATATGTGCTGTATGGGATGGAATTTTTGTGAATTATGTAACCTCAATAACCAATTACTAAGAAATGCATGGGTGGATGACCCTTTTTAATGCCATGGCTTGATTTATTTCAGGTATATTCAGAGTACTTGCGCAACTTCTGGAGAGGGTCTTTACGAGGGTTTGGACTGGCTTTCTAACAACATTGCCAGCAAGGTAAGTCACAATGCTGTAGCTCTAATTATTGCAATAAAAATGTTATTCTGTGGATGACACCAGTTGCATGATTTATATTGTTGTCCACTCTCTAATGACCACTTTCGATCCTTGGGTTGTTTTGGAACAAATTGTCATTCAAGTGTGAAAAAGTTAAAAGGAGAAATGTAATTTAAGTAGAACTTCATTAGTATTAAATGGTGACTAACCTGCCATTTTTTGTGTTTTCTTAGGCATGAAACTTTTGAAAATTTTGGTGTGATCTGATCATTTCCTGCTGAGTCTGGCGGTTCTTGAAGAAGGATGCTTTTCCTTTCAAGTGAATATTGTAATAGCAGCATGATTGTTAGAAGTATTCTCCTCTTAAGTGTTTACTTGGGTTTGTATGATTGCTTAAATCAGCTAATACTTTTAGCTATAATTGGAACTCTTGCAATCTACTTTGGCGTGCCTTCTTCATGTTTATTGTTAGTTGAATTTGGTTGAACGTTTCCCTGGTTTTTGTTCTTGGAGTCTTGCTGCTAATGATATTGTCTAGCGATTGGTGAAGCAAACGCATAACATGCACCTGTTTTTGTTGTTTAACGTTGAAGTATTACCTTGTTAAAACTCTAGTTACAGATTGCGATTTAAGACCTAAAATTTTGGGGTTACTTTTTGCACCCCTGTTTTCCTAATACACCACCCTTCTGTGTAATAATTATTTTCTCTTCATTAAATTACTTTGAGTATGTTTCTAGAATGTACGAATTTGTGTCTGGACAATATCTTTTGGAACTCAAATTTTTGATTTAATTATTGAATTATTTGTGCATCCTGGAAGCCTAGAAGTATGACTGTCACATAAATGTGTCGGAAAATAAATGTTGGATAACACAAATCTGTGTTTTGTAGTTCAACAACTCGAGTTCCTGCACTTGTGAGTTGTGACACATGCAATCTCAATCGCAGTTAAGGGGCGTTTCTTTGATGGGAATCATCATTTTAAGAACACAGATCCATCTCTTTCGAGAGTTTTCTTTGCAGATAGAGGTAGATGCGGCTCCTTTGAAAGGAACAACTCACTTTTAAAATAAGAAATCATAACTCCTGATTAGAAATTTAATGACTTTTATCACATGAAATAACAAACCATCATTGATTTTAACCCAGGCTGTAGTTGAGCGGTTGGGGCTCATCCTTCTTTAATTAAGTGTTGAAGGTTTGATCCTCGCCTTGGGTATGGAGCAGCTTTAAATCCCTGGGCTAACTGTCCCACCCTTCGAGGTGTCTCCAATTTAGCGAGGGGATTAATCACTGCGTTCGTCGGTGGATACCCCGGTAAATAAAAAAAAAGTCATTGATATTTTCAGTGTGGATATTTGGTTTCTTTGTATAATGGTCTATTTCAAACTAACAAATAAAGAAAATTATCATATAGATTATGGATTCGAGCAACTTATGTGATAATCTAATTTGATCTAATATCTGATACTTTTAATCTAATGCTAGCAAATTGATATTTTTAGACATTCTACTAGCGCGCCACGTGTCTATTTTTTGGGGCATTTTAAACATTGTCACTAAAAGACAAAAAATCTCAACTTTTTACAATTTTTTACTTTTTCTCCTACACACTTTCTTATCATGTCTCTCCTCTCTCTTTTTTTATTTATTTTGTTCTCTTTTCTCTCTCTCTCATATCTATCTAATACTAATCTATTCTAATCTAATCTAATCTAATATCTAGTATTAGTCTAATACTATAGTATAATCCATTCATATGCCAACAAAATGTTAAAAATAGTCCACTTATACAATTGCAAAGTGTCCAAAACCAATGATAAAAATGCAATCTATCTAATCGATCTAATATCTAATCTAATACTAATATAATAAAACAATATGCTAGCAAATTAACATTTTTAGGCATTGCATTTGTGCACCACGTGCCCATTTTTTGGGCATTTTAGATATTCTGCCACTAAAAAACAAAAACCAATAGCTTTTGACAAAAAAATCTGACCAAAAAACTGCACAAAAGCTGGATAAAAACCGACAACAACTGCAAAAAAAAAGCAAAAGCCACTTGTTGCTTGCCGCGCTGACGCGCGCAGTCAGAAAAATCAGTAATTACATAAAATTAATATTAAATTATGTAGAATTTACTAGTTACTATAGTCTGCTCAAACTACAAAAATCAATTAATTTAACCAGTACCAATTGTCAAAAAAAGCGATACCGCTAGCAAAAGTTATAAAATTATTTTTTCTAAAAGAATAAATAATTAAATCTCATTTGTTTTTTTTGTGAGCCGCACGGAGCGACTACGAGAGCGCCAACGTGAGCGCCAATGGGAGCAATAACGAGAGCGCCAACAGGCGCGCCAACAGGCAGTGGCGGACCTAGCATGTAACCAGGGGGTTCAGTTGAACCCCCTGAAAATTTTTTTTGCACTAAACATCCTATATAAATAGCCTAAATCTCCTGAAATTTTAATTTTGACACCCCTGAAAATTTGAAATTGTACTAGTAGACCAAGTTTTACACCCATTTGACACCGGCCTTAAAAAATTTGACACCCCTAACCCTGGGGTCCTGGGTCCGCCACTGCCAACGGGTAGTGGTGTTCAAAACCGAACCAACCCAATAGGAAACCGCAAATTGAAAACCGCAAAAAATGATTTTTATCGGATCTAATCGATTTTTCTTTTGAGTCAACCACACCGTTTGGTTTGGCCCGCAATTTTTGCTTCACCAACTGCACCGAACCAAACCAAATCAAACCGCAAGTAAACCTACGACATACAACCTTCATTGACTTGCTCGCTATTTGGGCTTCAACTTACAACAACTCTTACTCAATTACTAACTCAAATCCGATTTCAATTTTTACTATCTCACACTTCTCACTCTAGAATTAGGAAAATTTCCTTTGCTTAGATAAAAAAATAGTTAATTTTAACTATATTTTAAATTATGTTTTGTCACGCAAAAAAACCGAACCAATCCAAACAACATTAGTTTGGTTTGGTTCGATTTTTTAAGAAGTCGACCGAACCAAACCACATGTATTTTTACTTTGCGGTTCGGTTCGTTTTTTGACTCAAAACTGAATTCCTCATTTTTTCTCCACGATTAATATTTTAAGAAGATACAAACTTTTTTAAAACTTTTTGCAACAAAACTATTTTAATAAATTTGAAATATCGCATTTTATCTGGTTTTTCTTTTTTCTTTTATTACATTTTGCAACTTTCAACGTATTTATAATCTCATAGCAAATTATAACAAATACAGTAGCACCATACGCACGCACGGGTAAAATACTAGTCTTATATATTTTGAAAGTTGGCATACTAGTAGTGATTACCAAAATTTAACTTAAAACACTACTTTTGGACAAGGGAATTTTCTCAAACACGCTATGTCACTTAAGACTTAACTCGACCACCAAACTAAAGAATCTCATCAAGATACTCGTAAATGAGAATGAGAAAAATGATTTTTAAATGAATGGTAGTATCTAGAAATGAAAGAAAACAACTCAAAGTTTACATGCACAACACTTACTAATAAGCCTTATCATCTAAATCTCGACATAACTTCCCATGTGCTTTGTCGAGTAGCCTTTATTGTTGAAGCCTTTCCCAACTCGGCTGATTACCTTACAATTCTGCAACCATTCAGTGTGATCAAATGGTTTACGACATTGCTAACTTTCAACTTGTTGGTTATGAATAGGGCTGTTCATGGTTCAGTTCAGGAGGAGAACTGAACCGAACCAAACCGAATCAGCTGAAACAGTTCGACGAACTGAACCGAACTGCAATAACAATTCGCCAAATTGAACTGAACTATATTAACAGTTCGGTTCACAGTTTTTTAGTTTCGAACCGAACCGTTTAAAAACCAAACTTTTATTATCTATTTTATTCGAACTTTTGGGCCCAAACCGATCCGAACTGAACCTTTATTAACAGTTTTTTTACGAACAGTTTTTTTTACCGAACTGTTAACCGAAATACAGTCAAACCAAAATGAACTTTTCCAGTCAAACTTTAAAACCAAAATGAACCAAATACAATCAAACTTTAAAACCCATCATTGGTGAATCAACTCCCTATTTGCAAAATAAACTATTTGGTGGACATATAGAAGGTATCCTTCAAAAAGAATTATCAGCTTGAACCCCAATAGACCTTCTCACCGATCGGAAACTACGAACTCTTGGACCCAGTGACTGGAACAAGCAAAAAGAATTATCAGTAAAACTTAATAATTCAATTGAATCCATAAACAGAATCACAGAATTACATACAATAACTAAAAGCCTAGTATTTTATCTATACCAGCAAAAAAAAATTCTAAAAGCCCAGCCATCTATAGGTACTTGTATGTTGATTAAGTTACATTCAAATTGAATCAAGTTATTAAGCTCAGAAGATCTTGAGTAGATTCAAAATCTTGAGTAGATTCAAATTGAATCAAATTGAATTTAAACCTGGATACAATCAAATTGAATCAAGTTACATTCAGTTGGATTTTAATAATAAATCAATTGAAAAGCAAACACGACTCAAACTAAGACAGAACCCAAAGAAGTCCAGCATGTACAAAACCACAAACCCAAACCCTCAAAGTAACTTAAGATGCAACTGTAAACTATTTATCTACCAATCCTGACTTGCTAGCCAACACCTCCATTGGGTCAATCCATCCAATTAAAGAATTGTTAGATTATAAATTCAATTGTAAATATATTGTAATCTTATTTTTACTAGTTAGCTTTTTTACCTCATTTAGTTAAGTTTAGTTTAGCTCAGTTAGCACTAGTTATATATCTGTTTTGCCTTGTAACTCAACTCTGTATATATACCCAATTTGGGCAATTAATCAAAGAGAGATTCATTTTTACCAATTCATAACATGGTATCAGTGAAAACTTCCCTCTCCACCTCTTTCGTTTTCGCGCTCTGACTTTCTCTCTAACCGTTTTCCGTTACGTCTTCTTCAATGGCGTCGCAACACGGTGATTCTTCTTCCTCCGATTCCGATCAATCCAGTCGCTCCTCCGTTCACTCTTCTCGCCGCCGCAATTCTAAATCCAAATCTGAGAATTACGCGGATCCTTACTACATCCATCCAAACGAGAATCCCTCTCTCGTTCTCGTTTCTCCGGTACTTGATGGTTCGAACTTCCATTGCTGGATCCAAGCCATGACGATGGCGTTGGAGATGAAGAACAAGTTCTTGTTCGTCGATGGTTCGATTGTTCGACCTCCGCCTTCAGATCCGAACTTCAACAAGTGGAAGCGTTGTAACATGCTCACACTCTCTTGGATCAATCACTCGGTTTCCACGGAAATCTCATCAAGTATCCTTTGGATCTCTGATGCGTATGCTGTTTGGAAAGAGTTGCGCAATCGTTTCTCGCAAGGTGATAACACTCGCATATCTCATCTTCACTACGAGATCTTCTCTCTCAAGCAAGGTGATAACTCTGTAACTGCACATTTTACTAAATTGCGTATACTTTGGGATGAACTGTGCAATTACACTCCAATTCCTGCTTGTCTTGCTCCTTCCGGTGCTTGTTGTTGTCACGTTGCCATGACTGTGAATACTTATCGTGAACGAGATGCTGTAATGTCCTTTCTACAAGGATTGAATGACAACTATGCTGCTGTTCGCTCTCAGATCCTTATCATGGATCCTCTTCCACCCCTTGCTAGGGTTTATTCCATGATTTTGCAGCAGGAACGACAAATTGGAAGTCCTGCTCCAACTACACCTGCTTCTGAGATCTCAATTGCTGTTGTGCAAGCATCCAACTCTGCTTCTGTTGGACGTGGACGTGGCAAGCCTTTCTTCACTCGTGGTAATCGATTGTGCACCTTCTGTAATCGCACAAATCACACGGTGGATGCATGTTGGAAGAAACATGGTTATCCTCCTAGCATCAAACCTAGTGCGAAGCTTGTCAACAATGTCAATGATGAAGAGAATTCCAAGTCTTCTGCATCTACTGCTTCTCAAGTGAATCTAACTGCTGATCAAATTCAGAGTCTATTATCTCTGCTACCTTCCAGTACTCCTACAGCATCTGCTTCTGCTAATATGGTCAGTGTGAACAATGTTAACACTGCACCAGCAGGTATCATTCACTCCCTTCCTCAATGGCTTGTTACTTGGCTGGTTGACACTGGAGCAACAGACCACATTTGCTCTTGCATTGATTTTTTCTCCACATTCTTTGCTATCAAACCACTTCTTATTACTCTACCATCTGGAGATACCAGATATACTCACTATAAAGGGACAATCTATCTTACTCCTACCATTACCTTATATGATGTTTACTATGTTCCTAACTTCAATTCAAACATCATTTCTGTTGGTCAACTTGCTGACACAATCAATTGTAGGACTCTATTTGATGGTGACTGTGCTATTTTGCAGGATATCCATTCCAAGAGGATGATTGGCCGTGCTAAAAGAGATGGCAAGTTGTATACAATGAAGGTCTCACCTCAGTCTTTTTCAGCTAAGTCTAGTTCCATCCTTTGTAACTCTGCTTCTGTTAATACCACTTCCATAGATATTTGGCATAATCGTTTAGGACACCCCTCCCCCACAGTGTATTCCCTCATACAAAAACAACATTGTAATATGCCAATTTTATCCAATGAAAATTGTGATGCTTGTCACTTTGCCAAGCAAAAGAAATTATCCTTTCCTATTCACACTACACCTTCACAAGCTATTTTTGATTTGATTCACATTGATATTTGGGGCCCTCTAGCCACTCCATCCATGAATGGCTACAAATACTTTCTAACCATAGTGGATGATAAATCTAAGTTCACATGGATAAAACTTATGAGAGCCAAGTCTGAAACTAGGCTTCTCTTGACCCAATTTGTTAGCTTTGTTCAAACTCAATTTAATAAAACCATTAAGATTGTTAGATTAGACAATGGACCTGAATTTTCCATTTCTGATTTTTACCTTGCCAAAGGGATTATTCACCAAAAGTCTTGTGTTGAAACACCACAACAAAATGGTGTTGTGGAACGCAAGCACCAACACATCTTAAATGTAGCCCGTTCTTTAATGTTTCAATCCCACCTCCCACTTCAGTTTTGGGACTTTGCTGTTTGCCATTCTGTCCATCTTATTAACCGTATACCCTCTTCCAACCTTCATGGCAAGTCTCCCTTCTATCTGCTCCATAATACCACACCAGATCTTTCTCCACTTAGAGTCTTTGGCTCGCTTTGCTATGCTAATACTATAACTGCTCATAGGACAAAGTTTTTACCTAGAGCTAGAAAATGTATCCATATTGGTCATTCACAAGGTGTAAAAGGCTACCTGTTGTTTGACTTACAAAACCATGAAATTTTCTTGTCAAGAAATGTTGTATTCTATGAGAATATTTTCCCTTATACTCCCTCATCTCAACCATCCTCTCTCTCCTCTGATCAAACACCCAAAATTAACCTCACCAACATGTTTGCCTATCCCCTCTCTTCCACCACACCCATGACCAACACTGTCTCATCGAATTCATCCACTGCATTACCTTCTGTGCCTACTACTGCTTCTACTGTTCTCCCTTCCAACACTTCAACCAGTTCCCCTATTGCCAATCCCATTTCTCCATCTCCCCCACTCATCAGAAAATCCACCAGACTTATTACCAAACCTTCTTACCTGAATGATTTTCATTGTGCTCAACTATCTGTCTCTGCTGGTGCCCAATCAAACTCAGGTATTGTTTATCCTCTTAATGATTACATCACCTATAATGGCTTATCTGCTTCCCACAGATTGTATATTTCAGCACTCAGTTCTCATGTTGAACCAAAAACCTTTGCTCAAGCCTCAAAGCACCAGTGCTGGCTGGATGCTATGAAAAAGGAACTTGAGGCTCTTCATTTGAATTCTACATGGACCCTTACTGAATTACCTCCTGGTAAACAACCCATTGGATGCAAATGGGTTTACAAAATTAAGCACCATGCTGATGGCTCTATAGAAAGATATAAAGCTAGGTTGGTTGCCAAAGGTTTCACTCAACTTGAAGGAGTAGATTACTCAGAAACATTCTCACCAGTGGTCAAAATGACCACTGTTAGGTTAGTTTTGGCCATGGCAGCTTCTTTTAAATGGCATCTCCATCAACTTGATGTCAACAATGCTTTTCTTCATGGTGAGCTCCATGAGGAGGTTTACATGAAGGTTCCTCAAGGTATCCCTGTAACCTCTCCCACTCAAGTTTGCAGACTTCAAAAATCTCTATATGGTTTGAAGCAAGCAAGTAGGCAGTGGAATGCTAAACTCATTTCTCTTCTTCTTTCTTTAGGATTTACTCAATCCAAGCATGACTACTCCCTCCTGGTTAAACACTGTAATTCCACCATTACTGTGCTTTTAATCTATGTAGATGATGTTGTTCTCTCTGGTGATAATTTGGAAGAAATTCAAAAAGTTAAAAAGCTTCTGGATGATAAATTCAAAATTAAAGATTTAGGTCAGCTTAAATTCTTTCTTGGTTTTGAAGTTGCTCATTCCTCCAATGGTATAGCTGTTTCCCAGAGGAAATATGCTCTGGAACACATTGAAGAAGCTGGTTTGCTTGCTTGCAAACCAGTGTCTACTCCCATGGTTCCCAATCTAAAGCTCAGTTCCGCTGATGGTACTCCTCTGGCTGATCCCACTACATACAGAAGATTGCTTGGCAGGTTAATCTATCTTACTAATACCAGGCCTGATCTGTGTTATGCTGTTAACAAGTTAAGTCAATTTCTGTCCAAGCCATTGCAGCCTCATATGGATGCTGCTACTCATGTTCTGAAGTATCTGAAGTCTTGCCCTGGTCGTGGTCTATTCTTCTCAGCTACTTGTAACCAGAAGCTCACTGCTTTTAGTGATGCTGACTGGGCTTCATGCCCTGACAGCAGGCGCTCTACTACTGGTTTCTGCATCTTTTATGGTGATTCTCTCATTAGCTGGAAGTCTAAGAAACAGAGTGTTGTTTCTCGCTCATCCTCAGAGGCTGAGTATCGTGCACTGGCTGTCACTGCATCAGAAACTCAATGGCTTTTATACCTGTTACAAGATCTTCATTCACCTCACTCCAGTGCTGTTTCCATTTTCTGTGATAACAAGTCAGCAATCCATATTGCTCAAAATCCAATATTTCATGAGAGAACAAAGCACATTGAATTGGATTGCCATTTAGTTCGTGACAAAGTGCAAGCTGGTGTTATTCACTTGCTTCCTATCCCTACAAAGTCTCAGTTGGCAGATATGTATACCAAGCCCCTTCATCCTTCTCAGTTCACTCAGTTCATTTCCAAGCTCAACATGAAGGATATTCATTGTTTAGCTTGAGGGGGGCTGTTAGATTATAAATTCAATTGTAAATATATTGTAATCTTATTTTTACTAGTTAGCTTTTTTACCTCATTTAGTTAAGTTTAGTTTAGCTCAGTTAGCACTAGTTATATATCTGTTTTGCCTTGTAACCCAACTCTGTATATATACCCAATTTGGGCAATTAATCAAAGAGAGATTCATTTTTACCAATTCATAACAAGAATTAACTATTTACACATATTTTATCATAAAATACTCCACTGCAGCTAGAAGCAAAAGCACAATCTTTCATGATTTCATCCAATAAAGTTTTGAAGATAGAAATGAAGTACTACCACAAATAGGATCCAAATAGACCAGCAGTAACTTAATATATGTTGGTTTTGTACATGCTCGACTTCTTTGGGTTCTATTTCCATAGCATTGAAACTTGAAAGAGGTTCACAATCACAGACAGTACCGTATCATAGAAGCATAAGCTGCATACCACACTATTTCAGTAATTCAGAATCATAACCAAGCAACTGACAGAAAGATTCTGAACTACATGAGAACGGAGACTCACGAGTCACAAGTCACACCAGAAGCATTAAAAACATGAGTTTGTTTAACAATCACCTATGTACCAATACAATAACCTATGTACTATGATTTATTCAATCATTGAATATTGTTAATTACAAAACACTGATTGAAAATAAATATATTACCCTTCTTTTCCTTTACCATATTCTATCATTGAATTCATTCTAAAAGGCCTGTTATCAACAAATTCAACATGTGTATTTGAATCCATTGACCCAGAAAACAACACCACACATTAAATCCAAACAATGATTGAAGAAAGCAACCCTTGAGAAGCTACTAATGCACCAATATCAGAATACCCTAAACACAGTTTCAGTGTTTCACTAAAGGAAAGAACCCTTGAGAAGAAAACGAAAACAATGCCCAAATCACAGAAAGAAAACAACACAAAAAACTCCAAAAAGAAAGCAGAAGTAAGAGTGAAGAAACTTACCTGAATGTGTTCGAACATCGAAGTAGATGCTCCACAGTTCTTCAGTTACAGGTCGCGGTGGTTCTTCAACAGTTCGAAGTAGATGCTCCACGATTCTTCAGTTACAATTCGCACGAAAAAACCCCAGTGATGTTCGATTATGCCATTGCAATCTTCGATTAGGGTTCGCGTTTGTAGAGGGAGCGATTTGAGGATAGGTTTACGTTTGGAGAGGAAGGGATTAGGGATTAGGGTTTTTGGTTTGGAGAGGAAGGGTTTCAGCGCTGCGTTTGATTTTAGGTTCACTTGAAAATTAGGAGTTCGCGTTTTACTGTAACTGAACTTACCTTAGCCCTTAAGTCTGTAACAATTCAGTTCGGTTACTGAACTTACCTTAACAGTTCGGTTATTAGAAAATAGATAAATCCGTTATTAGAAAATAATAAAAACGGACCGAACTGAACTTACCTTAACAGTTCGGTTACTAGAAAATAGATAAATCCGTTATTAGAAAATAACAAAAACATTTTTGATTTTTCTAATAACGGATTTATCTAATTAAAAGATAAATCCATTTTAGATTTTTTTTCCCAAAACAGATTGATCTTTAAAATAGATAAATCCGTGTGAAGAAATTTATAAGGGCATTCTGGGAATATCATATTTTGGGGGGTATAGGGGGGTATTGCGGTGGTAAAAAAAACCCCTTTTTTTTTCAAAAAGAAATGTTGGTAAGAAAAAGCCTTAAAAGAAATGAGATTGTTAACACATTCATTTAACTCATTGAGAAGAATTGTAATTTGATTCGCCCGCTGCTTTAGGCCCTGTTTGGGGGTGGTTTTCTGTTATGAATTTTTCAAAAACCAAAACTAATTCCTATTTTGAGTTTTAAAAATTTCAAAAACCAAATTCAGCTTTCAGTTAAGAAATTTTCAACAATCAAAATCACTTACAAACATAAACATAAAAATATATATATTCATCATAAACTTATCTCAATCAAAACAATATATAAAATTAGGTTTGAAAAATTAAAATATTACAACCATATAATGAAGTTATAGTAATAATTTTAATAATAGAGTTTGTAAGTAGTAGTTGCGACAGACACTTGTCAGAGTGGTGGTGGTGGTTGTCGTAGTGGTAATTAATGGTGGGGATTAGTGGTGGTCATATTGGTGATCAGAGTGGTTGTTAAAGTGGTGGTTGGTGGTGGTCAAAGTGGTGGTTGATGGTGGTTAGAGTGGTGGTTGACAGTGCTTGAAGTGGTGGTCAGTGGTTGATGGTGGTCGGAGTGGTGGTTGACGATGGTTGGCGGTAGTTGACACTGGCCGAAGTGGTGGTCAGGGTGGTTGTAGTAGTGGTCGACGGTAGTAGGTGGTGGACAAAAGTGGTGGTCGACGGTGATCAAAGTAGTGGTTGACAGTGGTCGGAGTGGTGGTTGATGGTGGTCGGAGTGGTGATTGGTGGTGGTCGGAGTGGTGGTCGTGGGGTGGTCGGAGTGGTGGTCGGCGGTTGTCAGGGTGGCGGTCGTGGTGGTCGACGGTGGTTGGTATTGGTTGATGGTGGTGAGAATGGTAGTTGGTGGTGGTCAGATATATTGATGATGAGAGGTGGATGAAACAAAAACAAAAATTATAAAACTTATTTTTTTGGTTTTAAATTTTGATGGAAAACTGTTTTGAAATTCAGAAATAAACAACTCAACCCCATTTTTTTTTTGAGCTTAACTCAACCCCATTTTACCTAAATATGTTTTGGTTTTGAAATTGACTTTCAAAACCAAAAACCAAAAACTCACAACCACCCCAAACAGCCCTTAAGTTCTCAAATGTTTCCGTTTTATCCTTTCCTTCTTAAGGTTTAGGTCTTTCCTTGAAGTGGCCACCTTCTTCTTCATTTGCCAATTAAAGGCATGCCTATCTCACCAAGATCATCATAAACTTTAGGCTAAATATCAGTTTTAGTCCTTTATCTTTGCTTTTGGTTTCACTTTGGTCATTTATCTTTTTTTTGGTCCGTTTTGGTCCTTTATCTTTCATTTTTGTTTCATTTTGGTCACTGCCGTTAGTTTTTTCTAACGGACGCCACGCTGGCAGTTAACTGCTGACGTGGCGTCTATATTCATTAAATGAGGTGGCAAAAAATATATTATTTAATTCCAATTGAAATTACACATAAGCAATTTAGTTTTTTAAATTTAAAAAAACAAAACATAATTTAACAAAACAATTAAAACATTGAAATGATTTGAGAAATTAACAACATGAACATGAAACCCAGAAACAACAACATCAAACAAACAAGCTCCTCTTCCATTTCAAATCAAACAAACAGCAACTCAGATTCCATCATCATCAAAGTGTTCGCTCTTCTCTCTTCTCACTGTTCTTCGTTTTCTCTCTTCTCACTCATTATGGGTTTCTGGAGTTTCCATCATCATCAGCAACCCAGATTCCATCATCATCAGCAACCCAGATTTCATGGAGTTTCCAAACAACATACGAAACATCAAAAACATAAATGGGTTTATGGAATCCACCATGAAACAAACATCAAAAACATAAATGGAGTTTCCAACCAAAAGTTCTATTCGGACCATGACTCCGACCCGAATCCTCACCCTCCTCCTATGGAACTAGTTCCCGTAAATGGGTTTCTGGAATCCACCATGAAACAAACCCAGAAACTTTAATGGCAACCCTAAACCCAAAATGGCAACCCTAAATCGCTGCAATCAGAAACATAAGACTTGGAAAACCCAAAATCGCAACCCTAAACCCAAAATCGCTGCAATCAGAAACGATGGAAAACGAAAATGAAATGAAATTGCTGGAAAACGAAATGAAATCGCTGGAAAAGGAATCGAAAACGAAGTTGCTGGGAATGAAACTCGAAACCCATTTACTATTGTTGCTGGAAATCGAAATGGTGTTGTTGTTCTTGGAAATCGAAATGACGGAAACGAAATTGTTGGTGTTCGGTTTGTATTGTTGCTGCAAACGTGGTTCCTGCAAACATGATTCCAATTGTTCATGGCCTATTATTTCTGCAAATGTGATGAGGTTGAAGATGATGATTTAATTGTTATTAGTTTTGTTTTAATGTTATTAGTTTTTTTGTTTATTTGTTATTAGTTTTTATAATTTAAAAAATTTAATTGATTATGTGTAATTTTATTTACAATTAAATAAAGCATTTATTTGCTACGTCAGCAGTTAACTGCCAGCGTGGCGTCCGTTAACAAAAACTGACGGCAGAGACCAAAATGAAACGAAAATGAAAGATAAAGAACCAAAACGGACCAAAAAAAAGATAAAGGACCAAAGTGAAACCTAGAGCAAAGATGAAGGACCAAAACTGATATTTAGCCTAAACTTTAAAAAAAAGTCTTCAAAAAGATTTTTCTATAAGAAATTCTTTGTCACATGGTCATATCATCAACAAATTTATTAACTCACTTTTGTTAAAAAATAGTGCTTAATAATAATAACAAAGGATATATGATGTGAAAATAAATTTTTATATATGATGTGGAAATAATTTTTTTCTTAGTTACTTTTATGTTAAAATTTGGATCAAACTTATATTTTACCATATTTCTATTGTTCTGTGTTCCTTACAGTTGGTTGTCTTGACAATTTCAGTGATATGAGAACGTCGGCTCCCGGATGCGAACCCGAATGTGAGCCGTAATAGTGTGTATGTACGCGCGCGCGTGAGGTTTATTTGCCATTTCATTTAAGTAGACAAAAAAATATGTTTATTGCTCCGGTGATACTTTTTCGGTAAAGGAATTTGGGTTACTTCAAGGATGTTCATCAAAAAGTTCTTGATGCAACAAAAATTAAAACTTTTGCACAAGCTCTACCAGGATCAACGAATAAAATCTGTGATATTCCTCCTTGTCAACTTCCTCGCCCGTGTCTTAAAGGGGACGACTTAGCAATCTCAATTTTGGAAGAGGAGTACATGGCAGGTTTGGAAGGATGCAGGACACACCTTAATGGAATAATTTTTCTCTCAAAGGGAGACACTCCTGTCAAGTTAGATGCTTTGAAATCCAAACATCAAGTTCTTTGGCAACCAATAGGTAAGTGGGGTCTTATTTCTTTAGAGAAAGGTTATTATGAATTTTCTTTTTCCTGTGTTGATGATTTACAGAGAATTCAGTCGCAGCCTTCTTGGCATTGCAAGCCAGGGCTGCTTCGGTTGTTTGCCTGGCAGCCTGATTTTAATCCTTTAAATATCAAACATACAAATGTACAATGTTGGATTAGGCTTACAGGTCTTGCTCAAGAATATTAGAGACCCAAAATCCTTATTGTTATTGCTAGTTGTGTTGGAATACCAATTAGATTAGATGATACAACAAGTAAGAGCTCATTTGACAGATCTTTTGGTCATTTTGCACGCATCCTGGTTGATATAGAACTGAATTCAGAATTTAGAAATCAAATCCTAGTTGAGAGGCCGGGTTATGCTTTCTTAGTGGGCATCGAGTATGAAAATCTGCCCCTCCTTTTGTATGGATTGCAAGACTGTCGGTCATGCCACTAGTGCTTGCAAAGGGAGGAAGCATTTTGGTGGGGAAAATAGGAAAAACAGGTTTATGTCCCTAAGCCTCAGGCTACTAATAATGTGAATTTCAAGCAGAAAGTTGATCAACAACCTATTGAGATGCATCCGCAGTAAGGGGATTCTTCACCAAATGAGATTAGAGAAAAGGTCATGCAATCTAACGAAGAATCAAATGTCCATGTCTCGATTTCTTTGGATGATGGTAAGCAAATGTCGCCTGTGGTTTTGCAGAAGCAAGAGGTATCTTTGTTACAGAAGTTGCCTAATGCTTCTACCCCTAACTCACAGGTTCCAATCTCTTTCACCTCAGAAGCTATCCGGGTTGGTAGTGATTCCACTCAACCTCCCACCACCAGGCTAGATTCTCTATATGCCTCAGAGTCTGATGCTATTTCTAATCTAGTGGTAGCATCTGACATGAGAATTTCGGGGAAGCTTTGGGGTGATGTGTCTGACGACGCTAACGATCCTATGACCCTTGGAACTGTTGCAGATAAGTCAAAATCGGTGGTGTCCACCACCCGGAAGAAGAGACACAAAAAGAATTTGGTCCAGAAAACAACAAAATAGGTTTTCAGAAAAGAACACACCACAATGCACAACCAAATACTCCTATTTCTTGAAAATACACTTTCAAATTATATCTAAATTATTTCAAATTCGAAATAAATGAAGAAATCTTTTTGGAACATAGACAAAAGAAACCAATCTAAGGACAAGTGGAACAATGACACTGTAGTTATGAGTGCCAATCGACACGTATACTACTATTGGTGACAAATACGATACCTTGTTAGCCACATAACATGTGTATGGTAGGGATAGCCCCTTTATTTAAGGATTGCATCCTTAATGAGTGTAATCTCTAATTAGTACTTCTCATCACATGCATATGTGAGTTGTAATTAAGGTTCTCAATTATCAAATTGGAAGCTTCAAAGTGCAAATAGTTTTCTAGCCACTAATCTCATATGTTATATCTTCTCTGCTTTAACTTTAAGCATTATAAAGTAAACAATAATATTTCCATGTAAAGCAACCGTGTAATCATCTCTCCTATAGTTTTGCTTGACTCAGACATGCCTATGAATGAATAAGAATCAGAATGTACAGATAGATTAATGAAACTTCTTTGTACCTAACGCAATGTCTGGACCTATGGAAAAGCACTCCTTAGTTAGAATTTACAGATAATAAATATAGTAAGCAAGAATCAATAACAAAAACTGGATAAAGAATTGAATTTCACTAACTAAATCTAATGTACTAACTACATATCTGTTTTACAAGAACTTCCTACAATTTAAGCCGCTACGAGTAGAGGTGTCAAGGTCGTCTGATCCGGCCTGACTTAGCCCATTGGACTAAAATGTAAAATTGGGCCGAGTGAACCTATAAATTTATTGGGCTATGTATTTTGTGGTCCATCCCGACCTAAAAACGTCAGATTCATGTAGGTCAGGCTGAACCCAACATTTTAGCAAGTAAAATAGTTGAATTTTCTAAATTAATGGGCCTAATTTAGCCCAATGTGCTAGCTAGCTCTAGACAAATTGACCTAGTTATTTTCGGACTAACATTTAAAAAGCCCAAGCAAGCCCAAAATGCGGGATAATTAGGTTTGCCCTTTGGGCATGGCCGAAATTGATAGCTCTAGCTACAAGTGGTAAGGACTCAAGTTCCTTAACCAAGTGGTAGTTGGAATTTTGACTCTTGTGAACAAAACTAAACTTGGTTGTGATGGGACCCCCTTGTGTGTCTTTATGTTCTTGGTAGATATCATCGATGGTTATGGGAAGATCGAAATGAGAATATATTTCTAGATAAGGAGCCTAATATATTGGAAATGTGGATTTTTAAGGTGTTATCTTGTAAGTGATTTTGGGGTACGATAGACCAAAACTAATACTTATTCTATGAATTGTGTATTAATCCACTTGAGTGTCTTACTAGGGGATAGTCTTTTCGTTGCAAATGTATGATAATTGTGTATTTTAGTTGTTTAAGGAACCTTGTAGTGTGGGAGGGGTTTTGCCTCTCCTGGTCTCTCAGTCCCGAGGTAGTATTGAATTTTTTTCCCTCAAATTTCTGTATTTGATAATTAATTAATTGATCTTTATAAATTATTCCAAACAATATTGATAACATTATAAGGTAATAGACATGTACACGCGCTATGAAGTTGTAGTGGGTTGAATAATATCAAGGGGAGCACTCAATACATGAAGACACCCATAACATGGATTCCAAAAGTAGTAATGCTTTTATGTTACTTTACTTGGTGTCTCAACTGAAAATTGCTTAGCTTATAGGTAAGAAAATTAAGGAAGATGACACTAATTTATTTGTTGAGATAATGAGTGGCTAATACTTGGTTGAAGTTAGGAAGTAGTCTCTTTAACTAATTGTTGTATTTACTTTTGTCTAGACTCATAATACGACATATCATTTCTCTTATTTAGGGCCACATATAAGCTTTGTGTACTTTCTCTTTATTGATTACAAATATTGATTACCTGTCTATACGATTGTGACCACTTTCATTAATTGCTTTTGATATTCTAGTTGACTTTCTTGACCTCCTTCCACACTTCCTATGAAAACATAAAAAGAAAAATATATGCCCTTCCTCAATCTTTAGTCAATGGGTGCGATAAAATGGAAGAATAAAAGGTCAAGAAAATAAAAACTTATTACACAAATATCCATTCTTTTAAAAAGAAATTGATGTTTTTTTCTTTCTTTCTGTAGACAAAGTGGGAAGTACCACTCGTAAACTCACAAACACAAAATGAAGATTTTGATTAGGACTCGAGTAGCTACGAAAAATACCTAACCTAATAACCAATTGTGTTTGGCCTTATAGAAAAAAGAAATCGATGTCTAATTTAGTACATTCATCTCATTTTCTTTAATGTTTTAGAAAATGTTATGATCCCACTTCACAATATCAAGCATCAATTGTTTTTTCCAATGTCGACTATTATTAATATATGTTTTTATAAACGATACAATATTGTTAGTTAGGTTGACAAGCTTCAACGTGGAGTCCAATGAGTTTCTCTCAAAAAATTCTAGTAGTTTTTCTCTCGACTCTTCTCTTCTGCTTGTTCTATATGGAGAGACGTGGTTTTTGGTCATATTTTTGGATCCGAATCACCCATCTTCATCGTGTTTCCTCTCTTTATATCTAAATAAGTAGTTTTCACGTAAATCTAATTTTTCTTGTGTTTTTCATGATTTAGTCATTTGAGTTCACAGGTGTTTTGTTCGCCATCTTGGTGCGACGTTTTTTTCTTCGATAAGCTTGGTGCAACGTTTTTTTTTCCGATAAGCTTGGTGCGACGTTATTGCGGTATTCGTTTGATTTTGACAATTCAACGTCGGTCAATTATAATCCAATCAATGAATTGAGCGTCAACGTTACAGATTTGGAAGCATGAGGATTCTAGTGACTTTAATTTTGTCACATTTGATGACACTTTGCTGTTTTACGCTAGTAACTTAAGTGCTGTGAGTTTGTTCACAGATTTATCATTTTCGTTTTCTGCAGTTTTGAATTTGTGTTGTTATAGGTGTATTCTACCAATTTTAATGAATGAATATCTTTTAAACCATAATTAATATGAAACAAAAAAGATATATTAGGAAATTTACTACATTTTTTATGAAATCTAAACTATTAATTGCATTTATTCATTCATGCACAAAACCTTAAACATCAAATAAAATGGAATGGAGGAGCAACATTTTGGTGTTTTTTTCTTCCAACATGTGGATTTCTTAAAAGTTTCAATATGTAATTAAGGTTTTTAGCAAGGAATAGGACCATTTTTCGGGGGGGGGGGGGGGGGGGGGTAGCTAATGTAAACTCCGTCATTTACTCCATTAAGTATGTATCATGGAGTTGGTTTATTGCTAGGAAGGGGAGAAATAGTGGAGTATCTTTTTCAGATTGGTGTAATTGCCCCATGGGGTGTGTATCATTGCTGTAATCATCCCTTTCTATTTGAGGTACTCTTTTTTCCTCCTTGGGTTTTTCTCCCAAAGGGTTTTGGCCCAGGGAGGTTTTAATGAGGCCTCTCCCCTTCCCATACCTTTGTAAGGGTTGGGTGCACCCCTAGTGCCCCCTTCAATGAATCTCTTGCTTATCTAAAAAAAATGTAATTAAGGTTTTTCCCAACTATACCCTTGATTGGAGAGATAAGTTAGAAATATGTAATGAAGTGATGAAAAAATAGTAGTAGATGAAATAAGAGTCTTTTGGTATAAAATATTAAACATTATCTCTTATTCTTAGTGCACTAGTCTTAAACATCAATAATTTTAGAATGGGGGGATTAATCAAGAGAACTGAAATATTTTTTCCAATTTAAATTTGTTGCTTCGGTTACAAGTTATAACATAAAAACAAAAATCTAATTAAGATTTCCAAACGGAAAATTCTTACTTCTACTCTTGTAATTTTTTATAGGCAATGTTAGTTGTTAATTGTTAGAGAGGTGGGGAAAATGTTAGTTTCAGGTGTTTGAACTCTAGACCTCATTCTTATACTCCTTCGGTATCCCTTAACTCGCCAATTGAGCTACATTTTGATATTCCTTCTACTATTGTAAATATTATGGGAGGTAAACAATTATCAATCTAGTATATTTGTTTTTCTATTAAACTTTTATATTTTCTACATCATTCTATAACAACAATACTAATTTAATGAGGTAGTTAATGAGATGATTGATATGACTAAGAAGATGGTGAAGCCTTGCTTGATCTTCAAAGTTGATTTGGAAAAGACCTATGTGTTACGGTAAAACCAGAGAAATTGGGGAAGAAATCAATCAATTGTGTATTATTGATAATGCCCTGTGTACATATATGAGAGAATGAGTCTGTTGTGGTTAATAACAGATTAACCACTGCTAACAACAGATTAACAGACTTAACTAATACACATGGAAAATTACATAAATGCCCCCAATCAATCTAATTACAAAACTACCCATTAACATTCCCTCTCTTAATCTGTTTGACATCACACAAAACAGATTACAACTACAAAAACAGACACATAACAAAAGATCTGTCAAATTGTTGAAGGCACTCTGCACATTCCCAGCTGCTGCCTTAATCTGTTAAAAGTCTCTGCACTCAGGGGCTTTGTGAACAAGTCTGCAAGTTGCTCTCTTGTTCCACAGTGCTTCATTTCAATAATTCCATCATTTACCAATTCTCTGATATAGTGGTACCGCACATCTATGTGCTTACTGCGACCGTGAAGGATAGGATTTTTAGTCAATTTTATTGCAGAAGTGTTATCACAGTGCAGCACAATACTCTTGACTGGAAATTGATCTATTTCTCTTAGAATTTTACCCATCCAAACTGCCTGACATGCTGCACTGCTAGCAGCCACAAATTCAGCTTCTGTACTGGAAAGAGTGACAATCGGTTGCTCCTTAGAGGCCCATGCCACTGCACCGTTACACAGTAGAAAAACATATCCAGAGGTACTCTTTCTATCCTCTAGGTCACCAGCATAATCACTATCCGTATAGCCTTTCAATACACTTTCTCCTTCTTTCCTATACAGGATACCATAATCCAATGTTCCCTTGAGGTATCTCAAGATTCTTTTGGAGGCTAGCCAGTGAGCTTGAGTTGGATTACTCATGAATCTACTAATAATGCAAACAGAGTGCATTATATCAGGTCTAGTAGCTGTCATGTACATGAGGCTACCCACCAGTTGCTTATACATTGTGCTGTCAACCTTTTCACCTTCATCATTCTTGCTCAGTTTGCATCCAGGCACCATTGGAACCTTCACCGCATTACATTCCTTCATATCAAACCGTTTCAGAACATCACCAGCATATTTCTTTTGACTAATGTAAATACCTTCTGCAGTTTGATTAATCTCAATACCCAGAAAGTATTTCATTTTGCCCATATCTGTCATGGAGAACTCCTTCTTCATTGACTCTTTAAAATCATTCATCATCTTATCATTGTTTCCAGTGTACACCAGATCATCAACATATAGGCTTATGATTAAAATTTCATTCTCTTTGCCATGTTTCAAGAACAAGGTCTGCTCACTTTTGCTTGCTATGAAACCTTGTTGCAGAAAATAGCTCTCTATTCTGCTAAACCAGGCTCTAGGAGCCTGTTTTAATCCGTATAATGCCTTATGAAGCCTATAAACTTTCTCTTCAGCTCCCTTCTTCACATATCCTTTTGGTTGCTCAATGTAAACTTCTTCAACTAGCTTACCATAAAGGAATGCAGATTTCACATCTAGCTGGTACAGAGGCCACCCTTTCTGAGCTGCCAAGGCTATGACAGTCCTGATGTTGTCTAATTTGCTCACTGGAGCATAAACCTCACTGTAATCTATTCCCTGTTGCTGAGAGTAGCCCTTGGCTACAAGCCTTGCTTTATATTTGTCATCTTGACCATGTTCATTCAACTTGGTCTTGTACACCCATTTCACTCCAATCTTCTTTGCATTACTTGGTAAATCAGTCAATTCCCAGGTTTTGTTTCTCTCAATGGAAGCTATTTCTTCATCCATAGCTAGCTTCCATTTGTTACTCTGAACAGCAGCCTCAAAGCTATCTGGATCATTCTCTGTTTGCACCATGTTGGCTTCAATATCAGCATCAGATAAGCCTTCTCCTGTGTCATAATCATTCAACCACACTGATCTTCTTCTAATCCTTCCTTCTTCTTCATTTTGTTCTTCTGGTGCATTGTCATTATCTGTACCAGTGGTGTTTGAGTTGGCAGTTTCACTTTCATCTTCACTGGACTCACTTTCTTCCTCTTCTTCATTCTCAGTTTCTTCCTCTCCCCAGTCAAGATCAATGGCAATATTTTCAGCATAGGTTCTGTCCCAGTTCCATTCTTTGTCTTCCTCAAAGACTATGTCTCTGCTCACTATGATTCTCTTACCAACAGGATCATAAACTCTGTATCCTTTGGATTCATCACTCATACCAAGCAGAACACATTCACAACTCTTATCATCAAATTTGGTTCTCTTGGCATCAGGTATGTGAACATGAGCCAAGCAACCAAACACTCTCAAATGAGATATGGAGGGCTTGTGGCCACTCCAGGCCTCCCCGGGTGTCATGTTCTTTACTGCAACTATTGGGGATCTATTCAAGATGTATATGGCCCAGTTCACTGCTTCTGGCCAAAAAGACTTGGGAATTTTCTTTCCATTCAGGGTGGATCCCACCATATTCATCACAGTTCGATTCTTTCTTTCCACAACCCCATTCTGTTGGGGTGTGTATGCTGTTGTTAAGTGTCTTTTTATACCATTCTCAAGACAATATTGATTGAAAACTCACCTCCTCTGTCAGACCTCAAACATTTGATCTTTAATCCAGTTTCTGTTTCAACCATGCTCTTGAAGATTTTAAACATAGCAAAAGCCTCTGACTTCTCAGCTAAATAATACACCCAGGATTTTCTGCTATAATCATCAATCAAACATAGAAAGTATCTCTTGTTGCTGTTTAACATTGGAGAGATTGGACCACAGATGTCCACATGGATCAACTCAAGCTTTGATTTTGCTCTCCACTGCCCTTTCTTTGGTATAGCATCTCTGTGTTGCTTGCCCTTCATACAGACACCGCAAACTTTCTTCTCATTTGACAGTTTTGGCAAGCCCTTCACCATATCTTTACCTTTTAATAGATTCAAATTTTTGACACTCAAGTGTCCATGTCTACAATGCCATAGATATGAAATATCTTCAGGCCCTGCATACAGACAACTACCATTCCCAGTTTCTTCAACATTTGCAGGAACTATCAACTTGAACATTCTATTACTGGTCATTTTACTTTCAAACAAGAGCCCTCTCTTAGAGTGATAGATTCTACAAGTGTTAGACTTGAATACTACGGTTAAGCCACCCTCATGAAGTTGACCTAAGCTCAACAGATTGTTCCTAAGCTCAGGAATGTAGTACACATTTGAAATTATATAGGGAATGCCATTAACAATCAATTTAGTCTTTCCTATCCCAGCCACTTTCATCCTAGTATTATTCCCAAGTCTAACAGTTTGATTAAAGGATTCATCTAAGTCTATGAACCAACTCTTGTTACCACTCATGTGATTAGAACACCCTGAATCAATAAACCATACCTCTGATATGTTGCCTTCAGGCGTTTCTGTCCACATCATCAACAACATGGGCTCCTCTTCACCATCTTCAGCATAATTCGCTTCCTTCTCCCATTCAGAGCAATCACTTCTGTAGTGACCGAGTTTCTTACACTTGAAACACTCAATTGTGTCAAGATTTGGTTTCCCTCGACCTCTACCTCTTCCTCTGACAGTGGAACCACCTCTACCTCTATTTCTTGAACTTGTGTCCATTCTTTCTTGAGTAGTAATCTTCAAGGACTGTTCCTCAACCTTTCCCTTGCTGAATCTGTGAATGTTTTGTTCATGTACAATTAAAGAACCGTGAAGTTCATCAATTGACATCTTCTCAGTGTCTTTTGATTCAGCAATTGAGCACACGACGTGCAGGAATTTTTCACTGAGTGATCTCAGAACTTTCTCCACGATTACTCCATCTTCAAACTTATCTCCTCATCTTGTTCGCAACCACCATAACCCTAGAAATGTAATCGGTGACGCCTTCACCAGATTTCATCTCTAGTGCTTCAAAGTCCTTTCTTGCAGCTTGAAGGATCGAGCGCTTCACCCTTGCATTCCCTTGACACTTTCTTTTCAAAGAATCCCATATTTCCTTTGCTGTATTCTTGGTGAGGATCGTTTCCAGAGTTGCACGATCAATAGCTTGGAACAGATAGTTCTTTGCTTTCAAATCTTTAAGCTTCAACTCTTCCAATTTCTTCTTCTGAGCATCGGTGAGTACAGTTCCTTGAGCCGGTTCCTCAATTCCTTCTTCAATCAGTTGCCAATATTCTTTGGAGCGTAGGAAAATTTCCATCAACATACTCCAATGGACGTAATGCCCGTCGAACTTCGGAATAGACGCTTGCACGAAGTTTCCTTCGTTTCCATTTGAATTCGCCATTGTCTTCTTCGATCGATCTTGAGATTGAGATGAGATATACGTTCGCGATTGATTTCACGGCCAGGCCCCAACACTATGATTTGTTCAACAAGGACTTCCTGGATTATATGTTGGGTCATTTCGGCTTCTTAGTGAACGAAGAGTTTGGGTTGGACATATGTTTTCTCCGACATCCTTTTGATTTGGTAAATGGTAGCCTAGCGAAGGAAGTGATTTTTCATCAAATATCCAAATATTGTAGTTGGAGTAGCTCGCTAGAACACATGCTCTCCTTCTTGAAAGTCAAAATATTTTTGTCTCTTGCCATGATAACTATTCTGTCTACTCCATGTAACCTTCTTATCCCGAGTCATTCTGACTTTCTCAGTAGTCCGCTGAATGAGTCCCTAAAGAATCGTGTAACCTTAGTCCCAAAAGACATGTGTAAGGTTTCCCAAAATATAAAGACCACAGGTTTAATTTTATATTTTGGGAATCTTCTGTGTAAGGTTTCCCAAAATATAAAGCCAATTTCATATAAGGTGTTTGGAGCTCGATAGGTGATACGGGTAACATTGTCACTCATTTTGTGGAATTTGGAAATATAGTGAAGGGAAAGAGACAAAGAGGAGTCAAACACCTTATATGGATGGCGGTTATTTGGAAACTATGGATGGCTCGAAATAAGGTAATTTTCAATGGGGAGGTGGTTTCTATTCCGAGTATATTAGATGGAATCAAGGACACGGCATGGAGTTGGTTTAAGGCAAGGCGAGGGAGGAATTGCACGGCGACTTGGGCGGATTGGTACAATTGCCTGATGGGCTGTTATTCAATGTTGTAATCCAATCATGTAATGCTTTTTATTGCGAATTTCATAGTTGGGGAAGAAGCAGTGGGTTAGGTTGCAAGTCCCACTGTTGTACGTTTCTTCGTGCGATGTACTCTTTTTCCTCCTTGAGTCTTTTTCCCAATGGGTTTTGGCTCAATGAGGTTTTGAGGAGGCCCTCCCCCTTTCCATTGTAAAAGGTTGGGCACGCCTTGTGCTCCGTTCAATGAAACTTTGCTTATCTAAAAAAAAGCCTCATAATCTCCTTGATGTACAACCTGGTTGACCATGTTCACAGGGATGAAATGTGCAGATTTAGCCAATCTTTCCACTTTAATCCATATATGTGTAAAATTCAGCTGACATACTAGGGAGACATAACATGTAGTCGATGGAAATGCTCCCCCACTTCCATTCTGGCATAATAAGAGATTGCAAGAGTGCATAGGGCTTTTGGGGTCCAAGCTCTTGAGGTCTTGATACATCTTTGTGGCTCCGAGATGAATTCTCAACTTACATCTATATATGTCGTTTCTCTAAGCTCGGGGACTTGGGGAAGGCATAATCTACCGTGGAATCGCAAAATTTCATCATCAGCACCTCTGAAGCCTAGATCCCTACCTTGAGAGATCATCCCTCTGATGTGTTAGGTGGAGTCACTAAATTAACAACCCTAATATGCACTAACAGTCAATTGGGGAGTGTTAGCATACCAAGTCTCATACTCCAAAGGCAAACCTCACATCCTAGGCCCAGGTCTCGAAACGACTCCAACAACCCCAATCTCTTTCATCGTCATGGCAAAAATTGTAGGTATTTCCTACTCAAAGCATCTACCACTACATTGTCCTTATGAGGGTGGTAACTAAGTTGGAAGTCATGGTCCTTAAAGAATTCAGTCCATCTCCTCAACCTCGTGCTCAACTCCTTCAAGTCGAATATATACTTAAGACTATTATGTCCCTAAAAACTTCAAATCTGAGTGGTACAAGAAATTCCTCCACGCCTTTAATGCGAACACTATTGTTGCAAACTCAAATTCATGTGTGCAGTAATTTTACAATTGTGATAAGCCAAACACTTTTAGGCATATTCCCTTTCTTAGAATTTTAATTTTATAAGGCCTAGTTTGATCTTGAATTTGGGCTTATATGTGTACTGTTTGTCTCTTTAGTGAGTTCACAACCTATTCCCGATAAGTAGGCGTAATTTTGCAAGTTGTAAGAACCTTTGGTAATTTTGAAATTGAGAGGAATTAGTATAAGTACTATCTCTAGGGTTTTTTCTTGAACCAACTTTGAGACCTTATCAAAAAGCTTGGATTTTTCCTGTGTTGATGATTTTCGGAGAATTCAGTCGCAGCCTTCTTGGAATTGCAAGTCAGGGCTACTTCAGTTGTTTGCATGGCAGCCTGATTTTAATCCTTCAAATATAAAACATACAAATGTACAATGTTGGATTAGGCTTACATGTCTTGCTCAAGAATATTGGCGACCGAAAATCCTTTTTGCTATTTTGCTAGCTGTGATGGAATACCAATTAGACTAAATAATACAACAAGTAAAAGCTCATTCGATAGACCTTTTGGTCATTTTGCACGCATCCCGGTTGATATAGAATTGAAATCAGAGCTTAGGAATCATATCCTAGTTGAGAGATTGGGTTATGCTTTCTTAGTGAACATAGAGTATGAAAATATTCCCTCCTTCTGTATGAATTGTAAAACTATCGGTCAAACCACTAGTGCTTGCAAAGGAAGGAAGAACTCTAGTGGGGAAAAGAACAATGAGCTATCACTCAGGAAAATCATGTTTATGTCCCTAAGCCTCAAGCCACTAATAATGTGAATTTCAAGTAGAAAGTTGCCCAACAACTTATTGAGGTGCATCAGCAGCTAGGGGAATCTTCACTTAATGAGATTAGAGAAAAGGTCATGCAATCTAACGAACAATCAAATTTTCATGACTCGGTTGCTTTAGATGATGGTAAGCAAATGTCGCCCATGGCTTTGCAGAAGCAAGATATATCTTTGATACAGAAGTTGTCTAATGCTTCTACCCCTAGCACACAAGCACCAAATCAAAACAAATTTGTTCAGATCTCTTTCACCTCTGAAGCTAGACGGGTTGGTAGTGATTATATTGACTCATCCTCCCACCTCCAGGCTAGATTCGCTAAATGCCTCAGAGTCTGATGCTATTTCTTGTCCATGGGTAGCATCTGACATGAGAATTTTGGGGGAAGCTTTGGGGTGATGTGTCAGACGACACTGATGATCCTATGACCCATGGAACTGATGCTGATAAGTCCAAGATCCGAAAGAAGAAACAGAAAAAGAAATTGGTCCAGAAAACAACTGACTATAATACTCGTTCAAAGACAAATTCTGTCTCAATATCTTTTTGATTTGACTTTAGTAAGCGGGTCCTAGATATTTCAGAAAATCAGAAGTAAGCAAGAGAATTGTTGGTTATAATTCCCGTTTCAAGGACATCTTCTGTCTCTGTCTCTTTTATCTAACTATTGTTAATTAACACTTTTATTTTAGTATCTAGGATGAAGTGTTTTAGGGGATTCTATTAGGGGCTCTCTATTATTGTTTTGACTTTAGCTTCTCTTTTGCCAATGGTATCGGTCTAGTCCCCCCTTGTGCTCTTTCCTGTATTTTTTCTTTTTCTCTTTTTTTTAATAAGTTCAGGCAGGAATCCTGTTTGTTAAAAAAAATTAATGGCAGTCTGACCTAGGAAGTAAATATTAAGATGCACTAGTACACGAAACATCTAATGTTTTGTGATTTAACACCAGTTTTATGAAACAGTTGGTGTTAAACACAAACATGGTGACAATTTTGTAAATAAAGTGTAATATCTTGTTTTAGCGCGTTACAAGCATTAAATACAACGCCTGATGTTTTCTTTCGACAAAATACAATGCTTGATGTTAGTAGATGTTCGGCTCGGATACTTTATACATTTAAAACGTTTAAAACATAGATAGTTCCACACAGGTTTTTCCCTACTACCCGGCGTGGATTCTTTTAGAAATTTAACACTGACAATTCCACGTCGGATGTTTCATAATACCTGGTGTTAGTGCTTTTAGAAAACTTAAAATGCTTACAATTCCACGCCGGGTGTATCTGAAAAACCGGCGTGGTATATTATACACAGATATTAACGCCATAACACCCTTTATTTAGTCCATTCTCTCACTCTCTTACCCACAACACAGAAATCCTAGTTCTCTCTATCTCCCCTGTTCTCTCCGCCTCCCTCGTTCTCTCCATTTTTGTCTTCGTCTCTTTCACTTGTTATCACTCTCCTTGTCATCGTTCCATTCTTAAGCTCGCTCTGGCTATGGTGGCACTTTGGAGGATGTTGTCTCCCTCGCATCCACCTATGGCTTTTGAGGGAGACAACAAAGGTTCCCAAGCCCCCACAAAGGTTTTTCTTCTCCCCTTACTTTGCACCTATTGTATTTCTTTGTTTTTTGATTTTTGCTCGTTTTGTTCTTTTTGTTTTCTAATTTGTTCTTTTGTGTTTTGATTTTATAGTGGAGGTCGTTCTCTTTTTCAATTTACACGTTTTGTCAGTTGATTTGCGTCATATTCTTCTTTGCGAGGTTAATTTTCTTGATTGATCTTTTATATACGATTTTGTTTATTCAATTTAGGTTTTATGATAATAGCTATATATGTTTTATGATCTATGGATCTATATATTTTTTTATGTTTTATGTTGCATGTTATATCAATTTTATTTATGTTTTATGTTTTATCTATTTGATTTATATTTTATGTTATATCTATTTGATTTTTGTTTTAACTTTGAATATTATTGCGATTATCGTAGATCGCTATTGAATATTGTTTGCTCATCCTCTTGTACCAAATCGAAATACGTGGCCCGAGTGCTCATAGGGCACTGACATGGTACATAGATGCATTCTTTTGTATGCTTCATCTTTCTACTTACATCTTGTAAAGAATATAAAAGAATGCTTCTATGGGCCATGTTGCGGCCCACTTGTGTTGTATTCTTCTTTGCAAGTTAGTCATTTGATTTAGAATTTCTACATTTTTATGTTGGATCTATTTGTTATATGTGTTAGCTTTAAATCATGTCTGTTTTTGAAGCCTAAAGTTGTTGCCCGGTATTTATAAGCAAAAACATATATTAATAAAAAAAGAGTACTAGGGGTACCCCAACCCTTACATATACAAGGGGCTTCATTAGAACCTCCCTGGGCCAAAACCCTATGGGGAAAAAACCCTAGGAGAAAAAGGGTACACCAGGAAGAACGAGGCAAGTAGCCAAATTACACCGACTTCATACAAACAAGAGGATTTCCACACCAATCAGAAATCTTTAAAGCTGAATTGCAGCCTTCTATGCTAATGAACCAGTTCCAGGTTTTAGTTTTAACATAATTGACAACCACTTGGTGGTTAAAGACTTGAGCACCATTAGGTAATACTTAATGTTTGTTTATCTTCTTTACTTAACATTTTATTGATTCTTATTTTTCTTCCAAATATACAATTTGGATTTCAAATTAAAATTAAATTAAGAGGAATATATTTAATTCTATATAATCTAATAACTTTTTTTTTAAAAGTAAGAGTAAAAATGGAATAAAAAAAATTAGGGTCATTCCATTTTGTCTGCTTTCCAAACAATTGAATGGGAATTTGTATTGTTCCGTCATAAAAATACTCAAACAATTGAATGAAAGTTTTATTCCATTCTACTTCGTTCTGCTCCCCTCCATTCTGTTTCGTTCCGCTCATTTTAAAATATCCGTAATCACAAAAAGAAAATATCCAAACAGACCCCTAGCGACTCCACTATATTGGATGTGACATCACTTTAGCATCAAGTATACCCATCGACACCACCACCCCCACCACAGTCGATTGGCGGATCCACCGTCTTCACCTTCTTCAACGTACATATACTCTCATCTCATATTTCACCATGAGTAATTGTCTTTATTAGAGTTTAGTCCCCTTTTTTTTATATAGGCAATGCTAGTGGGAGAGGGGGGAATGTTAGTTTCCTGGGTTTTCCTTACATTCATTTGGTGCACTCATTCGGTGTCCCTTAGCTTGCCAACTGAACTACCTATTTGGGATAGAATTTAGTCCCTATTATGTCCCTCTTGTGTTTATTATTACTATTATCATTTTTGAGGAAATCCTATTGTGTTTATTTTTTTTAGATAAGCAATTGTAATAAGGGGCGCACAAGGGGTGCACCAACCCCTTACACCAAGGGGCCTCATTAAAACCTCTGAGAGCCAAAACGCAATGGGAAAAAGAGTACCCCGACTACAATGATTGTTACATAGATTGTTACAATAACATTACAATGAGGATAAACAACCCAACAGACAATTATACCAATCCGACCACCCAACCTCGCGAGCTCTCCCTTGCCTTGCTTTGAACCAGCCCGACGCACAATCTTTAATACCCGCCGCCAAAGATGGAATTGATGCTACCTCCCCTTTGAAAATTACTTTATTCCGAGCCAACCAAATGTTCCATATAACCGCCAGCCATATAAGTTGCTTCTCCCGTTTCTGCTTCTTACCTTTTATCAATTTCCCGAAGGCCACAAAATGAGAGCTCAACTCCTCCTCATCCACGTTAGGAACCCCCAGCCACCGAAAAATCTGATGCCAAACTGATTTCACTGCAATACAATGAAGAAATAAGTGTGAAACTGTTTCGTCTTCACTCGAACAAAGAACACAGCATTTTTCCGCTTGAGACCGAAGAACTCCTCTGTGAAATAACGCATCGCGCGTTGCTAATATACCGAGAAACACCCGCCACGTGAAGATCAGCATTTTTGAGGGAGCATTGTTCTTCCACAGCTTCGGCCAGACACAAAGCAAGCTGTTGGAATTCGCGCCTCCTTCACCTGCAAAAAACACAGACAACCACGAATAACAGCTCTTAACCGTGAACCCACGAGCTGCTTCAAGTTACCAAATCCAGCAATCCTCAGTATGTTCTGCTGGAGAAACCGAGAGCAGCAAATCCTTCATATACAGGAAATTTTGCGATTCGTTTGGCAGCATCTCCGTCACCCACTCCCAATTCCAACGCCATTCGTTCCCTATCCACGCCCCCATGTCTTCCACCACTGCTTTTTTTATGCTGCATGAATTAAACATTGAAGGAAATAACTCAGCAAACGTGTCTCTCCCCAACAACCTGTCATTCCAAAATTGCACTAAGTCGCCTCTTCCCAATTTAAGTATAACAATATCATTGAACCATCCAACATCCAAATTAGAACCATCCCCTAATAGACATAAATCCCTCCACCATATATAGTGAAGTTTTCCCTCAACCTCTTCTAAACTCATTTGCACTAGGCCACCTACCATTTAGTCCATATCTCACCGACAAGATCTCTTTCCACAAAGGGCTGCCCTCCTCCACCAAAATCCTCCATCTCCATTTTGTTAGAAGAGCTATATTAAATGCTTCTAAATTTTTAATACCAAGCCCACATTCTTTCTTTGATGTACATATTTTTTCCCACTTCACCCAAGGCATCTTCTTATTCTCTCCATCACCACCCCACAAGAATCTTCTTTGTAACTTAATTATCTCCTCAATCACTTTGTTAGGAGCTTTGTAAAACGAGAATAAGTCTAGAGGGAGAGAAGCTAATACCGAATTTATAAGCGTAACACGTCCCCCGATTGATAATTGCCTACTCTTCTAACTATTAAGTCTTTTGATCTTAGAAGAAAAGAAATTAGGTTTTCCCCCACCCAAAAAAATGTGTTTGTCGAATACACTCTCTAGAGCTAGAGCTGGCATCAATATGAGTAACGGCATTGGTAGCTAGTGTGGGTATGCTAGAGACAAATGAGTGAGTCAACACATGGTAAGACGAACTCACATCATCACACAGTTGATAGTGACAAAAGGAAGTGTAACTAGCTAGCTGAGTTAGTGAGTGGTGCGTTGGTGTGGCTGCACATTAGCGGCGCGACGGCGACCATACTTATGTTGTTGTAGGAGATATATGACCATACGATTATGAATGGTCTAGGGTTTCTATTTTTTTATTTTATTTTTATATTAAAGACTTTATTAATAAAAAAAGGCTAACTCGATTTGAACACTTTTCCATGTATATTGACTAAACCGGGGAAAAACAATGTAGACAAATGTGAGTCAAATGTGGAATATATCACTGTTGACCGAAAAAAATGTGAGTCAAAAAAGAAATTCAATTGAAGGTGGTCAAATTGACTCAAAGGGTAAAAACTTAGTATTATTATATAAACAATGTACACGGTAAAAAACTAAAAATCCTTTCACTAGATACATATTATTGCGGTTTGGCTCAATCAAATTATATATAAGGACTATTATGTTTGCTAGCTTTTTTTTTGACAATATCATGTTTGCTAGCTGAATATGTCCTGTATTTCAAATTGTCTAGAGAACTGCATGTCAAATCATGGTCAAACCCTTCGTATTTCGGGTAAGTAACTCATTGCTGTAGAATATTGAGAATAGTGGGTGAAGTCGGATGAAAGCATCAATATCACACCTAAACACTAAATACCATAGCAAAAGTTTTATTTTGAAATGGCAAAACATTTTATTGAGAAACAAAAGTTCTTAAAGAGCATTACATATAATAGTTCACCAGACAAGGTACCTGATAGGAAGGGCACATAAATCTCCACAAACGCGAAGAACCGGTGAGTAGCAAACACCACTTAACCTATTGCTCCTATTTCCTTGATATACGCTCCAGGGGATCAACATATCATTCATAGAAAAAGCAGTGACTCGATTGAGTCTTAGCCAAAAACCATTTTCATAAGTACCGTTTAATTAATTTCATAAAAAAATTATTGATGTGTCTAAGATTATATTTGAGAAGATATACTCATTTCTGATTTCCTAGAGAGCCCAAAAGATAATATGTCGAACCATAACCAAGCTCTTCTTATTCTAAAATGGAAACCCTCCTCGATAAAAGACTCAGAATAAAGTTGAAAAGTCATACTGTAACACCACGATTACGCTAAGCCATGTAAACACTAAATACCAAATCCGAATCGGGAAGCCACACTTAACAAGTATATATCCTAGATGCATGGTATATTTATTAGTAACTTTATTAGTAACATAATATATTTAACCCAAGAAACAAAAAAAAATAGTCATGCATGCAAACACATTAGTTTTTGTATTCATGCATGCATGTTAATATGATTAACATAGTTAGGTACGTAAAACCTTTTGATATCACTAACAGAAGTACTTTATTACAAGTAACAAATCATATAATTCTCCCCCTATTTAAACCCTCCAACACCCAATATGATTTCCATCTCTCTTCACCTTCTCTCTCTTTCTCTCACTCCCTCTCTCTCTCTCTCTCTCTCTCTCTCTCTCTCTCTCTCTCTCTCTCTCTCTCTCTCTCTCTCTCTCTCTCTCTCTCATATACATACAAAATAATGGATAAAAAACCGTGTAACTCATCTCAAGATCCTGAAGTGAGAAAGGGGCCATGGACTATGGAAGAAGATTTGATTTTGATCAACTATATAGCAAATCATGGGGAAGGTGTCTGGAACTCCCTAGCCAAAGCTGCTGGTAATTAAAAGAAAAATATAATTTTTCATTATATTTTACATTTTGAAAGTACTCTTCTCTATTATTTTCATTCTTTCTCTATTTTTCCTCCATAAACCCTAGCTAGGATATTTTTCTAAAGGAGGATCATACTAATTTACCAACTTGACTTTTTATATAAGAAAAAGAATTATATATTAAATTATCAATATGATTATTTTGTAGGTCTTAAACGTACGGGAAAGAGTTGCAGACTTCGATGGCTAAATTACCTTCGTCCTGATGTTAGAAGAGGGAATATTACACCCGAGGAACAACTTTTGATCATGGAACTTCATGCAAAGTGGGGAAACAGGTGAAAATATATTATCATCATTTTATATTTTCTTAATAAATTTTTCTTTGTTTCTCATAAATTTTTTATTATAATTATTTTTTTAGAAAGAAAAAAGATATGTATATGATGTATCTGTTCTACCTAGTAGATCTTAATTTTGAAGAAATTATAGTATTTTATTGTAATAAGGTAAATTTTTATTATTATTAACCTTAATCCTTTGTCTTTGAAAGATGAAAGGAAATTTGTGGCTCTCTCCTATGTAAGCACACCATGAGAAAAGTACTATAAATAAGCATTAGTACGGGTCATGGAAGACTAGGGTGAGAGAACTTTGTGCTTAAGAGATTTCTTTGCTAAGAGGAAGATTTCAACACATGGGGGGTTTGTAAAACTTATGTATGAAAAATATTCCTTATGCGTGCAAAATCAGTTTCTAGGTTTTAAGAGGCGCGAAAATGATTGTTTTATGGTTTTATCCGTATGGAAGAGTTGTAGAGTTTTCCTTTAAATATACATGTTATATGTTTTCCATTGTGCTCAATTCAGCCTCTCTCTCTCTTACTCTCACTCTCTCTCTCTCTCTCTTATTCTCTCCCTCTTCTCTATCTCCCTCCCTCTCTCTCTCACACTCTCACTCTCACTCTCATTTTCCTTGAGATCATATACTATAATGAAGATGGAGCTTAAGTAGTTATGCTGTGGACCTACATCCATATGCATGGAAGGTATGGAGATTTTGATCTCTCAAGAACATGAGGAATAAAGAGGTGCATCAATGTTAAGTGCCTTCCTCTTTTCCTTTTAGTTTGATTTTTCATGCCCTTCTTTTGAAATTTTGTCTTGAATTCCTTGAGTGCAAAGCTTTTCCTTTTCTCTAATTTGTTTCTAATTTTTTAACTTATATATGTTCTCTATGTTTGTCTATGTTTGAAAGTTGGAGGTAAATGGTGAACATTCTAGCTTTGCTTTGTATAATTAAGCTTATAAATATACGTGCTTAAGTTTTTTTTGGTGAATATACGTGCTTAAGTAAAATGAGTTAGAGTGCTCTTGTACTCCTAATAATAATAATAATAATAATTTATTTTCTTATGAAAAAAATATAGGTTTTAGGTGAATTGAAAAGAGGAATTCCAATCAAGTTATTTTTGCACCGTATGGTTTTTTTAAAAGATAATAAAATATGAATCAACTTTATAGAAGGTAAAAAGAGTGCATGTGGTAAGAAAGCAGAAATACAATATCAAATGGCTTATAAAAAAGAACAATATCAAATGTTTTTTTTGGTTTTTTGTAACAAAAAAACAATATCAAATGCTTCTCTTTCAAAAAAACAATTAATATCAAGTGTTTGGATTCTCTCTCGTCCCTACAGTGGTTGGATAAGAGAAATAAGGGGAAAAATATGTGTGAAATAAGGGTTTCTAGTTTTAGTTTTGCAGGCGGTCTTACTTTCTCTTAGTATATGAGTCTTTAGAGGCGTTACCGGTTATTTTGTACACTATTATTGATTTCTAGGGTTTTGAGTACCTTCAATAATATAAACTCTCTTGTTAAAAAAATAAATATAATACAACCTCTTTGGCTTATTAAAAACATGTGAAAGATGAATTTAGGTTATATATCGCGGTGTTGTATTTGGAAAGAAATGAAGTGTATGAAGAGAGGAGAATATAGAGGAAAGAGGAGGAAATGATGAAGAAATAGAGAAAAATAGAGAGAGAGAGAGAGAGAGAGAGAGAGAGAGAGAGAGAGAGAGAGAGAGAGAGAGAGAGAGAGAGAGAGAGAGAGAGAGAGAGAGATTTTGTAGAGATCGTATAGGGATAAGTGTTGTAGAGGATCCAAATTTGTGAGAGAAAGAGAGAAGAGAGGGAGGATCCATATGAGAGAGAGAGAGGGGGGGAGGGGAGAGAGAGAGTAGAGAGGCTGGAGGGAGAGAGATGGGAAGGGAGAGAGAGAGAGAGAGAGAGAGAGAGAGGAAGGAAGAGAGAGGATCCAATATTAGAGAGAAGGGGTGGAGAGAATATGGTTGGAGAGGATTAATGTCAAAAAAGAAGTTAGAAAAGAGTTACTTTTCTTAAAAATAAAATAAATTTATATGAACTAGGATATATAGGTGGTATGCCTCAATAATAATAATTATTAATAGTATTATTATATGTGATATCGATGCTATTAAATTTCCTATATATACATGTAGCCATTGTTTTTACAATTGGCTATCTATATAATGATTGAGAAGCAAATAGCTTGGACAAGATGAGCTTCTATTTTAGGCTGAGCTCATGGAAAAGTGGGGCACATTGAAATATCACTCTTAGTCACATGATAGAGAAATTTCAAGAAGTTTGGTAAAAATAGATCCAAATCAATACCATGCATTTTTTGGCTCTTCTTGATAAAGGAGTGGTGCAATTTTAAATTTGAGAGTCTTCTTCATATATAGTGCACAGAGAGAGATAAACTAGCTAAAGCTCCACCCTATAGTACAATCTTTCTCATCTTCCATCTCCTTCCTAATTAACCAAGTAAACAAGTACAAATAACTAATAATGAAAGGACACAAAAAAAAGGTTTTCAATTTTCATATTCAACTAAGTTTTCAAATATTACCTTTCTTTAATTTCTAGTACAGTATATTTATTAAAGTTATCAGCTTTTTAATAACTATAACTATATATATATATATAGCTAGTGATAATAAAATATTCTAGGTAATTTTTGCACACGTGGCATTGTCTTGAACCAAAGGAATTCAAGTTCATGATATAAGAAAATAAAGAGGTGATTTATATATATATATATATATATATATATATATATATATATATATATATATATGTTTGAAAAATTCCTTGAAAATTGTATTTGGATGAAGAAGAGGAAAGGAAACAGAAAGAGGAATATTATTTGACAAAGAGTTAGGGAGAGAGAGAGAGGGGAGAGAGAGAGAGAGTATGGAGATGTTTGAATTGAATCATATACTCTCTACCTGAGGCATATAAACATATATGCAATGAGAAATCTGATTTTTTGGTGATCTTTGGAGCCCCAGCTGCAAAGCAAAGGCATCATTTCCAATGTATATCAAAGGGACCTTCAGCATCTTATAACAATAGTCTTTTTATATGTGTGTGAGTTTAACATGCACTTCACTTTTTTTCTCAACCAAAGAACATGGTCACACTCAGACACATGTTACCTATTTAATATTTTTTTTTGTTGTTGTTGCTACTTTTTTCTTATCAATAAAAATGTGATACAATTTGACAGCTCTCATTTAATGTCAACTTTTTTCTTTTCTTTTTCTGGAAAAATTTCATATATATTTGATCCCCCCCTTCTTTCTTTTTCACTCACAAGTTACATTTACACTCATTTATATAACCTCCTTCATTTAACTACCTTGGTCTCATTATCATATACTTATTAGCATTACAACATGTTTAGTTTTTAAATTTTTGATTCGAAGTGACAAGGACCGAGTCTCAGTAAATCGTAGCAGTAAGGCCATTCTGCCGCTTACAAGATGCTTAATTATGTTATAAAAACGGTTTTAACGGATTCATTTAAGATAAAGCCTAGCTAGGTGAAGTTGAAAATGTGTTGACATAATATATAGCCAAGCAAAAACAGTACTTTTCAGTTACATGTCACTATCTTTTTTATACAAATAATGATATATAATTTCATAAAAAAAAAATTAAATTAAATATGCAGGTGGTCCAAAATTGCAAAGCATCTCCCAGGAAGAACTGACAATGAGATTAAGAATTTCTGGAGGACTAGGATACAGAAACACATTAAACAAGCTGAGAATTTTCAACAACAAAGTACTTCTTCAGAGATAAATGATCAACACCAACCAAGCACTAGTCAAATTTCAACCATGGTAGAACCAATGGAAACTTACTCACCACCTTCTTATCATGGAAATTTGGAACCATTTCCAACTCAGTTTCCAACAATCACTGATCACAACACTAGTTGTTGTACTACCAATGATAACAACAACAGCAGCAACTACTGGAACATGGAGGATTTCTGGTCAATGCAATTACTCAATGGAGATTAATTAACTAAGTAATTAAACCCATGCTTTTATATATAAATTAATTAATATTAATATAATATATAATATCTATCTATATATATACATAAGTGCAATTATGTGCCAGTTATAAGCTAGAGTACTGTTTATCTAGCTGAATAACATTATTATAAATATTAGGATCTGTTTATATAAGTAGTAGTTTTAAATTTGGTGCAAATCATGAGTTCAGAACTTACTAAACTTGTTATGGATTGTAATATAGGTGTTTATATACTTTCTTTAAGATCTGCAGCATGTTTTTTTACTATTATTATATATAGTAAATGGAATATATATATATATAGTAGCTGGATGGATTATATATCTATGTGATGATGTGTTTGAGAACCACAAACGTTGAAGCATAATATATTCTTAGTTGTTGCAGACATGCTTTTATTTTAGTAAATCCTATATTATTATCTCATTGCTTAGTCTCCAATTTGTATATGTTAAGGTTTTCAACCTAATGATTAGTTGTGTACTTTCTTACCTACTAAACACTTTTAATCAGTTAATATAAGCTGAATAAGTACTTTTTAGAGGTGGCTTCTAGAGTAATAGTATTTTTTATGTTAGGGAGACTTAGTGGGAGATATAGCAAAATAAATTGACAGTAGAATATAATATAAAATATTATGAATAGCTAAGATTTTATATCGGTTGATATAATTTAAACCAGCTTTTTAAATTATATTTTATTGATTTGACTGGTACACTAGTGAGAGACTTAGCTGATACTTCACCTTAAAAGTGTCGCTTTTTAAGATTTTTTTAAGATGGATTATAACTTTTTTTTATCCTAGAAGATTAGGTAAGGTTGAGTAAGATGTGAGATAGAGAGAATAGTAGAAGTCTAAAACTCTTATTCAATATAAGTGGAAAGACAACCAGGCGAGTATGGGCATCAACTTGCATTCAAATTTTGGAAAAAGAAATTGCCCATACACTGCCTAACTGAAGCCATTAGAAAGTTGACACGTGGCAATGAGATATCAACTATTAGCTATTTTTGTCAAAAACTCAACTCTACTTTTTCCCTATTACCCACTTGGGTGCATGGCCATGCAACATATTGGACCCCGACGTAAACCTAATTCTTGGGGCACATGCCCCTCTTTATTTCACACCATATAATATTCACTTCCTTCCTTCACATTATCCTTAAGTAAGTCAATAAAAAATATACGATTACTATTATAAAAAAATAAATTTTCTTTACACAACTAATTATGTCATCATATATTGGGGTTTACAACACTCACGCACCATGCGCACCAATCACTTGTTCTAGTCCCCAAGGTAGTTCTAGATCTATTAGAGTGTTTACCTAAGCGACTAAGAAATTTTGCCTTTATAAATAAGTTTTTCTTTGTTGGCTCTCGTACTTCTTGCTTTTGGCCTTTTGTGATTGTGCAATACTTCTCTTAGTTGTTATGTTAATATTTTTATTTTCACTAAGGTCTGAACCTCGTCTTTTAACTCCTTCAACCCTTAGCTCAAACTAGTTGATCAGCTACCTGTCTCTCAGAGACGTATGCTAGGGGTAGGGGAAATGTTAGTCTCCAAGGTTTGAACTCTGGACCTCCTTCTTATACTCTTTCGATATTCTTTAGCTCGTCAACTGAACTACATACTTAGGATAATACCTGCCCTTTTGTTTTTTAGTTGATTTAGTTGCTAGCACATAGTTGTAGCTTATTAATATGAGTCACAAGGCAATGTTATAAAGAAAAGAGATTAATTAATAAGAGTTTTAATTGAAAGGTTTGTCATTTAGTGAAGCACAAAGTTAGGCCAATGACGACATATATTGTAGTAGCATTCATAGTGTACCAAACTTGAACTTTAGCTAGCAATACATATTAGGACAAAGGGATGAGAGGGTCACTTGAGAGTTGTCCTCTGTTCTGCCGTATCTTATAAAGGAAAATAGGACAATTACTTATGTGCTTTAACTGCATGCCTATTTCCTATCAAAAGAAAGAAGTCTTACACTTACAGCATCTTTTTATATATTTCACATTCAATACACTCTTCAATTTAGTCACATGTTTTGTGTGCGAGAAATATACCATGTGATGGATAAGGATCATTCACGTTGGGGGTCGGCCACTTAGAAAACGTGAAAGCATCATCGATTTTTAGATGAAACAAAATATATAATATTTATATATGATGTACATAATTCCACGATTTTGATTTGCTTACCCTAAGAAATGATTCTATGATTTAGTATATTAGAAGGTTGTGAAAACATAGGATCTTCTTGCTTGTGTTTTTTTTTTGAAGTAGAAACAAGGATATATATAACTCAAAAAGAAATAGAAGAGGTATTATCATTCTTGTTCAAAAATCTAGAGAAGTAGAGAAGGTTGAGGAACCACTCATAGAAGAGGCACACACGCCAACTTTGATTAAGCTACAAATAATTTTCTTGATCTAACTTTAATGAAGTTTTAAATCTTATTGAATATGTACTTGATTGGAAAATATGCACGCATACAAATAACCGTTACTAGCCACTTGAACACTACCAACCAAATAGTGAGGTAAAGGGTACAAGTAAAAAACGAATGATTGATTGGTCGATTTGAACACCAAATCACTTACACAAGATATTGCTTTTTCCCATTGGGTTTTGGCTCTGGGAGGTTTTGAGGAGGCCCTCCCCCTTTCCATTGTAATAGTTGGGCACTTCTTGTGCTTTCTATCAATGAAATTGCTTATCTAAGAAAAACTTACACAAGATATTGAATCAGTCACACCATATTCATTAAACAAATTTACTTGTGAGGGAAACTGGTCAAGCCATACTTGCCAAACAAAAGTCACCACCTTAGAGGGAGAATAACTATTTCAATTGTTATCAAGCACAAAGAGTTTGGGGTCTTAATAAGAAAGCTAGGCCACACTTCCAAAAAGTAGGAAAGAATAGAGAAGCCGATTGAGAATATAAACATAGAGAAGACACGACCCTCTTTACAAGCCGATGGAGAATATAATCATTGAGAAGTCTCTTGGAGAGGATTTTCTTCTAACCCTACATCCTTCCAAAAGTATACCAAATTACCATTGTGCGCATGGCTCCTCACACAAGCAACAAACAAGTCAAGATCAAAAAAAGCCTTCACATCCCCCACAGAGAGAAAATGTCATTCCACCAACCTAATGGTGTTATAATCGACTTATGTCAGGTTTAGGAATGAGTAATATATATTAAATATCCCTCGTCTACCTGTTGTGTGAAAAGGTGATGTGCAAGTATACACAGTCGTAACAAGTAATAAAGAGTAAGTAGAGATTGTTTCCACGAAGATTGTTGAGTTCTTTTCTATATTTAAATTAGTAAATAAGCTAGTGAGTAACACAAAATAACATAACAAGTTGTAGAACCCAATTTTATCATCAAACAGCAAGAAAAATAAATGATTAGTAGAAATTCAGAATGAGAGTAAATTGGAATGCCTTTCACTATGCAAATTCATAATAATGTTACATCTGATGTTGTAGCATTGAGTGTTGTAGCATATGTTGAGTGTCTTTCAGTCACTGTCGGCAGGGTTTCGTTACAAGTCTTATGTCTAAAATTAAATAAGTTGGAAATATCGTTACGCAGAGGATAAATTAATAAACATCAAACATCACATTAAACCATTAAAACTTCATTACATAGCTAGAACATCCCAAATATATGTGAGTTAGCTGATGGTGAGGAACAAATACAAGAAATAAAGCATAAAGGTGATACCTAAAGCTATATAAAACCGAAATCAGAAAGAGAAGAAAAATACTCCAAGTAATGACTGCTTCAGTGATGTTGCGGCACTGCTCCTAGCATTAGTTGTGCAAAATTTCTACTTGTTATTGTGAAAATGGAGCTTGTAACAAAAATGGTTCAAGGAAGTTATGTCTTACTTTCCTCTCCCCTCAAACCAGCTCCCAATTCTGAATATGTCAGGAGGAAGATGATGTTTTTCTATTTATCCAAATATCTCAAAAAAGGTGGACAAGGCACTTCACCAACTATTTTCATCCTCCACTCTAAAATAGACAAGTGTCCCTATAAAGTACATTGATTAGTGACTACTGCAGGAAAAGTCTTCACTGCTCTGTGCTGATGTGACATAAAGCAGAGAGCGAAGACATGAATGCTATTAGGGACGAAATTAAAAAGGAGAATCCTACCTCCAAGACTAACGTATTTGTTGCACCAAGAAGAGAGCCTATACCACATAATATCGAGCCACGTATCAGTGTTGATAAATGGCAGCCCAACAAATGAATTCAGTGCTTCCCGAGGTTTAAAACAAGGGGACCCTCTTGCCCCGTTTCTCTTTCTAGTCGTAGCCGAAGGGCTGGCTGGTCTTATCCGGAAGGCGGAGGAGTCTAACTGCTTTAAGGGATTTATGGTGAATGATTCTTTAGCTATATCCCTATTGCAATTCGCGGATGACACGATGATTTTTTGTGATGCGGGTGAGGAAAATTTGTGGTGTATTAAGGTGATTCTTAGAAGTTTCCCCAAACTTAGAATGTTGCTATTCCACGAGCAACCCCAAACTTAGAATATTTCCCCACTCTCATGCTTTAATCTAGCTAACTCCAAGTTAAGAAAAATTAGGCTATCATTTGCAGGAAAATTACAAAAATTAAACAATTAGGCTCAGAGGGGCTAACAAGGGATAGCAATTAGAGGGTTGGCTTGAAAGGCTCGGGTCTTCCAAAATTTGCCTCAGTGTGTATATAAATCACATGCAAGATAGTTAAGTACAAGCTCAAGTTCTGCAGACTAATGCAAGCAAGGAATAATCACACAATGAATAGAATAAGTGTTTGGGGGCAAACCTCACAGCTGAGAATTTTAAGAGATGTTACTTGAGAGAATACCCACAGATGATCTCAGTCTGCCTCAACTTTTGGCATGACCACTAGCAATACCTGATGATAAAATTTGACACACTAGCAATCACAAGGTAAAATGTAAAACATATGAAACTAAATACCACAAATCATCATAATTGAAGCTGCTTCCAAAAAGTTCAAGATAGTGGTGCCTCAATATCACAGGATAAGTTGTAATAATATAGTACAGACCAAAATGCAAAATAAAGTCAAAAGGGGAAAGTAGGACTGAAAATGCAAGATAAAAATGTCTGAAAATAACGGTAAAAGATAAATGAGCCTCCTACTCAGGGAAAAGAAATGTGATCATCAATGTACTCATCCCCTGAAAGTAGGGGGTCCTGAGAGTCTGGCTGCTGCTCTGCCGGTGGGGATGATGAAGATGCACCTGCTGCCCTGTTCTCTGCCATATACTCCTGGGCAGCCAGGTGGACTCTAGCTGATGCAAAGTAAGAGGTGTCTATGCCCTGCTCCTGTAGTAGCATCGACGTCCCACCCCAGTTGGTCATATGGAGGTCATACTGGAAGGAAAGGTCGCTGCCATACAGCTGACGGTAGGATGGGCCTGCTGACTGCTGCTGTGCTGGAGATGCTGGCTGAGGTTGTGGTACTGCTCCATCCATAGGCCCATCGGGCTGCTTCACGATCCAGGCTGCAGTGATGGGCTCCCTGGGATCAACTAGTAAGTCATCAGGGTACTCAGGACAGCCCTGCTGTATACATAAGGCATGGATCACAGAAGCATGCCCCAATCTAGCCCTAGGACATCAGACTATCTCTGCAATGGTCTCAGATATGGCTCTCCCCAGGTTCACCTTCTGGCCTCTCATAATAGCCAATAGCCCCATGGCCACCTTGACCTTCACATCAGTGGAATTGGAACAAGAGATGATCGACTGATTGAAAAATGCATTCCAGGCCTTCAGGATTGGCTTCAGTCCCATATTGCAAAAGCGGCGTGGAAGGTTCTGGGATCCGGCCCATTGTGCCCCTAGACGGCACAGCTTTCTTAATGTCCCCTCATAATCAATCTTTCTGGGGTTGACTGCAGCGTAGCACATAGCACAGTAGGCCTCTGTAGGTAAGCAGGCTGTTGATGCTGTCCGAAGAGTAGGCACAGTCTTGCCTCTGACATAAACTGATGTAGACTTGTCCTTCTCCTCCTCCCAATAGGCATTGGAGTAGAACTCCCTGACCAGGCTCTGGTTCGCCTGCTTAATCATTGCATTGAGTGGAAGCCACCCCAACTCCCGCAGTGTGGAAGTGATGATTGGGAACTCATCTGTGGAGAGGTCAAAGGCCCTCTCAGGATTTATCATCTTGCCTTTGACCACTTGCTGGTACCGCTCTTCGTGTTCGGGGGATTTGAATCTGTCAACCTCAACTGGTGGTCCCCCTCTCCTTTTCTTGGAGGTGCCTGCATTGCTTGGCCTCATTTTAGTTTACCTGTAAATGTCTTGTAATGGAATAAAACCAGAACGCAGCACAAATTGTTAGTTCTCGGTGGGTCCTTGGTGTGGGCCCCACTCACAGCAGAGAATTTCCCAGAAATAGGCAATAAAATTTTTCTCAGCACTAGTCAACTACCCTAAGGTTCAATGATCATTGACAAAATTAAAGCACAGGCTAACAACCAAAAACAGAATTCACTTAGGCATTTTCAGAAACAGTTGGGTTGCTTAGCCAAAACTCACTTGGGCATTTTCACAAACACCTTGGCCACACAAAAATTTTCATTCAAGCATTTCGTCAAACACCTTGGCTACACCCCAAAATCAACTTAGTTCTTACCCCAATTCAATCACTCAGTCCCCAATTTCAGAAATCAACATTAATCATGCAATGTACTACAGTGGGGAACAATTTCCAACTCCTAATTTGTCCTCCAAACCCCAAAATTTGTAACCCCAAGTTCAACTTAACAACCATCAAATCAAATAGAAATTTCTACTCTAATTGAATTAAAACGTTAAAATCAATACCTGGAGATGTTTGGTGATGATGATTTCGTGCAAAGTCGCAAGAATCCACGACCAAATTAGAGCAAAAACGAAATGGGGAAGGGGACTTTGCAGTGTGGGCACAAGAGAGGGAAAAGAGAAATTTTTGAAAAACTTTTGTTTGTGTTCGGTCTGCCTGAAATCAGGCTAAAAAGTCTCGCATCGCGACGTGACGCGTCTCTATCGCGTCGCGAACTCAAACAGAACCGTTTTCCAGTTTAAAATTTTAAACACATCGCGATGCGACACTCTTATTTCGCGACGCGAAATAAGACAGAAACGTTTTTTTCTTTGAAATCCTTCTCTTTCATGAAGCGAAATTGACCGAACACAGTTTTTGCCTAAAACTAACCCAAAATTAAAATTTAATTGACTACTTAAAATTAAACTAAAATAAATACTTGGTACCTCACAGTGGGTTGCCTCCCACTCAGCGCTTCTTTAACGTCACTAGCTTGACGGTTGTCAGAAGATGACTTAGTTTGGCTCCGGTGGAGCACTCAGTTTTTTCAGTGCCTCTTCCAACACTCCCTTGGCATACTCCACTTCCATCTTACAGTTCTTACCAGATGTACTTGTCGCTTCCTTCAGGTCCTTCCAGACAGCAGGTGGCTTCTCACGGTTTGGGTGGTAGATTTTTTCCCCAACCATCTTGGAATTAGTGGTCTCAATGCAGTGACATTCTTCTTTTTCCTTCATCGGGGTTGTGTACTCAAGCACATTGAAGGTCTCAGATTCATCTTGGACCCTCAATTTCACCGTCCCTTCAGCCACATCAATTACTGCCCTACTGGTAGCCAGGAAGGGTCTTCCCAGAATGAACGGAATGTCCTTGTCTCCATTCATGGAGCTTTTAACATCCGTATCCCCATCCAGTTGCAAAATTACAAAGTCTACTGGGAAGAGGAATGTACCAACCTTGACCAGGACATCCTCCACAACCCCATAAGGGTTCCTGATGGACCTGTCAGCAAGACGCAAGGTCATGGTGGTTTGTTTCACTTCTCCTCCGCCCAGTTTCCTCCACATGGCTAGGGGCATTAAGTTTATGCTCGCCCCCAAATCGCAAAGTGCTTTATCAACCTTTTCTTCACCAATTTTGCACGGGAGGGTGAAGCTCCCAGGATCCTTCAACTTCTGAGGAAGCTTGTTTTGGATTATGGCACTACACTCTTCAGATAGAGCCACAATTTTATCATCCTTAAACCTCCTCTTTTTAGTCAACAATTACTTCATGAACCTTGCATACATGGGCATTTGCTCTAATGCCTCTGCGAAAGGAATGTTGATCTGGAGACGTGAGAAAATTTCCCTAAACTTGGAGAATTGCTCCTCATTCTCTTTCTTCTTAGGTAATGGGGGATAGGGAAATTTCATGTATGATGGGATCTCCTGGACCTTCTCCCTTGCTTCCCCCTCAATTTTCTCACTTCCTGTTTCTTTTTCTTTTTCTACCACCTCATTCTTTTTTTTTTCAATTCCTCACTAGGCTTGTGCTTGGTTACCTCAACGGGTCTCAACTCTTTACCACTTCTCAGCGAGATTCATTGCAGTTCTCATTCTTGGGGTTATCCACAGTGTTTGCAGGGAAACTACCATTGGACTTCTCAGCTAATTGTTTTGACAGTTGGCCAATTTGGGGCTCCAAGTTCTTCATGGATGCTTCATGGTTCTTTCCCATGGTTATCATTACCTGTTCTTGGGACTGGAAGGTGTTTTTGGTCATCTGCATAAACTGTGTCAACGCGTCTTCTAACCGAGAAGGGGGTTTTTGTTGTTGATTAGGTGCCTGAGACTATTGTTGGGAACCTGAGGCTTCATTGTTTTTCCAAGAAAAGTTAGGATGATTCTTCTACCCAGGATTGTAGGTGTTGGAAAAAGGGTTCCCACCTTGTTTTTGGAAATTTCCCATATAATTGGCATGTTCCATTGCCTCTCCTTGGGCTGCACAATCCCCTTCATGAGCTTCTCTGCCACAATAAATGCACCCACTTGTTTGCACTGCTTGGGCGGTTGCTTGACTTTTTGTCCCAACCTCACAAGCTGCAGCCAATTGTTTGGTGAGGGCCTCAATCTGCATGGACATTAATTTCTGCTGGGCTAACACTGCACTGTTTGAATCTAGTTCCAGCACACCCTTTTTACTTACACCTCCCCGATCATTCTGAATTCTGTATTCATTGGAGGCCATGTCTTCTACTAGCTGCTTTGCTTCCTCCCAAGTCTTTGTACCCAAAGATCCTCCAGCTGAGGCATCTAGCATCATTCTTGTCTGAGGTCTCAAACCATGACAGAAAGTTTGCAGCTGTAAGAAGTCATCTATACCATGCCCGAGACACTTTTTGAGCAACAGTTTGAATCTCTCCCAAGAATCATACAACGAATCTGACTCCCCTTGAGTAAAGTTAGAGATTTCAGCTCTTTTCCTTATAAACTTGGAGACAGGGAAGAATCGCTCCAAGAACTTATTCTCGAGGTCATTCCAAGTGTTGACGGTCCCTGGGAGAGTGTTCAACCAGTCTTTAGCCCTGCCCGTTAGAGTGAATGGGAACAACCGAACCTTCTTTGCATTATCAGTCACCCCCTCAGGGTGTGTAGTACCACATATCTCATAAAATTGGAAGAGATGTTGGTTGGGGTCTTCAGCATCAGACCCAGAGAACTGCTCTGATTTAAGGGCAGTGAGGACAGAAGATTTGATGTCAAACTGGCCCACGCCCACTGGTTGGAATGCTAAAGCTTGGGCACCTTGATTTCTTCGCCCGAAGTCACCTAGAGTACGTCTTGGTGGAGGTGGAGGATCAGCCATTGCTTCCTCTTCACTCGAAAAATCTTTCGGTACCGAGGTAGAAGTTGATTGTACCTGTGACAATTCCCTTGCTTGCTGCTTGGCAAGCTTAGCCTTTCTTCGATTTGCTTTTGCTAGTTTTTCAATTTTCGGGTCAAACAAGAGTTCTTGTGGACCCTTGCTCCGCATGCACAAATCTCTGAAACACTTAAGCAAACGTCAACAAGTTCAAGAAAACCAACAAGTAGCAAAATTAAGTAACTATAAATAAAACAAAAACTAAAAATCTAGAATCAACTCGTTTGCCTTGTCGACAACAAAGTCAACAATCCCCGGCAACGGCGCCAAAAACTTGTTAAGCGTTCAGCAAGTGTACTGAAACGTTGCAAGTAATAAAATTACGGTAAGTACCGGTCGATTCCACATGGATTGTGTGTTGTAACAATAGAAAAATTTATTAATTCTAGATTGTGAAAATTGGTTTGATTTGTAATTGTGTAACGCGAAAGTAAAAACTGTTGTTGAAATGATGAGAAAAGTGATTCGGGGTCGAATCCTCTCCCTTCACCTATGTTATGAACCTTCAGCTAATTACAGATTAATTGTTTGAACTACCAGATTCAATTCACTATAGTAGGTTAAGGACAATCCCTTGCCTCAGAACCCCTTTTACCTAATTGAGTTACCCTAATTCCTTAGGTGAATCATGCCAACCGGTAAAGCAATAAACTTAAGAAATAGAGAATTCATGCATCCAACCCCATATTCCTATGGTGATCACAAGTACATGATCTAATACCCCATATCCAACATGCAACCCATATCCCTATGCGATCACATAACCTAGATCATTATAATTATCATATGTAACTATAAAGCATTACAATCAGAGGCATAGACTTATGATAATTCAAACAACTAATTGTATTAACCATACAAAGTATCCATAACATAGGTTCGGGGAGAATCATCTCTCCCTAATCTTAGAAAATTAGTTACACATGGTGAATAGAGACATAACTAGAGTAAAAGAAGTAATACAAGTAAAGATAGACATAGGAAGCTTCAACCCTCGTTCCCAAGTGGTGAAAAGCTCCAAAATCTCATTTTTCTCTGCTCCAAGACCTCTGGCTGCGCTCCAATGACCAAGCTCCCTTAAAAAACGCGAAACTGAATTAAAAACCCTAACTTCAGCAAGCCATCGCGTCGCGACACGAGCCCGTCACGACGCGAAATTGGACAGAATCCAATTTTCTCCTGTTTCATGCTTCCTTCGCGACGCGAACCCTCCTGGTCGCGACGCGAAAATGGACAGAACCGAAATCTTCCCAATTGTGCTGCATCTCCGTGCAAGTGTCTGGTTCGTCGAATGATAACACACAGATTGGGGGTCTTCAAGTACAAAATAACTCCAAAAATGCAGGAATGGCTTACAAAAGGATTTCCTACTACAAATTTCTAATACTAAGCTAAATCCCCAGGTAACGACTACGATAAACTCAAAAACCCGCACAATTGGTCCTAAAATTGGACAACTTACATCATATGACAGAGAGTCAACACTATACAGCAGTTTGGAACGTGGACTGGTGAGCGTTGGCTGTGGAATTGGGAATGGGCTGATGGCGTGAGTGGAGAAGCAGCAGATCAATTAGTGTCTTTGAAGGAAATTCTAGCAGATATCATGATGTGTAATAAGGAGGAAGATAGATGGATATGGATGATTGATTCTAAGAAAAAATTCAGTGTGAAATCTTGCTATGCTTGGCTTGTTGAAAATTTTACAGGTGATGCGATGTAGCTAAATGAAGAAACAGAGCTGGCTTGCGCAGAGACATGGAGATGCGCTGCTCCAACGAAAGCAACGTCACTGGTGTGGAGACTGCTACTGAACCGTTTGCCAACTAGAGACGAGTTGAAGCGGAGAGGCATGGTGGACTCGGCCCAGGACAACAGTGTTGGAGTTGATTGGAATTTAGCATCTTGAAGAAGTTATGTCGATGGCTTTCGGCATGGATAAAATTCTTGGAGTGGTTTAGCTTCAAGTGAAGTATACGCTCTATGGTAGAGTATGATAGTTCTTTTGAACTATGATTGTCGGTGAAGACAGTGAAAGCGGAAGATGTCTTGTTGATCAATTATAATCAAGGTGAAGATTTTTGGAGTTGATTGTAATTTGGGCATCTTGAAATAGTCCCACATTGCCTAGTTTTGTCAAGGGAGAAGGAGACCAAGGTTATATAAAGGGGCTCAAGTTCTCCTTTACAAGTGCACCAATCAAACACACTTTAAGTTGTATTTGATTTTCTTTTTTTTTCTCTTATACTCTTGCTTTAGAGTGTTGTGAGATGTAGTTAAATATTTTCTTTGGAGGGTGTCGGTGTATTGGGGCCATGGGGTGTTGAGAGAGGTCTCTATGTTGTAACAATTTTCACATAGTGTTATTCTCTGGTTGTCATTAGACAACGGTTCGTGGTTTTTCTCCGGTTCTGCGTACTATGCTTGTGCGTGGAAGAAACATCTGAGCACTTATTCTTCTCTTGCAGCAAGGCACAGGCTGTATGGAAGGCTATTTATGCATGGTTGGACGTTTCAACACATCAGCAGCAGAATACTCATCAAACAGCAGCACACTTTGTCAATTTTGGAAGGATGATGAAAGGAATGAAAATTAAGGGGCTAAGACATCTGGTGTGGGCTGCTACTGTGTGGGGAATTTGGAGTACTAGAAACAAAGTAATATTCGAAGGCGTAGTTGCAAATGTATAGGCTATTGTAAATTATATAAAGTATGTATCTTGGGGGTGGTTCATTGCTAAGAAGGGTAGGAGAACAAAGTTTAAATTTGAGGATTGGTTGATTTCCCCAATGGGCTGTATGCTGTCTATTTAATGTGGGGTACTCTTTTTTTCTCTATGGGTCTTTTTCCCAAAGGGTTTTGGCCCAGGCAGGTTTTAACGAGACCCACTGTAAGGGTTGGCAAAAAATAGAAATTTAGCTACTTAGGGTCTAATTGACTATACATGACCACATGGCTAAGATAAACAGCCGAGGTGCCTGCTCGGCTGACGCTTGATTGGCCGAGGTAAGACCCGGCCGAAGGCAAATCGGCTTGACGTGGCTACTAAGTCTATATAGACTTGGAGGCTAATACTTGGTCTTAATGTGTTCGTATAATTATTTATTAAATAATTATATGATTTATTAAAATAGATATAATGGAAAAAGGCCAAGCCAAGCAACAGTAACCACCTTCCTAAATTTATGGGAAGTGGGAATGAGGAGTTGGCCGAGGTAAAGGATCTTGCTTTGGGAGCAAGGATTCAACGCACGTGGACACATTTAGACGTTGGAGCGATTAAGACAACATGGAGAAGCGCCGTAGAAGTGGAAGCGAAGATATTTTGTCCCCACTACCCGTGCTAGTGGAAGAGTGGAAGAGTACTTCCTAGTTTTTAGGGCCTGGATGTAATGTAGTGCGCTGATCTTGATTAATCCAACGGTAGGCAAATGTTGGCTGTGTTAGTGGCCGACGAGGGCCTATGTATATAAATAAGAGAGCAATTGTACAGAATAGACACACTGTCATACCCCAATTTTGTCCGCCCAAGTCAAAACCTTATTTTCAAACAAAAATGGAAACAATAAGGGTAATTCATAATTTGTGTAGGTTAATGGACTTTCGCATTTATGTGTATTTCCCCTATCTCGCATATTTATTTGAATTACGCGCACGCGCCAGTCGTAACTGCGTGAGCTTCCCTTTTGCCCTTGCCATTTGACATGCATTTTAATCTTCAAAAAGGCCATTTATTGATCGTTATTAATTTTTGGCACCCAAAAAACAAAAAAAAAAACATTTTTATTAATTTTTGAGAATTTTAGGGAATAAAATAGTGCATGTTTCAATATCTGTGGGCATTCAAATGAGAGCAAGTTAATTATTTTTGAACTAAACCAAGTCAAGGATGAAAAATACAATTTATTCTATCAAGGATAATTTTCGTATAATTTTTTGGAAGAAAATCCTAGTTCAAAATAATTAAAAGGCATTTTTCCCATTTTTATTGCACAAGAAAGCTGAAAAAGGACCATTAAATATTCCCCGATTATTAAATGACAACTTTTATTGTCATGAATAATTAGAGGGATATTTTTATGGTGCCCAAAAATATGTGACACATTTTCAATAGGTGCACTATCATTTGCATGCCCAAAAATTCAAAATTCAAATAGAAAGTACAAAGTGTCCTCAATAAGACAAAAGACCAAAAAGGAGAAGCAATTTTCCCTCCCCATTTTTGTTGCCTTGGCCGAATTTCCTCTCTCTCTCTCTCTCTCTCTCTCTCCTTCCACAATTTCGAATTCCCTCTCTCTCTCTCTCTCCACAATTTCTTCCACACTCTTCTATTGTACAATTATTCCTTAAGAATATTCTTGTACTATTCTTAATCCCACCCATTTCATACACATCCCTAATTCCCACACACTCTCATGAAGATTCATACCCTTTTTTGTAAATGACACCATCCTCTCACACTCACTCGTTCATAAGAAATTGCAAACTTACTTAAAATAGAACATCCCATTCCTATTCTACCCTTAACCCTAATTTCACCCAATACCATATATATGAGCCTACTCTCCCAAAATACAAGGAAGTTCATTTTTTGCACAAAAACCTCCTCCTCTCCTCTCACTTTCGAAATCTCCTCCCCTCCCTCACCTCATCTTTTTCAATTTCCTCGCTCAATCATCCATTAAAACACATTTCCTACACTAAATCTTCCATCCTTCTTGCATTCTTCTTAAAGATTCACCTTCAAATTCAAGGATCAAGTTCAAAGTTGAAGATTGAAGAGTAGATTAAAAGGGGTTTTGCATTCATTCATCTCATTTCCTTCCTTATTCTAGCTTGGAGTTGAGGTATACTTTAAAACCTAGCATCATCTTCCAATTTTAGCATCAAAGATGTAAATCATCACTTCATTTTGGCATCCCATTGCATTTTAATGTAATAATGTTAGCATAGTTGTTGTTGGTGAGTGAGAGATGTATTTCAAGTATCTTGACAAGCACTTTGGGAGGCTTGGGTGCTTGGAATGCTTCTCTCCTTTAGAATAAATTGTGTGTTGTTGTTATTTCACTCATTTCTTGTTGTTTTTATGAATAAAATGATGATTTGAAGCTTATTTCATTTCGCATATTAGAAAGAAATTAGGGTTTATGAGATTTTTGATGAGTTGGTTGTCTAATCTTGCAATTACTTGGAATTGAACCTTGATTATGATGTTTGTTTGCTTAAAACTTGTTGTTATCATGAATTTGCTTGCAAATCATGTCCTATGTTGATGATTGGCAAGAGGACTCTCACTTGTGCTTTGATGCACACTTTAAGTGTTGAGGATTGCCTAAGAGGATTCAATTTCTTTTGTGATTCCTAGTGAACAAGAATGCAAATTTAGGTTTCCTTTCCTTACCAATTGCTTTGACTACCAAAAACAACTTATAAATCATTTTGAAATGCCTTTGCCTATTCACATATTGTGTCATAAATGCCTAGTTAGGTTCATCCCATTGCCTAGCATCTTCAATAAGATGTGCAACTTAGGTTCATTTTCTTGCCCATTCATGCATTTTCGCCAAAAATGTTCAACTTGGGTTCATTCCTTGCCTATCTATGTATCGTGTCATAATGTGTGTAGTCTAGGTCCACTTTCAATCAAAATCTTTTCCAAGCATCAAAATCATTCCCTAAACAAGAATCAATCCAATTGCGAAAACTCTTCAAAGTCAAACTTTGTTAGTAGTCTTGCGAAGCCTTTGCTTGCATGAGTATTAACAATGAGGTACTAGTGGCGATCACTTGGAGCCTTTGCTCAATTGATCATCATGAATGCCTAATTTTCCTAAAGATTTTCCTTTCAAAAAACCAAACACTTTTCCAAAATAAAACATTTTTCAGAAACCAGAACTACGTAGCTTTGAATTCTCCATCGCACCGGGAGATACGTAGGAGCGGATACTCTCCGTCAAGCGCGAAAACTAAAGATTTTTCCTTAAGTCATTCATCAACAAAAGAGGTAAAAACAAAGCATTTTTCCGAATCAACTTTGCAAATCACATATTTAATTAAGGTAACCCTTCTTTGAAGGGACGTTATGGGGGTGCTAATACCTTCCCCATACGTAATTAGACCCCCGGACCCAAATCTAATTGTTCCAAAGACCATTGCTTTCCAAAAAAGGTTTTTTCGATGTTTTACCTTAAAAAAATATCATTGGCGACTCTAAAATCCCGTTGTGCGAAGAAAAATCCCTCCAAGGATTTTTCGGGGTGCGACAGCTGGCGACTCTGCTGGGGACATTTTTCTTAAGTGGGTCAAGTCGACTAATTGAATGTGTGATTTGTTTTGCTGATTTAACATGCTTTGTTTTACCTCCCTTCTTCCTACTTTTGTTCTATTTTCCATGCCATTTGTTTGCTAGATTTTAGAACATTCCTTCTTCTTCTCCTTTCTCTCATGTCTACTTGATTGCATCTTGGCAATTCCATTGCATTCTCACATTATCATGTTGCATTCAGGTGTATTTATCCCTTCTTCTTCTATGTTCGCTTCTTGCTTAAAGTGGTAGATAGTCTCTCCTCTTATCCTCTTTGCTTATATGCTTCTTTCTTTCATGCATTCCCCCAATCTTATCATGTTCCCTCTTCTTTTCTCCCTTTCTTTGAGGTAAGTTCATGCATATTCCCCAATTCTATTATGTCCCCTCTTCTCGGCTCCTTTTCTTTGAGGTAAGCAATGCGTGTAATTATTGTTGACTTCTTAGGATGGTTTGTATATCGAAATGATGTATGCATGTTGAACCCTAGAGTAGACGACCTTTTTTCTGGACTGTTCATGGTTTTTCTTGCAGGTGGGGAAGGGTAGTTATTTCTAGGTGTTGTGCCCTCAACACACACTTCACACCCTATACTTGTGAGCAATGAGTGGGGCCTAAAACCCAAGGTCTGAACAAAAACCTAGGAGAGCGGAAACGATTAGTGACTGCCATTCGTAGACCTTTGTCTGTATGGCTCTCATGAAAGTTTCGCCCAAGAGTGCGCTTTGTCATGATGCCTCACACTCGGTAGCTTTCTACGATTGTGGGTGTCATCATGAGAGAGACTTTAGCTCTTGGTTGCCATTGTGAGGAAGTGATTAGAACCTACATGGGAGGATTACCCTTTTCGTCGACTCTAGACCCTAGGATTCCCACCCTTTGTAGGACACGGGAGCACGCCTTTGTTTGTTGCATTAGCTTAGGCATTCCTTTTTCTCAAACTCTATTTCAAAATTGTAGAAAGTAATTTTCTTTTCCCCTCATAAACACCTACATGAGGTGGCATGTAGCGTGTATCTTTGAAAATGTTCAAAATACCACCAATAACCTCATTTTCTTACCCTTTTTCCATGTAAATAACACATCATTTCGCATTCACATCATTTTGCACCATTGCATTTGCACCTGACAAAATTTTGAAAAAAAAACTTTCATCATTTGCATTCTTCATACATTAAAGTTTGTTTGCCGGAAATCGCAACATAACACCGAAAGTAAGGTGGATGAAAGCAAAGAGGATAAGAGGAGAGACTATCAGAATCCGGGGAATTACATATGTTCAATGGCCGCCGGGGAATTACAAAACTTTTTGAAAAAAAGGTGGATGAAAGTAAAATAAAGAACCATTTGAAAGTCAGACCACCAGAATCATACTTTAATAAAAAGTTTTGGATTCCCCGACGAGATGAATAAAACCACACATTCACATCTCACGCACATTCATTCATTCAATCAAAGGCGAGCTGGTTCACCAATACTTATGCATCTGTCTTCCCGTTCCGAAAACAACAAAAATATTCAAAAATCATGTCAAGCATCATGTACTCTTTCTTTTCCATGCATAAAAAAAAAATCACTGCGAGTGTCATGCATTTTGTTTCCTCGCACGAAAAGAGTAATTTTTAGTCATATAACATGAGCATCTCAATATGCACTGACATTCATACATAATCATTCAAAATCATTATCACATAGCGTAGGCATCACATCATTTGTAAAGTCATAAATTACATTTCAAAAAACATATCATTCATACATGTTGTCATCCTAGTTTAAATGCATCAACTCCATGTTCGTGTATCATTTTCCCAAATAAAACAAAAAAAACATTTCATTATAATTGTATAATTCCTCATCGAATAAATCAAAAATAAGAGTCTGCATACATGTTGCACTACCTCTTGAAAAATAAAAATAATTGCATTAGGATCAAACATTTATTTCTTCATGCATACGTGCATTTGCATTTTCCATACATATCTGTTATCATGGGCATTATATTTTGCTAGAAAAAAAAAACACCATAGAACGAATCACTTGTTTTCATATACATCCCGTTCTCATGGTACTAACATGCATATCATCATCATCCAAAAAAACAAAGACACTACATATTTGCCCAACTTGCATCATCTTGCATACTCATATAGAAACAATATACTATATTCATTACTCCTCTTCGTGCAAAAAAAATATATAAAAATAAAAACAAAAGCTCTTCATTCTTATTCACCTCGAATGCATTAGTCATCTTGCATGCATCATTTCCAAATAAAAGAAAATAAAAGTAATGCCACTTTCTTGCATTATTCATCATCATATTGCATTGCCTCCGAAAAATCATTTTGGATAGTCAATCTTTTCAAGTGATCATTCACATTCCATGCATCTGCGTCATGCAACATTATTCATTCATTCATACATTGCATTTTGTTTTTTCATGAAAAAGGAAAGAATAAAAAACATGACCACAATTAGGAAAATTGTGATAAATAATTGAATGTCTCATTTAGCATGCATTTCCCTTCATTCATAATCATTCACAAAAATCATCATCAAATAATGTAGACATTTCATCATTTGCAACATCATGAGATGCATGTAAAAACATAGCATTCATACATCATCTCACTCATCCTAATAAATAAAAAAACCACTGTTTCATCGACCATTCATGCATCATTTCATTTCAGCATGCATCATTTCACAAAAATTATGAGGCCCTGCATCAGCCACATGCTGTATTGCCCCCAAAAAAAAATCATTTAGAATAATTGGTCTTTCCAAGTGATCATTCATGCGCGCATTTCATGCATTTGCATCTGCATTTTCATCATGCATATCTATCACCATGTGTTTATTCGTGCATTAGGACACAAGGGGCATGTAATTTATTTATCCTCGTTGCATGAGTATGGTTAATCTTTTAACTAGGAAAAATCATCATGCATTCATAATAGGAATAAAATCGTTGGTCTTTTCAAGTGATCAGTTCCTCCATGCACTTCATACATTTGCATTTTCATCATACATATCCATCATCGTGTTCTAAAACAAAACAAAAATCAAAATATATCATCACTCTTTTTCATGCATCATTGAGCATCCAATAAAAATGAGAATTTGTGACTTTGCATCCTTCACAGGTTGCATTGCCTTCAAAGATCATTTAGAATCATTGGGTTATTTCCAAATGATCGTGCATTCACGTGTTTCATGCATTTGCGTTTTCATCACACATATACATGATCATGTGTTCATCCATATATAAAAAAAACACATGAGCATTGCTTCTTCAAAAAAATGGATGAGAGATGAGACGAAATTGATTATTTTTCTTGGGAAAAGTTTTAGCTGTACAAAACACTGTCAAACTCAGTTGCAAACTCAAGGTCTTTTCGAGACACTCAATTTTCAAAGATTTTGCCAGCTCGTTCAAAAAATTTTACCAGCAAAACGATGCATCTTATCAGTCCCATGATAAACGATCAAAATGGTCCATTTTGTTAACCAATGTGTTATCAAAAATTTCTTTTATCATGTCGCTAACTATGTTAACTCTCTGTGAAGCATTCGTATAGTGAACTTGTATGCAACACGCATTTACTCTTGTTTGAGTCAGTTAGTGTCCGTATCTTTCCCATCATCATTCCTTATTCATGTCCAGTCCCACCCCGACCATCCCATAAGGTGCATATTCTCCACACAAGTACCTAGTTAACCATTTGGTTGGTTCCCAATGATGAAATTTCATAAACTAACACTTTAGGTCTCCATGCTGGGGCAAATTTGTGATCACTAGATATCCTGTCAACATTGTATTCCCCTGGTGCAAGTCCTTTACAAAAAAAATCAAATAAGCCTGTTAGGTTGAAAACTCGCAAGAGCAGGCTAAGCAAAAATTAGGGCCAATAAAAGAAATAAAGAGAAAAAGAGCAGATATATAAAAATAAATAATTTTTGTCCTTGAATTAATTTTTGAGAAAAACAAGCAATCATGATTTGAAATAAAGTTTGGTCGTCTTCCCGTATCCTCAAAAAAAAAAATTTACTACCCCTTTGAGCCAAAAAAAAAATCAAAAATCTTTCAGTCATCCTAGACAAGGCTCAATTCCACATCAAAAATGGTGTGTCACTCTTATCAGCTCACTCTATTAAAAAAAAAAAAAGAAAAAAGATCACAAAAAATGTGAAACTCAAAAAAGGATTGAAAAAGAAATCCTCAAAAAGAAAAAAGCAAAAGCAGTAGAAATTGTGAGCTGATACATAATATCACCAAACACAGAAGATATCCTTGTCCGAATAAACCCTCAAACACTTTTTGGACCTACTCATCCTTTCTTTCATAAGAGGTCATTGTCTCATTAAGCCCTCAGACACTCATTTGGACCCAATTGCCATTTCTTTCATAAACCCTAACCATTGGCCATGTTACAACCCTAAAAAAAGGTCCATTCAGATCGATGATTGATTGCTTTCATTTTCTCAAAGTTTTAATTTTAGGACAAATAAGTTTATTTATTTACAATATATTTGCTCAAAAAAAAAACAACCCAAAGAGCTTGCACTCCAATGTTCGTTCAAATCGCATTGATATCAAGACAAGGTTTAGTGATCACCAATTGAAATTCTCATCATGTCAAAAGAAAAAAACTCAAGACTGTCACAGTCTTTGGGATTCACCTAAAAGAGAACCAAAAGTTTATACTAGGACCATCACCTAGATCCCAAAGTGGGGCAGGCACACCTTCCACCTTTCATGCTTCTTGAACTTGGAAAATGCCTGGCATCCATCCAATTCATATACCCCATCCAACCATACGACCAATTCTAAAGACCCATAACCCTAACTCAGTTACCTCTCATAACCCCACTAAAAGCAATCATTTAAATATCATTCCAAAGTGGGGCAATCCCATCACTCTTCACTTCACCTAAAGTCGGAGAAATTCGCTCTACACCCATCTCATCCCCTTGTCATATCCACATCCACACAACCATGCCGAGGCATCTTCTCAACCCATTATCATAAATACAGCCCTTCACAATGTTACTCCAGCCGGGGCAGCCTTGCTCTCGTCAAGATTGAGGCAGCACCAAACGTCATTGGTTGAGACAGAATCTCTTGCTGGCCACCATTCATCCCAAAGTCATGGCATTCCCAATTCATTATCTCCCCCACACCCCTTGTTTTGTCATCACTAGACAGGGGCAGACTATTCGATCACCTTCACTGGTAGACTAAATCGGGGCAGTTCCACATTTCTTGAGCTGGGAAAAACCTACATTTCGTGACTTTGGGGAAAACCTACCGTTCATCCCATCGCGTGTCATATCTGTCTTACCAAGTCAACTGATTCATTCATCTGTATTCGTACTGCTCTACATGTCTACTAAACAATGCTTCAAAGAGAGAGAACACAAGTTAACAATGTGACGCTGAACACTCACTCTGTTAACTTTGTGGACCTAAAATTCAATCAATCATGGGACACCGTAAGGGAAGAACAAACGTGAACGAGTCTGTAAATCCAGTCAAGTACGGTTGCACATCAGTGACTGTAAATAACAACATTGAGATTGTCAGAGCTTGAATTCAAATCAAATCCACTTTTTTTCTTTCCAAGGAACGATTATTGCAAAATATTCACTTCTGTGCCTCTTGCATCATAAGCCTCATCTCTCATCATTACAAAAATCGTTTTGCATCATCAATAAAATCATAGCATAAATCATCCCGCCGTACAACCATGCATCCAATGAGTGATGATTCCAAAGCATCCACTTCTCAATTTCTCGCATAAAATAAAAAAAAATCTTTTTCTCATCTCAAAAACCGCAAAAATACATCATCAATAAATCATACCATACATTTCATTCCACCATGCAAACATGCACCTACCATGGCACCTGCTTCAAAGCATTACATTTACATTTGCACGTCATCGGCACTCACATATGCTGTTTATCAATTTTTTCGATCAGGTTCAGCGTCCACAGTTCATGGGCCTTTGTGGTTTATTTGTCTCCACATTGCACATACATGACATTGCATGCATGCACACACACGGCATTTTTGCTTCGATAGACATGCCAAGTGTTGGTCTCGTCGTTGCTAAAAATATTTCTACATAACTAATAATGGCATTGTACCATGCATTCACGTGTCTTCCTTTATCCACCATCGCAATCGCATCAAAGCATTACATATGCATCATTCGCATTCCATACATTTATCATGTGCCAAGAGAAGAAGCAAAAAAGGAAAAGAAAAAAAGCAAAAAAGGCAAATAAGAAAAAAATCTCATTACATTCATTCATTCCACTTAAAATCAATCACTGCCTGTGCATACATTACATGCATGTCATATACATAACATCTATTGTTCTTCAATCGACTTCAAGTGTCGATCCCTATATACTTTCATTTCTCAAGTCAGCACGACGAGTGTTGAATTCTAGGTCACAAACCAGATCGCAATGTTAGCATCGTGTCTAGCATAGATCCTTCAGACCAAGTCGGTCCTTCAGTTAAGTTCGAGTCAACGTGTCAAACGCCGACTCCGAACTGCACCTTCAGATCTTAACGTCGCCACTGAGCGCGGCGGATCCTTCAGACCCCCAGAGGTCCTTCAGATTAGCTGTGTCTGCCTAAGACATAGTGGACATCCTTCGTGGTCAACATATCAGTTCTAGACCTGATCTTGACCCTCACGGCCGCATCGACGTAGGTCACCCTCAGACTGTTTTATTAGTACCATAGCTAGTTGCAGTCCATCAGACCATTTTGGTCCATCAGGCCCAGGCAGCCCTTCAGACCCACCGGTCCTTCAATTTAATTCAAATCAATGCACCAAGCATCGACTGCGAATTAGACCCTCAGATCATTATGCCGATACTTCAGGGCATCGATCCTTCAGACCCGCAGTGGTCCTTCAGAGCCCCAGCGCTCCTTCAGACCCCCAGCGGTCCTTCAGACCCCCAGCGGTCCTTTAGAGCCCAGTGCTCCTTAAGAGCCCCAGTGCTCCTTCAGAGCCCCAGTGCTCCTTCAGAGCCCCAGTGCTCCTTCTTTATTCCTTTTTCGTCGGTGCCCCGAGTGTTATTCGTTCTCTGTTAATTCTCAAACTCTACACTTTTCTACTAAGAGGACAAAATTAGCATTTGTCTTATCTTTATTTCTATTCCTACTATGAAAACCTTTCAGTTTATCTACGGAATATAAATAAAGAGGGGCAGCTGTCATACCCTAATTTTGTCTGGCTAATTAAAAAAAATCCAAAAAAAAAGAGCAAAAGAGCAATAAAACAGATAAAATTCATGCATTGCATTCATCAAACATAGACAAAAAAAATTCATGCAAGCAAAAAGAAACTCCTGCATCACATCACATTCATCCCATCAAAAAGCAATCATGGCATTTGCATTGCATGCATTTGTTCATCTCACTTGCAGGTACAAGGACGGATAAGTACTTCGATGTTAATCCTCGCACTCAGTTCCCAGAAAATGCCCTCTTAGTTCGGGGTTCAAATGCTTTTTAGTTCGGCGCTCAAGCGTACATTGCAGTTTGGAGTTCAAATCGCTCTTATCAGAGTTCAGTGCTCCCTTCTGTTCATGGTCTCACATCGTGTACGAGCAACGCGATGGACCGCAGCCCCATGTGAGGTTCAACGGAATAGTTGTATCAGCCTAAGATACAGTGGACGTCGTGCATTGATCAGTATATCAGTTCCGGAGCTGATAACGATCCCCCCGATCGCTCGAAAGACCAGAGATTCTCAGGATGCGTGCTTCTCAAAGCCACGTGCAAACTCGGATTCGCAAGGGTTCGTTTACAGGTTTTAGGCAGCCTGGCATTTTACCGCTTTCTTTATCGCTTTCTTCATTTAGCGCTTTCCTTGCCTTTCGCAGTTAGCGTGCATGTTGTTAACCATTTCGTTTATTGTTTCCTCATCAACACTCCAAGTGTTGATTCAAAAGAAGAAAAAAAAAGAAGAAAAAAAAGAGAGAAGAAAAAGGAGAAAAGAGAAAAAAGAAGAAACAGAAAAAGAAAATTCGGGTTTCTCCAAGTAGACAAAATTGGTATAACTTCTGAATTCTTTATTCCTATTTTATCTTCGAAATATGTCTCGGCCAATTCATATTTCTTGGTAAAATCCAAATAAAGAGGGGCAGCTGTCATACCCCAATTTTGTCCGCCCAAGTCGCAACCTTTTTTTCAAACAAAAATGGAAACAATAAGGGTAATTCATAATTTGTGTAGGTTAATGGACTTTCGCATTTATGTGTATTTGTCCCCTATTTCGCATTTTTATTTGAATTAAGCGCACGCGCCAGTCGTAACTGCATGAGCTTCCCTTTTGCCCTTGCCATTTGGCATGCATTTTAATCTTCAAAAAGACCATTTATTGATCGTTATTAATTTTTGGCACCCAAAAAACAAAAAAAAACATTTTTATTAATTTTTGAGAATTTTAGGGAATAAAACAATGCATGTTTCAATATCTGTGGGCATTCAAATGAGAGCAAGTTAATTATTTTTGAACTAAACCAAGTCAAGGATGAAAAATACAATTTATTCTATCAAGGATAATTTTCGTATAATTTATTGGAAGAAAATCCTAGTTCAAAATAACTAAAAGGCATTTTTCCCATTTTTATTGCACAAGAAAGCTGAAAAGGGACCATTAAATATTCCCCGATTATTAAATGACAACTTTTATTGTCATGAATAATTAGAGGGATATTTTTATGGTGCCCAAAAATATGTGACACATTTTCAATAAGTGCACTATCATTTGCATGCCCAAAAATTCAAAATTCAAATAGAAAGTACAAAGTGTCCTCAATAAGACAAAAGACCAAAAAGGAGAAGCAATTTTCCCTCCCCATTTTGTTGCCTTGGCATAATTTCCTCTCTCTCTCTCTCCCTCCACAATTTCGAATTCCCTCTCTCTCTCTCTCCACAATTTCTTCCACACTCTTCTATTGTACAATTATTCCTTAAGAATATTCTTGTACTATTCTTAATCCCACCCATTTCATACACATCCCTAATTCCCACACACTCTCATGAAGATTCATACCCTTTTTTGTAAATGACACCATCCTCTCACACTCACTCCTTCATAAGAAATTGCAAACTTACTTAAAATAGAACATCCCATTCCTATTCTACCCTTAACCCTAATTTCACCCAAGACCATATATATGAGCCTACTCTCCCAAAATACAAGGAAGTTCATTTTTTGCACAAAAACCTCCTCCTCTCCTCTCACTTTCGAAATCTCCTCCCCTCCCTCACCTCATCTTTTTCAATTTCCTCACTCAATCATCCATTAAAACACCTTTCCTACACTAAATCTTCCATCCTTCTTGCATTCTTCTTAAAGATTCACCTTCAAATTCAAGGATCAAGTTCAAAGTTGAAGATTGAAGAGTAGATTAAAAGGGGTTTTGCATTCATTCATCTCATTTCCTTCCTTATTCTAGCTTGGAGTTGAGGTATACTTTAAAACCTAGCATCATCTTCCAATTTTAGCATCAAAGATGTAAATCATCACTTCATTTTGGCATCCCATTGCATTTTAATGTAATAATGTTAGCATAGTTGTTGTTGGTGAGTGAGAGATGTATTTCAAGTATCTTGACAAGCACTTTGGGAGGCTTGGGTGCTTGGAATGCTTCTCTCCTTTAGAATAAATTGTGTGTTGTTGTTATTTCACTCATTTCTTGTTGTTTTTATGAATAAAATGATGATTTGAAGCTTATTTCATTTCGCATATTAGAAAGAAATTAGGATTTATGAGATTTTTGATGAGTTGGTTGTCTAATCTTGCAATTACTTGGAATTGAACCTTGATTATGATGTTTGTTTGCTTAAAACTTGTTGTTATCATGAATTTGCTTGCAAATCATGTCCTATGTTGATGATTGGCAAGAGGACTCTCACTTGTGCTTTGATGCACACTTTAAGTGTTGAGGATTGCCTAAGAGGATTCAATTTTCTTTGTGATTCCTAGTGAACAAGAATGCAAATTTAGGTTTCCTTTCCTTACCAATTGCTTTGACTACCAAAAACAACTTATAAATCATTTTGAAATGCCTTTGCCTATTCACATATTGTGTCATAAATGCCTAGTTAGGTTCATCCCATTGCCTAGCATCTTCAATAAGATGTGTAACTTAGGTTCATTTTCTTGCCCATTCATGCATTTTCGCCAAAAATGTTCAACTTGGGTTCATTCCTTGCCTATCTATGTATCGTGTCATAATGTGTGTAGTCTAGGTCCACTTTCAATCAAAAGCTTTTCCAAGCATCAAAATCATTCCCTAAACAAGAATCAATCCAATTGCGAAAACTCTTCAAAGTCAAACTTTGTTAGTAGTCTTGCGAAGCCTTTGCTTGCATGAGTATTAACAATGAGGTACTAGTGGCGATCACTTGGAGCCTTTGCTCAATTGATCATCATGAATGCCTAATTTTCCTAAAGATTTTCACTAAATCAAAAACTTTGTTAGTAGTCTTGCGAAGCCTTTGCTTGCATGATTATTAACAATGGAGTGCTAATGGTGGTCACTTGGAGCCTTTGCTCAATTGATCATCATGAAAGCTCAATTTTCACAATTAAACAAGATAAAAAACAAAAACCTTTTTCTAGACAACCCAGAACTACGTAGCTTTGAATTCCAAAATAAAACATTTTTCAGAAACCAGAACTACGTAGCTTTGAATTCTCCATCGCACTGGGAGATACGTAGGAGCGGATACTCTCCGTCAAGCGCGAAAACTAAAGATTTTTCATTAAGTCATTCATCATCAAAAGAGGTAAAAACAAAGCATTTTTCCGAATCAACTTTGCAAATCACATATTTAATTAAGGTAACCCTTCTTTGAAGGGACGTTATGGGGTGCTAATACCTTCCCCATACGTAATTAGACCCCCGAACCCAAATCTAATGGTTCCAAAGACCATTGCTTTCCAAAAAAGGTTTTTTCGATGTTTTACCTTAAAAAAATATCGGTGGCGACTCTAAAATCCCGTTGTGCGAAGAAAAATCCCTCCAAGGATTTTTCGGGGTGCGACACACACATCAATCAATCAAAAACTCTACGTTTATTTCGTCTATCTGCTTTTATCGCACTTTATCTTTATTTTTATGCATTAGCCAGTAGTATAATCCAACCCTCGCAGTCCCCTCTCACCTAACCTGGCTATTTCTAGAGGAGTCAGGATACCCACAATCAAGGAGCAGAGTTCCCTCCTTGGCGCAATCACTTGAAGAACAAGGAATCGAAGAACTTGCTCAAACCCCTGGCCGAATCCACGGCTAGGACCTAAGAGTTTGAACCAAGGAACAACACTATCAAAGGATCCCAAGTAGCCATAATCCTTTGACTTGCATCCAATCGGGAGCCCTAAGTATTTAAATGATAAAAGAAACCAATTTACAGTTAAGAAAATATGTTGCTATATACAAGTAGGAGTCCTCAGTAGACTTAATTGGAAAAGTTAACATTCAATCCAAAAAACAACTCAAAGAACCACAAGAGAAACATCATCACCTAGATATTCTCATCACAAGCCTCTAGTATAAGAAGTGCATCTTTAGCATATTGTAATTGGGAAATCAACATATCATAATCTCCCACTATGAAGACGCTAAATCTCCTCTAAGCATCTACATTCCTCATTAATCTGTCTAGCCCCTCCGCCACAAAAGAAACAAATAGAAGGCTTAATTTTTTTTTTGATAAGCAAAGATATGTATAAATAGGGGCACAAGGGGTGCACCAACCCATTACACGTGGCTACAAAACGAGGGGCCTCGTTAAAACCTACCGGAGCCATAACCCTATGGGAAAAGAACCCCGGCAGGAAAAAGAGTACCCCGCCACTAACTATTACATTACAATCAGAAGTCCAGAGCTATATAAAAGTTTCCCTTCCCTGCTACAACAATTTAAACCCGAAAAAAAAAACCAGCATGACAGGCATCCACAACAGTCAATTATCTACTAATCATCTAACAAATTTAATTCTCATGAAGAGAGCACAATCGCCAGGCTACTGACAGAATATAGCCCCACGCCCATACCTTAGTAGAATGTGTCTTCAAGCACAAATACCAACTCCAAACAGATCATCCTTGCATCTCTTTCAATAGTGTAGCAGCATCCATAAGAATTGTTTGAACAATGCCTACCCATACGCCATACACCTTGCTGCACTCAGCCCGATGAGCACATGAATTAAACAGCTCCCAAGCATCCCAATGGACAGTTCAACCAGTCGCCGTAGTTGAGTCTTGTTTTCCTCCCTTTTCTAGATACAAACCATCCCCAAGATATATATTTAATATGGTGTACAATAGAACTAATGTTGGCCACTGCACCATCAAAGAGGACCTTGTTTCTGGTCTGCAAAATACCCCAAACCGTAGCAATGCACACCAGTTGTTTCAGCCTCCTCAGCTTTCTTCCTTTCAACATCAGACCAAACCTGATGAAATACTGTGTAGGATTTTGTAGTTGAATTCTAGGAGCATCCAACCATTTGAACACCTCCTTCCATACCTCTTGGGCTTGTACGCAGTTGAAGAATAGGTGGGGTGTGCTTTCCTCTTCACCGAAGCACAAGACACAACATGTATCATGAATGGAGTCCAAAATTCATCTTCTCATTAATGCATCTCTTGTTGGCAGCATGTTGATTAGGATCCTCCAAGCTAACACAGTAGCTTTTGTTGGGACATCGCACTTCCACACTTTCGCACATGCAAGCTCTGTTTCAGCTTCCAGAGCGTTATTTCCTTCACCCGCAAATAGAAGGCTTAATTGATCCGTTTTGTTGTCGCTATCGTTTACCAAGGTAAATACACTCCAAAGAACATGTACACGCCTAAATACAAGCCTTCTATTTGTCATTTGGAGAACATATATCACGCAAGCCTTGATCCAAGCCCGAGTCCAACTCTTATAAGACCCTGAATATACTATGAATGATGTATGGATCTGTTTGAGTGCTTCTCTGGACAGTGGATGTTCTTTTGGTAGTGGTGGTGGAGTGATATATATATATATATATATATATATATATATATATATATATATATATATATATATATATACACACACACACACCTTAGTATGTATTGTGTTTCTTTGCTTCTAGTGCATTTGGGTTGAATTGATCTATTATTCTCTCGTAGTGTCTTGTAATATATAGTTATTATTCCAAGTTTGACCCGCACTAGTGAAAAAAAAGACATTATTAAGCATCATTTAGCATCGGTTGTTTGAACAGTCGATGCTAAATGTTGAACCGGTGGGATTTTTGCAATTAAATGAAAGATTTCATATTTCGCGCCTATTTTTAGCATCGGGTGTTTAAACACTCGATGCTAAATGTATTTGCTTTAGACATTTAGCATCGAGTGTTTAAACAACCGATGCTAAATGTCTAAAGCAAATACATTTAGCATCGGGTGTTTAAACACCCGACGCTAAAGGCCATGTTTTATTTTTTTCACTTCTTCCATCGCATACACTACTCTTCTTATTCTCACTCTCTCTCTGAACTGTCTCACTCTCTCAAGGCTCTCTCTCTCTCTCTCTGAACCTCCATCTTCCTCGCCGTCGATTCTTGGCTCGTCGTCGTCGTTGCTCTCATCGTCGCCTTCTTCGCCGTCACTCCTATTTTGGGGCTTGAAATCGAAGACGGTGCTCTCACTCTCTGAGGTCTCTCACTCTTTCAACAATACGACACTATCACTCTCTGAACTTGACGAACACGACGCTCTCACCGTTCTCAACTCTCGCCGTCGCCTTGCTCACTGTCGCCTTCCTCGCCGTCATTTCAGTGCAAGGATATTTGAAACCCTAAGTTTTCAAAACGGCCTCCTCTTAAGGACAGCCCCTGCGAAGTCTTCTCCATCGTCGCACTTGGTTCGTATTCTTCTCTGGTTTGATTAATTGCTTCTATTTTGTTCTGAAACCCTAATTTTAATTTTTCTGATTCGTCATTTTTGTGTTGAACAGAGTCTATCACAGTGATAAAAAGTTCACCCTCATCACCTATTCACCTACTGAACTTGTGAGTCTCTCTCTCTTGCTTGTTGTGTGTTCTACCTTTATGTTCATTGATTCATTGTTTACTCATTATTTGCAAGTTTCCTGATTCATTATTTGCAAGTTTTTGGTCAACATTATACATTCTAACTAATAATAAGACTAACTATTGGAATGCACTTCTTTTTTATGGAAGTGTGTGATGGAAGTGTGTGTTGGCAATAGCAATAGTATATGACTTTTGGAGGAAAATGATTGTTTTCTTGACTTGGGGTGTAAAAACATTGACCAAATTGTTGGTCTTTGTTCTCTGGAGTCTAGTGTTGAGAGGGAGCATTTTTCGAGTTCTGTTGTGTTCAACTTAGTTAGGATATGCTTGTATAACTAACTGTTAATTGTTGCCGTTGGTTTAATGTGATAGTTTGATTTTGTTTTGACAATACTTGATCTATTATTTTGGAGCGTAGTCATGGGTCGTAGTTGGATGCAAAGTAATCGTCTGAGTGATGAGTATGCGAACAGATTCGAAGAGTATATAAATTTTGCTCAAGTACATTTTGCCAAAACTGATGTTCCCAAAACTGGGGTAAATTATTCCTGCCCTTGTTGTTTTTGTGTGAATCGGGCCCCACAACCACCAAATGTAATACGAGACCATCTCTTTGTTTATGGGATCTGTCCCAGTTATACCACATGGATATGGCATGGTGAATCAACCGACAACCCAAGTGTGTCCAAAAGAGAGAAAGTCGATGACGATATGGATGATCGAATGGAGGATATGATACATGACATTAGTCCTGAATCTTTTAAGCGAGCGCATGAATATGATACATTGTGCAAAGACAAAGAAGAACCTATGTATATGGGTTGCACAAAATACACACGGCTGTCTGCGACGTTAAAATTAATCAATCTGAAGGCGATAAATGGGTGGACTGATAAGGAATTCACTGAATTGCTTGAGCTGTTGGTAGACATGCTTCCCATAGGTAACACATTGCCAAAACGTACATATGATGCGAAGAAGATATTGTGTTCGATGGGTGTGGAGTATCAGAAAATACATGCATGTCCAAATGATTGCATATTGTATTGGAAAGACTTTGAAAAGTTGCACAAGTGCCCTACGTGTAATTGGCCGCACTACAAAGTGAAGTCGGGTGAATCTAGTTGTGACAACAACAGCTCAAAAGGTTCCCCTGCCAAGGTTTTATGGTATCTTCCAATAATACTCATGTTCATACGCTTGTTTGCTAATGCAAATGACGCAAAGAGCATTAGGTGGCATGCAGATGAGAGAAATGTGACAGACAGCTTCTCCATCTTGCCGATCCTCTTCAATGGAAGAAAGTTGATAATTTGTATCCGGATTTTGGCGTTGAGTCAAGAAATCTTAGGCTCGCACTTGCTTCAGATGGGATGAATCCATTGTTGGACTATATGATAACCTTAGAGGGGGGTGAATAAGGTTATATGCTAAAAATGAAATCTTTTGATTTTCATAAAGTTAACGATGCACGTTTAAATCGAATGCGGAAAATAGGATTTAAACTATATGCAATTCCTAAGCAAGCTATAACTATGACAGAGCCAATTTCAGTGATATTGAACGCTAACCACAATAATATCAAATGTAACGATAAACAAAATTAATGAAAAGCAAAGTAAAGATAAGGGAAAGAGATACACCGTGATTTTTACGAGGTTCGGTATAAAAGCCCCACGTCCTCGGCCTCCAGCTTTGCAACCTTTGGACTTGATAATAACCACTATATGATAATAACTTCTTCAACGTCTTTCAAGCAAGCAACTTCCCTATAGCTACCACACCAATCTCAATTTTCCCCAAATTGAGAACCCAAGCTCCCCGCTAAGGATTTCGCTACAATCCAATCTCCCCGATTGAATTACCCAAGAGAACTTCCCAGGATTTCACAACAACCAAGAATATATGAATACAACTGAAAACTAGGATCCAATCACTCAAGCAGTATAACAGTATTGTAGTTGAGAGATATGAGAGATTTGGATTCAAAGATGAAGAACGTAAAATATGACTGTGAGAGTTTTGTTCTTTTCTTCTTTTGATTTGTAGGTTGTGCGTTGTTGTTCTCTTCTCTCATGAAAAATCCTAAGTCCTATTTATAGGGTTTGTAAAAATATGACCGTTGGACTAAAATCTTACGTAAAATAGGTGAGTATTAAATCGATTCCTTGCTTAAAATAGTGTGTATGAAAATCGATTATTTACTCAAAATATGACCGTTGATGGCTTCTAAAAAGAAAGAAATCGATTATATGCTTAAATGCATAAAGATATAAAACGATTTTGAGCCTGAAAAACTTAGTACATGAATCGATTCTTTGCTTGATCAAAAAAGGATGTAAATCGATTTTTGGCTTTATGTGTATAGGAAGGAAATCGATTTGTTACCTTTATAACAAAGTTGGAAATCGATTTTGGGCTTTAAGAAAATAATTGGAAATCGATTTTTCTCTTTAAGGAGAGGCATAAATCGATTTTCCTCTTTTAAAAAGAGAGCCATGAATCGATTCTTAGCTTTGCAAAAAATCAAGTTCACAATAAAGGAAGAAGGAAATTCGATTTTCTTCTTTATGAAAGGACCTTAAAATCGATTTTCTTCTTAGCTTTGCAATAAGCTCATAATTTTGGAGAAACCATTTTCTCATGTTACGTGCCTAACCTATTTAACATGCATGCGTATATAAAAGATTTTTCCAAGCCTAGTTCAATTTTATTTTAACCAAACAGTTCTATTTTAAAAGTTCATCTCTCAACTACAAAAGTCATAAAGCTAAAGTGATAGGATCTTACACATGTCCTATCGAAAGCAAAATAACACAAAGTCTTGAACGCTTGAGTAGTTTCTCCTCCGAGCCGCTACACTTTAAAATATCCTATGCTTTGATTCACGCCCTGTACTTTTGTTCAACTGTAACAATTAGTAGACAGATTGTAATTTGTTATCATACAAAACAAAGAGTGTTTGACCTTGGTTCAACAAACTCCCCCTTTTGGACGATAACAAATTACCTTATGCATAGGGAGGCGATAAACAAGAAACAACGGCAAAAGCTCCCCCTTAGCATAAGCAAAAAAAAAACTAATCCAATGAAATAAACAAGCAGAGCAGCAAGTCTTTCTCCCCCTTTGTTTTCATCAAAAAGGAGGGAAGACACATAGCATATGATATAGCAAGCACATAGCGCCTCAAAAATACATCACATAATCACATTACAGGCTGGCAAAATCAAGCATACCGAGCTCTCTCCGGATCTTACAAAATTGAGCTTCGGCTAGTGGTTTCGTGAAGATGTCCGCTAGTTGGTCATCGGTGCCTACAAAATTTAATGCTATGCTCCCCCTAGACACATGGTCTCTAATGAAAGGATGTCTTATTTCTATATGCTTAGTTCTAGAGTGTTGGATGGGGTTCTTAGCAATGTTAATGGCACTAGTGTTATCACATAGGACTGGCACATTGTCATATAACAAGCCAAAATCCTCCAAAGTCTGTTTCATCCACAGAACTTGTGCAACGCTGTCATACCCTAATTTTGTCCGACTAATTCAAATTCCCTTGAAAAAATAAAAAAATTATTGTTTTGTGCATTCACAGATTTTAACTGTTGACACGTGTCATTTGGTGCTCGTTAGCGGTTTTGCGTCCTTTCTCTTATTATTAGTAGAACTTATTTACGTTTTATTGCATGAAAAAGAATTAAAAAAAATGGTTATCAGCATTGCTTTAAATCATATCATAAAAATACAATTGAAATGGAAATCAGATTTACTTCAATTAAAACTAAATGAAAATAAAAGAGAGCATCTTCTAATTTGAGCTGAGGGTTGATAGCTCTTTTATCTTAATTGCCTTTTGTTTCACCAAAATAAACCTCAGCAACATGCTTTACCACCGGCAAACACGCCTCACGCCTCACGCCCTACTGTCCCTTCCTGCACACACTGATGACCAGCCTACAATCCCAGCTTGCAATTCTACTCTCTCTCCCTCATGAGTTTCCCTTCCATTTAGAGCTCAACTCCAACACCTCCTTTAACCTGTTCAAGATTTTGTACACAAAAGGAGGAGAAGCATCAGACTTAACAGTCAACATAACTAAAGCGTGAAAGCAGCAGGAGCTTGGAAGAGGGATATTTGTGCTCAGAGCACTTTATACACCAAAGAAGGAAACGCATCGAGAGATGAAAATCAGAAAAACAGTAGACAAAATAGACCACACAATACAAAACTTCCTATAAGTTAACATTCAAAAACAGAAGCAAAGGGGGGGGGGGAAACGATAGGGGAAAATCAGCAAAAACAATAACAACAACAAACACAGGAACCAAAACAGTAACCGTCCCTCTCCCCTCACCGTCTCCTCTCTCCACCGCACCCACTCTCCCTACGCCGTCGCCTCTCCCTTCCCCCACCGTGAACACCCACCACAACAACAAAACCGTACGCCACCTCCACCAATTAGAAACGCTTCCAAGCAACCACTGTCATAACCACCACCGGCCAACGACCACCCCATCACCACCAAACACGTCGCCGCTAGCCATGAATTCCCAGAGAAACCAAAAACAGTAAACATCAAAAATAAAATCAGAACAAGATAGAGAAGAAGAGGAAATAAGCAGAACATCAAAAAACAAAAAAGGAGAATGGAACTCACCCCTTAGACTCCGACCACCGTAGACGGTGGCCGTTGGCTTGAACACGCCGTCGTCAACCCATCGCCGTATGTTCACAGTCGCCGGCGCGTTCGCGAAAGCCCGCTCCATCGCGTTGCCGTACCAGTCTCGGTTGTCAAACCGCCGGAGCCCACCTCCTAGCCGTGAGCACAGTCGCAGTCAGCCCGCCACCTTCCCCCTCTTCGCGGCGGCCTCATCAAATCCACTCTTTTCTCCCCATTTTTTTGTCATCGGTGCCGTGGAAGGGAAAAGTAGATCTATGGCTAGGGGGAGGAAACTTTGCGCCGTATGAGAGAGTTCAGTGGTGGAGGGAGAGAAGAGCGAACACAGCGCTGTGGAGAGGGAGAGGAGGCGAGGCGGAGTTGAGTTGGAGAGAGAGATCGAGGCTGGGGTTGAGGGAAGAGAGTGGCGCAGTGGAGGGAGGAGTGAGATTGGGATGGGGTGAGTGAGGGAGATGGATACGGCGCGCTGAGAGAGAGAGAGAGGAAAAAGGTTTAGGGTTTGACATTTGTGGAAAGGGGGCGCCGTGGGTGAGTGGAGGAAAAATTTGGGTTTCTAAATTTGGATTTAAGTTTTTATAGTAGGAGGGCAAGGGCATTTTCGTCTTTTCCTTTCTTTTTATTTTTCAGACTTCTAGTCACACCCCCGCGTTTTACTTCGCGCACTCCCCCCTTTGAGGCCCACGTTTCCTGCTTCGGCCCATTCCTTTTTCCGTTTCAAAAAGAAGCACCGCCCAGCTCACAAAAACAAGCTGGGCTCGCTGTTCGCATCCCCCTTTTTAAAAATGCAGCCTCTTTCACTATCTGCACCCCAGTTTTAATAATATAGCCCCCCTGTAACTTACACCCCATTTTACTGTTGCACCCCCCTGTTTCCCTTTTTAAATTTTGTTTCTTTCCCCTAAATAAATTTATTTTTTCACAAAATCTTTTTTCCCAAATAACAGATTTTCTTTTCCCTAAATAAGAACCAACCCAATTGCGAAAACTCATTAAATCAAAAACTTTGTTAGTGGTCTTGCGAAGCCTTTGCTTGCATGATTATTAACAATGGAGTGCTAGTGATGGCCACCCATAGTCTTTGTTAGTTTGGTCATCATGAAGGCTTTCATTTTTTCAAAAGGAGATTTTTACATGCACTTAAGTGGGTTTTAGTAATGATCACTCATAACCTTTGTTAGTTTGATCATTATGAACGCCCTTCACTTTTCAAAGCCAAAGCAAAAAGACTTTCACTTTCAAGGCTCGTTAGAACTACGTCGCTTTGATTCCCATTTGGGATACGTAGGAGCGAGTCACATTCTCGTCAAGTGCAACCATAAAAATTTTAGCATTTGCATAACAAAAAGAAAAGACTTATTTTCGTAACAAAAAGAATCACTTTCGCAAACCAAGATCATTTTCAGAACAAAAACCTTTTCCTTTTTAAAATCATTTTCAACCCATCGTCGCTAGTGGTTAATCAGAACCTTTGTTCGTCTAGCCATTGGTGGCAATGTCTCTTTCCCCAAAGAACAACAAGCGATGATCACTCATAACCTTTGTTAGTTTGATCATTCGTGTCAATCAATCTCTTACGAAAACCCCTTTCAAAAGAACAAATAAAAACGAGTCGCTACTAATAGTCAATCAGAACCTTTGTTCGTCTGACTGGCGGTAGTGACTCTCATTTTCAAGAGTACTTAGCGGAGATTACCCATAACCTTGGTTAGTTTAATCATTCACTAAATGCTCGTCCTATTTCGAAAACTCACTAAAAAGATAAAAGACAAAAACCTTTTCAGGACAAAAGAAGAACTACGTAGCTTTGAGTTCTCCATCGCACCGGGAGATACGTAGGAGCGGGCCTTGTCCCGTCAAGCGTTTTTTTCTAAAAACCCATTCTTCCCCCTTTTCCTTTTTCATAATAAATAAAGATTTTCATTAAGAGTTTTTCAATAAGAAGTAGGGAGGCAAAATTAAGTATTTTCAGGTCAACACACTAAAACCACACATTTAATTAAAGGTTCCCTCTCAGTAGAGAGGACGTGTGGGGTGCTAACACCTTCCCTGCGCGTAACCGACCCCCGAACCCTATTCTCTAGTTTCGCAAGACCAATCCCTTTCCAAAAAAGGTTTTCCTAATATTTTCCTTAATAAATATTGGTGGCGGCTTCATTGTCTTAGGAAAAGTTGTGAACGGGGAAGGTTCTCCCTCAGGGACTTTTTCGGGTGCAACAAACGCAATTTCCAACCGCCACATATTCGGCTTCAATGGTGGACAAAGCAACACTGTTCTATTTATTACTAGACCAGGAGGTCAAACAAGGCCCTAAGAAATGACAGGTTCCACTAGTACTCTTCCTATCTAATGTACATCCAGCAAAATTAGCATCACAGAAACCGAACAAAGAAAATTGACTCGATTTTGGGTACCACAATCCAAAATCTATGGTTCCCTTAACATATCTAAGAATCCGTTTTACAGCTTTTAAATGTGATTCTTTGGGACATGCTTGAAATCGAGCACATAAGCACACAGCAAACACAATATCAGGTCGAGAAGCAGTTAAATACAAGAGACTACCGATCATACCTCGATACATCGTTTCATTGACTGGTTTACCTTGCTCGTCCTTATCCAACTTTGTTGCAGTCTCCATGGGAGTACCAATCTCCTTTGCATCTCTCATGTCAAACTTCTTTAGTAGCTCATTTGAAAACTTGTTTTGACATATGAAGATTCCTTCCTTCATTTGCTTCACTTGAAGTCCGAAAAAGAAATTCAGCTCCCCCATCATGCTCATCTCAAACTCACTAGTCATGATTTCAGAAAACTCCTTGCACAGATCATCATTAGTAGACCCAAAAATAATATCATTGACATAAATTTGAACTACTATGATATGTTTGCCCTTGGTTTTAAGGAATAAGGTAGAGTCAATCTTACCCTTTTTGAAACCATTTGCAATTAAATGTTTGCTTAGTCTCTCATACCAAGCTCTAGGAGCTTGTTTTAATCCATAAAGTGCTTTGTCAAGTTTGAAAACATGGTTTGGGTTTTTGAAATCTTCAAAACCAGGGGGTTGTTTTACATATACTTCTTCTTCTAAAAAACCATTTAGGAAGGCACTCTCGACATCCATTTGGTGTAGTTTGAAGTCCATGTAACTAGCAAATGCCAATATTATACGAATGGACTCTGTAGCGACCGAAAAATCCGAAGGAAGGGATTCTTCGTCATTTTACAATGAAACCGCCATCAATATTTATTAAATAGGAAAACATTGAAAAAACCTTTATTTTTGGGTTCGGGGGTCGATTATGCGTGGGGAAGGTATTAGCACCCCACAGCATCCATTCAAAAGAAGGGTTACCATTTAATTTAATGTGTAGAGAATAAGTTAATTAAAAGAAAAATACTTTAATTTACCCTTTTTATTATTTGTAAAATTGAGAGATGAAGACTTAATAAAAATTTTAGTTTTTTTGTGCTTGACAGGAGTGGGCCCCTGCTCCTACGTATCTCCAGGTGCGATGGAGAAATCAAAGCTACGTAGTTCTTGGGTAGAAAAAGTTTGTGTGGTTGGTGTTTTTTTATTTATTTTTGAAATTGGGAGAGGTATTCGTAATGGCCAAACAAGTAAAACTCAGAGTGGTCATCACTCATGGCTCGTTTGAAAAACTAGAGCTGTTATTAACGGTCAAACAAGCTAAGCTCAGAGTGACCATTAGTGACAAACCATTTTTTTGTGAATAATTGTTAAAAAACACTGGTTTGGAAGAATTATGATGTAATAAAAATACTAAATGAGTTGTAATAGAAAAGGAAGCGTAATTAACAGGGGTGTTGTGTTATCAAAAGGGGAGGTATGGATAGCGACAGAGGCTGTATCTTTTAAAATGGGGGTGCGGACAGTGAGCCCAATCTGTTTCAGGTTTACAAGTCCACGAATTCTGGGCTTTAAAGGGGGGTGTGCACTAAATTTGTGGGGTGTACTTAGTAATCTGATTTAAAAAAGAATTAAAAAAAGGAATGGGTATTAAAGGGAATTTAGGGTTTTCAAAAGAAACCTAATCCCTCATTCTTTCCTCCTACGCCGCACCACACACATTATGGAGAGAGAGGGGGTGGATTTCGGGTGAGAGAGAGAGAGAGAGAGAAAGAGGAAGGGGAGAAGGACGATGGTGTGCGACGGGAATGGAGAAGGACCACGGTGAGGGGGGAGATCGACAGCGTGGCTTACGGCAAAGGGACTGCGTTGACGGCGTCCGTGGGTGACGAGCGTCGGTGACACTGCGTGTGGTGCACACGACAGCGTTAGAGGGGGGCTACGGTGGAAGTGTGGCTGTGTCCTCAGGGCGTGATGGTGGTGAGCTCGCGCCGTGTCCGGCGACGGTGGACTGCGTTCACGGCAAAGGGGGTTTCGCAAACGTAAAGGGAGAGGTGGTGGTTCCCGGTGGGAGGACGACGGTGGCTGTTTTCACTTCCGAAGGCCATGAAGGGACGCGGTGGTGTGAAGGGCTCACGGTTGCGACGACTACGTATTCAGGCCAATGACCACCGTCTACGGTGGTCGGAATCTAAGGGTAAGTTTGAATCCTTTTTAGCTTTTCTCTTTTTCTCCTATTTTCTTCTACTGGTTCTTTCCTAAATTCGTGTTTTAGGGTTTCAAAAATCCCCAAATCGATTTCTTACCTTTTCTAATTTGGTTTCCTATATGTCTCTTGTTCTGAATCCTATGTTCGGTGCAATAACCGTAATACAACTCCTATCCTAAATTAATACCGAATCTATATTATTATTTTTTTTAAAACCCTAATGTCTATTATCTAATGCAAAACAGTCCAGTTTCGTTTTCTTCAAAGGGAACTAATCCTGAGCCCTATTTTTTTAATCATCTCCAATCCTAGATATTGATTCCTAATTTAATTCATATGTACACAAAGATAATTTTTTTTACAGAACAACCTATTTCAACCCTAATGTGATAAAAATAAAAGAAAAAAAATGTAAACGTGATGACCAACGGTTGCGCCCGAAAAAGTCCCCGAGGGAGAACCTTCCTCGTTCACAACTTTTCTTAAGACAATGAAGCCGCCACCAATATTTATTAAGGAAAATATTAGGAAAACCTTTTTGGAAAGCGATTGGCCTTTGAAAACTGAGAGTTTTTGGGTTCGGGGGTCGGTTACGCGTGAGGAAGGTATTAGCATCTCACACGTCCTCTCTACTGAGAGGGAACCTTTAATTAAATGTGTGGTTTTTATATGTTGACCTGAAAATATTCAACTTTGCCTCTGTACTTCTTATTGACAATGAATTAAAGAACTTAATAGATTTTTTTTATTTTTGGAGAGAAAGGGAAAAAAAAGGGTTTTTAGAAAGAAGTGCTTGACGGGACGTGGCCCGCTCCTACGTATCTCCCGGTGCGATGGAGAACTCAAAGCTACGTAGTTCTTGTTTGTCCTGAAAAAGGTTTTTGTTTTTTATCTTGTTTAATTGTGAAAATTGAGCTTTCGTGATAATCAATTGAGCAAAGGCTCCAAGTGACCACCATTAGCACTCCATTGTTAATAATCATGCAAGCAAAGGCTTCACGAGACTACTAACAAAGTTTTTTTGATTTAGTGAAAATCTTTAGGAAAATTAGGCATTCATGATGATCAATTGAGCAAAGGCTCCAAGTGACCACCACTAGTCCCTCGTTATTAATAGTCATGCAAGCAAAGGCTTCACAAGACTATTAACAAAGTTTTTGATTTATGAGAAATTATTTTGTCTTGAATAGAATTAAATTAAAAAAACGAGAAAGGGGGTGAAATGGTAAAATGGGGTGTTATTAGAAAGGGGTTGTATAATTGAAAACTGGGTGTAAAAAGCAGCAGCCCAGTTTGTAGACTGGCCCACGAGTTCATGGGCCTTTCAGAGGGGAGGCGTATACAGAAAAAAGGGGTGTAAGTAGTATTGAGTTAAACGAAAAGACTAAAATGCCCCTCGGTTTCCACACTATATAAGGCGCTAAAAAAAAAAGACCTAAACCTAATCTCTTTCCCTTCTCCTGCGGCGCCGTCCCAATTCCCCTCAACCCTAGTTCCTTCAATTCCCCCTTTCTCCGCCTCACTCCACAGCGAACCCCTCCTTTTTCTCTCGAACCCTAAATCTCATTTTTCCCCACTTGCGCCGCACCAACATTCAGGAGGGAGAGAATATGCGAGAATCTTGGGCATTGACAGAGGGATTTCCGGCGAGGAAAAAGGCGCCGTTTGCGGAGAGAGAGAAATCCGGGGGACGAAGGGGAAGAGAAGAGGTTTACGGTGGTAGTGGCTACGTTGTCGTTCGGTTTTAAGGGTCGCAAGGGGAGAGGGACGACGATGGCTGAGGGATGGCTGATGGTGGTGTTTCGGAGTGAACGGCCGCTGTCTACGGTGGCCGGAGCCATAGGTAAAGCCTTACTTTCCTCTTCCCTCCTCCTCTGTCTCTCCTACTTGTTTCTGACTTTTAATTTCATTTTTTCTTCCTCCGCTTCTAACCCTAATCTCCTTTTTTTTGTATTTGTTTTTATTTGTTTCTGAGGAGTCCACGGTGGTGATGGAAAAAGGGGGAGGAAACGGTGAGGGCTATGGGGAGGTTCGCGACTGCAGTTTGAGGAGGACGGCCACCGTCTACGGTGGCCGGAGCTAAGAGGTACGAATTCGGTTCTGATTTGTTCTGTTTTCTGTATGTCTCTTTTTCATTTTTGATTTCTGTTTTTACCTATCTTCTGGTTGCTGATTCTAAACCCTAATTTTTAGCTAAAAACCTTGCCTAATTTCTTTTTCTGAAACAGATTAACAAAACCTATCCTAATCCATTTCCATTTTTTAAAGCGAGAAAACCTATCCTGATTTTTACTAAGCTAAGCCCTAAGCTTATTTCAGATTAATTGCTGATTTCTTTTTTCTTAAACAACTTAACAGGACCCTAATTTTTGTCACTAATTTGCTCCACTTTTGTTTTTTAACCCTAATCTCGTTTTCCAGAACTCTTAATTTGTTCGTGAACACTAACCGATTTCTACTTCTGAACTAAAATCCTGATTGAATCCTAAATTTCTTCAATCTAATCTACACAGAGGATGAGTATATACATGTAACTAAGAGGATGCTAAAGACCAACATGCTTGCTGTTATTATACTAACATATTACTTAGCATATGAATATCTAAAAACTAAAGCATTACGGATTGAACATCTGCACCTACATGTTTCTTTTTGTGTTTTCGGATTTTACATGATAAATAGAAAATACCAACCTGTATTCCAGCTTTTGAACTTTTGTTTGATTGCTGCTGTTATCTAACCACTGCTGCTGTTGTCCTGATTGTCCCTGCTCCTGCTATTTCTGTTTCTGGTTTCTTAATATTCTGTGATTAGGGTTTCAATGTGAAAACCCTAATCTTTGGGTTCTGAAGTCTATGTAATTTCTGTCTGTCTGAATTGCTGGGTCAAGGCTTGCTTATATAGGTAAAAAAAAATTAGGTTTTGCTGATCCCTCTCCATTTCTTTCCTTTTTCAGGTATTTGGACCTCTAGAGGAAACTTGCTCAGCAAGAACAGGCCCAAGGAAGCTGTTGTTGCTGCTGTTTTTTATGTAATTTCGTTTTTTTGATTTTTTTTGTATTTTTATTATTATTTTCGGATCTGGCCATTTTGGCCCTTTTGATGTTATTTTTTGTATTTTTTTAATTTAATTTTTTTTGGATTTTTGGATTATTGTAAATTAGTTTTTATTAATTCTGATTTTTATTTTTTTGGGACGCTTATAAGCTGCTGTTTGGACAGATTTTCATTTTTTGGTTGAGGTGGATGAGAATGATTAAATTGGGCCAAGCCCAATCAAAACCAAACATAGGCCCAACTTAGAAAAATGGCTGAAATGAAGCCCAATTAGAACGAACGCTAAAATCAAACCCAATCGCAAATGCTAAAATCGGGCTCGAATTGAACAAATGCTAAAACGAAACCCAAATTCAACAAACGCTAAAATAAGGCCCAAATTCACAAGCGTAGGACCAAATAAGAAGAGTAGACCCCAAGTAAGCTCGAAACTTAGTAAAAAAAGAAGTAAAAAGAAGCGGACAAAATTGGGGTATGACAGCTGCCCCTCTTTATTTGGATTTTGACAAGGAATACGAATTGGCCGAAACATATTCCGAGGCAAAATGAAAATAAAGAATTCAGAAGTTATACCGATTTTGTCTACTTGGAGAAACCTGAGCCTTCTTTTCCTTTTCCTTCTCTTTATTATTTTTTTATTATTTTCCGCTTTATCTGGATTTTCACTAAGAATATGAATTGGCCGAAGCATATTCCGAGGTAAAATGAAGATAAAGAGTAGACACTCTCGTGTCGATGCGAAAACCGTAAATGAACACTGACGTGTGGGCAAAAAAGGTAAAACGGGCACTTGGCGTGCGGAAAGCGGTAAATGGGCACTTGGCGTGCAGAAAGCGGTAAATGGGCACTTGGCGTGCAGAAAGCGGTAAATTGCCCAGGTTGCCTAAAACCTGTAATCCTTAAACGGACTCTTGACGAATCCGAGTTTGCACGTGGCTTTGAGGAGCACGCTTCCTGCTGGCCTTTTCGAGCGACCGGGGGGATCGTTATCAACTCCGGAACTGATATACTGATCAATGCACGGCGTCCACTGTATCTTAGGCTGATACAACTATTCCGTTGAACCTCACATGGGGCTGCGGTCCATCGCGTTGCTCGTACACGACGTGAGACCTGGACAGAAGGGAGCGTTGAACTCTGACGAGAGCGATTTTGAACTCCAAACTGCAATGCACGCTTGAGCGCTGAACTGAAAAACATTTGAACTCCGAACCAAGGGAGCATTTTCTGGGAATTGAGGGCGAGGATTAACATCGAAGTATTTATCCGTCCTTGTACCTGCAAGTGATAAGAGCAAATGCATGCAATGCAAATGCCATGATTGCTTTTTGATGGGATGAATGTGATGTGATGCGGGAGTTTCTTCCTGCTTGCATGAAAATTTTTTTTGTCTATGTTTGATGAATGCAATGCATGAGTTTTATTCGTTTTATTGCTCTTTTGCTCTCCCTTTTTTTTCTATTTCCCTTTTTTATTGTTTTCTTTTTTTCTTTTCTTCTTATTTTTGTTGCTCTTTTGCTCTTTTGGCTATTCTTTCACCGGTTCAACCAAATCGTAGAACTTGCGTCACGAGGCACGATGATCGTCCATAAGGGTGTGAGGGTCATGCTCCCGCCTTTTTTGTGAATTATTTTGACGCGCTCAGTGCTTTTGTCTGGCTTTTATGAATTTACCTGATTGAGAGATCATTTCTTTCCTCATGATTTTCAAAAGTTTCGCAATGAGTTTAATGCTCTGATTTATGCACGTTTTCATAATTCATTTATCATCTACCATAAAACATCATTTTAAAGCACAAATGAAAAGGAAGCAATGACAAAACAATAAGCAGACGAAGTGAAGAGTTTGGACTTTTATTCATATGGAAATCGAACGCGCAAAAGGTCGCGCCGACTGAAAAGAGTACATTGAAAACTTTGAAACTAAGAAAAAACAAGAAAAAATGGACGCGACAGATCTTATGAGCGTTTTTCGTCTTTGGAGTGTTGATGCCAATCGCCCATACCTATATCCTTGATCACCCTTTTACCCAAGCTTTTGGAGACGCTGCTTGCCTCTTTTACTTTTTAGTCCAACCTTTCTGACCCTAATTTTTGCCTGGACCGCTCTTTGCGAGTTTTCAGTCCACCGGGTCGCTCTTTTTTTGCCTAGGCCGCCCTTTCGGGTTTTCAACCTAGCGAGCTAATTCTTGCTTGGCTCCTTTTTTCTCTTTTTTCTTTTTATTTTTCTCAGGCGTAATATTTCTTGACTGAATCTGAATTGACTGGGTTCCTGAGTTCTTCACCATCCATGTTGATGAGTATCAATGCTCCTCCAGAAAAGGCTTTCTTTACCACATATGGTCCATCATAGCTAGGAGTCCATTTCCCACGGGGGTCACTCTGAATAGGCAGAATCTTTTTGAGCACAAGGTCTCCCTCGCTGAATTCTCGGGGACGAACCTTCTTGTCGAAAGCTGTTTTCATCCTTTGCTGATACAACTGGCCATGACATAGGGCAGCAATTCTTTTCTCCTCAATGAGATTCAGCTGATCCCGACGAGCTTGGACCCATTCTGCTTCTTCCAACTTGGTTTCCATCAGTACCCGCGGAGAGGGTATCTCAACTTCAATAGGGAGGACTGCTTCCGACCCATACACCAAAGAGAAAGGGGTTGCCCCGGTTGAAGTACGCACTGAGGTACGATACCCATGCAAGGCGAAAGGAAGCATCTCGTGCCAATCTTTATAGGTTACTACCATCTTTTGCACAATCTTCTTGATATTCTTGTTGGCCGCTTCAACTGCCCCATTCATCTTGGGACGGTATGGAGAAGAATTATGATGTTGGATTTTGAAGTCCTCGCATAACTCTTTCATCATCTTACTGTTCAAGTTGCTGCCATTATCTGTGATAATCTTATCCGGAAGCCCATAGCGGCAAATCAAATCTTTCTTTACAAACTTAGCAACCACAGAGCTGGTAATGCTGGAATATGAAGCAGCTTCAACCCACTTGGTGAAGTAATCAATAGCGACCAGGATGAAGCGATGCCCATTTGATGCCTTAGGCTCGATAGGACCTATGACGTCCATGCCCCACATTGAGAATGGCCAAGAGGCGGTCAAGACATTTAGGGAAGCAGGTGGTACATGAATATGATCGGCGTAAATCTGACACTTGTGACATCTTCTTACGAAACTATAGCAATCCGATTCCATTTGCAACCAATAATAGCCAGCTCTTAATATTTTCCTTGCCATGGTGTGTCCGCTGGAATGAACCCCAAATGAGCCTTCATGGACTTCTCTCATGATTTTTGTTGCCTCTTCTTCTGTCACACACCTTAAAAGGACCATATCATAATTTCTCTTGTATAGAACTTCACCGCTCAAAAAGAAATTCCTTGACAATCTTCTGAGGGTTCTCTTGTCGTTCTCCGACGCTCCAGGAGGGTATTCTCTGTTCAAGATGTACTGCTTGATGTCATAATACCAGGGCTTGTTATCAGACTCTTCCTCGACGATCATGCAATAATGATGTGCTGGCAAATCTCGATGCTGAATCCCGATGTGAGTCAAGCTTTTGTCGCAGCTGATATTAAACATTGAAGACAAAGTGGCTAGTGCATCAGCCAACTGATTCTCATTGCGAGGAAAGTGTTGGAATGTGATCTCCTCAAAAGGCTCAACCAGCTTTAGAATGTAATCTCGGTAAGGGATCAACTTGGAGTCCCTGGTCTCCCAATCACCGTTCACTTGGTGAATTACTAGAGCTGAATCTCCAAACACATCAAGTCTCTTAACTTTCCAATCAATGGCTGCCTGGATACCAAGAATGCATGCCTCATACTCTGCGATATTATTAGTGACATAGAAGCTTAGTCTGGCAGTGAATGGGATAAAGCGATTATCAGGGGAAATCAGCACTGCCCCGGCTTTGTTTGGAGGCACCATCGAACACCATTCTCCATCTTTCATCTTCTGGGGATTTCCCTTCTTCAAACAAAGCCATAATATCTTCATCAGGAAAGTCATACTGCATAGGCTGATAATCTTCAACAGGCTGGTGTGCCAGGTACTCGGCCAGCGCACTACCTTTAATTGCTTTCTGAGTGACATATAGGAGATCATATTCTGATAACTGCATTTGCCAACGGGCAAGTCTCCCTGTAAGTGCGGGCTTCTCGAAGATATACTTGATAGGATCCATTTTAGATACCAACCAAGTAGTGTGACTCAGCATGTACTGCCTCAAACGATGAGCAGCCCAAGCTAAAGCACAACAAGTCTTTTCTAGCAGCGAATACCTTGTCTCACAGTCGGTGAATTTCTTGCTCAAATAGTAAATGGCATGCTCTTTCTTCCCAGATTCATCATGTTGCCCTAACATGCAACCCATCGAGCTGTCTAGTACGGTTAGGTACAGGATCAGAGGTCTACCGGGTACAGGAGGCGTCAAGATAGGTGGATTCTGAAGATATTTCTTGATCTTTTCAAATGCTTCTTGGCAATCCTCATTCCATTTGGTCTCTTGATTCTTGCACAAAAGTTTGAAGATTGGTTCACAAGTGGCAGTCAACTGGAATATGAACCTAGAGATGTAGTTCAGTCTTCCGAGAAAACCCCGAATCTCTTTTTCTGTTTTAGGGACTGGCATCTCAAGAATCGCACGCACCTTGTCTGGATTGACCTCTATCCCCTTTTGGCTGACGATGAACCCCAACAACTTTCCTGATCGCACGCCAAAGGTACACTTGGCAGGATTTAATCTGAGTTTGAATTTTCTCAACCGCTCGAAGAGCTTTTGCAAGTTGACAATGTGTTCCTCATCCGTTTTAGACTTTGCGATCATATCATCCACGTAGACCTCTATTTCTTTGTGCATCATGTCATGAAACAATGTGACCATAGCCCTTTGATAGGTAGCACCGGCGTTCTTCAACCCGAATGGCATGACCCTGTAACAGAATGTTCCCCAAAGAGTTGTGAAAGTTGTTTTCTCCATATCCTCAGGAGCCATCTTGATCTGGTTATACCCTGAATACCCATCCATGAAGGAGAATAGTGAATGTTGCGCCGTACTATCCACTAAGACATCAATATGGGGCAGGGGAAAATCATCTTTGGGACTAGCACAGTTCAGATCTCTGTAATCAACGCACATTCTAACTTTCCCGTCTTTTTTCGGAACTGGCACGATGTTGGCAACCCATTGCGGATACTTGGCTACCACTAGGAATCCAGCGTCAAACTGCTTTTTCATCCCTGATCTTTAAGGACATTTCTGGCTTCATTCTTCTCAGTTTCTGCTTTACCGGAGGGCATTCCGGCTTGACTGGCAACTTATGCACCACTATGTCAGTATCTAAACCTGGCATATCTTGATAAGTCCATGCAAAGACATCAACATACTCATGTAGGAGTTCAATTAATTTCTTGCGCTCGCCTTCCTTCATTGAAGTACCCACCTTTACTTCCTTCTTGCTGTCCTCTGTGCCTAGGTTAATTATCTCAACGGACTCCCCATGTGCCTGGATAACCTTTTCCTCTTGTTCAACCATTCTCATCAATTCTGGAGGAGTTTCCCAGTCATCCTCAACATCCTCCTCAGCTTGGTTAACGGGGTGATCAAAATTAACATATGAACTGTTGGCATCGTTATTCTCAAAGATATTCATTTTAGATCTGCATTTGCGGGAATAGAAAGAAATGAACAAGCAAAAATAGAAACACAAGATGGAGACGCATAATAATGAAAAGCAAATTTATTCATTCGAGAATCCAAAACAACGTTTTATTGATAGATGATATTTGAAGGAAAACATGCATGCCCTTATGGAATATCCTAAGGCCTTGGGCAGAGCCAAAGAATTTGCATTACAAAATCATTACTTTGGAATGAAAATAACAGGGAAATCGACGATCTTCCAATTATCAAGTTTTCCATCTGCAGCACTGCGACGCACCAAGTCCACGCCTTTGTCTTCCACAACTGATTCTTCCTCAATGACGGCCACCAGATCGGGATCCAGCATACCTGCATTCCTAAAGCTCCGAGAGAGATCATAGATAGGAATCTTCTTCAAGCCTGGTTCCCGTCCCTGAAGCTTAGCTAGCCTCCTTTCTCGCTTTTCCTCAGCCATTCTCTTCTTATCAGCCTGAGTGGGCCAATATCCTAACCCACGCCTATCCTTGTACTCTTGCAGCTGAACCGGCGTCAGAACTCCTTGCTCGTACTTTCCCAACCCTTTTCCGATCTGGTAACCATTTTGCAGCATGACTTTGGCTACCATGATAGCAGCGTCAGATATCTTTGGTACGGGCAACTGGGCCTCTTCCCCCACAAAAGCAGCATTTGCAATTTCTAGTGATTGAAAGGCAGATTCAAGTGATTCTTCTGCAGCCTCAATGTATTGAGATGGATGGGGCTTGCTAACGATGAACTCTTCTTCTCCAAAAACGACTATCAGCTTGTCGTCGACTACAAACTTAAGCTTTTGGTGGAGGGATGAAGGAACAGCACCGGCAGCATGAATCCAGGGTCTCCCCAGGAGACAACTGTAGGATGATGCAATGTCCATGATCTGAAAATTCACATAGAATACTTCTGGCCCTATCTGCATCTGGAACTCCATTTCTCCTATAACCTCCTTCTTGGATCCGTCAAATGCCCTAACTAGTGTTGAGCTAGGCTTCATATATGAACAGTCTACATTTAATCTGCTCATAGTAGATTTGGGCATGACATTCAAAGAGGATCCATTGTCGATGAGGACCCTGGAGAGTGTATATTCACCACATCTGACTGAAATGTGAAGTGCCTGATTATGCCCCTTTCCCTCAGGGGTGAGCTCATCATCGGTAAAAGTAATATAATTGGATGCAACAATATTCCCTACAATGCCATCGAGCTGGTCAACAGTGATGTTCTGAGCTACATGGGCTTCATTCAATACTTTTATTATGGCTGCACGGTGAACCTCAGAATTGAGCAGCAGAGACATGATAGAGATCTTTGCAGGGGTGTGGTGCAGCTGGTCCAACACTTTGTAATCACTCTGACGCATGATCTTCAGAAATTCAGTGGCTTCTTGTTCTGACACTTCCCTACTTTCCTTGGGTTCTTGCGCTTTGCCTTTGCGAATTCTTTCCTCCTCCTCCTTTGAGGGACCTTCTTTCAGGACTTCAGGGGCATAAACCCGTCCACTTCTAGTGACTCCGCTGCTTCCCGCAATGTTGGTGACATCGGGAACAACTTGAGGCGTCTGAATTGGAACTGACACCCCATAGCCCCATGGAACAGCATTGTTCTTTTGATGAGGAGCTGGGACAGGAATCACAATGGCCTTAGGTTTCTCCACGATCGGCTTTCGGCTATACGGGACCTCAATAGGTACCTGAACATTTCCATTCCTATCTGACTCGAAGGTCAGCACATCTTCCTCTTTCTCTTGCACACCCATTTGGATTATATGACGATCCAACAGGTCCTGCAAAACTGTCTTGAAGGTCTCACATGTTCCGACACAATTATCATCAACACATACTTCTTTCTGAGCACATCCTCTCTCAATGACCCCAAACTTGCATAGCTTTGCATGAATGACCTCTAAGGGTGTTTGGATACACTCCACAGTTCTGATTAAGGATTGACTTCCCGTATCATGGATGGCATTGGTTGCATGTTTCTGATGACCAGGCAGCGGATTAGTTGTGATACTCGGGTCTTCTTGTTTGAAGGTTATCCCTTTGGCATCAATAAGATCTTGCACTACAATTTTGAATGCCTTGCAGTCCTCAACAACGTGTCCTACTGCCCCTTCATGAAATGCACAGGTAACATTGGGATTGTAGCCTCGGAAGTAGGGTGGTTGAACTGGTCTCATGGGTCTGGTATTGATGAGTTTGTTTGTAGAAAGATAGTTGAAGAGGTCAGTATAGGACATGGGGATGGGATCAAAGGTGGTCTGTTTTTTGTCTGGGTAGCTTTTGTGGTAGTTATTCTGTGGTGGAAGGGTTGGTCGTGTCTGAGTGGGGACAGGGGTGTTTTGTGGTTGATAAGGTGGGCTTATAGTGATGACGTTGGTTTCTCCTTCTTTTTTCTTTGGAAATCCGGAGAATGACTTTTTCTGGGTCGTTATGCCTGTGGAACCATGGGCAATCTTGCCGCTTCTCATCCCGTTTTCTAGTCTTTCACCGATGATTACCATGTCTGAGAAATTGGAAGACACGCTACCAATCAACCGATCGTAGTATAACGACGGCAGGGTTTCCATGAACATGAAGACTAATTCTTTCTCTAACAAAGGGGGTGTTACTTGTGCAGCCAAAGCCCTCCACCGCTGGGCATACTCTTTAAATGACTCATTATCTCTCTTTGCCAGACTCTGCAACTGTGTTCTGTCTGGCGCCATATCCGTGTTGTACTGGTACTGTCTGAGAAAGGCATCAGCCAAGTCCTTCCAACAATGGATATGGGACGGTTCTAGTTGCATGTACCAGTTGAGGGATGCCCCAGCAAGGCTCTCTTGGAAATAATGGATCAACAACTTGTCATCATGAGAATGTGCAGCCATTTTTCTACAGTACATGGTCAGATGGCTTTTAGGGCAAGTCACGCCTCGGTACTTGTCAAAGTCGGGTACTTTGAATTTGGGAGGTAAAACCACATCAGGGATGAGACACAGATCACGAGCTTCTCTTGCTCTAGAGCCCGACCCTTCAATCATCCTTAAGCGTTCCTCTAACATATGATACCTGTCTCTAACTTGAGGAGCTTCAGCAGGGTAGTTCTGAGGAAAACCATTCACACCGTAGTGAGGATTACTCATCGCCACTACGGCTAGGTTCACGTGTGGGTCACGTGAGTGAGTGATATTCCCAGGAATTGGTCCCTGAATTGGGGGATAGACCGTTACTGGTGAATGAAAGTCGAACGGAGTTCCCGGCGGAATAGGAATCTGAATTTGGCCCTGAAGCGCTCCCGTTCCTCCACCGTTTGTGGCTGAGATGGGTGGGACTTGTTCTGCAACACTAAGGGGATTACCTCCTGCATTAGCCTCGGCTCCCGGAGGTGTGTATCCGGATGGGAGTCCCCAAGGCATCCCATGCGTAACTGGTTGGCCCTGGTTATTGGTTCCTGAAGTATGAGCAAAGGTGTTAGTCTCGAGACTCGGAGGGGGAAGAGTGACAGCAACTCCGGTAGTGACGGCGAGATTTTCAGCGGTAGTTCCGTTCCTTAAAGCTTGTAGTATGCTCATCATTTCCGTCATCTGTGCTTCTATTGCCCCTATTTTCGTTCTCAACTCCCGATTCTCTTGAGCCAATTGTTCTGTATTGGGAACCTCAGCAGAGGTGCTACCAAGGTCTGGTTCCCCACTTCCTAAGTCTTCAATAACAGGACCGCCCCGGTCATTCTGGTTAGTTGCCATGAGCCTTGCTTGTAGACGAGTCAGGTATCGATGTTGGCGAACCAGCTTGCCTTTTTCTATTGAGGGAATACACTTTATGAGCACGAGAATTTAAATAAACGAATGCAGATGCAATGCAATATGCATGATTTTATGTTTGTTTGGGTGCCGGGAATCGCGGTGTAATTCGTCTTGTCATAGGCGTGTAGGTCTAAAAATCATTTTATTTTATATATATATATATATATATATATATATATATATATATTATTTTTTTGCTATTATTTTTTGCAACGAAGTTGGAAACAATAGGCAAAACGAACACACTTTATTCAAAAGGAAAGAATACTTCAAACTCGAGAGAAAAGCAAAGTACAATATTCTGAGGACAAAGTACAATATTCAAGGAAAATTACAACTTTTTAGAGAAAATTACAATTTCCTAAGAATTATTGCAATGATCTAAAGTGGACTTTAGAGGCATATAGCCTTCAATTTCTCCTTCCTCTTTCTCTTCTTGCTTTCGGCTGCCCCCTTGGCCTTCTCCATGAGTTCTTCTGTCAGGATCTTGCAATACTCGACAAACTCACGCACCTTGGCCGGAGTGTTGCAAGGGTTCATTTCTGCTTCAGCTCTTCTTAGCTTCTTGGGAACAACTCTCACAGCTTGATTAGCTAGCCCTGCTAGCTTTGAAAATTTGCTGCTCCAAAGCCGAATCTCATCCCTTAGCTCCTTGATGACTTCTTGGTCTTCTATTTTGCCAATTAATGCCATGAAGCGTTCCTCCCAGTACCGGCTTTCTGCTTGCACTTGCCCATAAGATTCCCTTAGGTATTGGAAGTTCCTCTTCAATTCATCCGACCTTCCTTGTTCAAACTCCAAAGCTTGTTGATATTCTTTCAAGATCCCTATGATAGACTCTCTATCTTGCCTGATGTTTTCCACTTGGTTCTCCATTTCAAGCTTCATCCTTTGGAATCCTTCTTTTGACTTAGCTAGCGCCTCTCTAACCATTTTCTCATCCCTCTTTGACTTGGTATATGATTTCTTCCATTCCCTTGCTTCCGCCACAGCCTCATTCATCCTTGAGACGCACCTCTTTACTTCTTCTTTAGCTCCCTCCAAATATTTCTGAATTCCCCTCTTGCTCTCTTCTTCTATTTCAAGCTTCCTATTGGTTGCTTCAATAGCGGCAGTTTGAAGAGCATTTTCATTTTCTAGCTTCCGCTTGTCCTGCATCACCTTTCCCAATCTGTTTTACAAAGCCCTTTTCTCTTCTTCCGCTTTCGATAAGGCCAGCTTAACCTCTTCTAGTTCTTCAATTAGTGGAACATGGGGTTCTGGTATTTTCTCTTCAAGTGATGACATTCCTTGGTTGGATGATCGAGTTTCCTTAATCCTTTTTTCAAGCCATTGAGTAAAGGAGATAGCAGTGGTCCTTTTAGATAACTCGCCCTTGTTTTTCCGCACCACGGTTTCCCAAGCTTGCAAGACTCGCCGAAGTAAGTCCTCGTCTTTAGGGATCCCCTCATGGAGGTAAAAACGGAACAACATAGCTTCGGAGGGTGAGTCCCGCATAGGGTACCCGAGTTGTCTCAAGGCCAAAGACGGGTTATAATTGATGCATCCCTGTGTTCCCATGAGAGGAACGTTCTGGAAACTGCCACATTGGAATATCACTGAGGGTCTATCTTCCCAAAACTTGTGCAAGTACCACCGAACTTGAAGAGCATCAAGGTTCTTGAGAGTATCCTTCCACTCTTGAGGGCTCATAGTCTTCGGATTGCAACCCAAGGCGTAGGAAAGCAGGTCCCCAACTTCACTTTTGTTAATGCACACATGACTGATCAACCAAGCGTATAGCATAGGGAAGGAACAACACATCTTATCCTTTCGGAACTCATGATGGCGGGTGAAGGCGCGATAGGTCTCGGCGAGAATAGCGGGAACCGGGTTAATGAGACTTTTTGCACTCTTGAAAGCTATGAACACACCAACAGCGGTTTCATCTATATGTTTCTCAATCTGAGGGAAAAGAACAATGCCGAAGATGGTCAAAGCTAGTACTTGCTTGAAAGAAACCCAATCATTTGATGCTACATAGCTAGTCATCAAACTCTCAAAGTACTCCTGAGGAAACCCAAATATCTTGTTACGTTTAACTTTGTGGGACCGCACTTCTTCTACACTGATTTGTAATAAGGAAGCAAACTTCTTATCTGAATAATACTGCCTCTGATACTGGTAAGGTCTAGCCTCTGAGCGATTAAAACCCAGAATCTTCTCATACTCCTCTAGGGTGGGTGCCATTTGGAAGTTCTTGAAAAGAAAACATCTGATCTCAGAGTCGTAGAACCAACATAGGGCAGCGATGGCGCTCTCTTGTACTTCTAACTGTAATAACTTGCGGATGTTCCCATAAGTCTTGTCGAAGGACCGAAGCTCAATAGGACCTAATAGGGAAGCATACTCCTTCAAACTAGTTACATCAATCTTCTTTACAATAGGGAACCTCGAATTGAATGCGGTTTTGCCTTTAGATTCCATGTTGCTTTTTACACACCTATGACAAGGTTCGATGCTATGTCGCGATCTCCGGCAAACAAACTTTAATGCATGAAGAATGCCAATGATGAAAGTTGTTTGTTTCAAACTTTTGTTAGATGCAAATGCAATGGTGCGAAATGATGTGAATGCGAAATGATGTGAATGTGAAATGATGTGTCATTTACATAAAAAGAGGGTAAAAAACTAAGGACATTATTTTCTATGATTTTTGAAAAAGAGTTTAAGAAAAAGGAATGCCTAAACTAATGCAACAAACAAAGGCGTGCCCCCGTGTCCTACAAAGGGTGGCAATCCTAGGGTCTAAAGTCGTCGAAAGGGGTAATCCTCCCTTGTAGGTTCTAATCACTTCCTTACAATGGCAACCAAGAGCTAAAGTCTCTCTCATGATGGCACCCACAATCGTAGAAAGCTACTGAGTGTGAGGTATCATGACAAAGCGCGCTCTTGGGCGGAACTTTCATGAGAGCCATACAGACAAAGGTCTACGAATGGCAGTCACTAATCGTTCCCACTCTCCTAGGTTTTTGTTCAGACCTTGGGTTTTAGGCCCCACTCAATGCTCACAAGTATAGGGTGTGAAGTGTGTGTTGGGGGCACAACACCTAGAAATAACTAACCTTCCCCACCTGCAAGAGAAAACACAACAGTCCAGACAACAGCAAGCGATAACATGTTGTCTACCCTAGGGTTTAATATCATCAAATACAACTAATCTTGGGTGCTAACAACATTGCACTACTTACCTTAGGAAAGGGAGCAAAGGAGAAGGGGACATGATAAGAAAGGGGAAGAAATGCATGAAGGAACTAAGCAAAGAAGTAACATATTCAAATCAATCATGTAAACCACACACTTAATTAATTAGGCTTGACCCACTTTTGAAAAAATGTTTTTTAGGGTCCCCAGTGAAGTCGCCAGCTGTTGCGCCCGAAAAAGTCCCCGAGGGAGAACCTTCCTCGTTCACAACTTTTCTTAAGACAATGAAGCCGCCACCAATATTTATTAAGGAAAATATTAGGAAAACCTTTTTGGAAAGCGATTGGCCTTTGAAAACTGAGAGTTTTTGGGTTCGGGGGTCGGTTACGCGTGGGGAAGGTATTAGCATCTCACACGTCCTCTCTACTGAGAGGGAACCTTTAATTAAATGTGTGGTTTTTATATGTTGACCTGAAAATATTCAACTTTGCCTCTGTACTTCTTATTGACAATGAATTAAAGAACTTAATAGATTTTTTTTATTTTTGGAGAGAAAGGGAAAAAAAAGGGTTTTTAGAAAGAAGTGCTTGACGGGACGTGGCCCGCTCCTACGTATCTCCCGGTGCGATGGAGAACTCAAAGCTACGTAGTTCTTGTTTGTCCTGAAAAAGGTTTTTGTTTTTTATCTTGTTTAATTGTGAAAATTGAGCTTTCGTGATAATCAATTGAGCAAAGGCTCCAAGTGACCACCATTAGCACTCCATTGTTAATAATCATGCAAGCAAAGGCTTCACGAGACTACTAACAAAGTTTTTTTGATTTAGTGAAAATCTTTAGGAAAATTAGGCATTCATGATGATCAATTGAGCAAAGGCTCCAAGTGACCACCACTAGTCCCTCGTTATTAATAGTCATGCAAGCAAAGGCTTCACAAGACTATTAACAAAGTTTTTGATTTATGAGAAATTATTTTGTCTTGAATAGAATTAAATTAAAAAAACGAGAAAGGGGGTGAAATGGTAAAATGGGGTGTTATTAGAAAGGGGTTGTATAACTGAAAACTGGGTGTAAAAAGCAGCAGCCCAGTTTGTAGACTGGCCCACGAGTTCATGGGCCTTTTAGAGGGGAGGCGTATACAGAAAAAAGGGGTGTAAGTAGTATTGAGTTAAACGAAAAGACTAAAATGCCCCTCGGTTTCCACACTATATAAGGCGCTAAAAAAAAGACCTAAACCTAATCTCTTTCCCTTCTCCTGCGGCGCCGTCCCAATTCCCCTCAACCCTAGTTCCTTCAATTCCCCCTTTCTCCGCCTCACTCCACAGCGAACCCCTCCTTTTTCTCTCGAACCCTAAATCTCATTTTTCCCCACTTGCGCCGCACCAACATTCAGGAGGGAGAGAATATGCGAGAATCTTGGGCATTGACAGAGGGATTTCCGGCGAGGAAAAAGGCGCCGTTTGCGGAGAGAGAGAAATCCGGGGGACGAAGGGGAAGAGAAGAGGTTTACGGTGGTAGTGGCTACGTTGTCGTTCGGTTTTAAGGGTCGCAAGGGGAGAGGGACGACGATGGCTGAGGGATGGCTGATGGTGGTGTTTCGGAGTGAACGGCCGCTGTCTACGGTGGCCGGAGCCATAGGTAAAGCCTTACTTTCCTCTTCCCTCCTCCTCTGTCTTTCCTACTTGTTTCTGACTTTTAATTTCATTTTTTCTTCCTCCGCTTCTAACCCTAATCTCCTTTTTTTTGTATTTGTTTTTATTTGTTTCTGAGGAGTCCACGGTGGTGATGGAAAAAGGGGGAGGAAACGGTGAGGGCTATGGGGAGGTTCGCGACTGCAGTTTGAGGAGGACGGCCACCGTCTACGGTGGCCGGAGCTAAGAGGTACGGATTCGGTTCTGATTTGTTCTGTTTTCTGTATGTCTCTTTTTCATTTTTGATTTCTGTTTTTACCTATCTTCTGGTTGCTGATTCTAAACCCTAATTTTTAGCAAAAAACCTTGCCTAATTTCTTTTTCTGAAACAGATTAACAAAACCTATCCTAATCCATTTCCATTTTTTAAAGCGAGAAAACCTATCCTGATTTTTACTAAGCTAAGCCCTAAGCTTATTTCAGATTAATTGCTGATTTCTTTTTTCTTAAACAACTTAACAGGACCCTAATTTTTGTCACTAATTTGCTCCACTTTTGTTTTTTAACCCTAATCTCGTTTTCCAGAACTCTTAATTTGTTCGTGAACACTAACCGATTTCTACTTCTAAACTAAAATCCTGATTGAATCCTAAATTTCTTCAATCTAATCTACACAGAGGATGAGTATATACATGTAACTAAGAGGATGCTAAAGACCAACATGCTTGCTGTTATTATACTAACATATTACTTAGCATATGAATATCTAAAAACTAAAGCATTACGGATTGAACATCTGCACCTACATGTTTCTTTTTGTGTTTTCGGATTTTACATGATAAATAGAAAATACCAACCTGTATTCCAGCTTTTGAACTTTTGTTTGATTGCTGCTGTTATCTAACCACTGCTGCTGTTGTCCTGATTGTCCCTGCTCCTGCTATTTCTGTTTCTGGTTTCTTAATATTCTGTGATTAGGGTTTCAATGTGAAAACCCTAATCTTTGGGTTCTGAAGTCTATGTAATTTCTGTCTGTCTGAATTGCTGGGTCAAGGCTTGCTTATATAGGTAAAAAAAAAAAATTAGGTTTTGCTGATCCCTCTCCATTTCTTTCCTTTTTCAGGTATTTGGACCTCTAGAGGAAACTTGCTCAGCAAGAACAGGCCCAAGGAAGCTGTTGTTGCTGCTGTTTTTTATGTAATTTCGTTTTTTTGATTTTTTTTGTATTTTTATTATTATTTTCGGATCTGGCCATTTTGGCCCTTTTGATGTTATTTTTTGTATTTTTTTAATTTAATTTTTTTTGGATTTTTGGATTATTGTAAATTAGTTTTTATTAATTCTGATTTTTATTTTTTTGGGACGCTTATAAGCTGCTGTTTGGACAGATTTTCATTTTTTGGTTGAGGTGGATGAGAATGATTAAATTGGGCCAAGCCCAATCAAAACCAAACATAGGCCCAACTTAGAAAAATGGCTGAAATGAAGCCCAATTAGAACGAACGCTAAAATCAAACCCAATCGCAAATGCTAAAATCGGGCTCGAATTGAACAAATGCTAAAACGAAACCCAAATTCAACAAACGCTAAAATAAGGCCCAAATTCACAAGCGTAGGACCAAATAAGAAGACTAGACCCCAAGTAAGCTCGAAACTAACTTAGTAAAAAAAGAAGTAAAAAGAAGCGGACAAAATTGGGGTATGACACCAACCTCTGGTCCAGCTTTTGTTTAGTCTCCTCTTGCTATCGTTGCTTACTGATACCGCTTGCTTATTGCTACTGTCGATTGCTGCTTCTGTTCTGTTTGACTGCTTATGTTTCTGGATTTCTTAATGCTTTGTTATTAGGGTTTCAGTGTGAAACCCTAATTTTACTCTGAATTGCTCTAAATTTTCGTATGAGTTTTTCTCTCAGTTTGGGTGCCTCAATTTTTGTGTGTTTTTTAACTGTTGGTGTTCACAATATTTATAGGTAAAAACAGTGGTGTAGGTGTGGGTGCTAATGCAGGGGAGCAAAACTCATAGGAGACAAAAGCATAACAGCCACTGAAATATGCAGCAGCAAGGGGGGTGGAGGTGGTGCTGCAAATTTGCTGAAGTGTTTTTGCCTAAAACGTAAAAAGCAAAGGGACAAGATGAAAGGAGCTTGAGTTTGTAGCTCAAAATGTTTTTCAGCCACAACAACAAACAAGGGCAGCAGCGACTTGAGCTGTCCCTTTTTTTATTTTTTATTTTTTGTACCCTTTTTTACTTTTTTCTTTTTGTCTATATGTGTAAAAAACATGTAAAATAATTCTTTTGTAACAAAAAGGCAGCATTGACTATTCAATTTGAATTGTTTATCTGATTTTATTTTCTTTACATCTTTTGGTAAAGGGAGAGAGATAGAGAGAAAAAAAAACTACTTGTATTAATAATAACAGTAAGTAATGAGCAGTAAAATAAACACGCGTATACGATGAGAAGTGGACACGTTCGCAATGAGAAAAATGCATGCATGATTAGGAATAACATGCATGCACGAAGAGAAGAAAAACCTGTACACAATTAGGGATGGCACGCGTGAACGACAAACATCATAATGAACAATATTTTGGATTTTTTTAATAAATTTTAAATTAGTCGGAGAAAATTAGGGTACAACAGACTCCAACCTAGCCACCGGAGCAAAAGTTTCTTCAAAATCCACCCCTTCGATTTGGTTAAAACCTTGAACAACTAAACGGATTTTATTTAATAAAATAACACCATTTTCATCAAATTTGTTGTGAAAAACCCATTTAGTACCAATAACGGTTCTGTCAACAGGTTTTTTAACAAAATGTCAAACTTTGTTCCGTTCAAATTGTTCAAGTTCTTTTTGCATTGACACAACCCATTCTTGATCATTTAAAGCTTCATTAATATTATTAGGAACTATTTGAGAGACAAAAGCACTATGAAAGCATAAATGATTAAGAGAAGAACGAGTTCTTACCTCCTTTGATGGACTACCAATAATTTGCTCCATGGGATGATCTCGAACTGATTTCCAAGTTTTGGGCAAATCATCATGTGTTCTTCCATGGAGATGGTCATCGATGTCTTGGGGCTCTCGTTCCACTTCAGCTTCTTCTTGAGGTTCCACTTTCACCTCGGCTTCTTCCACACTTTCACTGCTTGATTCAGGTATTCTGTTTTTGATCACTTCAACCACTTCATACTCATCATCAACTTTCTTAGCAAAATGGTTAGTCTCATCAAAAGAAACATGTATTGATTCTTGCATACATTTATCAATTTTATTGTAAACAATATATGCTCTACTATGACTTGAATAACCCATAAAAATACCTTCAGTTGATTTTGCATCAAACTTACCCAACTTATATTTTGTGTTGAGAATGAAGCACTTACTTCCAAAAACCTTGAAGTATGAAATATTTGGAGCTCTACCATTCCACAACTCGTATGGCGTCTTGTTAAGAGATGGCCTCAGGTATACCCGGTTGAGCACGTGACATGCTGTATCAACTGCATGACCCCAAAAATATTTGGGTAGGTTGTGCTCGTTCAACATTGTTCTGCTCATCTCTTGTATGGTTCTATTCTTCCTTTCCACCACATTGTTTTGTTGAGCGGTCCTTGCAGCTGAAAAGTTATGATGAACACCATACTTTTCACACCAAGTTCTGAATGGTGAATTTTCGTACTCTCCTCCATGATCACTTCTAATTTCCTTGATGGCTAAGCTTTTCTCATTCTGTAACTTTCTGCACAACTTAGCAAACTCGTTGAAAACATCACTTTTATTTGCAAGTAGAATGACCCAAGTATACCTAGAATAATCATCTACAATCACGAAGACATACTTGGACCCTCCTAGACTTACAACATCAATTTCACCAAATAAATCAAGATGGAGCAATTCAAGTACATTATTAGTGGAAATAACCGGTTTTGGATTGAAAGAAGATCTATGCAACTTACCTAGCTGACATGCATCACACAATTGACCCTTTTCATATTTCAACTTGGGTAGACCTCTAACATGCTCATTCTTACTCAACTTAGATAAATGTTCTATACTAGCATGTCCTAGACGTCTATGCCACAGATTCACATCATCAAGCAAGGAAGGCATGCATACAATATCATTACTCACATTGTCAAAACCAACATAATACACATTATTTTCTCAAAAGCCAGTAATATAAAGTTTAGAAGTCCTATGAGTAATAACACATTTATCAACAGAAAAATACACATCAAAATCACTATCACATAATTGGCTAACACTTAGCAAGTTAAATTTGACACCATCAACTAGTAAAGCATTTTTAAATTTGATTGTGTTTTCCTTACCCACACAACCTTTACCTATTACTTGAGCAGATTCATTATTGGCAAACTTTTCAGATCCACTAGCTTTGTTGCTCAACTTCAAGAATAGTGAAGCATCACCAGTCATATGCCTTGAGCACCCACTATCAACCATCCACACATTTTTCTTCTTGGATGACTGACCAACCTGCAAAAGGAACATTAACAACTAGTACGAGGTACCCAAATTTTATTGGGTCCTTGGGGGTCAGTTCTCAAGGGGTTTGTTTTCACAATCCACCTTGGCTTCTTACAAGCAGGTATAAGGGTACCAAACTCACACAATCTACGAATAGGGCATCTCTGAGAGCTATGGTTCCCTTTTTGACAATAAGTGCAAGAGAAAACAGTAGGTGTCTTACTTGAAGTGGCAGCTATAAAAATCACTTTCTTTTTCAAAATAGAGGAGGTGGAATTACCTTCATACCCAATACCTCTCCTATCAACATATTCATTTTGGGAGTGAAGTATCTTGGTTAAGGTCTTTTCACCAACCTCAATCCTTTTTAAGGATTCTTTCAAAATTTCATTTTCAACCTTGATTTTTTCAAAATTTTGTTTAAGCTCAAGAAGCTCAAGGTTGAAAGGCTTAGTTTATGTAGCTCATTCTTCAACTTAGCTACCTCATTCTCAAGAGTCTCAATTTGAGTGAGCATGCTTTTGTTGCTCTTTGTCAAATTCTTAGATTTAACCAAAAGAGTTTCATGGTCATTATAAAGAGCTTCAAAAGCCTCACTCAAATCTTGACTACTACACACATCATCAAATAAGTCATCATGCTCAAGTGAATCAGATTACCTTAGGGGTGTTATTTTCCATAAGACAAACAACATTGGCAGCCTTCTCTTCTTCATCTGTTTCACTATCAGTGTCAAGATTGTCCCATGTAGCCTCAGGTGTGTCATTTTCCATAAGACAAACATCATTTGCAACCTCATCTTCTTCATCTGTATCACCATCAGTATCTGTGTTGTCCCATGTAGCCTTCTTGGATTTCTTTTGTTGGTACTGGGATTTTAGCTTTGGACAATTCCCTTTGAGATGACCTGGTTTGTTGCATTCAAAACATTTTGGTTGATCATCTCTTCTCTCATAACTGTCTTCTTTGTTGTACCCAGATTTCTTTGAATAGTCACCCTTGCCAAGCTTGTTGAATCTCATGAATTTTCTGAATTTCTTGGCAAACATAGCCATGTCTTCATCAGACTCAACCTCTTTCTTTGCCATCTTAGGAGTCTTGGCAGTAGCAAGAGCAAGAGACTTCATTTCTTTGACTACTCTTTTTCTTGAGCCTTCTTAGCGGCCAACACCACCTCAAATGCAAGAAGTGACCCAATCAAGTCTTCTTGAGGTAAAGTTCCAATATCTTTGGCTTCAGTGATAGCACAAGTCTTGGGAAAGAACTCACTACTCAAGGATGCAAGAATCTCCCCATTCAAATCTTTCGTTGAATACTTCTTCCCAGGTGCTCTCAAGTTATTCACTATCAGGTTCAATCTTTGGTGCATAGCTGCAACAGATTCACCTTCCTTCATCTTGAAAGCTTCATACTCAGAAGTAAGAACTCTAATCTTTGTATCCTTCACTTGACTCGTACCAACATGTGTCGCTTCCAAACAGTCCCAAATTTCTTTGGTTGTCTGACATCCTTTCACCCTTCCATACTCTTCTTCACATAGAGAGAGGTGAAGAATATTCATTGCTTTGGCATTGAGAGATATTTTTTCTAGCTCAGACTTTCTCAGCTCACTCAAGTCAATGGCATAAATATCTTCAATAGGTACTTCCTCAGCTTTACCAGTAGCTTGAGATTTAGTAGTATCTCCCTCAACAGCAACACCGGGTTTAGTAATCTTGATTCTCATAGGAGTGAGTGGTCCATCAACAATGATCCTTTATAAAGTGAAATCTATAGCCTGCACATGACATTTCATTCGACTACTCCAATAGTCATAGTTAGTCCCATCGAACAGGGGTGGCCTATTGAAGGACATCCCCTCTTTCATAAATGAACTCATAATAAAAAATTGCGAGATGTTAAGCTCTATATGCAATTTCTAGCTACTGATACCAATTGTTGGACTATATGATAACCTTAGAGGGGGTGAATAAGGTTATATGCTAAAAATGAAATCTTTTGATTTTCTTAAAGTTAACGATGCACGTTTAAATCGAATGCGGAAAATAGGATTTAAACTATATGCAATTCCTAAGCAAGCTATAACTATGACAGAGCCAATTACAGTGATATTGAACGCTAACCACAATAATATTAAATGTAACGATAAACAAAATTAATGAAAAGCAAAGTAAAGATAAGGGAAAGAGATACACCGTGATTTTTACGAGATTCGGGATAAAAGCCCTACGTCCTCAGCCTCCGGCTTTGCAACCTTTGGACTTGATAATAACCACTATATGAGAAGAACTTCTTCAACGTCTTACAAACAAGCAACTTCCCTATAGCTACCACACCAATCTCAATTTTCCCCAAATTGAGAACCCAAGCTCCCCGCTAAGGATTTCGCTACAATCCAATCTCCCCGATTGAATTACCCAAGAGAACTTCCCAAGATTTCACAACAACCAAGAATATATGAATACAACTGAAAACTAGGATCCAATCACTCAAGCAGTATAACAGTATTGTAGTTGAGAGAGAGGAGATATTTGGATTCAAAGATGAAGAACGTAAAATATGACTGTGAGAGTTCTGTTCTTTTCTTCTTTTGATTTGTAGGTTGTGCGTTGTTGTTCTCTTCTCTCATGAAAAACCCTAGGCCCTATTTATAGGGTTTGTAAAAATATGACGGTTGGACTAAAATCTTACGTAAAATAGGTGAGTAGTAAATCGATTCCTTGCTTAAAATAGTGTGTATGAAAATCGATTATTTACTCAAAATATGACCGTTGATGGCTTCTAAAAAGAAAGGAATCGATTATATGCTTAAATGCATAAAGATATAAATCGATTTTGAGCCTGAAAAACTTAGTACATGAATTGATTCTTTGCTTGATTAAAAAAGGATGTATATCGATTTTTGGCTTTATGAGTATATGAAGGAAATCGATTTGTTACCTTTATAAACAAAGTTGGAAATCGATTTTGGGCTTTAAGAAAATAATTGGAAATCGATTTTTCTCTTTAAGGAGAGACATAAATCGATTTTCGTCTTTTAAAAAGAGAGCCATGAATCGATTCTTAGCTTTGCAAAAAATCAAGTTCACAATAAAGGAAGAAGGAAATTCGATTTTCTTCTTTATGAAAGGACCTTAAAATCGATTTTCTTCTTAGCTTTGCAATAAGCTCATAATTTTGGAAAAACCATTTTCTCATGCTACGTGCCTAACCTATTTAACATGCATGCGTATATAAAAAAATTTCCAAGCCTAGTTCAATTTTATTTTAACCAAACAGTTCTATTTTAAAAGTTCATCTCTCAACTACAAAAGTCATAAAACTAAAGTAATAGGATCTTACACATGTCCTATCGAAAGCAAAATAACACAAAGTCTTGAACGCTTGAGTAGCTTCTCCTTCGAGCCGCTACACTTTAAAATATCCTATGCTTTGATTCATGCCCTGTACTTTTGTTGTACTTTTGTTCCACTGTAACAATTAGTAGACAGATTGTAATTTGTTATCATACAAAACAAAGAGTGTTTGACCTTGTAATTTACAACCTATCTCCATGGTTGTGCATGAAGCGCAAATATGTGATGTTATCCATGATGATTTCTGGTCCGAGACAACCAGGTAATGACATAGATGTTTACCTTAGTCCATTGATTGGAGACTTGAGAAAAATGTGGGATGAAGGCGTGGATGTGTTTGACGGGTATTGTAGTGAAACTTTCAAGCTGCGAGCCATGTTATTTTGCACAATCAATGACTTTCCAGCATACGGAAACTTGTCAGGGTATAGTGTCAAGGGGCATAAAGGTTGTCCTATTTGTACAGAAGGCACGTGCCACCATCAACTCAAACATGGAAGGAAGACGGTTGATAACTCATATTTATATGAGTTATTTATATTCTTTAGGCTAAAGTTAATGTGAGTTCTTAAGTAATTATGTGGTTAAATATTTAAATATGTGTTAAGAAGTGTAAAAGAAGGGTTAGGAGATAATTTGTTATCATTTGACACATTTGGTGCCTTTGTGAGTATTTTAATGTTTCTGTTAAGTGTTACAGCGTTAAGCGCTATAGCGCTATATGACGGTGGGCCAGCTGGACAATTTTGGAGCTCAAGCTTTATGTCACTTCAGCCCATATTTAAGGGATATACTTGCTGCTGAATCCACCAACTAAAAGGCTTTATAGGGACACTTGTCCATTTGTTGTTGGAAGATCACTTTAGTTGGTGAGAAGTGTCATAGTCACCTTTTTGGAAAGCTACTTTATGGAGAATAAACAAAGATATCTCACTTCTTCTTCCACACAAGATAGATTCCGAAAGTGAGAGGATTTTTGGAGAGAAAAACTAGACACCCTTCTCCTCCATTAATCCTCCACTTCAAGCTTTTATTTTTCAAGAGAAGATCATCATTTCCAACGCTGTGAAGCTGTGTTGTAGCGTCATCTGCCCGTCTCATGAGAAGGAGCTCACAAAGTGTATCTTTTGCAACTGTGTCTCCTCTTCTCATTTTCGGTAATATGAGCTTTGTGGTTTGTATTGTGTTGATGATGCTCATCATGAGCTAAACACTTAGTAGTTGGATTGTTTTAAGCTTTGTAATGACTCTTTAGTATTGTTAATATAACGTTATGATGTTTGTGTTTTAATCTTTGTGCTTTAATGCTTTCAAACTCGTTTTGAGATTGGCCAACTGAAATGGGTACATTCGTAGGTACAAACATGGTCTACGATTCTAACTCAAAGATTGATATGAATGAAAGGTTGTTTAAAGACATTTAGACAACTTGTGCTTAACTCTAGACATAGGGGAGCAATCGTTCATAAGGTGAATACTGTGGGTTCCTCATTATACAGGGGTGGACATATTTAGAACCTAGACATAGGAGTCTTGTAACAAAACCCTGGCGTCAGTGACCACCACAAGAAAAGTTGGACTTTGCGGCGGGCAAAATCCGCCGCAAAAGCCAAATTTGCGGCGGATATTTGGACTTTGCGGCGGAATTTTGCCCCCGGTAGCCAGCTCGAAGTAAAAGCGTTGCGGCGGATTATCCGTCGCAAGTTTGCGGCGGATTATCCGTCGCAAGTTTGCGGCGGATTCAGTGGCGCCGCAAAATCCACCGCAAATTTGCGGCGGATAATCCGCCGGAAAAGGGGACAAATTTTTCCCGCAAAATATCCGCCGCAAAGTATCCGCCCCAAAGTACCCGTTATCCGCCGCAAAGCACCCGTTTTATTTTAAAAAAAAATGAATATAATTTTTTTAAAAAAACGTTTTATTTAAAATTCCGCCGCAAACGACACAAATCCGCCGCAAAGTACCATTTTTTTAAAAAAAATATTATTATTATTTTTAAAAAATAAATTTTATTTTTTTAAAAAAATCGTTTTAATTAAAAATATATATTATTTTATTAATTTTTTTTAATTATTGATAAAAAAATAAAATCCAATAAGTAATTAATTTTTAATTTAAAAAAATAAAAATTGGGAAAAGCAGTAAAATATTATCACCATAAAAATATTCATACAATTAATAAAATATCCATACAAAAAAGATAATAATCTAAAGCTACTGGGGTGCCTGCCGGTCAATGTCATCAACATTATTATAATATGTATCATCTTGAAGTAAAGCACTGAGCGATGACATTTGGACATTAAGATCAATGTCCAGCGGGGGTGAGCGCTGCTAGGGGTACTGCTGGTTTGGCTGGATTAGGGGTGACTGATGTTGGGGCTACTGGTATTGCTGGCGGGGTGACTGATGTTGCTGCTGGTATGGCTGGAATGGCGGCGCATACTGCGGGGGATATTGGGGTGCATACGGCGGGGGATACTGGGGTGCATACTGCTGCTGGTAGTAATGCTGCTGTGGCGGCGGCGGGTAGGCGAGTAGATGTGCCTACTGGGGTGCACATCAGTCCCATCAATGAATGTGCGTACCCCATCCGCATCAACATGTGTCGGGGATAAGCCCTCAGTACCAACAGGTACATAGTAGACTTGTCTCACATTTTGTGCAATGACGAACGGATCATACGGTCGATATCTACCATTCATTTTAATGTCCACTGTATTTGACTTTGGATTCACCTTTGTTCCTCGAGCAGACGGATCAAACCAATTACAATAAAAAACCACTACCTTTGGACTAAAATCTAGATGGGGGTACTGAAGTTACACTTGTCTACTAATATTAACTAATTAAGATCGATTGTTAATGTTGAGGAACATACTCAATAAATGGTTGCATCTCAGTACAGTTTATCAACACATGAACATGTGCTGAACTTAACTCTTCATCTGTTAGCCAGTGAGTTGACTCCTTCCCAGATGGACGACCGGGTAGACAAAAGATAGACAAAGCCAAAGGATGTCGCCATTCAGTATCCACTTCATTTCGACTGCTTCCAGGAGCAAACTGATTCTTGAAATAATGAGAACAAAAATGTGTTGTTTCACGGTGTAGGTAAGAAGAACATATCGATCCTTCAACTCTAGCTTTGTTTTTCACCGATCTTTTTGAATCACCCATGAACCTAGAGAATATGATATTAATATAATAGTCATATATTTTAATTTAAACTTGTTTCTTATATTATAATTAAAAATTAGCTGACCTTTCAAATGGATACATCCATCTGTATTGGACAGGTCCGCCAAGTTTAGCTTCATATGCGAGATGCACCGGTAGATGTTCCATAGAATCAAAGAAACCAGGTGGAAATACTCTCTCCAACTTGCATAAGATAAGTGGGATGTCTTGTTCCATTTTTGAAAGATCATCAGCTTTTAGCGTTGCAGAACACAAATTCTTAAAGTATTGACTTATTTCAATGAGTGGATTCAAAACGTGTGTTGGCAACGAACTAAAAGCGATAGGAAGTAAGCACTCCATGAATACGTGACAATCATGACTCTTCATCCCATGCAACCTCCCATTATCCACATCCGCACATCTAGATAAATTGGAAGAATAACCGTCTGGCATTTTCAACTCTTTTATCCACTGATAAACTGCTTTCGCTTGTTCGGTAGATAAAGTATAATTGGCTTTGGGTTTCAAAATCCTAGTACCTTGCTCAACCAACAACAAATCCTTTCGTCTACAGAAATGATCTATATCCTTCCTAGCTTTCTCATTGTTTTTCGTTTTGCCTTTTACGTTCATGACAGTGTTAAATATGTTGTCAAAAAAATTCTTCTCTATATGCATGACATCGAGATTGTGTCTCAATAGATTATCTTTCCAATAGGGAAGTTCCCAAAAAATACTTTTTTTTGTCCAATTGTGCCATTGTCCATAGCCATCTGGACGAGAAACAACACCGGCTACGACTTCCACAGGAGGGATATCCCTAACACTATTCCAAACTTCCTCTGGTGTCAACTGACGAGGAGTTCCAGCTGTTTCAACATTTCCCTTGATGAACGCATATTTCTGCTTTCTAAATGGGTGATCCATAGGTAAGAACCTACGGTGCGAGTCAAACCATGAAACTTTTCCTCTGTATTTAAGACTAAAAGCCTTTGTGTCAACCATGCAAATCGGACACGCCATCTTCCCATGTGTCCCCCATCCAGACAACATTCCATAGGCAGGGAAGTCATTAATGGTCCACATCAAAGCTGCCCTCATCACAAAATTTTGTTTGCGTGCCACATCATAAGTTAAAACACCATTCCACAACCTTTTTAGGTCATCAATCAAAGGTTGCAAATAGATGTCAATACCAGCTGTTGGATTACTTGGCCCTGGAATAATAGAATTTAAAAACATGTATGGTTTGGACATACACATTTCTGGAGGAAGGTTGTATGTGGTAACAATAACTGGCCAACATGAATACGGTGTTGCCGAGGCTTGAATATATGGTGTGAAACCATCAGAGCAGAAACCAAGCCAAACATTGCGTGGGTCACTGGCAAAATCTGGATGAACACGATCAAAATGCTTCCAAGCTTCACCATCAGATGGGTGACGTAATTCACCAGAATTATTTCTATTTTGATGGTGCCATGTCATTTTACCCGCGGTCTCCATTGAAGTAAACATCCTCTGTAGCCTAGGAATAAGAGGCAGATAGAACATTGATTTTCGTGGAACCGGTTTGCCTCTGCTCATCCCTGATCTACTGACACGATAGCGTGGTTGTCCACACAACTTGCATTCCGACAACTCTCCATCATTTATGCCAAACTCATTGTTATAATAGAGCATGCAACCAGACACACAACAATTAATCCTTTTAGATTTTAAGCCAAGCTTCGATACCACTCTTTTAGCTTCATAATAACTTTGCGGTAAACTCCCTCTAATGGGGGTTGCATCCAACATCATTTTGGTCATATATTCCATGCACAACTCAGCAACATTAAATTGAGACTTAAGACCCAACAACCGAACACACATTGATAATTTTGAGTCTGTAGATCCTTCAAATATGGGTTTATTTGTCTCACTCAAATACATGTAAAACCTTTGAGCTTCCTCATTTGGAACTTCGTCAGCATCTGGTTCTTCAAAATCCAAATTTACTCCAACAGCGTCAGATATCATTCCCTGATAAACATCTAACGGTTGTATTCCCCATCCTTCAGATGTCGTAGTCACTGGATAACTACTTGATGTGTGATCTACTACTTCAACCGGAACATTAACCGCAGGAACTGCAGCTACCCTTGGCGCTCCTTCCCCGTGACGACTCCATGTCCAATAATTTGGCCTAAACCCATTATTGTACAAATGAAGTCTAACTTCATGTTCATTTTTTATAGCTCGAAATGAACATTTCAAGCACGAACATCTAATACCGCCTTGTCGCCGAAATTCTTCATGATCAATGTACTTAGCACAAAAAATAAACTCTTCTACTCCTTCTACAAAACGTCGTTTTACACCAGTTCTTCCAGGATAAAATCGATCATACATCCAACTACGATCCATTTTCAAGAACTACGTATACTACACTACAATATAAATAAAATAAACTATCAATTACTTCATATTTTGATATATATATATATATATATTTATATATTACTCATTTTATTTTGATATTTCAATAAACTACCAATTAATTACAAGGAACGGAATTAATTTTTTAATAATGTTATATACTAATAATTTAAACATTATAAATAATAATTCCAAATTTAATTTTAAATTTCAATTTTTATAAGACAATATATGTTAGTAAAATTTATAAGTGAACTTAATAAATAAGTTTTTTCAATATAAATTAATTTGTATTATTATTGCAAACAAAATTTGTAACAAAATTTTACTAAAAATAGTGAAGTAAGTAATATTTTATTAATTACTTTAACAACTAACCGTAGTGAAGAGAAGGCTCTGGCTTGAAGCTTATCCTGAACTCAAGCAGAGAGGAAAAAGGAGGAACCCAAACAATACCTAAACAAAAAACAACACAATTAGTAACAAACTCATATTATTATAAAATAATTTAAAAACGAATATTAAAAAAAAATTAAAAATTAAAACTATTAACTCATATCAAAAACATACCTTGAAGAAATTTCCCAGTAAGAGCAGAAGACAATTCGTAGGGAGGAAGCGCTACACTTCAAAAAGAGATTAGTAGAGAAGGAGAGAATTTGGAGAGAGTAAAAGAGAAATTTTAAAAAGAGAATGGGAGGATTGTTAGAAGTGTGGAGAATGAGAAGTGGGGAATGGATATATATATATAGGAAAACGCAGCCAACGGTCAAAAGGTAATATCCGCCGCAAACGGAGATTTGCGGCGGATTCTGGGTCTCTGCGGCGGATTTTGAAAATTCATATCCGCGGGTTTTTTTAAAACGGAGATTTGCGGCGGATTCTGGGTCTTTGCGGCGGATTTTGAAATTTAATTTCCGCGGGTTTTTTTTTTAACGGAGCTTTGCGGCGGATTCTGGGTCTTTGCGGCGGATATTTCAAATTAAAATACCGCGCGTTTTTTTTAAAAACACCAAAAAATCCGCCGCAAAAGCCCACAATCCGCCGCAAAGCTCTGCCGCAAATAGTCAATATCCGCCGCAAACGACACAAATCCGCCGCAAAGTACCATTTTTTTTTTAAAAAATTATTATTATTTTTAAAAAATAAATTTTATTTTTTTAAAAAAATCGTTTTAATTAAAAATATATATTATTTTATTAATTTTTTTAATTATTGATAAAAAAATAAAATCCAATAACTAATTAGTTTTTAATTTAAAAAAATAAAAATTGGGAAAAGCAGTAAAATATTATCACCAAAAAAATATCCATACAATTAATAAAATATCCATACAAAAAAATAAAATAATCTAAATCAGTAAAAATTGGGAAAAGCAGTAAAATATATATTTAATGTCTGCTACCCCTAAACAGAGACCTACGCCATTATCTTGATACGACACTCTCTTGAGCATTGTCGGCAGCAGCTCTATTAGAGTGGCGTATGTCTCCATTTCTTTGTAAAGAAATTTCCACATTGTCGTGAACACCCCTTCATCTTTTTCGTTAAAAGTAACCCATTTATCAGCAAAAAGCTCCTCCTCATTATTTCCACCACAAGAGACATATACGTTCATCAAACGCTCGGTATCATCCTTCAACTTAACAGCCCGTCCTTGCAGTTCCTCAAACTTTCTATTTAGAGATTCAACCATATTTCCAAAATAGAAAGTTTCACAAGAAACCATCTTTTGAAAAGATGATTGAATCTCTAAATAGAAAGTTTGAGGAACTGCAAGGACGGGTTGTTAAGTTGGAGGATGATACCGAGCGTTTGATGAGCGTATATGTCTCTTGTGGTGAAAATAATGAGGAGGAGCTTTTTGCTGATAAAGGGGTTACTTTTAACGAAAAAGATGAAGGGGTGTTCATGACAATGTGGAAATTTTTTTACAAAAAAATGGAGACATACGCCACTCTATTGGAGCCGCTGTCGACAATGTTCAAGAGAGTGCCGTATTAAGAGAGTGCCGTATCAAGAGAATGAGAGTATTGGTAGAGGTGTGAAAAAGAAGAAGGGGAGAAGGCGTTTATATAGGAGAAACGAAGTCAAACGGTCAAAAGGCATGACCCGCCGGAAACGGCAGTTACCGGCGGATTTATGGGGTTTGCGGCGGATTAGAGGATATGCGGCGGACGGAGGTGAATTTGCGGCGGTTTATGAATTTCAAAATTGGCAAGTATCCGCCGGAAATAACCTTAGCGGCGGATTGTAAAAATCTCGTAGAAAAAATAAATTTTTGTAATCCCAAATCCGCCGCAAAAACCGATAAATCCGCCGCAAAAGCCAAGTCGAAAATTAATCCGCCGCAAACGTCAATTATTTCGCCGGTAAGTTTGCGGCGGATAAAATCCGCCGGAAATTCCTAGAATCCGCCGGAATATTTGCGGCAGATCTATATCCGCCGGAAACTCCTGGCCGAAAAAATCAATTATTCTTGTAGTGGACCGAAAGGCACAAAATCATATGCTACAGCACTTAACGCTATAACGTCTAACGTTATAGCACTTCACTACAGAGAAATTACTCAGCAAAGAGCAGTCCAACTCACTTTATCAACTCTTGAACTTTCTTTACTGTTTTCACACAATACTTTTTATCCTCATGACTAAAAACTTGATTTTACTATTTTGTTACTTGTTTTTCTCACTAGCTTAACTACTAACTTAAATATAGAAGTAAACTCAACAATCTCCGTGGGAACGATCTTTACTTATCACTCTATTACTTGTTGCGATTGTGTACACTTGCACAAACTACTTTTCGCACAACAACGGTCTACCTTGGGCATCGGAAATTTCTCAAACCTAGTCACAGATATCGTAAGTTGAAAAAAGCTTTTAATGGGAGCCAGGAAAATGGCATCGCTCCAAATGCCTTGACCGGAGAAGAAGTCTTCCAAGTGGTTGAGGACATCAAAGTTGTATTCGGCAAAAACTAGAAGCAGTCCAAGGAGAAAAGCAAGTGGAAGAAGAGGTCGGTGTTCTTTGATCTTCCATATTGGTCCAATCTTGATGTAAGACATTGTATTGATGTCATGCATGTCGAGAAAAACGTTTGTGATAGTGTCATCGGGACGCTTCTCAACATTCAAGGGACAAAGGATGGTATAAATTCTCGTCTAGATTTGTGTGAGATGGGTATAAGAGAACAGTTACATCCACTGGAAACAGGTAAAGGGACATATTTGCCTCCAGCATGTTATACCTTGTCAAAAAAGAGAAAACGAGCTTTTGCGAGTGTCTACGGGCAATCAAAGTGCCACATGGTTACTCTTCAAATGTAAAGCGACTAGTTTCAATGAAAGATCTCAAATTAGTTGGCTTGAAGTCGCATGACTGCCACGTCTTGATGCAATAACTACTACCTGTGGTGATTCGTGGCATCTTGCCGAAAGATGTCCGACATACCATAACTAGATTGTGCCTATTCTTCAATAGTATATGTGCTAAAATCATTGACCCTCAAAAATTGGACGAGTTGGAAAATAAAGCTGCTATTATCTTGTGTCAGTTGGAGATGTTTTTTCCTCCCTCGTTCTTTGATATCATGGTTCATTTACTTGTTCATCTAGTTAGGGAGATTATATTATGCGGCTCTGTTTATTTAAGGTGGATGTACCCAGTTGAGCGATACATGAAGATCTTGAAAGGGTATGTGAAGAACCAATACCGTCCTGAAGCATCCATTGTCGAAAGATATGTCACAGAAGAAGCTATTGAGTTTTGTTCAGACTACTTGTGATCAGAAGCGGAATCTGTGGGACTACCAAAGTCTCGCTATGCAGGGAGATGTCAAGGTAAAGGTACACATGGTATAACCACTAAGAGCATGGGTCAAGCTGAAGTGCTTCAAGCACATTTGTATGTTTTGAATAACACAGATGAGGTATTACCTTACTTGTCTCTACATAAAGAGTTAGTAAAGGCCAAAAACCCTTGAATGAAAGAAATATGGTTATTGAACGAGCATAACAACACATTCATAGATTGGTTTAAATTAGAGATTAAGAAAGATGCGAGTGCCTCTGAGACTTTGAGATGGTTAGCACATGACCCTAGCTTTAACGTCGTGTGTTGGAGCGGATACGACATAAATAAGTTTTCCTTTTACACAAAATCGAAAGATGACTAAAGTACCATGCAAAATAGTAATGGTCATGGCTTCCTCAATGCACTTCTCTAGTTCAAAGGATACTAATCCCGTACTCGCATCCATTGCTTACTTTGGTGTCATTGAAGAGATTTGGGTGCTTGATTACCGTAAATTTAAAGTGCCCCTTTTTAAATGTAAGTGGGTTAACAGCAACAGTGGTGTACGTATCGACGAAATGGGATTTACACTAGTGGACCTTGACAAGATAAGTTATAATGATGAACCTTTCATCATGGTCGACCAAGCAAAACAAGTATTCTATGTCAAAGATCCTTCTAACAAAAAGTGGTCAGTGGTCCTACAAGGAAAAATAGGCAGTGATGAAAATGAAGATTCAAGTCTTGCAATTTCCGAAACACCTTGTTTGTTAACACAAGTGCCTAGTTCAGTTAATGACAATGAAGTTGACGATGAACATGCCACTCGCAATGATCATAATGAAGGAATTTTATACGAAGGAGTTTAGATTTGTTCTTTCTTTTTTGAACCTATGAAATTGTACTGGTGAACTTAATGACAATGACTGTTTGTTTCTATTGTATGTGACAGATTTATGAAATTGTACTGGTGAACTTAATGACAATGACTGTTTGTTTCAATTGTATGTGACAGATTTATGAAATTGTACTAGTGAACTTAATGACAATGACTGTTTGTTTCTATTGTATGTGACAGATTTATGAAATTGTACTGGTGAACTTAATTACAATGACTGTTTGTTTCTATTGTATGTGACAGATTTCTTCTTTTGTATGTTTCACTGTTGAACTTAAATGGCATAGAATGACTGATATATTTGTTTCCTTTGTTTAAACAGATATCATGGATGATTCCAGTGCCGACACTCCCAAAAAGAATACTAGACGTCCGACATCATTACATAAGTTCACTTCTAGTTTGCCAACTGGTCAAAAATATAGAGTGGATATTGATAGTAAAGGCGATCTTATTGGTCCTTATGCTAACAAATTCAAGACCTATTTAGGGGTGGTTGCACGAACAAAAATAAGCATATTGCCCATGAGCTGGAGTGAGGTTGATGACGAGACAAAAAGGATTGATTGGGATGATGTAAACCAAACATTTGATGTTCCCGACGATAAGAAATTCGAGATGACTTGGATGTCTCATATCAATCTTTGTTGCAGACAGTTCAAGACAACTCTCACCAGAACATATGTCTTTGGTAATGGGGATAAAAATGGTGAAAAAACGCCATGTCACAAGTATAGCAGCATATCTACCGAGACATGGGCCGCATTTTATAACAGTCGCATTACGGAGGAGTTTGTGGTATTGTTTTAACTACAAATATTTTAGTTTCTTAAACATTAATGATCTGTTATATATGTGGTGGTGTTTGTTCTTTGTAACAGACTAAGAGAGAAGCTGCCAAGAATATTCAAAAAATAATAAATACAACCACACAATGGGGCCAGGCGGTTATAAAAAGTTGAAGAAGTGTTTGAAAGAAGATCAAATAAAAAAATTCAGGAGGAGTCTGGTGATCCTTCTTTGGAGGTGGAGCCTACATCTCCGGAGCGTCATGAGCTGTGGAAGACTGGCCCCAAAAACAAATCTGGATCTTATGTATCAGAGGAGTCAGCATCAGTTGGATCTAAGATTGTAAGTAAAATTTTGTATGGATCTAAGTTGAATAAAAGTATGCTTTGTTTAAGTAATTCAATTGTAACACGTGAACATGTTTTTGTTGTAGGATGAACTTACGGTTATGAGTAGCCAAGGATCTTTCATTCCGCAAGGAAAGAATGATATTTTGACTGCTGCCATTGGAACACCTGAGCATCTCGGGCGTGTTCGTGGAGCTGGAAAAGTTGTCGGGCTGAAGAGATACTTTGGAAGTGTAGCACGTTCTGCCTCGAGCAGCTCACAAGTTGATAAAGCGGGGTTGATGAAAGAAATTACGGAGGGCGTGGAAGTGATAGTGCAAGACCGAGTTCGCAAGGCGTTGGCAGAGGTATATGTTTATATTACTAGATCTGTTGTATTATTTGAATCAATTCATAAATTCTAGTTTAATTTATATGTATGTTTTAATTATTCAGCGCACAATTTCATGTGGAGGTCATAATGCGGCTGTTCAGGTTCCCTCTCCCACGACCACTGTTGGATAGCTGCACACCATTTCATGTGGAGGAGGCGGAGGTCCAAATCGATTGGCTGAAAGAGATGCTTATGACGGGGTATGCTGATAAGAGACATGCTAGGATAAGGTTGGAGCATGAAGATCATGTCAGCTTTGTCTCCTTCAAAGAGATCATGGACATGGTTTCCGGTAAATTTTATTTCATTATGTCAATTTCTCGCATTTCTACATATTGTAGCGACCGAAAAATCTGGGTGAGGATTCCTCGAAGGTTCAAAAAATGAAGCTGCCACCAAAGTTTATTTTAAGGGCAAATATTGGAAAATCCCTTTGAGTTTGGATAAGGGTCCTTGAGACCAGATTTGGGTTCGGGAGTCGGTTATGCGTGGGGAAGGTGTTAGCACCCCACGACATCCTTCCTAACGAAGGTTACCTGCTAACTAGTTGTAGGAAAGAATATTAATTTTGAAAATGTTTTTTTTACCCTTTTATTGTGAACTAGAGGACACTAAGAGAAAGAAAAGACATGATATTTTTTGAATTGAAGACAAGGATTATTTAGGAAAAGACTAAAAAAGGTTTTTTTATTAGTGCAATTGACAGAGGTCGGTCGCCCTCTGCTCCTACGTATCTCTTGGTAAATAATCAAATCACACGTAGTTCTTGGGTAGAAAAAAGTTTGGTTTGTTTGTGTTTTTTAATTTAGGGATTTTAGGACTTGTGATCCGTACGGTTCATTTATCCTAAAACGATGACTAACCCGGCCGTACGGCCGACTTAATCCCCTGTTATTGAAAATAAGATTTTTGATTTTTTGGAAGAAAACGATTTGTGTAGGGAGTGATTTTATTTGAAAAGGTATTTTAGGACTCTTAAACCGTACGGCCCATTTGTCCTCAAACGATGACTAACTCGGTCGTACGGCTGACTTAATCCCCTACTCTGAAAATAAGATTTTTATTTTTGGAGGAAAATGATTATTTTGTTTTTCTGTTTTGAATATGAACGAAAAGTTAACAAAGAAGAAAAAATGAAAAGTGCAACTAGTGAAAAATAATTATCAATAATATTTAAAAATAAACTAATTAAAAGAAAAATAAAATAAAAAAGGGAGGGGGAGAGAGAGAGAGAGAGCTTCGCTAGGAGAGGGAGAGAATGTGTTCAGTGTTCTTGTTGAATCACTGTAGTCATTTTTTCCGTGGACAGGGGCTCCTTTTATAGGTGAAGGGTTAGGTGAAGAGACTTGCTGGACAAGTTAACTTGCTGGGGAAGTCGACTTGTTGGGCAAGCAGCTTGTTGGGCTGAAGGTTAATGCTACTGACACCCCCTTTTTATTATTTTTGTTCTTCTCTATTTTTTTGGATTATTCTTATTTTTGTATATTTTTGGAGATATTTTTGTATTTTTGGCCTTTTTGTATTATTTGGACACTTTATTGTAATATATATTTTTTATTTTCTGATTTTATTTCATTATTATTTTTATGGCTTTTTGATCAAAAGGACTCAATTAAATCCAAAATACCGAACATAGGCCCATTTACTAAGAATTGGCCCAATTAGACAAACTGGTCTAAATTAAAACAAGACAGCGCTCGAAATGTCGTTTTCGTAATGATAAGGACTTGTGACACGGGGGCTAAAACAATTGCGATAAATGATCGGACAAAATTGGGGTATAACACATATATTAATAAACTTGATAGTTTTTATTACGTGCCACTAGATATCTGTATCGTCAATGTGTTAAAAGAGGTACGGATGAAATATATGGATTTCTGTCCGCATAAGCTTAACTTGAAGAATATGCCCATGGATACCGTTCTTCAAAATATTCAAGTGAAATTGACCACCAATAAGTTCATATATATTGCTCAATTTTGCTATAGGTACGTGATTGCATATTTCAACGAATTGGTAATTCATTTTCCTTTGTTTGTGTGTGGCTTAATTTTAAGTTTATCAATGCTGCAGCAATCATTGGCAACTGGTTGTCCTACTCCCAAATGAAAATACTGTGGTCTGGATGTTTACTTATGCCGCAAACCAAACAAAGAAATCAAAAACATGTTTAGCAGGTAAGTTTTTAATTTTTTTATCATGGTTTAGATTGTAGTATTTAAACTTTGGGTTGAAATTTTATAACTAATTTTATATTATGTTATTAGAGCTGTCAAAGGGTATTCTACATCGACCACCAAGTGGTTGTACCCTATAGTAAGTAATTTAAAATATAGGTTGATTTAATTTAGAGTGAATTAATATATGATATATATAATACTCTCTTTAATTTTGTTAATTCAATTGTGTAGATGTCAATACAACGGAATGGTTTTCATTGTGGCTATTATGTGATGAAGTTTAAGCTGACCATTTTGAGTGCCGGTGTTGTTGATAATTGGGAGAAGGTATAATTTTGTTTGGAGTTGTTCACAATAGTGCCCTTTTATAGAAAAAATAATTTTCAATGCTACTATCAGTATACAACCACAGAATTGTTTATGAGTTGTTCAAAAGCGATTTTCAAAATCTCTTAACATTTTTAGACCACAAACCACCAAATAGGATCACTCATAAAAATAGGGACGGTCAGCAATCAAAACAGGCACAACCCAGAAATAGTAGTAGCGTACAAAAGTAGGAACAGTGACAGTTATTTTTGGAAACAGCAACAACAACTTTCAACAGACCGCAACAATAATTTTCTGAAAACGACGACAACAATTTTTCTGAAAACAGTAACAATTTTTTTTTTTCTCTGAAAACAACAACAATGGCAATTCAAAACAGCAATAACATTACCATTTAAAACAGCCACAACAATAACACTTTAAAACAGCAATAACTCAAAATAATCCACGAAGCAAGGTCACTAAGTACATAAGAATACAGTTAACATTTAAAACCTTATTACCACTGGTCAGCTCAAAACGGACAGTTACACTAACATTTAACACTAACATTTTATTCAACATAGTGCACATTTTAAATTTCAAGGTTCCCAAACTATTTAGCACAACTTATAAAGAGTGCAACAGCAAACAAAATCAAGGGAAACCCAGTGTTGGAAATTACAAGTCATACTTATTATTTTACCAAAGAAACTTTCCACACAGTTATGAAAACAGAAATAAGGTTATTACATTCGTACCGGTTATAATCCGAATTAACTTGATAAAAATAAATTTTTGACCCTTCCCGGTGTACTACATGTTATGCCATACAAGGATGGTCCACCCAAATGCACCAAAATAGCAATTAAGAAAGATTGGGACAGAATACGTGGGATAATAATAATCATAACTATAACTCGTTTTAAAATCTTTTCACGTGGCTTGAAAAAGAGGGCAACACAATAGTTAGGGTGTTCAAACCAAAAATTTTATCACTTGCAGCAGTCAAGGTAGCGAAACATCGTAACGTAATTGGCAAGACCAATTCACAAGGCACTTAGCATGTAGCATCATTGTGCAATCAAAAGCACACCGTAGTAAAAACAAGACCAGTGTCCATTTATTAAAATAATTTTAATACCATCACGAGTATCCAACTATAAAATTTCTTTAATAGATGTCAAAAGCAATTTTCAGAAATCTCTTTACTTTCCAGATTACAAAACCACACAGTGTAAATCAAGAGGCAATAACCAAAAAGATTTTGTTTAAAAAATTCAAGCGCTCAATGTCGACTTCACGAAGCATGGGAATTAGAAAATATTTCATGAGGACTCTAAACTCACAATCACTGCATGTTATCAACGTAGTAACAACTTAAATAATCAGCAAAACCATTTTACAAAACAATCAACCTTAACATCAAGACATACCACAATGAGTTTCACGTAAGGCTTAGTGTTGATTAATTAAAATAGTTTAAGCAAATCAAACACACGTGAGTATCAACAACAATCACATCGTTGGAAGCACACAAGCACATCAATTACGCATTCAAAACTTGGGTCGCCAAATCACGGTGTAAATCATTGGGAACCACACTAATGAAGTCAAGATTCACACAACCAGAAAGTTAACAATGAGAACCAAAAACAGAAGAAACAGGGTCCACACACAGAATCACGTCAAACACACAATACCAGCACATGACGCTAGTAGGGACATCTCCCCCCACTAGTACTCTTACCATTAGCAATTTTTGTTTTACCTTCACCTGCAGAAACGTTAGTACAACACAAACAACTGTTAGATTCAAAAGACAACAGTTGGTCGTACACCGACACAACGACTCGGCCGGACGGACCAACTGCTCTGATACCACTATTGTAACACCCCTTTTCTACCCCTTAGTTTACACGTCATTATCAGAGTAAAATAAAATTGTTTTCAAAAATGTTAATTGAGTTGATAGAAAAGAAGTGCCACATCGTCATAAAAATTGAACTTCACAAAAATTCAACACGCCACAGCGGAATAAAAATAATAACTCGCTAAGCCTCTCGAACACGTCGCATATACTCCACATAGTCATTAAACAGTTAAATTAATTAAACTATCAAACTCCAGCCATGCCCCCTAGGTGCTACAGTATCAGAGAGCGACTCGACAACATCCCACAGCTAATAAGGAAGGCAGCAGGTCCTTCACTCGCGGTTACCTGCAGCGTTGCCACAATAGAGCAACATTCCAAGCAGAAGGGTGAGCTCAATTCAATCCATATAATAAATCACATGATAAGCAGTAAGTCAAGTCACGACACTAGAGTAAACACATCACAAATCATCAATCACGTCAGTACAACAACTTATCACAATGCCATGCGACTATATGCGATGCAACCCCCACCAGGGCATATGCATGATGGTACCATACTCGTCACTGCCACTATGGGCGAACATCGTCACTAAGAGGCCGAAGCCTATTCGTCATAAAATGCACATGCCATGAGACACTATGGACACATGTGCAACCACAAATCATCATAATCACAACATCATCAAAATATGGACCACTAAGGGCAACAACGTCATTCAATTAGCCACTAAGGGCATCCTCGTCGTAATCACATCATCATCAAAATATTGACCACTAAGGGCAACAACGTCATTTAATTAGCCACTAAGGGCATCCTCGTCATAATCATCACAATCACATCATCATCAAAAATATTGGTCACTAAGGGCAAAAGCGTAAATTAACTAGCCACTAAGGGCATCATCGTCATAATCATCCATTTTGATACTAAAACGTTAAAACTGCTGGTTGTGCGCAAAAGGATTTTCAAAAATAAACTCAACACGGCTTCACAACGTCATGGGATGACTACCGGGGACAGCCTCTTGGGCGCCCAGAAAACACCAGAAAATGATAAGTTTTTATTTTAAAAATATGACACACAGGTAGACAACCGAAAAAGCTTTCCAACGCTTTTTGAAACGTTTAAAACGGGTGCCCGAGTCAAAAGTTATAGCGAAAACAGTTTTTATTAAAAAAATCGGGAACATCCTGAAAATGGCGCCCAGGCACAGGGATCCGGCGCCCAGCAACACAGAATTTGGCAACACAGGCAACAGGCGCGCACACGGGCGCCATGCGCCCAGGGCAGCAACACACGCACTGGCGCGCAACACAGCGCCCAGGAGAGGGGATCCGGCGCCCAGAAACTGGCGCAGCTTAGACACAGTTTGATTCCAGAATTTGTCTCAACTTTGGAGACCCATAACTTGAGCTACACAACTCCAAACTGAACGAAACCAGTTCCAAAACGACCGGCTTTAAGTCTATTTTCAAAAGCAACCAGCCACGTAATTTTTGGACTAACAAAACAATACCAGTTTTAGAAAAACCGAACAGTGTCCAGAAATGCACACATATGGCGCCCAAGGCGCCTAGGAGTTACAAAATCTTATTTCTCATCAATTAAATTACTAATTCAACACCAAAATTCAATTACCAATATGAACATCAAATTACCACGGTCATCTCCAATTACCATCAATCAAAATACTATCACAACATTAATCAAATACTTGGCATACAAATCACAAATCTTCAACAACAAGACATCATATGGCAAGGGCTTATTCCAATCATCATAACACGACATCAATTTCAGATTTATGGCACTATAATTCCTACTCCCACATAACCCCCTTCATATAAACCCATTAGATAAAGGAACCCCACCCTTACAACCTATCATGAATATCTATTATATAGAAAGATAGAACTCCCCTTACCTTAATTTACCGAAGACAAAACCCTCTTGACTGGAACCACCAAGAACCACCGCAACAAGCTAGATCCCTCCCTTTCCCCTATGGAACTTGCGCAATCCTTCTTGTCTTCTCTCATGGGTGCGGCGCTCATAGCTTAAGCCCTCACGGCTCTCTTCCTTGTTTTTCACCAAATGAGCTAAAAACCCAAAAACTTGGTTTATATATGCGCTTATGTTTGTTGGGTCATGGGTCATGGGTCATGGGCTTTCTCTCCACTTAAGCCCTAATTTAATTAGTTGGTGCCACCAATTTCCTAATACCACACCTCCACTTAATTAATTAATATAATTTCTCAATAATCTAATTATATCAACTAAATAAATTAAATACCTAAATACTTAATTAAATAAATTAATTAAATATTTAGGGTGTTACAAAGATTCCATATCAAATTTCTCCAAATTACAAATCAAACATGAAGGGTGTAAAGTATGTTAACAGTTTACTATGAAAATTCTGCAACTTGAAACTTGAAACTTGAAACTTTCTAGAATAGAAACCTGCAACAACAACAACAACAACAACAACAACAACAACAACAACAACAACAACAACAACACAAGTATTAGAAACTTGAAACTTTCTAGAATAGAAACCTGCAACATTTTAACACTTGGAAAAACTTATAAAGTATGTTAACAGTTTACTATGAAAATTCTGTTAAGCCAACCCATAAGTCAAATAGCTATATGTTCAAATAATAGAAATCAATGTATGTAAAAATTTCTTCCTGCAAATTAAACATCCACACAAATCAAAACACAAAAAAAGAATCCCCGAAATTCTTTCACCCAAAGCAAAACAATTATATGCCGAGACAATTATAGGCCACAGCTGCAAACACAATGGCTATGTAATGATAGCAACCCATTTTATATCGAACCCGGGTCTCTCCATTTATTATGCATTCATAAAGGCAAGATATTTGAATTTGGGGAATGGAATTTGGTGCCTAAGTATCCAACAAAATGATTTTAAAAACACGATAATGCTCAGGGAATTAATAGTAATGGCAAGTGGTACTTTGACGAATGAACCACAATTAACGCAAAGGTACAATAAATATGGTGGGTTGAAGTTTTTTCACCCATTGGTCTTCAAGTGGCATTAATTAATAAAGAAGATAGTGGATTGGAAGGCACATAGGGTGATAATCGGCCTCCTCATACGTGGTTAGACCTAGATTTTAACAAATTGGATGTATTTTTAAAAAAGGAAATTAAAGGTAATAAACCATTAAAATTGGACAGCTAACAAAACAACAATTTTAAATGGGCAGAAAGAAAACCGTGCTTGAAGAACATGACAACCATATTCAAGGAGTCAACAGGTAGTAATAGTAACTTATTGGAGTATGAAAATAAGAATAATTAAATATGAGTAAATTTAATTTAATTAGCAACGGCCAAAATAAATACGGAAAACATTCTATTTTTTGGTGGGATGCATATAATTTTTGCCTTTAATTTTGGGTGGGAAGATTTAATTGTTGACATTTAATAAGTAGTTGGCAAATGAGAGATGCATAAAGCAATGGTGCTTTCGTTTCTTTATATTGGGTGGTATGGATATAATTTTTGCTTTTAATTGGTGACGTGGCCAATAAAATAATATATCCAATTTTTATCATTGTTCCATAAATATATCCATCTTGGTACACATGACTTTTCAACACACCACCGTCCAAATGCCAACTATTAAAAGTTAAAACCATCCCACCCACCCAAAGCCACACACCCAAAGCTAAAGAGACTACGTAACCTCTTTTCCCCTCAGAATAATTTTTCAACAACAAAATAATTTTCATCTTACATTCCTCATTCCCAAACCTGAATATCCTCTCTCACCAAAAAAAAATAACTTGAATATCCTCTCCCTCCTTCCATGCAACTGTCTTGGAATCTATGCCACCAAATATAGACTTCATAATTCTTCCACAAGTCAACATAGAAGACCTTCCAGAAAACATTCAACCACCACCCAAAGTGAAACTCATTGTGAAGCACTCAATTCCATTTATTCATGAAGCATAAAACCACTTGTTTCACATATTCAGCTTGTTGCTTTTGTCTTCAGCTTATTCTCAACTGATGCACATGATGTTGCTAAACACTTCAACCTTATCTCTTAACTTTACTTTGCCTCAAGAGCTTTGGTTTTCTCAATCTTTCTGACGTCACTTTGCTGTCTCACAGTCACAAATATCCAACTACCAGCTACTTAACAAAGATGCACAAAGCTGTAATGATGGAAAAGAAACGTGTAATATGAAAATAAGGTAAAGGGGGAACGTTGGCAAGCATTGAAAGTAAATGGCAGAGTTAGATAGTGGTTAAATATGCATTCAATACAATTAGTAGCCTGAGGAAAGAAAGACAATGGAGAACCAATGTAGGAAACACCTTTTGTAGGATGGTGAATAAAAGCCAACAAAATTAAAGCACTTCCAAAATCATGGTCTAAATTCTCACTCTTCTCAATTGCTATTTGAAAAGTAGCAGAGTGGCCAAAATAAAGTGTGATCCAACCAACAGAGAAAAGGTTGTAAACCTCCCCAATGCGTGTTAAACCATAACGCATAAAGGGCCTGCCACGCATAAAGGGCCTGCCCTTATTTTCCTTGGCAGAAACCACACACACATTTCCCTTAGGATCCAATAGTTGTATAGTTGAGGGAAAATTTTCACAGAAATCTGCATAGAAGAGGACTGCAAGCTGCTGCTTTGTCTATTCAGAAAAAAGGAAACAACATCAAAACAAAGTACAGTGATAAAAAAAGAAAGGGAAAAGTTCAGTAGCTTGAGAATGAAACCACTTACAAAGCCAGGAACATATTCAAAATGATATGTACGATATTTGGAAAAGCATTCTTGTACGTATGGATCATCAACAACTAATTTTTGTGTTTTTTATGCAAATGAAGTTCCCAATACCAATTTATATAGGGTTTGGAGATAAAACATTCAATGTAATGCAAAATAACAAAAGTAAACAAAGAATAAACAACACCGAAGATCAAACAAATAAAAGCAAGTTATTTTTGTGTTTTTCATGAAAATGAAATTCCCAATGACAATTTATATAGGATTAGGAGATAAAAGATTCAATACAATGCAAAATAACAAAAGTATAAGCATGAATTTAAGGTCAAAACTTGCAACAAAACGCACAAGACAAAACATGGAAACGGAAAAAGGAGCTCATAAAAATTAAAAACAACAAAAACACTAAAACAACCATAGATCAAGGAAAACCAAAAAAATGATGATTGGCATACTAAATGGGAGCGAAACAACAAAACGGTTTTGCATTAACGAAAAACCATTTTGAACTCAAAGAATAATTCCATCAGAAGTGGGAGCGTTTATTGAAAAATAAAAACATTACCTTGGCTAACTTGGTAAGAATGGGAGGAACCACCTCTTTTATCTTTTAGACCTGAAAGGATCACGAAGTCACATAAGATCATGAAGAAATTTACCATAATTAAAATTTGGTTCCGCCATAAGGAAACGCTCCAAAGCAAACAATCTAAATTTTGGAAATAACCACTACCAGCTGGAAAAGTGGGTCATTAGGCAAATGCGTCAGTGCAAACTCCCTCTGGCAAGTGTATGTTGGATCTGTGTTGCGCAAAACCCCATGTCCATATCCAGACACAACCTACAAAACCAAAAAAGACCAAAAAAGACAATTAGCAAAATCCTATAATCATGTTACCAAGACAGGCCTCTCAATACACAAGACAGTGATATGCTTTCTCAAACCCCCTCTGCATCTCTACATCAATGGAGCTCAGCCACCACGAATCTGGGTTGGATTAGATTTAATCTTTCTCACTTTTCTCACTCAGATCTGGGTTAGATTTGAGAGATCCAACTCTCTCCCGATTAGATACATAGTAATTTACTCACTAGATTATTCTAAAAAATAACAACATTAATAAAAAATAATTAACTAAAAAATGCAAGAACAAATACTTTCATATTTAAAAAAGGCAAAACCGAACTGCTGCACATATAAAAACGATCTTGACTATGCTTCTGAACCTTACAAAGAAAGAGAATCATATATATATATATATATATATATATATATAGAATGGAAGAAGAAAAAGAACCAAATCAGAAATCATTTGCATGGATCCACCATTACCTGTGTAGGGTCTAACTGTCCTACAAACTTCACTGAAGTAATTTCTTTCTTTCTCTAGTCTGGTGTGCCTTAATGTTTTGAGGAAAATACTTTTTCCTATTAGCAAATTTGACAGTTCATTGTCCTTTCTTTTTAAAATTTATATGGACATTGCAACCTGAACCTAACACCTCTATCCTACCTAAAATATTGATCACCGACTCACTAAAGCTAATCCCAGTTGTGAAAATCAAATGTTAGTTGCAGGATGAAAATTTCCAAAATCAGCAGTTGTGAAACAACTTAGTCAAACAATTATTTTTACCATCATAATTTGGCTCGTCAGTTCCGTTTCGAGACCAAGCAGCCCAAATCAATGATGCCACTTGCGGTGCAGAGAATGATGCCACTTGCGGTGCAGATTTATACATAATAGGCATCAAACCGTTCCCAATTTGACCTGTACCTTTGAAATTCTTCACTCTTCCAGTCCAGTCTCTTTGTGTAATCTATCAGTACCTGAAAAAATAGGGAATGGAAGAAGGGAAAGAACCAAACCTCAAACGCGAAAACCACCGTCGCCGTTGTAACGACACGTGCGTCGCATCCAGGAAGCGTCTCGCCGATACGGATCTTAGCTTTTGTGTCGGCGCGGAGTTGCTTAACGATCTCGCCGATGACGCTTCCGATCCTGCGAATGGGACAGAGGTAGCGGTAAACGGTGTCATCGGCAGTGATAACTGAACAGGAGAAAGACCTCACCTTTTTGTCTGGTTCAGTTTCGGCCACCGCGTGTAGTGGACTCCACCTCCGTTGTTCGTTCCACCGCCGCCTTGCCCACCACCCTCGGTCCTTCATCTCGTCCTCCCATCTCTCTCTCTCTCCCTCACTATCATGACCATCGCTTTCGTTTATTTTCTAGCTTTGCTCTCTCTCCCTCCCTCCCTCCCTCCTTTTGCTGTTGTTCTTCTTCTCTTTCGTTTATTTCACTTTGGTGGGATAACATTTAATGTTTGATGATTGTAGGTAAAGTGGTTGTCGGTAAATATACATGAGGGAAAAATAGAATGCATGTAAAGGAGTAAATGCATGAAGAAAATATGGATGGGAAGTGGCTGCCAAAGGAGTTAATGGAGGAAGAAAAAATGGAACAGAAGCTGTAGCTCTCTATACGTATTTGGCTACAGTGTTTGTGCAACTTTTGTGAGACAAAAGAGTGATGTCAGCAAACCTTGTATTTAAAAAGAAAGATAACTTGTTTTTCTACTATCGTCTTAAGTAGATTCAAGCACCTTCTACACCCTTAGACAACGAATTAGAACTAAAATTTCTCTTACATTATTTGTTATTAATAAAACAAGTAAAGCTCACTGTTTTAAGATCCATTGAGTTCCTACAATCTCCCCCAATTTGACGATGACAAATAGATATTTTGATGAACAATTTTCTCACACACACACATATATATATATATATTATTTTTATAAAATATATCAAGAGACTACTCTTAAGATAAACACAAAAATATTATAACTCTACCAATAGTTGTAATAAAGTTCATTTTAAAAAGAATTTTGAAACTTGTAAATATTCGAAGTCATGTAATATCATAGAGGCGAATAATTAATGCGAATATTGAACCAAATGGATTCGAAAATAATGACCCTTAACTGTTTCGAAAATAACAAATAATACAAAGAGAACAACTTTTTGAGACTGTTACAAGGTCAAAGACACTATTATTACCTCTGCCTGTATAATCATGGCATCGACCCTGAAGCAAGTACTGCTAGGAATTAGTGAAGAAATTTTGCACATATTGTGAATATCCAAAAGAGAAACCAACAAGAGCTTAGCCAATAACAAAATATTCTTTATTCTTTTTGAAAGTGTTTTAACCTGTAATAGCAGAGTACGGTAAGGTAGATGTGGGTGAGTTTAGGCACCGTAAAACATCCTGTGAATCTGAGTGGTGATTGCAATGTGTTGTCCAAAAAGGTGATGTGCAACTATACACAGTCGCAACAAGTAATAAAGAGTAAGTAGAGATCGTTCCCACGAGTATTGTTGAGTTTATTTCTATATTTAAATTATTAATTAAGCTAGTGAGTAACGCAAAATAACATAACAAGTTGTAGAACCATTAACGTCGTCAACATCAATGAAAGTACGAAAGTAAGGGAAGTAAAGTAATAGGATTAGTAGAAATTTAGAATGAGAGTAAGTTGGAATGCATTTCACTAAGTAAATCCTTTAAAACAATTCAATGTAACGTCTGATGCTATAGCATTGGGTGCTGTAGCATTTGATGTTGTCGAAAATGCTGATATGGCTGTAGTCGAATGATGCTGACTGCAGTCGAAATTCTATAGTCGAATTTCAGAAGTAAAATTTCGACTGATGCTGTTGAGTGGCAAGGACTGCTGCGAACCAAATGTGCAGAAACAGAAACTGTCGAAGTCGAAGTAGCTGCTGTCGAATTGTACTGATGCTGTCGAAAATAAACCTGCAAACACAGAAATGTTAGATAAACAACCGGAGGCGTCTTGCGACTGCCCTGAAGAATTTATCCGCCTCTACAGCGCAAATTCCCCGAGGTACAACCGGGTCTTCTCAATCGCAGTAGCGAAAGAGGTATCAAAACTAGCAAGAAGAACTGGATATTAACAGGAGAGCAACCCAGAGCTCTTTTTCAAGAAATGTGGAAAATGGATTTTCAGATATGTTTTCAAGTGCAACTCGAAATTGTTTATATAGGCTTTAAGAAAAATAGCTGTTAGAGACATAGGCTCCAGCAATCAATAGCCAGTCAAAAACCGTTTCGAAAATCAATTGTAATCAAAATGTTTAACTCTGCGGTTACGGAATAAATGGGTTTAAAAGAAAAGAAGCCGTTGAAAGAAACTGACAGTTACAAAATAAAGGGAATTAAGTTTCAGTTTTCGACCAAATCTTTTCACCAGTCAGTTCGACCAACTTTCAGTTTTCGACCAGATTGTTTTGCCAATCAGTTCCACCAACTTGCAGTTTTTCGACCTGAGCTTTCCGTTACGAAATGTTTCATAAAACATTTCGACCCATGATTGGGCGTATACGGATAGGCTGATAAAAGTAATATTTCATTTAATAAAAATAGTACAAAGCCCGTCGAGCGCGCAGGGGGGGAATCGAAAGATTCGCACTGATCCAAGCCATGTTGGTTGTAACACCCCAAAAATAATAGATTAATTTATTTAATTAATTAAATGAAATTGGGTGGTAGAAATAATAATATAATTATTTATTATTTATTATAATAATTATAAGGTGCTTTAAATAAAATGAGGAGTGGTATTGTAATTGGAGGTGGTGTTTTAATTAAAGTGGGCTTAAGCTGCGGGGAAAGCCCGCAATCCAAGCCCACTAGCCTAGGCGCATATTTAAGGTGAAAAATTAGGTTTTGGCTCATTTGGGAAAAAGAAAGGAATTTGCGAAATGGAGGGAGAGGGAAGGGAAGGAGGGCGCGGCGCCCATGAGAAGAGGAGGAGGAGGAGAGGCACGCAAAAACCCCAAGGAGAAAAGGAGAGGGGTCGTGCTGCGGGTTCCTTGGAGCTTACGTATAAGGAGATGTCGTGTTCGTCATAACCTAAGGTAAGGGTGGGTCTTATCTTCTCTATAATACGGTTTTTAAGATGGGGATTATGTAGGGGCTAGGCTCTATGTATGCCTTTTTATGTATTCTTAGTGATTATTGATGAACCCTAGGCATGTGAAGACTTGTTGTTAATAAAATCATGTTGTGCGTGCCGAATGTTTGAGTAATTGTTGATGATATTGTGATTTATGATGATTGGGGATGATTATGATAATTTGATGTTCGTATTGTTGAATTGAGCCTTGATGATGGAATTTGGTGTTTAATATGTTGTATGTGCTTTGAGGAATTTGTGTTGCTCGAATTCGTTGTTGTTGGTGTCATAGGCGCATAGGGCGCCACTTTTGTGTTTATGATGTTGCTGGATTTTGTTGTCTAGGTGCAGAATTAGGCGCCCTTGAGTGGGGCGCCCTGTGCCAAGCATTGTTGTTGCTGGAATTTTGGCCACGGAATTAGGCGTCCTCGTGATTGGGCGCCCCGTGCCAAGTTGATGCGTTTTTGGTTGAATTTTCCATTGCAGGAGTTGGCGCCCTTGTGCTGGGCGCATGAGCCAAAGTTTGTGTTGCTGAATTGTGCTTGCTGGGCGCCAGGCGCTGGGCGCCAAGGGCGCCGTGCGTGCGTGTGTGTGTTGTGTGTGTTGCGTGATGCGAGCGCTGGGCGCCATTTTCAGGACGTTCCCGATTTTTAATAAAAACTGTTTTCGCTATAACTTTTGACTCGGGTGTCCGTTTTAAACGTTTCAAAAAGTGTTGTGAAGCCCATCTCGTTGTCTATCTGTGTGTCCTATTTTAAAAGCGAAAACTTATTATTTTCTGATGGTTCTGGGCGCCCAAGTGGCTGCCCCGATGGTCGTTGTTGTTGCGTTGCAAAACTGTTTTCGGTGTCTAAAACCTTTTTGGTGTCAATGATGATGTTCTAAATAACGTTTCTGCCCTTAGGGACCAACTTTAATGATAATGATGTGTAAATGACGGTAATGCCCTTAGTGGCTATGCTTGTGATTGACGATGGATGTTATATTGATGATGATGATTCTAAATGATGATGATGCCATAACGGCTAATAGCGACGATGAATAATAAGCGACGATGAATATAAGCAACGATGAGGCCCAAAAGGCTAAGCGACGTTGTTATGTGTAATTATGAATTAAAATAAGTGACGATGAGGCCTAAAGGGCTAAGTGACGTTGTTATGTGTAATTATGAATTAAAATAAGTGACGATGAGGCCTAAAGGGCTAAGTGACGTTGTTATGTGTGATCATGAATTGACAGGTGTTGTGCCTCTTAGTAGGCAAACTGGTAAGTGACGGGTCACATAGTTGACCGTGTTTGTGTGTGTTTGTGCGTGGTGCATGTCATAGTGTCTCATGCATCCCATGTGCATAAACCTAGTGATGTTTGAGGCCCAAAAGGCTAAGTGACGATGAGGCCCAAAAGGCTAAGCGACGTTTGTGAAAGGTACCTCATGCATATGCCCGCGAGTGGGTTGCACTTCATATACTTACATGATATTGTGATGAGTTTTTGTAGTGATTGAATTGATGTTTGTGATGTGGTTTATATAGCTGGCATTGCGATGATTTGTTGTGGTGATTAATATTGATGACTGACTTGATGTTTGTGATGTGGTTGATATAGTGTCATAACTCTAGCATAGTGCTCATCATAAGCTTTATTATATTGTTAGATGAACTCACCCCTTCTGTTTGAATGTTACCCCTATGCGGTAACGTGCAGGTGATCTCGAGTGAAGGCTTAGGTATCTTCACTAGCTGAGTCGGGTCGTCTGCTCTGATTATGTAACACTAGGGGGAATGACGTTGTTTAAGTTACTTATGATTGTTGTTGTTATTGGATTTTAGTATTGTAAGCCTTGCCTGGTTGCAATGCCTATTATGATTAAACTTGTTGGATTTTCCGCTGTGAAGTTGTATTTTAAATGACAATGACGTTTTGAAAGTATTATAAGGCTGTTTTCGAAAAGCGAGTAGTTTTGGCGTGTGATGTTTAACGAAGTAAGTGTGACATCCCTTGTGATGTAACTAAAATTTGAAACTCTGATTTTTACGCTAATAAATTAACGGGTAGAAAAAGGGTGTTACATTGGTCCTTGCTTGTGCGCGCGAGGGAGTCCCTTCTAGTTGCTTGTTTACTAGCTCTCATTAAGCTTTAGTATATGAAGACTTTGGTGAATTCAAAGCCAAGCAATGTGGGACTTCTCACTTTTGAAATATCTTTTTATTTCCAATAAAATACAACAATCCCCCACATATTTCAAAAGTTGAAAAATAAGTTTAAAAAAGAGGTTTTCTGGGTTGACATCGTAGATGTAAGGTTTCGGAGCTGTATAGCAAGCTATGGAACCAGTCCTAGATAGATAAAACATAACATACTGTGAATTGGTATAGCAAGCTATGGAACCCAAGACGCATATTATATGTTAGAGGTTTCATTATCACATTACACCCCCACAATTCTTGCTGTTTTCGCGGTGTTGCGCTACTAGGCCCTGCGCGTGCTCGGTATTCATGAGTGCTCTAGAGACCTCGCCAGGATCTCATGCAAGCGGCCTCACTTGACACTCATATAGGTGATTTCATCAAGTGTATGCTGCAAGTCATACACCACCCATAAGGGCTATGAAAATCATCAAAAGCTTAAGCTTATCCTTTTAACCCTGCAGTCTAGCACCATCACAATAACACCATAGGAATGGACAATAATGAAATTAATTTCCAGTGCTAGCACTATCAAGAAGTAACTTGTTTTTACCACATTGAACCTTATTCATGGGATCTCCAATCACAAAGGTTGGGTTACCATCACTTCTTAATATCAGTTGGCTTTTAGTCCCATTCCCCTCGATGTTTCACATATCATTTTCTTCCCTAAGGGTTTTGTCAGAGGATCGGCCAAATTCACTTCTGACTTCACATAATCGATCGATATTGCTCCATACTTTTGCAATTGTTTGACAACATTATGTCTTAATTGCACATGTCTGTTTTTGCCATTATAGGTCTTATTCTTTGCAACGGCTATTGCCGATTGACTATCACAATGTATTGACACTGATGGTGTCGGTTTTATTCCCAAAGGAATGCCAGCTAAAAGGTTCTTCAACCATTCAGCTTCAGTACCAGCCAATTCCAGAACTACAAATTCCGACTCCATAGTCGATCTAGCAATAATGGATTGTTTGGCTGACCTCCAAGTTACCGCACCACCACCAAGTGTGAAAATGTAACCACTAGTGGATTTTGTCTCATCTGAATCAGATATCCAGTTAGTATCGCAGTATCCCTCTAATACTGCGGGAAATCCACTATAAGTAATACCATAAGTTGTGGTACCTCTCAAATATCTCATAAGGTGAGCAATTGCCTTCCAATGATCCTGACCAGGATTGTGAGTATACCTACTCAGACGACCAACTGCGAATGCAATGTCTGGTCGAGAAAAGTTCATTAAATGCAGTAGGCTCCCAATTACTTGGGCATACTGAGGTTGGTCAACAGGATCACCTCTATTTTTCTTTAAGCGTGAGTTAGCTTCATAGGGGGTACTCAAGGGGGTTAAGTCATAGTGTCCAAACTTCCTAAGAAGTTTTTCCACATAATGATCTTGTGATAGTGTGATACTATCACCTTCCCTGATGATTCTAACTCCTAATATTACATTAGCTTCACCCATATCTTTCATGTCGAAACTAGATGAAAGAAAGGATTTTGTTTTGATAACAATATCCAGACAAGTACCAAATATGAGCATGTCATCTACATATAGACATATGATCACATGTTCTCCACACACAGTTTTAGTGTAAACACATTTATCAACTTCAGTTGTGGTGAAGCCATCTTCGACTAAGGTTTTGTCGAATTTTTCATGCCATTGTTTTGGTGCTTGTTTTAAACCATATAACGACTTAAGGAGTTTACATACTTTGTTTTCTTGACCTGAAACTATACATCCTTCGGGTTGATTCATGTAGATTTCTTCTTCTAAGTCACCGTTCAAAAAGGCGGTTTTAACATCCATTTGGTGAATAACAAGTTTATGGATAGAAGCCAAAGCTATTAAAACTCTAATAGAAGAAATTCTTGTTACTGGAGCAAAGGTATCAAAATAATCAATGTTTTGTTTTTGAGAAAAACCTTTTGCTACTAGTCTTGCTTTGTATTTATCAATAGACCCATCAGGGTTATATTTTCTTTTGAAAATCCACTTGCATCCTATTGATTTTGCCCCAGGTGGTAAATCAACTAAGGTCCAAGTGTTACATTTGGAAATTGAGTCTATTTCAGTTTTAATGGCTTCTTTCCGAAATTTCGACTCAGAAGAAGAAGTTGCTTCAAAAAAGGTTTCTGGATCTTTTTCGACTAGATAAGTGTAAAAATCATTTCCGAAGGATGTTTCTTTTCTTGGTCTTTTACTTCTCCTTAGTTCTTGATACGGTTCCTCATGAGTTTCATCATTAGTACTTGCTAATGGTTGTTTAGATATACTATCATGTTTCAAAGGAAAAACGTTTTCAAAAAACTCAGCATTTTTAGTTTCTGCGATAGTATTATTATCTAGAACATCACTTTTCACAACAAGGAATCTATAAGCAGCGCTATGTTCTGCATATCCTATAAAAACACAATCAGAGGTTTTGCAACCAATTTTTCTTTTCTTAGGATCAGGCAACATAACTTTAGCTAAGCACCCCCACACTTTTAAATATTTTTAAGTTAGGTTGATAACCTTTCCACAGTTCATAGGGGGTCTTTCCAGTTTTCCTATGAGGAGTTCTATTTTGTATAAAACATGCAGTTAATATAGCCTCGCCCCACAAGTTAGTTGGCGCATTAGAACTTATTAACTTAGTGTTCATCATCTCTTTTAATGTCCTATTTTTCCTTTCGGCTATGCCATTAGATTCAGGTGAATAGGGGGGAGTTGTTTCATGTATTATACCTTCCTTTTCACAAAAATCATTAAAAGATATGTATTCTCCTCCACGGTCGGATTTAACTCTTTTAATCTTTCTATCTAATTGATTTTCGACTTCAGCTTTATATGAAAGAAAAGCTTCAAATGCTTCATCTTTTTGTCTTAATAGAAACACCTTAGTGTATCGCGAAAAATCATCTATAAACGTTACATAATAATTTTTTCCGCCCCTAGTTGGAGTTTGTTTTAAATCTCCTAGGTCCGTATGAATTAAACTAAGGAGTTCAGTTTCACGATGTACTGGGGGGCACGATTTCTTTGTTAACTTGGTTTCGACACATACATCGCATTTACTATGTTGATTATCACTAGTCGAAATCATGCCAAGACGTTGCAATTTAATAACATACTGAAAGTTAATATGACGTAGTCTAGCATGCCACATATTATAAGAGTCAATCAAGTAAGCAGAAGTCGAAACATTGTTATTGAAATCAAAAGTGTTGAGTACAAAAAGTCCATGATCATAATATCCCTTTCCAACAAAAATGTTGTTTTTGGTAAGAACAATCTTATCAGATTCAAATGTTACTTTGATACCATGCTTCAGCAGAACTCCAACAGAGATCAGGTTTGCCCTTATGTTAGGCACATGAAGCACACTTGTGAGAGCCAGAGTTTTTCCCGATGTGAGCTTGAGAAGAACTTTTCCTTTCCCCACAACTGGGGCTGGATGTGAGTCACCCAGATAGATATTTTCTTCTCCTTCCCCTACAGTAGTGTAGGAGGTAAAAACTTCTCTATTAGCCCAGATGTGCTTGGTGGCTCCAGAATCCACCACCCATTTGTTCACATCAGTTGCCATGTTGACCAGAGAAACGACAGCAGCAATGACATCGTCATCCTCATTATCATCTCCACCAGCATCAGCCAAGTTGGCGTTAGCCTTAGGAGGATTGACATTTCTCGCCCTATGCCTGCATTTAGGTGCATAGTGTCCTGGCTTTCCACAAACCAAGCAGTATCCTCTTTTCTTGAATTCAGTGCTATGAGTACCAGGATAATGATCATTGTTCCTTTTGTGATACTTTTGATTAGATGATTTCTTGGGATCGTACCTTTTGTTTGGAGAGACTGGTTTACTTTTGTCGAACCTTGAAGGGTTGTTCATCACCATGTTTGCCCGTGAAGCCATTGATTTCGTCTTTGTCTTGTTACTCTCTTTTCGGTTGGTATCTTCGATGATGATATGAGTTAGCAGCTCGTTCAGTGACAATTGCTTGTGTTTGTGCTTCAGTTGTTGCTTGTAGTCCTTCCATGATTCTGGCAGCTTCTCAATCAGAATACCTGCAACGAACTCGTCAGGGAGAACTATGTTTTCAGCCTTCATTTCCTCTAGTAATTTGTGATACTGGTTGATTTGAGTTTTGATTTCTCCAGTTTCACTCATAACCCAATTGTAGTAGTTGCTGATGACAAATTTCTGCTTGCTTGCATCTTCAGCGGTGTATTTGAGAATCATTGATTCCCAAATCTGATTAGCTTCCTTGTAGGTGCAGTAGATGTCGAACAATTCATTGGAGAGGGTGCTGAGAATTGTGTGACGACACACTTTGTTGGCATGGGTCCAAACTTCGACCTATTTGGTAGTAGCAGGTTCGACAGGTTTGGAGTCAGTAAGAGCAGCTGCAACTCCGTGCATGTCAAGAAGGGAACTCACGCGTTCCTGCCACCTGCGAAAATTTTGGCCTGCGAAGACCTCAATTTTAGAGATGTCAGGGAAAGGTTTCGCATAAGTTACCGGGACAGCAGAAGGGATGATAACAGTGCTGTTGTTGTTGATGGGAGCACCGTTATCATCGTTGTTGATTGCGTCAGCCATGATAAATTCTTCAGATTGTTGTCGAAAATGCTGACATGGCTGTAGTCGAATGATGCTGACTGCAGTCGAAATTCTATAGTCGAATTTCAGAAGTAAAATTTCGACGGATGCTGTTGAGTGGCAAGGACTGCTGCAAACCAAATGTGCAGAAACAGAAACTGTCGAAGTCGAAGTAGCTGCTGTCGAATTGTACTGATGCTGTCGAAAATAAACCTGCAAACACAGAAATGTTAGATAAACAACCGGAGGCGTCTTGCGACTGCCCTGAAGAATTTATCCGTCTCTACAGCGCAAATTCCCCGAGGTACAACCGGGTCTTCTCAATCGCAGTAGTGAAAGAGGTATCAAAACTAGCAAGAAGAACTGGATATTAACAGGAGAGCAACCCAGAGCTCTTTTTCAAGAAATGTGGAAAATGGATTTTCAGATATGTTTTCAAGTGCAACTCGAAATTGTTTATATAGGCTTTAAGAAAAATAGCTGTTAGAGACATAGGCTCCAGCAATCAATAGCCAGTCAAAAACCGTTTCGAAAATCAATTGTAATCAAAATGTTTAACTCTGCGGTTACGGAATAAATGGGTTTAAAAGAAAAGAAGCCGTTGAAAGAAACTGACAGTTACAAAATAAAGGGAATTAAGTTTCAGTTTTCGACCAAATCTTTTCACCAGTCAGTTCGACCAACTTTCAGTTTTCGACCAGATTGTTTTGCCAATCAGTTCGACCAACTTGCAGTTTTTCGACCTGAGCTTTCCGTTACGAAATGTTTCATAAAACATTTCGACCCATGATTGGGCGTATACGGATAGGCTGATAAAAGTAATATTTCATTTAATAAAAATAGTACAAAGCCAGTCAAGCGCGCAGGGGGGGGGGGGGGGAATCGAAAGATTCGCACTGATCCAAGCCATGTTGGTCCTTGCTTGTGCGCGCGAGAGAGTCCCTTCTAGTTGCTTGTTTACTAGCTCTCATTAAGCTTTAGTATATGAAGACTTTGGTGAATCCAAAGCCAAGCAATGTGGGACTTCTCACTTTTGAAATATCTTTTTATTTCCAATAAAATACAACATTTGATGCGTGTCTTTCAATCACTATCGCCAGGGTTTCATTACAAGGGCTTATGTCTAAGTTCTAAATAGGTTCACCCCTGTATTTTAAGCACCCACGGTATTCACCCTATGGACTATGCTTTCCTATGTCTAGGTTTAAGCATGGATTGTGAAAGTTTCCTTTAACAACCACTCACCCACATTAATCCTTGAGTTCAATTTATAGACGATGTCTGAACCTATAAATATACTTATATTTAGCTGATCAGTTCTAAAATAAGCATTGGAAGAAGTTTCATGCAATGGTTAAAATATATACTAACACCAAACATTACATTAAAACTATTAAAATATCATTACATAACTTCAAGCATCCCAACTACAAGAGAGACAGCTCATGATAAGCAACAAACATAAGAAATAAAGCATAAAAGTGTTACCTAAAGCCATAAAACCGAAATCACAAAGAGAATGAACATACTCCAAATGATGATAGCCCACGTGATGCTACAACATCACTCACATCATTGCAAGTGCAGAATTTTCTACTTTAGTGATAAAAATGGAGAGAAAACTGTGTCTAAGTGTTTCTCCATTAGAACCAACAAGAATGGAGCTGAATGGAGATTTTTTTAATGGAGAAGAAGTGTTGAATAGGGATGGCAATGGGGCGAGGCGGGGGCGGAGGGTACCCCCCCGCTCCCCGCCCCCGCCACTGTGGAGTTCCCCCGTCCCCGTCCCCGATCCCCGCCGCAGGGACTTTTCCTCCCCCATCCCCATCCCCGCGGATCCCCACGGGGACCCCCTAAAACTTCAAAAATGGGCAAAAATGTGCAAAATTACAATAATAAAATTAATCATCATCTTAACACAAAAAATAGACAAAATTCCCTATTAATCATCATCATAATAAAGTTCCAAAATTACAATATTCCCTAGTTAATCATCATCATAATAAAGTTCCAAAATTACAATATTTCCCAGTTAATCATCATCATCATCATAATAATAAAGTTAATCATCTCCAAGTGCTTATGTCTCCAAGTGCTTAAGTCTCTACCTGCAAAATAATGACTAAATCAGCATTTCCTCACAAAAGTATCATAAAAGATTATGTATTGATCCAAAAGCATATCATTTACCTGATTTTCACAATCCTCATCCTCACCAACAGATTGAAAGTGATACATTATCTTTGAAGTACCTAATAAATAAGAAATAGATTGACTTAAAAGAAATCATTTTGAATAAAAATAGAGGAAATTCAAAATAAAATATATTACCTTGCATTTCTTTACGTATCCAATCTTGGGTATACATCAAAGCCTCCAAAGTGTCTTCATGCAACTTACTACGTTGTGAACTTACAACACGACCACCAGTGCAAGCATTATCAACAGTTAATGTTGACAACTTTCTATCAATATTCCAATCCATCAAACGGTTTAGTAAAACTTCACAAATAACATCAGCGGTATGTGGTGCAGGAACATAAATGAACCTAAAATAAATAATAATAATAATAATAATAATAATAATAATAATAATAATAATAATAATAATAATAATAATAATAAATATCATGTATAATCAATGTAATGAGCTGTAATAATAAAACAAGTTAAACATATTTACCCGATGATCTTATTTTGCAATGTCCAAGCATCATCAATGTAATGAGCCGTAACAAACATATATCCTTTATTCTGATTGCTAGCAGTCCACATGTCAGTAGTTATCGCAATCCGATTTCTATTCTTTGCAAGTAGCTTTATTTGTTTTGACCTCTCACTTTCATATAATTTAATTATATCATTCTTGATCGTATTGCGAGAAACTAATTTGAACAAAGGTTGAAGAGCATTACTATACCTTCTAAAACCTATGTGGTCAACAATGCTAAGAGGATACTCATGCAATGCAATCATCCCTGCAAGCTCCTTTCTAGCAACATCTTGATTAAATGTATAGTTTCCAACTATAAGTGATTTTGGCCTCTTTTGCGAGGAAGTTGCCGTTTGTTCCTCAACTTTTAAAATGGATTGCTTTATACTCCTCACAGTGCGACGTGGACATGTGCGATTGTGGTCATGTAAATGTGTGGTTCCTTGTTTAGTTTCACCAACAAGTTTCTTATCACAATACTTACATATAGCCTTCCATTTGTCACCTATCTTCTCCCTTCTGAAATGTTTCCAAGCTGCTGATTTTAGTCCTCTTTTGTTAGGACTAGAGGGCTCCACTTCTTCATCTTGTTCTCGGTGGAATTAAATTAGGTGCGGATGAACTTCAGTGGGACTATTAGATGCAATATCTTCAACCATTTTAAAATAGTTCCTGCAATTCACAGAAGAAGAACAGAACAGAACAAAAGAGAACAGAATCAGAATCAAAACAGAATTAGAACAGAACAGAAACAGACAGAATCAGAATCAGAAACGCACAAAGGCAATCAGAATCGCACACAAAATCACACACAGAATCGCAAACAGAAACAAAATCGCAAACTGAAACAGAAACAAAACGCACAGAATCGCAAACAGAAACAAAATCGCTTCAAAATCGCAAACTGAAACGCTTCAAAACGCACAGAATCGCACAAAATCGCAAACTCAAACAGAAATCGCAAACTCAAACAGAAACAAAACGCACAGAATCGCAAACAGAAACAAAATCGCTTCAAAATCGCAAACTGAAACGCACAAACGCGACACAGAAAATTGCACAAATCGCACAGAATCGCAACACAGAGAAACGCCACACAGAACAAAGAGAAACGCGACACAGAACAAACGCAGCAGAACAATGAGAACAAAAATCGCACAGAATCGCAACAAATCGCACAGAATCGCACAGAATGAGCACAAATCGCACAGAATGAGCACAAATCGCACAGAATCGCAACACAGAGAAACGCGACACAGAACAAAGAGAAACGCGACACAGAACAAACGCAGTAGAACAATGAGAACAAAAATCGCACAGAATCGCAACAAATCGTACAGAATGAGCACAAATCGCATAGAATGAGCACAAATCGCACAGAATCGCAACACAGAGAAAATCGCAGCAGAACAAAAATCACAGAGAAATGTGGAGATCAAAAATTACCTGAATGAGAAGAAGAAGAAGACGACGGTAGCCGTGAAGGTGAGGGTGAGGGTGAGCCGGTGAGGGCGTGAGGCGGCAGAGGGCAGAGGCGCAGAGCACTGAGAGTGAGGGTGAGGCGGCAGGCTGCTAACTAGGGTTCAATTCAACGAAGGAAGTGAAGTGTGAAGTGTTGTAACAAAATACGAATGGTAAAGTGTTGTTTCTACGAAATACGAAGGGTGAGGCGCAGAGCACTGTTTCTATTTTGAGATTTAAGGGTATTAATGGTAAAGTGCTCGGGGCGGGGACTCCGCGGGGCGGGGAGATAGGTGTTGGGGTTTCGCGAGATCGCCATCAAGATGACATAACCTCGGAGCGGAATAACCCCTGGCCAAGGAACACGTAAGCACAAAATTTTCACAATAGGTTCATATGTTTACCTCTTGAAGCGAAGAGGAGACAACGAGATGACCACCAGCACCACAAAATCGCAGCACCTTTACTCAGTCCACGCAAGTGATCACCTTCGGAGTTCTGTGCTAGCAGCTCTAAGAGGAAGGAGGCGCCAACACTTGTGTGTAAGGGTTTGATGTAGTACATCACTTATGTACTCTTCCACTATATCTTGGTGGGCCTGTTGGGCTTTGTACTTTACAAGCCCAATTCCTTTCCCCTCATTTGTTTATTTAATTAAATCAGATTTAATTAAATAAATCTCCGATTAATCACTTTATGCGTGTGACCCTATAGGCTTCCATTAAATTGGCAATAATATTAAATTAATATTGACATATTATAAACAGTGAGTGGTATCTAGCAATGCCTCACTGCTTCCAATTTATGGAATAATCGATGGTCCGATTAATACCTTCCTGCGACCACAAATTACCGTGACGTAATTGTCCCTTCATCCAAATGCCTTAGTTGAACACAAGGCATAATTAGTGTCATCCTTGTTATGTTCAACTATTTGTTTCTCGATTCCCGAGTATACGTCCAATCACTAATGGGCCCCAATATCTCATATTGGCCCATTAAGGCGTGGCCACGCATATTTCACGTATCGCTCTATCGAGAGGCCTGAGGCATAACTCCTGTTATGCAGGAGGGATGAATCCTATCTACATCACTCACACCCCTCCACATGATTCGTTGCAGGCCCAATAACCACCGTTATGATTGTCCTGTTACAGACAATGTTTGATGGCCTTAAAGCCTACAACTCTTCATGTAGGGATCGTAGTGACTTCAAGTCGAAGGACTACTCACAATGGTCGCATGAGAATAACTAATGACACTTGCATAACTATTATGTAGCATTCTCATAGCGGGTCAATCCAGTACAAATATTACTCCTAATACTTATACCTATGTGAAGACTTGATATCCCATATCCATGACCCGTGAGATACGGTCATCAGTCCACTCACATAATAGTCTCAATGCATTACTGTTGTCCTAATTAACAGTAATACTTGACTATGGATACTTTAAGAATAGTGTCTATATGTTTAATGGGGTCTCACGATTAAGTCACACTTAATAATCCATTAAACAGATCAACTATTCTAATGACTTTATTATGTTCTAAATAAATCCACATAATAACTAAAATGCCTCATATCATTATCTAAATAATAATAATAAATGTCATGATACAAAATAATAACCAAGGAAAATATGGTTGGCCTCTAGGGCTAACTCTAACAATAGGTCCCCGTCCCCGAAATGGCCTCGGGGGGATTTTCTCCTCCATCCCCGTCCCCGCGGGGAAAAATTCCCCACCCGCGGGGCCCCGTTCGGGTCAATCTCCGCGGGGATCCCCACGCTATGGTGGAAATTGCCATCCCTAGTGTTGAAATTTATCTCCAAAAATTTTCCAAAAAGGTGGATGTGACATAAAGCAAAAAGGTGTGACAAGCCACCAACTTTTCATCTCACTTGAAAATGGACAAGTGTCCCTATAAAGAAACTTGGTTGGTGGCTGAAATAACTAAGTTGTCCACTTGATTTTCAATTCGCTGATTGGACATAAAGCAAAAGCTTATTTTTAGTGCTTCAACGTTTTCTCTCTCCTCTGCTGCAGAACACAATGCTATAGCATCCGATGCTGCAGCATACTAAACAAACATGTTAAAACACAAGATGGGGCACCAAAGTGCCAAATGATCACTTAATCAGTTCCTAACCCTCTTTTACATCAAACAACATATATTTACTTAATTAAACAACAATATTACTTAAGAACTCTCATTGATTTTAGTCTAGAAAACATAAATAACTCTTATAAATAAGGGTTATCACACCCGCAAACTTAAACCATTGTTTGTCCTCAAGTAATGACGTTTGACAAGAAACAAACAACACAAAAACAAATAAACAAATGCATAGATTAGCTGCACAAACAAGACAACAACAATATCTCTCTTTTTTTTAAAAAAAAATTATTTCTTTTAGAACTCACATTTATTTAAGTCTAGAAAGCATAAATAACTTTTATAGATAAGAGTTATCACACCCCCAAACTTAAACAATTGTTTGTCCTCAAGTAATGACACTTTACAAAGACAAACAAACTAACTTAAAACATAACAATAACAGCATAGAAAGACAATGCCAGTTGCATCCCTAAATCAAACAGTTTTTCAAAATTTCTCTCATTCGGCTAAACTTTCAGATTCACACTCAACACACACACACACACACACACACACCATTACTTTTCACAACATCCAGAATTATTACTGCTCATTTGTGTGTGTGTGACTACTAGACTTAGTTCAGTTCTTAGCTAGTTTCAAAATATCACCTAACCTTAGAGAGAGTAGTTTTCTTTTGATCATGCCAAAGATTTTTCAAAAAGAAGAGTAGGTTAACAACTTCATCATAAGACTTGGGGGCTTTAAAGCATGACAGAGGGCTTGATTAAGCAATTCAGATCACTAGCCAGTGCACTTTTATTTGCTACTATCCTTTCTTTTCTCTCTTTTTCTTTCTAAGTTGACCACCTTTTGACTGAAACTATAATGTGTCACCCACAGAACAACCTCCCTACTTGGCAGTCAACCCTGCTGCAATGCCCCTTTTTCTGATTTATTTTCTTTTTTTTCTCTTTCTTTTTCTAGGCATTTACATCATTAGCCACTCTTTTCTTTCTTTTCTGTCTATTTTTTTTTGTAAGCCTATTGCTTAGTGAACTGACATTTTTACATTCTTCATACTTAGCCTCAATATAACCGATGCAACCCCCAAACTTAGTTTCATATACTACTCTAAGTTTTTAGTAAAATTTTGGCAATGATCTTGGTTCACTAACACTAACTTCAGCATCAGATCATTCCTAGTTAACTAAGTTCCTATCTAAGCCTAGAGTTTGAGTGTAGAAGCAACAATAATACTAATCATTATTCAAGCAGGGCTACTCCACACTTAACACATAATCATCATTAAATTTAGCCCAAAAAGAAATAAATTCTATTACTAAGAGACAAGGAATTGCAATAGATCATGCTTTTCTATTAAACAAACACACATGACATTAACATTTGTCATACATAAGGTCCTCCCCCCAACTTAAAACCTAGCAGTGTCTCCACTTCTCATGCAATTCTATTGGGAGAGGCTTTTTGGACTCTACAATACTGAAATTAAAAACATTTAATAGAACTGGATTTTTAAATCATACACAAGTGTTGGATGTTATTACAGGTGCTACAGCATCCAACAGGTTTATTGAAATAAAAGACAACACGCACAAAAACACAACAACTAACCACAACACAACACCACAGAACATTAACACACACAATAGGAAAGGGTTACTGATTGTTGAACAACATAATCCTTTTCTAGCTCAGTTTCAATTGTTGCAGTAGTGGATGCTGCAGCTTCAGTGCTATGCATCTCAAGTTCTGGTTTTTGAATTTTCTACTGTGTTGTCTCAGCTACAAATGCTGCAAAGGATGTCGTAGCATCAATTGCTACCACATCACAGTTAATGCTCACTTCACCAATGCTCTTGAATAGTCCTACAACATCAAAAATAGCAACAAAAATAACAAAGATTAGATTAAAAACCCTGGGCTGCCTCCCAGTAGTGCTTGGTTTAAGAGTCCACAGTCAGACTAAGTCTTGTGGTAGGTATCTCCCTTGGTGTATCCCTCTGGTGCTGAAGCATCAACCTTTTGCAAAACAACTTCTTGCGTTGAATCTTTGGCCACTAGAGAATCTAGTGTAGGAGGAAGGATCCAATCATTTGTTCTGGTTGTAACAGAATCAGGTTTCTCCACAGCAGAATTATGCACCCTTGGCCTCTTTTTGGCCACCATTTTTGTTCTTAAAGCTTTCCTTGGTGTTGCTGTAGATGTCGCAGCACTGCTTTTTGACACTGATGTTGTAGTACTGCTTGCTGATACTAAAGTTGTTGCACCACCTGTGACAACATCCACTCTCTACATTTCAGTTTCCAATAGCCTTACTGGTTGCTTTGTGGAAGGTTGTGTTTTGGGTGGATTTTTCTTTTGTGAGGGCTGAGATGGTTTTTGTTTTGGTGGGGGGAGTTGCTTGGTTGATAGGAACTTGTGTGGAGAAAATTGTTTTGGAAATAGGAAAGATTTTGGGATAAGGTTTGATGGTTTGGCTTGAGGTGGGGGCAGTGACAGATCTTGACTAAAAAGCTCGGGTGGGCCGCTAATGAAATACACATCAAAATCACTATCACATAATTGGCTAACACTTAGCAAGTTAAATTTGACACCATCAACTAGTAAAGCATTTTTAAATTTGATTGTGTTTTCCTTACCCACACAACCTTTACCTATTACTTGAGCAGATTCATTGTTGGCAAACTTTACAGATCCACTAGCTTTGTTGCTCAACTTCAAGAATAGTGAAGCATCACCAGTCATATGCCTTGAGCACCCACTATCAACCATCCACACTTTTTTCTTCTTGGGATAAGGTTTGATGGTTTGGCTTGAGGTGGGGGCAGTGGCGGATCTTGACTAAAAAGCTCGGGTGGGCCGCTAATGAAATAGAACTGGAAACTCAATCGCATGAATGGGACACAAACACAAAAACTTGCCTTCAGAAATTTCATCTGAATGAAAGAAACTCGGTTGTGATGAGAAGACGATACGGAGAATCGAAAGACGATGCAGAGAAAATCAATCAACAAATCATGCGCATCAACGGTGATTAGAAGGAAGGCGGACGAGGAACGACGAGGCAGAAACCAACGACGATGAGGAACGGCGGGGGAGTGAGAGAGGATGAGAGAGAGAAGAAGGGTTACACCCTATGGACTATGCTTTCCTATGTCTAGGTTTAAGCATGGATTGTGAAAGTTTCCTTTAACAACCACTCACCCAGATTAATTCTTGAGTTTGATTTATAGACCATGTCTGACCCTATAAATATACTTATATTTAGCTGATCAATTCTAAAATAAGCATTTGAAGAAGTTTCATGCAAGGGTTAAAATACTAACATCAAACATTACATTAAAACTATTAAAACATCATTACATAACTTCAAGCATCCCAACTATAAGAGAGTCAGCCCATGGTGAGCAACAAACACTAGAAATAAAGCATAAAGGTGTTACCTAAAGCCATAAAACTGAAATCATAAAGAGAATGAAAATACTCCAAATGATGACAGCCCCCATGATGCTATAGCATCGCTCACAGCATCCCAAGTGCAGAATTTTCTACTTTAGTGATAAAAATAGAGAGAAAAATATGTTCTAAGTGTTTCTCCATTAGAACCAACAAGAATGGAGCTCTATGAAGCTGAATGGATCTTTTTTAATGGAGAAGAAGAGCTTGATATTTATCTCCAAAAACTTTCTAAAAAGGTGGATGTGACATAAAGCAAAAAGGTGTGACAAGCCACCAACTTTTCATCTCCCGCTTGAAATTGGACAAGTGTCCCTATAAATCAACTTGGTTGGTGGCTGAAATAGCTTAGTCGTCCACTTGATTTTCGATGATTGGACATAAAGCAAAAGCTTATTTTTAGCGCTTCAGCGTTTTCTCTCTCCTCTGCTGCAGAACGCAGTGCTATAGCATCCGATGCTGCAACATACTGAACAAACATGTTAAACACAAGATGGGGCACCAAAGTGCCAAATGATCACTTAATCAGTTCCTAACCCTCTTTTACATCAAACAATATATATTTATTTAATTAAACAACAATGTTACTTAAGAACTTGCATTGATTTAAGTCTAGAAAACATAAATAACTCTTATAAATAAGAGTTATCACATTGCCATCATCTATCGGTGTAGCCATGTGTATGGGAAAACCTATATGAATAGGAGAGGAAGAGGCAGAATCTGTTGAACGTGATAAAAATACAAGAAATGTGGGGTTTGAATTCGTGTTTTTATAAATCTTTTCGCAAATAGATTTTTCCAAGTTTTTTTTGTAAAACAATTTAATAAACAAAGCAATATATGAACTTGAAAGTAAATGCACAAAAATATCCTGGTTCACATGATAGTCACGTCAAATCTCTTGAAACCACTAGAAGGATTTCCACTATTTTCAAAAAGGTTACAACCTTAAGAGTATCTCCTACCAACATTGGCTTATAATCTTAACTTCTTAGAACGACGAAGTCCAATTAGACGTCTAAGGTAACTCCCCTACTGGGCAAGATTACAGTTTCAAAAGAGTTTGATGAAAGATCTTGCAAATACCCTCTTCGTGGGAGGTTCACAGATCAGAAAGCTTAAGATATACGATGAATAATAAAACTTTCAAAAGAATAAAGAATATGTTTTTGGCTCAGATTTTGCTTGATTATGGAAAGAATCAGCTTCAATTCACAAAGGACAAAAACCATTAAGACTAGGTTGTACATTGTCTTGTATGTGCGGCTTGCTTAGTCCGTACAGAAGTAGTGTAGCAGTTCTAACATGGTCCGGAGACCAACTTGAAAAACCTTTACAAGGTTCTCCATTTGATTTTGGCGCTATTTCAAATCTTCTTTATTCTATATTCCTTTTGTTTTCTCGTACATTAACTTTTGTCTTTAGTGAGTGTTTGCTATGTTTTCTCGTACATTAACCTTTTTGTATACCTTTCAGTCTACCTTCTTACTTGTTTCCATCTTTGCCAAGTGCACAAGATTTGGATGCATAGTTGTGCTCACAGGCTTGCATTCCTCTAGCTAGAACTACTTTAAATTCCTTTACGTGCTTCACCTAGTATATGTAAATTCCCTGTGAGCATTTTTAATTTGAATACCCAATAGAGGTGGAGGCATTGAAAGGAGAAGAAACCAGAACAATAACCAAATCTTTGAAATTTTGTATTTTTTATTCTATTGAAAAGGTTGTATCTTCCACAAACTTGTATAGATATCCCACCTTAGAAACACGAGATATAAAAACTATCCCATTTCCGTTGAAAAGGAAAGTGTGGTGTATAACTCAAATGGAACAAAAGCAGAGGGTTAAAACTCATACAAGTGACTAACAAGCATGGAAAAATACCCTCTAATACAAACAAGCATGGAAAAAAACGAGTAAACAAAGAAAAAGACTAAGGGTCTGTTTGGGAGGGGGTTTTAGAGGGGAGGAGAGGGGAAGAGAAGGCTAGTTGTCAGCCCCTCCCTTGTCTGGGAGTAATTAAAAACCAGAGGAAGAGTTTGGGGTGTTCGAGAAGCCCTCTCAAACTCCTCCCGGTGGTGATTTTCGCGTTCCCCCAAATTGGGGGGTGTTGGGAGATTTAGTCGATCAACTTACGATTTTACCCATCATTTATTTTGGAAATTACATTTGTATTCAAAGGTACAGAATTCATATTTCTGATCCTGAACCCTAGCTCTCTCTCTCTCTCTCTCTCTCTCTCTCTCTCTAACGCATTCCCATTCTCAATCTCGTGATCTGGTTCCTCAATCGTGCGTTCTCGTTGTTCCACCGTCATTCTCATATCTCTGGTTTGTGAATCCTCGTTTTGAGCCTCCTTTGATCTCAGCTCGAAATCTCTCGATCTGGATCTGAACCTCTTTTCCGATCTCAATATTTTGCTTGGTTTGTGAATTGTTTCTTCCATATTCTTCTATTTTTTCCACTTTCGGCTAGTTCATATTTTCTCTATTTTCAGCTTGAAATTGATTCGTTGTTTTTTTTTCTTGAAATTTTCAGGAACGTTTTGAAGATTTCGATTGAGGTTTCAAGTATTAAGTTGCTCAAACTGACATTATTTTCAGGTAACGATTCTGTTCTAACTTAGTATGTGATTGATTTTGTTCCACTTGTTGTGCTAAGATATAGATATGCTTCATCTTTGCATATACAAGAAGGATTTATTGTTGTATATGCTTCTAATTCTATTGATGTTTTCTATTTGATAGTTTTGAGGTTTGTCCATCATTGTTTATTAGCTGGTTGTGGCTTTCGTTAATTACTCTGCTAAATTGGATTTGTGCCTGATTCTTGTTAGGATATGAAAAAAATGACAGTAAAAAAGTATGGTAATTAAAGTTTTGGATTTTCTTTTTCAGCTTTCTTGGATTACTGATTTTCAATGTTTGCTGCAAATAAATTTGTTGTGTTACTTATATTTCAGTAATAATGATAAATGAAATGGAAAATAAGAAATGTTGGATTTGATAGAGATATTGATAGGGTTCTGCTGGGCGTGTATGAGGGGATCATGTGAGTCTAGAGGGTGAATTGTGAAATGGGTCTTGGGTGGTTTGTGGGTTTCTTGTGGTTGAAGGAAATTGAGCTTGGAAGAGGATTTTAAATATAGCTGAGTTTGCAATGCATTGGGTCTCATTGCTTGTAGAAAGAATATGGGTGTGGATTAAAATGTACTTTTGGATATGGGTTTTGGTTTCTAGTGAGGGATGTGAAATGTCATAACAAGGGAGGTAATAGAATTCACGATCCATACATTTCAGTTTGTACTTTTAAAATATATTTTACACTATATAGAACTCCCTTATTCTAGGAACTCTTTAAATTGTTAGCAGTAATGTGAATTTCACAAGTCTGATGTGTGAATCTTGGTTACTAATTTGTACTCTTTAAATGCACAATCCAATTCCAACAGAACACACTACAACATTTTGGCCCAAAGGCAACGCTTGAAAACCGTTGCATAATGCCAAAAAACCGTTGCCTTAACTTTCGGCAAAGGTTTTGAAACCGTTGTCTGTGCGGGCGTTGCCTAAACTATAGGCAACGGTTTTTTGTCACCAAAGGCAACGCATACCTAAAACCGTTGCTATTTCTAACTTAAACGCAACGGTTTTCATTTTCATGAAATGGCAACAGTGTAAAACCGTTGCAGGATATGGCAACAGTTAAAAACCGTTGCCATTGATGACAACAGTTAAAAACCATTGCCATTGATGGCAATAGATAAAAATCGTTGCCATTGATGGCAACTGTTAAAAACTGTTGCTATTAGTGGCGACATCAAAAAAACCATTTTCTATTTTGATGTGATATCATAGCTATCAATAGCATAACCAAAAAACTGAAGGTTTATAAACTAAAATTTGAGATAAGGTTCGAGAATATATTGTATTTTAAACAACATAAGTAAATACAAAAAGGTTTATCCTAATTATATTACAAAAAGCCTTGTTCAATTTCCAAAATAAAACTACACAAGTCTTCAAGACATGTCTTAATACTCTTCTTCATCCAAGTCATCCAGACTTTCATCTATACCTTCATTATTTCCTACAAAAGTAACAAAAACCCAACTAATGCAATATACTCTATTAAAACAATCAAATGCTACAATAAAACTAAACAAGAAATGCATACAAATTTTAAAAGATTGGACACTGAACTGAAGTGGTAAAAGATTCCAAAAAAATCTTATTAAAACAATCAAGTGCTACAGTAAAACCAAACAACAAATGCATACACATTTTAGTGATTATATATATGATTTACTTTGAAAGATAGTATCAACTTGTGAATTTGAACTTATATTGGATTTAATTACAAGAACCATCTATCTTTATCCTACACATTATGGAAATATATATTACTAAGACCATCTATAGGATTAGCACCTCTATTGCATACAAAGAATACTCTCTAGTCTTAAAATTTATTTATGAACTTGCCATTGGAAAATATCAGATTCCAAGAATCAAAGGCTACTGTGATGAAATAGAAGGGAAAAACTTGATTATATACTTTAAAAACAAAATATGATAAATCAATGCATGAATCAAAGGCTACTTTGAACAGAATATTTTCGCTATAACAATTTGTATAACCGAAGTAGTGTTTACTTTGAGCAACTACCTGGACTTTAAAATCTTTTGCAGCCATTGGAATGACCTCGGACTCAAAATCATTTGCATTAATTAGGATAACAGCTCCTGAAAAATTATTACCAAAGAAAAATGAAAATCACTTCATATTTATGAGATGGACTTAAAAACAGCGTGCTTCATCTGAAGTCATGTTTATCAAAACCACCAAGCTCCCAGCAGTTCCTTTCACACGTATGGGAAAGATCTGCAATATGAAAACTTAAAAAGTAGCCTGAAAACCATTCACATGTGTTTTGTCAAATGGTATACTTACCTCAGACATTATAACCTAGGGAACTAGTCCCATTCCAATTGAAAATGCTGCTATGTATATCTGGTTAAAAATCGGTGTTAAAAAATTATACAATTTCAATTCAAACTGTACTTTGAGTTTGAAGAATGTGTAATTTAACTAACTTTTTTGTAATATAAAAGGGAGTCAAATATTTTCAGAAAAGACTTACGAGCACGCCAGCAACTGCTAATATTGGTACCCACTCAAGCAATAAGCTCTGATCCTGATCCATGGAATCATCCATCAGAATTTTAGAATTGCACAATTGAGATATATACACTATAATCTATGGAGAAAATATGATTATTGAAAACTTGCCTTGAGAAAGAAAGCAATTCCAGTCATAAAGCATTCTCGACTTGCTGAACTCATCCCATCTCGGCCTCTTCAAAGTTCAAGCCAACTCCAATAGTTAGAACTCTTAATCCTTAATTGCTAACCAAATGCAACAATTAAAAGCTAATATCATAAGTTACCTGCTAGTGCTAGTTCTCTCCAACTTAAAACACTTCCTATTAAGAATGAGCATGATGCTCCAATAACAATCAACATACTGAGAGACTTTCAGATGCAGCACCGACAGCGTCTCATTGCGAGGGCGAACTCCAGCTAGCTTTTGTGTTTCTAGAAAGAAGAAAACGAATAGAAACACTGAAATAAACCTTGAAAGATACAAAAGAATCATAGAAATAATTTTAGTAGTTTTTGCACCTTTCTTAGTAGGTAATACAAGCATCATAAAAAAATTCCCAAATAATGAAAGCGTTGTGAGGGAGAGACAGATAGAGGCGGCGAGTTTTGAACCAGAAATTGCTATGTATGAAAGCGTTGTGACGGAGAGAGAGAGAGAGAGAGAGAGAGAGAGAGAGAGAGAGAGAGAGAGAGAGAGAGAGAGAGAGAGAGAGAGAGAGAGAGAGAGAGAGAGAGAGAGAGAGAGAGAGGAGAATCACAGAGAGCAAAACCACCTCTGGTGAGTTCGCTAAAATCGATTGAAAACCAGAGAGAGGGGAAAACCACAGAGAGAGGAACGAACCTGAAAAACGCGGAGGAGATGGTTGAAACACTGCGTGTGAAACCAGAAAAACGCGAAGGAGAGGGCTGAGTTGCAACGTTTTGTGTGAATTTGTGATTTTAGGGTTTAGGTGTGGGTGAGTTTGAGAGATACAGGGCTTGGTGAGGGTGAGTTCACGCTAATTTCAGAAAAGGGGGTTTAGGGTTCAAGGGTGCGTTCATGCTAATTTCAGGGAAGGGAATTTTTCTATTTTTGTTTAAGTTTGATGTTTTTGTGTGAATTTTTGGTGTTTGATTTTTTGTTTTGCACCAAAAAACTTGTGAAATCAGAAAAGCGCGCTAGAACTTAGCGCCCAAATTTTTTTAGTTTTGTAATAATGTCCATATGACAACGGTTTTCAACTGTTGCGTAAATATCAAATGGAAAACCGTTGCTGTTGACATTTTGGGAACGGTTTTGAACCTTTGCCATAGAAAAAAAACTAAAAAAAAAATTGAATCATCAACAGGGTAAAAAAACCGTTGCCATTGATATCTATGGCAACGGTTTTTTTAGTGTTGCAATTTTAGGCGTTGCTGTAGGGTCAAAATGTTGTAGTGACAATTAAAAAAAATCAAGGATCCATATATCAACTAATTGTGTCGTAATAATAGTTGCTTCCAATTCAAAGTATTAGTAATTTAAGTTGAACATACGCATTTAGGAGAGAATTTGAGAAACTCTATAGTTGATGCTATGTTGAGAGACTACACATCTCTGACTTGATGTATTAGAGAATGAGTGTAGGTTGTAATGTGCAAAACTAAGTTGAATTTGCATTATGGTACTTATTTACTGTGTTTTGTTTTGGTCATAATGTCCTTTGCTAATGCAAGTGTACTGGTTTAAGCTTTTAAGTTGTTCTCAATAGCTCAATGTGTAAGTGAAATAGTGTTCTGATAAGGGATAAAACACATCTTTATAGGCACCCATCAAATAAACCTTGGAATTTATGTTACATGTTGTAATTTATAATAGGGTAAAATATGTTTTTAGTCCCTACAAAATCGGCTCCTTTTAAGTTTAGTCTCTACATTAACGAAATAGGTGTTTTGGTCCTCATCTTATTTTTCCGTTTTCAATTTTAGTCCATCATGACTTTTAATAGTGCTTCAAAACTTTTAATAGCGCTTATAAAATGTCAAAAAAGCGCTATTAAAAGTGTTGAAGCGCTATAAAAAGTCACGAGGGACTAAAATTGAAAACGGCAAAATAAGATGAGGACCAAAACGCCTATTTCGTTAATGTAAGGACTAAACTTAGAAGGAGCCGATTTTGTAGGGACTAAAAACATATTTAACCCTTTATAATATTCTACTTGCATCGGTTTTCGACATTCTGTTTTGCGATGTTGACATATCGTGTGTTTTTTCTTTCGGGTGCGGGTAATATATGGATGTTTAGGCGAGCTTATTTGAAGTCGACTCTCTCAAGAAAGGAAATAATGTTTTGGTCTCTAATAAGAATGTTGCAATCCCATATGGTGTTAACGAGGGGAATTGATAATGCGTTATGATTACTATTGTCTATTTTATTTCAAAAACAATTTCGTTGTAATTTTGAGTTTGATGAATATTATCTCATTTTGAATTTTCTAATATTATCGAAATATTGAATTTCAATTTGTTTGTGTTTTTGGATTAAAATTATCATTTTATAAAGTAATAAATTTTGGATTAAAATTAAATAGTAATAAATAAGTTTGAAGTATTACCAATTTACTTTGGTAAAAAAAGGTGTATATATAATTTACTTTGATAAAAAAAAGTGTATATGTAATTGTTAGAAGGTAGATGCTTGATATTAATATTTAAAAAATTTTAATACAAATTGCTGGTTAATAAAAAAAGTAACGTTGGAGTTAAAAAATAAAAACAAATGTGGTTTAAAAAAAGCAACGTTAATTTAAAATAAATGTTGTAAAATCTTTATAATTATAAACCATGAATCTCACACATGGCATGACACGTCACCAGACATTTTAAATTACGTCATTGATGATGTAATTCCATGTCAGCAGTCATTGTCCACTAGGCAGCCAACAAATTATGTCAATAATTAAAAATAAAAATTAGAATTACTTAATATGCCAATTATTAACGTGAATCAGTCAAATAAAAGCATTAATGTAATGGAATCCAATCATAATTATTTCACCTTTGAAAAAGCATTCATTCGAATATTTAATTCAAATTCAAATCGAATATTAATGTTAACCATTTTAAACAAATTTGTTTTTGCCAAAAGTGTATTAAAAATGAAACGGAAATGGTAAGAATTCGAAATGAAGACAGAATTTGAATAACATGAATGGTATGCATTCAAAATGAAACTGATAATTCAAATTTGAATAACAAATCATTAAACACATATTGCCAGCTTTAACAAATCATTAAACGCTTATTATTTGGTCAAAATGAAGCTGAAAATTTAAATTTCCCTACCAAATCTTTTCTCTTATTCTCCGTTTCTTATTTACGATTTGTGATCGCTAATCCCTTTATTTTTGTCTACTGCATGTTAGGGTTTTCTTATTTCAAAAAAGTGTGGGTGAAAAACGGGACAAGGGGAAGAACGATGAAGGAGGAAGTTGGAACCACATAAGTTGCTTGGAGGTTGTAGATGATGAATCTGTAACTTTTTGATTATATCTCTCTCTTCTCTTCTCTTCTCTTTTTCTTTCTCTCCTTAATTTCTTTCTTATTTTGTTGACCCTCTTTTTATTTGTTGAGGTAGCTTTTTTTGTTAACAGTTTATATGGAGGGGGCTTTAAGATTGGTGGCAATATGGTGCTACATACAACAAGTGGAAATATGATAGTGGAGCTACATAAGTGGTGCCTAATATTCTATGTTGTGTTCAATAATTTTGTTGGTTGAGGCTATCTTGCAGAGATGGTTTCATATTTTGATAGTGGACTCCAACACAATAAATAGTTCAGCCACAAAATCATACTTTTTGGAGTAAGATATTGCAAATTCCATTATTTGCCTCTTCGGTCTAGCTTTATTGATTTCTTTTACCATGATTTGGGTATTTATATCTTTGTTTGTTTGTAGCATGATTCTGAAATGTTTCTATGCCGTTTTTGATGAAATAAGACCAAGTTGTTGTACTGTTATTTGTGGATATGCATATTATCATATGCTGTTTTAGTCAATTTGATTCATACTATTTTGAACATTACTTATGGAGAAGGGCAAATGCAAAATATCGATCATAATTTAGACTTATATGCTACATTTTCTATATGGATATATTTGCATAATTCGTGAAACCAATAGAGGCCTGGTATACAATTAGAAGAATCATGTGTAGGTAAAGAGTGTAAATAGTCAGTTGAAAACATGTATACTAATGCTTCTCTTTAATTCAGCAAGTGTGGATTTCTTGCAGTGAGTTTGATAAAGTTTATATATTTTTCTCACTCTCATGGACATGGGTCCTCCTAGATGTGTTGACATATGTATGAATTAATACTCTCATTTAGAGTATTAATTCTTGTGAAAACTATGAAAACATGCCCCGCGCTCTCCACTTCTTCTTTCCTTTCAATTTATAGGGCTCCAAAGTAACTCAATATGCCCACTTGAGCTTGGAAATTGTAGGTTAAAGCAATGTTTGACGTGTGTGCATGCTGAAACAAAAAAAAAATCAAATATATATTTGTTTCCTTTTCTTTGCAATCCATTTGAACTAATATGACAACAAGCTATTTCCTGACTTTACTTTTTTGCAGCATCTTTTGTAGCTTTTTGTGACTACTTGCAAAAGATTGAGAACTAAACTACTATAAATTAAGAGGGGACAAAGTTTTGCAAACAATACCTACAAAAAATGTGGGGCGGGTGCTCGACATTGAAGCTCAAAGAAGTGGTAAGATTGCAAGTTTCACTTGATAACAAATCTTCCATTTACTGGTTGGAACATTGAATGTATAAATCACTTAAATGAGATAATAGGTGTGTTTAACATTTGATTTTGTTATTGTTTTTAATAGTTGATTTAAGGTGCAAGGAAAGAGATGAGTGATTGAATAACTAGACAAGCCCACTCCTTCGAGGTAGAGAAGAATGAATAGAGGGTTCCTCAAGGCACATGGAACACAAGCAAGTGCTTTTTTTTATTCTTTACTGTGTTTTTTAAGGTTGGCAAATAATGTTTGATTTATTTAAATCATAATTTTTAGTTTAATGATTCAATGTTGGATGCCTAATGCTATACAACTTTTCTTTCCAAGTGGTTGTATGTTTATGCATAAGACAATTTTACTTTTGCTATTATTATTATTATTATTATTATTATTATTATTATTGGATTTATTATTATTATTATTATTATTATTATTATTATTATGTAATTATGTATTGTTAATCTTTTAACAAATTATACATATATTACTAACAATACAATGTATTTACTAACAAGACAACATATATATATATATATATATATATATATATATATATATTTAATCTTTTAACAAATATTATATGCATAGTAAATATATATTTGATTACTACTTATATTACTAACAAGACAATGTATACCCGTGCATCGCACGGGTCATACACACTAGTAATATTTAAAAAAGTAAGCAATGTTTGGTCAAAAAAAAAAGTAAGCAATGAAAAGGAGGTGCAGCATTAATAATCCTATCAAAAACAGTCCAGCGCACACTGCCGTGAGGATTTTTGAGAAAATGATAAAATTGTCTATTTGCATAATCCGGTCTTCCATCTCCCTTCTCTTCACCATTGTTGACATCCAAACAAGGGGAAGGTTAACCCTCCCCTCCTCCTCACTTCCCCTCCCTTCCCTTCCCCTCCCCTCAAAGCTCCCAAAGAGACCCTAAAGGAAACCAAAAAAATGCTAGTCTCACGCTAGAGTCTGAGCCCAACACTTGAACATAAAAGGAAACACAAGGGTTAAGGATAAGGAAACAAATGAAGAGATTAAAGCTAAAAAACAAATGATAACTTCTCTCACCCTTCACTAACCAGCACTCACTAAGAACCCTAGGCAAAAGACCCAAAGTGAATGCACGTTACATAGAAAGTAAGCATAAACATGATTAGAATTTTTCACTAGCGACTATAATGACTTAAAGCGCTACTAGGAAGTATCTAGAGAGGCTAAGAGAATACAAAAGATCCCCAAAATATTAACCTATATATAAAAGTAATACAAAATTACATATAAAAATAGAAAATTTGGATTTTGTTATCTAATCAATCCAATAATAATAGACCACTAGTCAGCCACCCAAGAGCACTTGGATGAGATGGTAGTGGTCTCTTCCAGCTTATCCAAAGTCTTGGGTTCGATTCCAGGTTTAGGCATGCATCAGTGTTAAATTTCTTGAATGAGAGTTTTGCCGCCCATTGTGGTCCCACTTGGCTCGAGGGATTAGTCTTTACAGTTGCGCGCAGAGGATACCCAGTTTATACCAACAAAAAAAAGACCACTAGTCAGCCCATGAATGCTTCTTGTCATGTTAATTTGAGCTTCTCCAAATTGATGTCTTTAGTTTGGACTCAAAGCATCTCCATCCAATTGTAGAAAAATAACCCAATTTGGTATCGCCTCTAATGCATGTTGGCCTTCTTTTTCTTTGATCTTTTTGATCACACCTTGTAAAGCTTGCATCATTCTCTTAGTCTTGGACCTAGTCATAGGACCTCCGGTTCCAAGCAAAGGATTTTTAGATGGATTGGTTGCATCTCCATCACCTTAGAACGCTTGTTTCATCCTTTTAGTCTTAGACCTAGTCATAGGACCTCCAATCCCAAGCAAAGGATCTTTAGATGGGCTGGTTGCATCTCTATCTAAAAACCCTAGGGCCTTAGCTTGGTAACGCCTCCTCTTTCTCTCCATTTTCCACTCACTCCTAACTCGTCGTAATTTGTATTTCTAACTTTGGTCTCTACATTGTTTCTCTAGGACTTTAGTAACCACACTCCCAATTTAGTTGGATATGCCCTCCGTCAGATTTTCGTATTTTTTTTCCCAAAATGTCTTTCTCTCAAAAAGGCATATGTATAGAAGCTTATGAAGAATTCATAACATCCATAAATACATTTTTAGGCACACAGAAAATGAGTTCCACAAATTTAATTACGAACATGTAGGATATATCAAACAACCATTATTCAGGTACACTTATATATATGCAGAAGCAATTAAAAAAACCTTGTCCATAAAGGTCATCCACTTTGATTCTGGGACGATCTCAATCTTGAGACACCACAAGGAACCCTACTAAAAATGAAATAAATTAACAAGAACTAACATGGGTTGTATCCTACAAAAAATAGGGGGTGTAATTATTACTGACTATAATAAAGTGTACAAAACAAAAGTCTTTTTTGACTCATATGTACACAATGCCAATCCAAAAAAAAATATGGAAGTTACTATTGGTGCCTCCCTCTTTTGCTAATACATCCTTTGTAGAGTCTTTTATTTTTATTTTTCCAAAATGCCTATATTCGATAATTTTCATGAATATTTTTTGGGCCAAGAACTCAAGGTATATTTTCCTTTTGAACACTTTTTAAACATTTGAATGTGCATATCCGGAAACAGTGAGAGTTGTATATGGATGTATATTTGGAAGGTATTGCGAATTAGTTTAAACATAGATCTAGTTTCAATTTGTTTCTAAACTCACATTTTTAATCTGACACCTCTTGTCACTCTTGTCATTCTAATCTTCTTCTTCTTTGGTTTGGTTAACATTCTTGTTTGTGTCAAACTTTCTACCCATCTATACTAAAAAAAATCTCTAATTCATTATAATGACAGTAAATGAACACATTGATAGGTTGAAAAATAGATAGTAGATTATAAACAGAACAATCTATAACATTGGATAGTCAAAGTGAATTACATTGGAATGATAGTGATTATATTCAATGCACAATAAACAAGATTTAAAATAAGCTAGATTTCAACAGTTTTCTTAAGTTACATTTTGTTGGGATATAGAATAAAGGGGTATTAATCTAAAAAAAAAGAATAAAGGGGTACTAGTGGTTAAAGTCAGCTATAGTTGTTATGGCTATTAAGTTGTTAGGTTGTTAGGAGAGTTAGTTTAGGTTGTTAGAGAAGTTGGTTATAAGTGGTTGGGTAGTTATTAATTGGTTAAGTCATTTCCTTCTATCCACTTGTATTGGAAGCCTATAAATAAAGGCTTCCACCCCCCTTTGAGGACATCTTTGATCATACCTAAAGTTTAGTCGCGACCGGGTGAGGCCGGAGGGCGGGGAGCCTATTCTCTTCAATTGTATTCAAACCGTATCAATAATATCCCTTTTTCATTCCTTTTCAGATTCTTTATACTGTCATATTCCTATTCTCCTAGCGATCATTAGGTTGGTAACCTAACAAGTGGTCCGACCTGTCGGATCTTCGAAAGGAAACCGGCGATGTCGAAGGTGATGGAGCGACCAGTGTTCCAAGAAGGAGATGATGGTTATTGGTGGGCACTCTGTATGGACAGATATTTCAAGACAATGGGAACCCGTGAGGAAGATAAGTTGACAGAGGCTCGTAAGGCTATGCGGGGTTTTGGCCGTGCATGGTGTTTTTGGTGGATTCGCCGCCACCCAGCGGCGGATTGGGAATCATTCACATGGGCATTTCTTTGGTATTTTAAGCCAGAATTTAGAGACACACTTCCTTATGATAAAGACGGGAAGCTGCGTCAAAAACTAGATGAGGACGATGAAATTTTTGATTACCCTGTGACGATATTCTTGAAAGGTGAGTCACCCAAATGGTGGTCTTCGCGGAAGCAGACCGACCAGAATGTTACATGAAGCAGTTTTCAAAAGGCTTTCGTTGAGGAATTCGTACCAAATTACGGGACTAAGAGGCTGGATGAGACAAGTGAGAAGTTGATGAACCTTATTCTTGAATCTACCAAAAATAACGATGTTGCTGAAGATGGTGACAGTTCAGTCAACAAGGAAATAGGCGCTTTCAAGCACGACGCGATGTGCGAGAAAGGGGGTACCGAGGAAATGCTGAAACATGCATTGAAGAAGCAGAATTCTCGTGGCAACCAAAAAAAATACAGAGGCTGCAACCCATGTGGTCAAGAGGAGTGTCAAGAGGATATGTTTTTCCCAAGAATTCTCCTTTGTTTTCTCATCACAACAACTTGAAAACATTTATGAAGGAGACAATCACCAAGAATCTAGCTTCCTGGAGGAGAAATTTTGTTCTCATGCACTAGCAAAGGCTTACTATTGTCATAACTTGAAGCTAGTTGAAACAAAATTTAGTCCATCAAGCTCCCAACAATGGGATCCCAGAGGGAAATTTTTTTTAATTTAATTTGTATTTTTCTTAACAACCATTGAACAAAGAGGATTAAGAATACCATGTTGTTTTGAGGAGGGATGTATTGTTGGGATATAGAATAAAGGGGTCTTAGTGGTTAAAGTCAGCTATAGTTGTTATGGCTGTTAAGTTGTTAGGTTGTTAGGAGAGTTAGTTTAGGTTGTTAGGGAAGTTGGTTATAAGTGGTTGGGTAGTTATTAATTGGTTAAGTCATTCCCTTCTATCCCCTTGTATTGGAAGCCTATAAATAAAGGCTTCCACCCCCCCTTTGCGGACATTTTTGATCATACCTAAAGTTTAGTCGTGACCGGGTGAGATCGGATTCTGGGTGAGGCCGGAAGGCAGGGAGCCTTATCTCTCCAATTGTATTCATTTCATACCATATCAATAATATCTCATTTTCATTCCTTTTCTGATTCTTTATTGCGTCAAATTCCTATTTTCCTAGTGATCGTTAGGTTGGTAACCTAACACATTTGAAGAATTTAAAGTAAGCAATGTTCCTTATTTTTCATCAAGTGATACACAAGCTATTATAGAAATACACAAAGATACTTTTCAAATTAGTGAAATTGTCTTGCCAAAAAAATTAGTGAAATTGTTATTCTGAAAATATAAATCTTGTTTTATTCCCATAAGTCTCTTTTAATAAAAGTGTTACATTCAGAATGAAACTTAAAACAAGCAACATTTGAAGCATATAATAGACTCGGAAAGCATTTGAAACATTTTTTAAACTCAAACAGCATTTCTAATGCAACTGTTAAACAACTGCAAACATCATTTCAAGAATTTAATAGTAACAATATTTGAAACCTAGCCAATAATAAGCATCATTGAAGCAACATTTGAACCATTTAATACACACAATCAAGAATTTTTTAAACTTAAAATAAAGATTAAAAGTGAAATAACATTGAAAAAAAATAGTTAATAGATTAACAGAGATAGAGAGACAGGGCCACAACATTTGAAGCATTGATAGAGTGACAAAGAGCAAAATAAGCAAAAATAGATGTTGAGGGGGAAAAAGGGATTTTACATATGACTGAGAGTGAAAGAAGGGAGAATAAGGACTTGCAAATGATGTTCTCTTTCTCGTGCTCGCGGCGAATAAGAGGAAGAAAGATCCTTTCTCATGTAGGCAATGGGATGAAGAACGAAATTCTTTTATGAAAAAGAAGGAAAAAGAAACAAGAAGAAGCAATGAAGAGCATGTTTGAATTCTTTTGCAAGAGTAGAGGAGGGAGTACTTTTGCTCAATTGGTATGCTTAATTTCAGCCCATGTACTATTGGGAAGTGTTACAGAATGTTTGAAAGAGGGAAGCAATGCTTGAAATGTCTTATCCTATATGAAAAAGTTGCGTATTTACTTTTTTACCCATATTGTATCTAGATGTCGTTCCCAAAAGTCTAAGAATGTAATTCAAATATAGTTGTTTGAGTACATAATGATATTTCAGCCTGTGCACTATTGGGCAGTGTTACAGAATGTTTGAAAGAGGAAAGCAATATTTGAAATGTCTTGTCTCAAGAAAAATGGCAGAATCTTGAAGTTAACACTCTCTCATAACTGTCGCTATCAAAACAATTTTCATCTCATTTAATGAGAATAATATCAACACCAACACTACTTATGAAATTTTACCTCCTACAGTAACATTACAAAATTAACTATACCATAACTAAAAGTACCATCAAAAGCGCTTTTTATTACAATTGTTATGCGTTTGACAAAAAACGGATTTAGTAATTATACTTGTGGCTTTTAGGGGTGTTCGTGGGTCGGTTTGGATCGGATTTGACCAAATTCGTTGCCCGAACCAATGATAATTATTCGGTTTGGGTTGGTTCGGATTTTACATTTTTTCCTCCAAAATCCGAACCAAACCGAACCGATATTGGACGGGTTGGTTTGGATTGGGCTCACGGGTCATTCACTAAAATATTAATTTTCTAAAATATAAAAAAAACATTTTTTTTATGATATTCCAACACTTTAAATAGCTAAAAAAACTGAAAATCACACGAAATCAAACTCGATCAAATGCACTAATAGTCTTCCCATTCATAGTATTAAAATTTTACAACTTAATCATAAATTATTAAGGTAAAAATTCTTAGCAAATAAAATCACGTGCATCTAAAATTACAAAATTATTATGACGTAATATGGGTTGGTTCGGGTTCGCGGATTTGGTTTTTAAAATCCGTTGCCCGATCCAAACAACTACGGGTTGGTTTGGATTTGTTCGATTTTGACCCGAACACGAAAAATATCCGAACCAAACATATCGGTTTGGATTGGATCGTGGGTTGGTTTGGATTTGCCCGAACCACTGAACAACCCTAGTGGCTTCATAACATAACATCATCGGGCATTTGGTCTAGTGGTATGATTCTCGCTTTGGGTGCGAGAGGTCCGGAGTTCGATTCTCCGAATGCCCCATTTGCCTTTTTTTTTTATCATTTTTATACAATTTTTTATTAATTTTTTCAGCATATATTATTGTGTTCTCTTCTCGCTCGCACACACTACACCGTTATATCCATTCCCTTATCCTTTCATTTCCTCTCAATTCTCTTTTCTTCTCTTCTTTGAGTTCCATTCTCAAATCCAAAACAATGGCAACTTCAATCTCAACAACCACAACCGTCACATTTTCTTACCCTACACACTCTTCTTATCCTACGCACCACTCAAAACCATCAACAATCCACTTCACAACAACAAAACCAACCACCACCACTCTCTCTCACCGCACCACTCGTCTCCACCGCATCTCCGCCGTCTCCGAAAAGGTCGAACAACTCGGTAACGAGATCTCCGGTCTCACACTCGAACAAGCCAAAACTCTCGTTGATTACCTCCAGGAGAAACTCGGCGTCACCGCTGCTTCCTTCGCTCCCGCTGCTGCCGTCGCTGCTCCGGCTGATGCTGCCGCTGCACCGGTTGTTGAAGAGAAGACGGAATTTGATGTTTTGATTGAAGAAGTGCCGAGTAATGCGAGAATTGCCGCGATTAAAGCGGTTAGAGCGTTAACGAGTTTAGGTTTGAAAGAAGCGAAGGAATTGATTGAAGGATTGCCGAAGAAATTTAAGGAAGGTGTTTCGAAAGAAGAAGCTGATGATGCTAAGAAACAACTTGAAGCTGCAGGTGCTAAAGTTACTATTCTTTAGGGTTTCAATTTCGTCAATTTAATTGTTCAATTTTAAATGTTGTGTAGTTTATTCAACTTCGGATTTCAAGTTTTTGTGTAATTTTATTTCATAGCTATGCTGTGTAGTTTATTCAACTTCCGATTTCAAGTTATGTTGTTGTTGTAGTGAAGAACAGAGGAGTTAGTTTTGGTTTTATGAATGCACCAAAATCAAATCATTTGAATGATGCATTCAAGGTGTTTGAGAATTTGCATCCTTTTATTCAAGGTGTTATGATGCATTGTTGTTGTTGCTGCTGCCTTGATGTGCATTATCCTTTTAGGCTTGGTTGACAGAAAATATGAAATTGGATAAGAGAAAATTGAATTGAAATAAAAAAGTCAGTGAATTATCCATTTTAAATGGATTATCTTTAAACTCTGATAAATGTGATTATACACATGATGATGACTAATCATATTTTATCGTATAAGAATTTTAAAACACTATTTTTCTATAATCTAATGACAATGTTTTAGTGAAATATGATTGGAGGTTAGGATTAACTTGTTCCATTGCAACACAAAGGTTGGTTCAAAAGTATGATTGCCTCAGGAATAATTCTATAGACTCTTCCTAGATATATGGTAGCATATTCTTAAGAAAATATAGAAAATGCAACTGGTTTTTCTAAATTTACTTTTTTTTTTCTACTTAACTTGAGTGAGAAATTTTGATCATTTTTTATTACGACTTGTTTGGCAAATCTAAACCGCAAAACCTATCCGGCCCGAAGGCTGGTTTTGGTAGCTAGCGCGTGATGTTATGTGTGAGAAACAATGGGATCCACGCACGCAAGGTGCACTGCGTGAAGCGGATCATCGTTGTATTGATGTGATAGGTGTTGTAAGATGCATATCGTCGTTGAATCTGATTTCAAATTGCTTTGGGGGTGTGGCTTCCTAAGTACTCAAGCCAATTTGGGCTAGCTATCTAAATCTTGTTCAAAATGGGTTCGAAATAGAGCTAAACGAAAATATATCTTTAGATGACATGATTTGGCATGTGTGATGTATATTTATGGATGTCAAACAAATACACCTTATTAGATATATACTTTTGTATAGAGGGTGTATGCGCCTAAAAAGGGGGGTGGTTTATCAACACCCTTTGTTCAATATCTATTCTCTCGTTTTTTAGCCCAATTACTCTAACCATTGGGTTATCCTCTGCTTGTTTGGATAAGAAATGGCGGGGTGGGGGGGGGGCGGGGGTTGAGATTTCTAGAGTGAGATGATTGCTTTTGCATCATAACTAGGTTGTTGTGTTGTTGAAATGATTGCTTTTATTCGAAGTAATTATAAGTGAAAAAGTAGGAGAAATGAGGAAATTTGTTTTTTAAATAAAATTTCCAATCCATTTACCCAATAGCATTTGGATGAGATGGTAGGCTTCTCTTCTAGCTTAACCAAGGTCTTGGGTTCGAAACCAGTCTTGGGCATGTTTATTGCAAGTTTGTATACTACAAGTTTATACAAAAAAATTCCAATCCATTTTCAAAATATTTTTCACAAGTAAAAGATGTCTCTGAATTCCTTAAATCATGTAAACACAATTTATAATAAATATTAAAGACTAAAGCGATAAAACTTTCTTCAAGATAGAAACATGAATAATCTTAATATAATATTCAAAGTACAGCCCAAATCTCGATGTCACATGATCAGAGCAAAAGAAAGTGACATCAACGGGTAGTATCATATTGCAAGTTATTAAGAAATTTGTGGCGATCACGTCCCCACCGCAGCACGAACTTAGAAGGCTACTTCAATGACACCTGGAACTGAATCTAAAAAAGTGGTGCATGGGTGAGAAAGAGCGTTCAAACCATATAAAAAACATAAGACCGAAACTAAAATAACAAAGACTACCACAATCCATTAAATCAAAGTCAAACCGTCAATCCCTAAGGAGTGACGAACACAACATGTCCATACTACAACATATCACACGGTGAAGCCATGGAGGACTCCCACTTAAAGCGTGTAAAATGTTTTTAGACACGTCAAAAGCGCGTAAACACTTAGCGTGTAAAAATTTTTAGACACATCAATCAATACACAAGTTATTTTCAAATAATTTAACTTATTCTTCGTAAATACTAAGCGTGTAATTATTTCAGTTGTTTCGTAGAATCAATACATAAGTTTTTTTGTTTTTTTGAAACAAAAAAACTTATTCTTGCCTCACTCAGCGCTCTTTGAAGTAGTTGAGGAACTTATAATCGAGTGACAAAGTTTCTATCTCAATGTAATTGCTTGAAGGAATGAATCACAGTTGGAAGCTATTAGCCAATTTCTCGGCTAACTATTAAGTTGGGCAACAATACCTATATATAATGAAAACTCTTGCATTATTAACTTTTGTCATAATACCTTGCACTTCATCTTCTACTGTTCTTCATTCTTCGGCTAGCAGTGAGCGTCATTCTTCTATTGCTCAGCCTCAAGTTGTGGCGCTTTTTGAAGCGGGTTGTGAAAATTCTTCAATGGAGAATGCAATATCTTTTAATAAGAATGATCACTCAATCTCCTATCAAGGGATTCTCTCAATAGGGTGATCATCCGCAGCGGTGTCTTTTGGTGTTGCAAAGTGTTCCACAATGTGTATCTCTGCCGCCAAGTATTTCGCAACAAGGTTTTTTGCATTCACCAAATCAAAGTATTTTGTATCTAGGCAAAATGAACATTATTGAGGATAATGAAGCTTATGCATCAGTTCAATAGGATTTATGCATCATGTTTAGATTTTGGAGTGCTCAAATTGATGAAGATTGTAATGAAGAGTACCCTTTCACAGTCAGTGCTAAGGGTAGTGATTTTGAAGAAGTCATCTTAAAATCTTGGAGAAAAAAAATGAAGTAACAATCAAATAGAGGTGCTAGCAAAGGAATTCTTGGGCTGTTGGGTCAAAACTATCAAAATGAATTGCTTATCTTGAAATGCCACTAGGCTTGCGAATCCTAAAACAAAGTTGATGTTGTATTCCATTGAGTTTGTTATTAATAAGGGTTGAAGTTCTCTTCGGCTTAAAACGGGTTCTCAGCTTGTGGTATTAGTTTCAAATCTCAAAAGCATGTTTTTTGAGAGCTTAAGATTAGATGGATTAATTATATGAAGCTTATGCATTTTGTTGTTTCCCACGTTTTTAAGAAAGTAACTAATGTGCCGATAAACTAGCCTCCCATGATATTTTAGAACCTAATCTTAGTTGATGGGATTCTATCCCTAGCTTTATGTTTAATAATGTTTGCAGGGCTTTGGTTCATGTCCCCACTTTCCCCTTCTTATATATATTTCCCTCTTTTTAATCAATAAATTTGTAAAGTGCTACATTGATTGTTGTTAAGAGAGATGTCAATGTAGCTGAGATGTCTTCTATCATTATGATGCTTCTGCACTTCACATTTTACTTTAAGAAAAATTACTTTTTACCTTGAATCAACTAGCATTTTAAAATAAATTTTGTTATCCAAATTTAAGTCTTAGTAAATTTAAATTATCAGTTTGAATCAATGATTTGAATTTGTAAATTCAATTAATCAATTTCTCGATAGATTATAAAATAATTCAACTTTTTATGTTTATCGAATAATTATAGAATACATTAAGCACTCCCGTGTGTGTAATTGACCCTTTTAAGATAAAAATATTTAGAGTAAACTATCAAATTAGTCTCTAAACTATCACACTCTCTTATTTAATCCCTAAACTCTAAGAATATAATAAATAGTCCATAAACAGTTTTAAATCCATCAATTCAGTTCCTCGGTTACCTTCTAAAATATGAGAGGAGTGGATAGTTCAAAAACTAAATTGATGAATTTATAATAGTTTATGGACTATTTTTTTTATAATTTTATAGTCTAGTGACTAAATATGTGAGTGTGTGATAGTTTAGGACCAAATTAAAGGTCTAACCAAGTGCTAATATCTCTATTATCTTAGAGGCAATTACATGCAACTCCAAACAGCCCCTCACTGCGAGTTACATTAACAATTTCGGTGGCTTATGGATGCTGACTCCCGAATTTAAATATAGTGTGTCTGTTAGGGTTCATTCCCCCCGGGGGATAGTAGTTTTGAAAGTCAATTTCAAAAGCAAAACATGTTCGAGTAAAAATGAGGTTGAATTGGTTTTTTCTTAATTTCAAAACGGTTTTCCATCAAAATTCAAAACCAAAAAAACAGGTTTTATAATTTTCGTTTTTCCATCAAAACATGTCAACACCAATGGTCGCCGACTATCGACCACCACTCCGACTACCGCCGACCACTACTCCGCACCACTATGACCAGCGCCAACCACACCACTGTGACCAGCTTTGACCATCAATCTGACTACCACTAACTACCACTCTGACCACTGCCAACCAACACCAACCATCACTCCAACCACCGCCGACTACCACTCTGTACACTGTCAACCACCACTTCGACTACCACCAACCATCACCCCGACCACCACAATGACCACCTCTGATCACCCATCTGACCACCACCAACTACCACTTCGACCACCTTCAACAACCACTTTAGCCACCACTAGCCACCACTGCAGCCACCACCGAGCACCACTCCATCCACCATCAACCACAACTCAGACCATCGCCAATCACCATTATGTCCACCTCACATCACCACTTTATCCACCCATGTTTTTTAATCTGACTACCACCGACTACCATTATGACCACCACTCCGACCACCGACAACCACTATTTCGACCACCACCGACAACCACTTCAGACCTAACATTATATATTGTTTTGATTAAAATAAGTTTATAATGAGTAATTTTTTTTTTTTGATTTAGGACCATTGCTGGCTACCCACGGAGTGTCCCAACGCTTTCAACGAATGACTAATCTCCGCTCGCTACTTGCGGCAAAGATTTTGCTGGCCAACACGCCTTTTTAACGTGGGCGGGAATCGAACCCGGGAGCAGTGGCGGACCTGGCATGTATCCAAGGGGTTCAGTTGAACCCCCTGGAATTTTTTTTTTGCACTAAACACTCTATATAAATAGCCTAAATCTCCTGAAATTTTAATTTTGACACCCCTGAAAATTTGAAATTGTACTAGTAGACCAAGTTTTGCACCCATTTGACACCGGCCTTAAAAAATTTGACACCCCTGACCCCAAGGTCCTGGGTCCGCCACTGCCCGGGAGCAAACCGGACCGACCCCCACTACGTAGCTCAGGGTAGCCCGACCACTGGATTAGACGTGTTGGTTTTATAATGAGTATTTAGTTTTATGTTTATGTTCGAAACTGATTTTAATTTTTAAAAATTTCTTAACTCAATACTTTTTGATTTTTATGAAAATTTTAAAACTCAAATCAGAATTTGAGTTTAGTTTTTGAAAATTTTAAAACAATAAACAAAAAACCACCCAAAGTGTTTATTTACCATTTTGTGTAAGTTGACAAAAAAAAAAGTAACTGCAAGCAATAAATATCAATTTCTCAAATAATCTACTATCTATCTATACTATTTACCCACTACCAAAATACCAATTTTATCCTTTTCACTTTTTCACTTTTTCAAACTTTTTCACTTTTTCACTCTCTCACACTTTTTCAAACTTTTTCAGTTTTTCACTCTCTCACACACTTTTTCACTCTCCCTCACACTTTTTACTCTCTTCTCCTATTTCTTTTTCCATTTCTCTATTTTTCATATTTTTTCACTCTCTCTCACACACTTTTTCACTCTCTTCTCCTCTTTCTTCTTCTAATTCTCCCATTTATCTATTTTTCACAATATATCTACTTTAATTTAATCTACATGTCACCTTCATTTTTCCTCTTTACTATTTTAAAATTTTCAAATTTTGACAAAATTTTAATATTTGTTTTAGGCTAATTAAATCTGTTAACTTTAAAATTGTCTTGATTTTCACGGGATAAAGTTCTGACTAATTAAATTTTGTCTGAGTCCATACATTACCCACTACCAAAATATCAATCTTATCATTTTTTCAACTAAGCAATTGGAGTATATTTAGGTAATTTTATTTTTTCACCTTTTCAAACTTTTTTACTCTCACACACTTTTTCAAACTTACCATTTACTTACTACCAAAATATCAATCTTATGCTTTTCCTAACTAAATAATTGGAGTATAACCAATTATTTAAAAAAAAATTATTCATTTTTATAATTTACTCAAACTACTCGAACCTACTTTTTTTAAACTTTTTCCCACACAAATATTTAAAAAAAAATTATTCATTTTTATAATTTACTCAAACTACTAAAATTACTAAAATCAATTAAAATGAGTAAAATCAATTAATTTTTTCATAAAAAATAAAATCAATCAATTTAATCACTACAAAAAAATTACCAAATAACTATTTTATAATTACTAAAAATGAGTAAAATGCCAACGGGAGTGCAAACAGGAGTGCCAACGAGAACGCCAACGGGAGTGGCAACGAGAGCGGGAGTGCCAACGGGACTGCCAACATGAGTGCCAACGGGAGTGGCAACGAGAGTGCCAACGAGAGTTCCAACGGGAGTGGCAACGAGAGTGCCAACAGGAGGACCAACGAGGATGCAAACGGGAGGGGCAACGGGGATGCATATTTTACCTCTAATGTCCAAATACATTATTATGGATCAATGTAATTCTGATTGTCAACGGGGATGCATATTCCACTTTGAATTTCAAATCATACATTTTGGACATTGTTCACAACTTATCAATATCTTCCAAATTACTATTATGACTTCATGGTAATACACCGACCATACAGTATCACCCGTGCGTATGTACGGGTAAAAAACTAGTAAATAACGGAATGAAAGTACCGAGAGAAAATGAAAGAAACTTGTCACCATCTTCTCGCAAAAAACCCTCGATATTTTCAAAAACTGTAATAATAAGTACTGCAACTTTATTACCAGTACTATTTTTATTATTTCTTTTAAATAATTAATCAATGAAAAAAGTAAATATCTCCCAGTACCCCTAGTAGAATCACATTCTTCTTTCTTCATCTCTCTTCTATTCTCAGCTCAATGTTTTTTCCTTTGAACTTGAAGAACCATTTCACGTTGCCAGCATAAATACAAGCTTTCATTTTTCAGGTATTTCTTTTATTTTCTCTTTATTTTGATTCCTTAGGTTATGCTCATATAAAAATTAAATATTTGTCAGTTTAATTTAATTTAATTTATTGAAATTTTCCATTTGTGGGTAGTGTTCTAATTCCCATTTTTACGCTTTTCCATTTTTTTGTGACAAAAAACCCTAGAAATGTGTTGAGTTTTTTGTTTGTGTTTTTTCAAAACTAGGTTGATTTTGAAGCGAAAAAGATTTGATTTTTCTTAATGGGCACGGTTGAAACTCAATCCAACATACAAAGTGAGGTTTCATCTCCTTTGGGTGAAGGCACAAAGGTTGTAGGTTTAGAAAAGGAAAAGATTGAGCTTAATGAAGTTCTTACTAGTGTTGGAGATCAAGGTTTATGTGATGATGGGGTCGTTCAGGTTGTTGAGACTAGTGTTTTGGAGACTAAGGTTTCGGTTCTGAAGGAAAATGATTGTGAAGTTATGGTTGATTCTGATAAGAACAATGGGGAGTCATCTTTGTTGGAAATGTGGGGAAGCGATCTAAACATAAGTTGTGAGGAGAAGTTGGATTGTGAGGGAAAAGTTGTAGAAGCTGCTGTTTTGAATGGTGATGGTTTGATAGGGGTTGATGTGAAGGAAACTGAGGAGGGGAGAAAAGATGAAAATTCTGATGAGAAAATTGTGAATTTGGAGGTTCCAATTGGGGAGACAAGTGAAGAGAAGAAGAAAGATGAAAATTTTGATGGAAAAATTGTGACTTTGGATGTTCCAATAGTAGTGGATACAAGCAACGAGGGGAAAAAGGATGAAAATTGTGATGGAAAAATTGTGACTTTGGAGGTTCCAATAGTAGTGGTGGGTACGAGTGAGGAGGAAAAAAATGATGAAAATTTTGATGGAAAAATTGTGAATTTGGAGATTCCAATAATAGTGGAGAAAAGTGAGGAGAAGAAAAAAGATGAAAATTCTGATGGAAAAATTGTGACTTTGGAGGTACCAATAGCGGAGACAACTGAGGAGGTGAAAAACGATGAAAATTCTGATGGAAAAATTGTGACCTTGGAGGTTCCAATAGCGGAGACAACAGAGGAGGAGAAAACCGATGAAAGTTCTGATGGAACAATTGTGACTTTGGAGGTTCCAATAGCGGAGACAAGTGAGGAAATGAATGTTGAAGTGGAGGATATGAATGATGAAAGGTATGGATTTTCTGTTGGTGATTTTGTTTGGGGCAAAATCAAGAGTCATCCTTGGTGGCCAGGGCGTGTTTACGACCCTTCTGATGCATCTGACTTAGCTTTGAAGCTGAAACAGAAGAATAGACTCTTGGTGGCTTACTTTGGGGATGGAACATTTGCTTGGTGTCATCCTTCACAATTGAAGCCTTTTGAGGACAATTTCGATGATATGGTTAGACAGAGTAGCTCGAAAGCTTTCAATAATGCCGTTCAAGAAGCTGTAAATGAGGTTGGAAAGCTCCTGGATATAAAGATGAGTCGTTCATTTGTTGCGAAGGAAACTACATTTGAATTCAGTCTACCATTGGCGAAAAACTCTGGAATCAAGGAAGGGGTTCGTGTGCCTGAAAGTGGCATAGAGAAACTTTCAGCTGTTGTGATTGAACCGGCTGGATTGCTTTCTCAAGTGAAACAGATCGCTGAAACGCTTGATATTGCAAGTATTCTGGAGCTGGAAATATTAAAGGCGCGGCTTTCAGCTTTTTATCTATCAAGAGGAGGATATAGATTACCTTATTATGAGGATCCGCAGACGGTAGTCGGACTTGAAGATAGTTCACCGGATGAAGCAGTTGATGAAGGTAACGGTAAAACTGTGGTGGAAGCACCGGACAAAGGGCCATCTGAAGAGGACTACTCTACCCCGCTGTCGAGCCTAAAATCTGGTGGACCGTTATCAGGTAGCAGATCGAACCGTAGCAGAAAGCAAAAAAGCATTGCTGAAATTATGGGGGAGGATGAAGATGTTGTTCATACCAAAAATAAGAAGAGGGATGCATCTGATGAAGTGTTTAATGCAATTGGATCCGAGGGTAGTGAGGATGCAGTGGCATCTAAACCGGTTCGCAAGAGAAAAGAGTCGCGTTTGAATACTGATAATGAAAATGAAGGCCAAGGGGGCGAGGAAAATGGTGAGAGCCGAAAGGGAACTGATGAAGGGAAGTCCATAGAACAACATGAGAAGGATTCATTGCGAAGAGAAAGGAAGAAAAGTAAGTACTTGTCTCCTCCCTTCACTACTTCAATCAGGGAGCTTGTGAAGGGAAAAATAGAAACAGAAGACAGAGATGGTGGCCAGCTTTCTCCTCTAGCTTTGAAGCGTAAAGGTGAGGCATCTCAGGAGCGGGAACTCTCTAATAGCTCAAAACGCCGAACAAAACATGATGAGAAAAAGACTATCGATCCAGAGGCTCTTCAGGTTTCTTCAGGTAAAGTTCTTTCCGATGTCCGCGATGCAGCTATTAGTCCACAAATTCCTAGGGAGACTGATTCTCTTGATGGATTTGCTGACTTTATTTTAGTCTTGAGAAGTTCATTGTTTCTCGAAGGTTCGTTATACGAAGTATACAACAAACGCCAATCTGAAAAGAAGAGAAAGAAACCAGAATCTGATCATGAGATGCCAGGGAAAGATCAAAATGAATCCGATCACATATCAGCTAATGAAGATTCCGAGCCAACCAAGAAAAAGAAGGAGAAAACTCCACGCATTCCGAAAGAGAAGAAAGCTTCTGAAACTAAAACTATCAAGAAGGGTACTAATGAAAAAGCTTCAGCAGCATTGCTTTTTGTCTCATTTGGGCCAGGATCCTCCAATCTACCTACAAAAACTGATCTTATCACAATATTTAGCAAGTTTGGAGCTCTCAATGAAGAAGAAACGGAGATGTTTCGCACTAATTACACCGCTCGAGTTTCCTTCCTAAAAACTTCTGATGCTGAAAAGGCTTTGAACCAGTCAGAAAAAGTGAACCCTTTTGAATCTGCTAATGTCACTTATGAGCTCCAATATGTTTCTGATGATGGATCAAAGTCCAAATCTTCACAAAAGAAGAAGAAAGGCAAGACTCCAACAACAACCAAATCATCTGTTACACTTCAACAGTGTACTAATGAAGCATCTAAATTGAACTTCATTAAGCGTGAACTTCAAGATCTGAACTCAATGCTAGAATCATCTGATGGTAAGTCACCTGATTTCAAGACAAAGATTGAGAGTAAGGTGAAGGGTCTTTTGGAGGATGTGAACAAAATGGTTGAATCTAATTCTGCTTAAAAAGCTAATGAGTAATAGTCAGTGTAGGTTTAGTGATGATAATATGGAATATGGAATGTAATGTACTTTTGCTGGTCTGTCTTTTATCTGAGGGGTGTTTTTTTGTTGAATGAGTCCTTAGCTTTATCTTATCTGAGATATAATTATTACTAAAGCAGGTTTTGTTACTGAACTTATAACCTGTTGCATGCATAGTCTTTAATAGAGAGATTTATATCTTATATATTAGTTAGTCTCTCATTGTAGTGATATATGCAAACAGCTCTTAAGGATTGAAAAATATGTTTTGTTTTAAATTATCTCAATGTTAAGTTCTTAGTTATTATGAGATGAAATGAACTTCTGATGATCTTTGCTTAAAGAAGATACCTGCATTTTTTCAGTAACATTTATGGCTTGATTTTTCTATTTGATCATTGATGATGAATTTGCCGCCCCCACTGCTGGTTGCATTGGTAAATCTCAATGACATGGAGATGTTGGGTCCTGAGTTTGAACCCGAGTGTGATCAAGTAGTAGTGTATGTATGTGGTGTATTTTTTTGACACAATATTCTAAACTGACAAAAAAAATAATGATTTTGGTTTGGTTTTTATGGACCAGGGATGTGGTGTGAAAAAGAGAAAAAAACTAAAGGAGGGTTTTATTAGGCAATCTTTAGAAAATCCATATCACAAACTCTCTTTCGCTCTCCATCTCTCCAAAATTTTCTCTTTTGCTCATCCTTCCAATATTTACATAACCAAAACATTCTATAATATTAGTTGTTTGATGCTCGGAGGAGGCCTACTTACACTTGAGGGGTGATCTTGTAATTCTGAAAAATATAAATTTTCACTTATATTTTTGGTCTCAAGTTTAAAATTTTGTAGCTAGATCTTTCAGCTTTAAACGTTAAATAAAAAACAATAAGTAACTCCTAACGTTTGTAAAATCTGTCAAATTAGTCTTTAAAAGTTTTAAAAACTTATCTCATCTATCTCCGTAACTGACAACTGTAGGAAGTAATTTGACGAACATCATAAATTTCAGAGACTATTTATTTTCATATATTTCAGAGTCTGGGTCAAAAAAATTATACTTTAGAGATTAAAATGAGATATATGTAAATACTAAATTGATAATTTGCTCTAAAATAAATTTATAGTTAAATATTTTGATTTCTTAATTTCAATTAATCAATTGAAGATATTTAAAAAGAAGATTTAGTAGAATTCTCTAAACCAATAATCTTAATTAGGGGTGGACAGAAATTTTCTATCCGACCGAATCCGTGATATCCGTTCAAAGTTTTTGACCAACGGGCGGTTTCAGTCGGTCTACGGGTTAATCGGTTAACAGAAACAGGGTAGTTACGGATTCAACTGGTCGGGCTCGGTTGTACATAAGGTAATCCAACAATAACCATAACCGACCGAAATAGTAGTGTATAGTGGAACTAGTAAGCATGTTGTTAGATTAGATGATCCAAGTCCAACTATTTCAATTCCTTTCATCGATGCACTCATACTATTTCTCTGACATAAGCAATACTAGGCTACCTATAAACATACTATTAAAATATTGGCTTTTAACTTTTCAGAATAAAAGTAAGTCAATTGTTAGATTGTACATAATATTTTATTCTTCTTTCTCTCCCTAAATAATAAAATAACTTTTCTCTCTGCAAAAGCTCTTCTTCTCCGAAGTCTTCTCTTTCTATTTTCAGATCTACAATGGCCATGGATATTATTTCTCGCCAAAGCTTCTCTCCATCATTTTTATTTATGGTTCTTCTCATTCACCTCTCTCAACCAACCCGCAGTAACCCAACCGAAAACTACTCGCGACCCGCCTAACCCAAATCCGACTTAACCGTCTTTCTAATCGGTCGAAACTGGGCCTAGTATTCTGAACCGTGGATTGTGGCGGATGGGCTGTTTTAGGCCCGAATCCGACCCTACCCGACCGATGTCCACCCCTAATCTTAATAGTATTATTGAAAAAAATTGTACCCTCACTGCATGATGCCATCCCTCAGACCCCTCACAACAGAAGTGGTTAGAGAGAGTTTGACAAAAAAGTAGTTTTTGACTACCATATTTAGCACCTGCTGTGGTAGTTTTTTCTGAACAATAGTGACCATTTGAATCCACCCGTCCATAGTTGGATCTAATATTATGTCCCTGTAGTAATAATTACTAAGAAATTCCTTAGTACTCAAAGTGAGACTCATTTTTATATATAATAAAGACATGAAAACAAGTGTCGTAGAATTCCACGAAATGAGCTTTCACTAGAAATAACATCGCTCTAATTTATAACATCAATTATTCCGAAGTCAAAACCTTGTCATAAAAATTGGGAATAATAGGCCTTACGAATAATATGTTAGAAGAATTGAGAAAGGAAGAAAGAAAGAAATACAATTATTATTAAATGGTAAAAAAGTGATTACAAAGATAAACCAAATATGGTTTACATAGAAGATTACATCAATGACTAACTAACTTGTTCGGTACCGTGCTACCGATCGTGAGGATCGATATTATGCAGTTGGTAGATATTTTGTCCTTGATTTTATCTTTGTCTTCAGGCTGAGAGGAAAGTCTTGTTCGACCCGGGATGTTCGACCTTGAGGGGCGATGTTGAGGTGTTCGATCTTGAGATGTTCGAACTTGGAGGGCGAGGTTGTACCTGCAATGATACTCCGACGCTCAAGTCAGTATTTGAGAGAATGAGTGTTTGGTTAGAAAGTGCTTACCATTAATGAGCATTGAATGGGGTATTTATAGAGTTTTGAATGTGTTTGTGTTGTTTATTCTGAGCCAACCGATCTTGAGAAGACATCTGAGCCGTTGATTTGGTTGGGCTGTTAATGGGCCAATTTGTTAATGGGCCCTAAATGAGGGGTGCAATTATTATTTAAGACATATTACCATAACAGTGGCCCCCCAAGTCTGGTCGATTCGAGGAGCGAGCTTGACTTGATGGGCGACGTAGCCTTGTATTTTTGTCTTTGTTTTGAGTAGAAATTTCTTCAGTCTTGAGTTTATGTCGAGCCTGGGATTTTTGGCCGATGTTAAATGGTCGTCGATCTTCCGAGCGATGTAGATAGTTTTTGAATTCAGTGTTGCTTTGGAATCAGTGCCATCTTTATTGTTTCTGACAAAGCGTGATTTCACAGTGGCGGCGCGTGATGGTGACGTTTATTCTTCATCGTGCGAATTTTAATGGGCTAGGGTTTGGATGTGACGCTTCGACTTCCCGGCCCAGGCCCATAAAATTCGCTTTGCTATAAATAAAGGGTCTCACCTTCCCATTTATTGCTTGCTGATCATTTGTCTTCGTTTTATCGATCTTCGAGAGCTCCCGAGCTTCTTTAAAGTAAACGAGTTTGAAAAAGTTTCGAAGTACTTTTAAGGTCGGTTTCTGTGGATCGACAACCGTATTTCTCCAGATATAATCAACTTGCGGCTTAGTTCCGAGGTTAGTCTATTTTTGATTTTTCTTTACTTTTCTTTTCGTTTGTGCCTGGACTTCCCCCAGTCCCCTTTGATCTCAGAATGGGGGTCGTCAGGTCGGGTTCCGACTTGCTCGCGAACCCATTTTCGATCGTTATTCCTGACATTTCGTCCCCCATTCCTGTAGATTCGCTCTGGCGAGGACAAAACAAACTCGGAGAGACGTTACTCAGTACCGGAAAGAGTTTACGAGTGCGATGGCATCTGGTGGTGAAATCCCTGAGGTCCGTGCCGAGCCTTCCGAAGCCGCCGCCCCGGATGTGCAAGAGCACTCTGCTTCCGCCCCTGTGAGTGATAAGGCGGAAGATAATTTTGAGAGCGAAAGTTCTTCTCCTGCGACCGATGCTAATGAACCGAATGACGATACTCCCGAAGATGTGGAGGAGGATTGCTTGGTGGATGTGATGGCTGTTACTTCCGAGTCTGATGAGGAAATCCCAGTGGAGGAATCAGAGGGTTCCGAGGTCGATCTTGGGTCGAGTTCCGACTCTGCTGAAGAGTCCGATAGAGAGGGTGTCGAAGAACAAGTTGAATCTCGCCCTAAGAGCCAACCGGAGTCCAGCCGAGCTTCTGCCGTTTCTCAGGATGAGTACTCTAGTACTGGTTGCGGGGACCTTGACGTACCGGTGCGAGAGGTCTCCCAATATGATTGGGTTTCCAAAAATATTTTGGAGATCGAATCGTTGTACCAGCATGGGTTTAATTTGGAGAGGGTCGGGAGGAAAGCTTCGGGTCGCTCGAAGCGAATTTGGAGAGTTGAGGGAATGAAGAAGGGAGAGCATGTGGCTTTGTGGCCAGGAGAGCTTAAGTTTACTTTGTATCATATGCTGATAAACGAGATGAATATCAGGCCTCCTTTCACTTGGTTCGAGCAGACGGTCTTGGCGACTTTGGATGTTGCGCCTTCTCAGTTGCATCCAAACGCGTGGGCTTTTGTTCGAGCTTTTGAGCTAATGTGTCTTCATCTGGAGAGGCCGGTCTCGCCGTCGCTCTTTTTTCATTTGTTTGAGATCAATCGGAATAGTAGTGAGAATAAGTCCGGCCGTGAACACGTCAGTCTTCGTTCGAGGCGAGGTGCCAAGATTTTTAAAGCCTATGCGGACTCGTTGAAGGGGAATTGGAAGGAGTTATTTTATTGGGTCGAACCGGTGACCGACGAAGCGATTGAGAGAGTGGGAAAGTTTTCAGAGGATGGTCGGACTTTGGTGTCCACCAAGTTTCCCATTGGTTGGAGTCAGGCCCATTTTGAACGATCCACCAATTCCTTTTCGGTTGGTCAGAATCGTTTGAACGCTGCCGATCTTCTTACCAAGAGGATCCTGATGTTTATTTCTGAGAACATTCCGTTTTCAAAACATAAGTATCGGGGTATCCCTGCAGCTAAGATAGTTCAGGCCGGAAAGCGAAGACGAGTGCAAATTGTCTTAGGTAGCTTTGTTTTTCTTGCTATTGATATTTGCATATTTTTGACCGTAGTTTGTATGACCGATTTATGTTTCTTTTCCAGATACCATGGCCCCAAAGAAGCTCGCCGTAATGAAGGCGCTGGCGATGAGAAGCGTCGAGATATCTGGAGATGCTGAGGGGGTTGGTGTACCGCTTCCGACTTCTCCCCAGGCCGAGACTGTTGTTGGGACGGTTACTGCTGCTTCTCCGATAAATATCGTTACCCAGGAGGACCTTGCCTATGAGGCTATGGTCGATCTTGTTTCCAGTTCTCCTCCCCCGACTGCTCCCGAAGTTGGTGCGGGTACCTCGGGAAAAAGGGTGCGCACCGAGGCAAGTGGCGAGCAGAGGCCAGAAAAAAGGAGTAAGACTTCGAGGAGACCGAAGCATAAGAGTAAGACCGTACCCTTGGAGGAGGGTTTTTTGGAGCAGAATTACGCCCAATGGCGGGAGGATCCTGTCGGGGCGTCTGTTAAATTGTTGGCGAATTTGGCCGATGTTCATAGGATCGAGAAAGAAAAATACGAGCAGCGGGCTAAGGGTAAATGACATCACTGCTTTTTATATTCATAAAAACATCTCTTTCTTCATAAACTGATTTCCCTCATTTTTTCGATTTTGCAGCTTCGTTGGAGCTTGAGAAGTCAAAAATAGTGAAGCTCGTGGAGGACGTGGCTTTAAAATCGAGAGAGCTTGCTCGATCAAAGCAAGAACTTCTGGTTCTGAAGGAAAGCCAAGAGGAGGTTGTACGTCGGGCGGAGTTTGCGGAGAATCGTGTCAAGGAGCTTGAAGAAAGGGAAAAAGTTTTGGAGGGGGAGCTTGCCGAGGCCAACGAGAAGATCAAAGGTTTGGAGTTTCGTGTAGCTGGTTTGGAAGAGGATTTGAAGAAAGCATCTGAGGCACGGGTCGGTACGAGCGGCGATGCGGAGGCTCGAATTGCAGAGCTTGAGGCAGCCCTTCAGCAAAGCAGAAGAAATGCTAAAGAGGCGACAAAACTTGCAAATGAGGCTAGGAGGGAGGCTCGGGAAGCTGCTAATTCTGCAATTGAGCTGTACAAGGAGGGTTTTGAGTCCGCCCAGGAGCAAATTACTTTGGTCCATCCTTCTATAATTTTGGATCGGTCGATTATTGACGCCGACCATGAGGTAGAAGGGGGTCAGATCTTTAAGATCGATGCTCAGACGCAGACGAAGAGTGTGATATTCCCGACCTCCACTGCCTGATGTTGTAACAGCGTTTCTTTTGCAGAAGTTCCTGGTGTATGCTTTTACTTATGCATTTTTTGTATAGATCCGGAACTTCTGTTTGGTCTTTAGCTGGAGATATTTGTAACCTCTTTTTGGAATATGCTTATAAGGCCTTTACGAGCTTTAATGAATGCTTTTCGAATTTCGCATGCCATGTATGTCGTTTTTGCGAGTTTTTAACGAGTGCTTTTTAAATTCTGCACGTCGTGTGTGACGTAAAAACGTCGGTAATTGAGGAACTCGATTTACCGGTTTTGAACCTATAGGACAGTTTACTAGGACTCGGCCCAGATTTAACTCGCCCCATAGGGGTATCGGCAGCTGTGGCCGATGGTCGTTCGTAGGACGTTTCGATCCTTGAAGACCCGGTCTCTTTGAGATAGTTTGCCAAGACTCGGCTCGGATTTAACTGTTTTCTCAAAGAGTTTTTGACCTTTGGGTGGTCGCTTTTGGGAGATCTTTTAAGATCGGTCCCAGTTGATTCCTGTTGGGGGGAATTAAGTCCCTTCATTCTGTTTGATGAAAATCAAGAATGTGTGGCGACTTGAAAAAACTTTTGAGAAGTATTGAAAGCGTTTGAAAGAAATGTCAAGCTTCTTTGTTAATAGCTTATTTCGAGTTTACACAAGATCGGTGTGAGTGACTTCTTTCTAAGGATAATAACTTTTCAGTTTTGTTGCGTTCCAAGTTCTCTCAATCTTTCTTCCTTGGAGGGTCTCCAATTTAAAGGCTCCCGTGCCGGTTTTAGATAAAATTCGGTAGGGGCCTTCCCAGTTTGGGGCGAGCTTTCCTTGGGAGGCGTTTTTCTGACCGACGTCAGCCCTTCTGAGTACCAGATCGCCAGGATTGAAATCTCTGTGAACGACCTTGGTGTTGTATCTGGTTGCCACCTTTTGTTTGATGATCGCTTCTCGGAGCGAGGCTCGACCTCGGATTTCATCGATGAGGTCGAGTTCTTCTCTTAGGGCTTGATCGTTATTGCTTTGTGTTTTGGGATTTGCCGTTCTCCAACTAAGTTCGCCGATTTCGACGGGGATGACCGCCTCGCTGCCGTAGGAGAGCCTAAAAGGTGTTTCCCCAGTGGAGCTTTGGGGGGTCGTCCGGTATCCCCAGAGGACGTAAGGCAATTCTTCTACCCAATTTCCTTTAGCATCGTCCAAACGTCGTTTCAGCCCGTTTAGTATTACTTTGTTTGCAGCCTCTGCTTGACCGTTGGTTTGAGGGTGCTCTACTGAAGTGAAATGGTGTTTAATTTTAAGCTCGAACATTAGTTTGCGGAATCCTGTGTCTGTGAATTGCGTCCCGTTGTCTGTTACTACTACCTCGGGGATCCCGAACCTGCTCATAATGCTTTTTTTGAAGAACTTTATGCAGTTTTTTGCAGTGATGGTTGCCAGGGGTTCCGCTTCTATCCATTTACTGAAATAGTCTACGGCGACGATCAAGAATTTGACTTGTCCTGGTGCTTTTGCGAAAGGTCCGAGCAAGTCCATTCCCCACCATGCGAAGGGCCATGTGGAGGATAAACTCGTGAGGTCTGTGGGGGGAGCTATGTGCACATTGGCGTGGATTTGACATTTCTTGCACTTATTAAGATCGGTGTAGTCGACACACATACGCCATTTTCCGTTAGACTTCTTCACCAGGACAGGGTTTGATAACCAAGTTGTGTATTTAACCTCAGAGATAAAGTTGGCTCGGATGAGGTCGTCTACTGCTAAGGTGGCAGCAATGGCTTTTTCTCTGCTTTGGGCCCGCTTTCTTTGGGCGATCCATTTTGCTTCTGGGTCAATTGCGAGGCGATGGCAGGCAATCTCTGGCGGGATCCCAGGCATGTCTTCGGCCGACCAAGCAAAGATGTCTTTGAAATCTTTAAGACATTGGGTTAATTCGGTCTTGATCTTTTCTGGAAGGTCGATCCCTATTTTGATTTTTTGGGAGGGGTCTGAACCGAGTTGTGTTTCGACGAACTTTCCATCAGGCTCTGGTCTTCTGATTTTGCGTTTGAGCTCTTTTGTTAGCTCGTCGACATCTATCTGTTTTTCGACATCCGGACCGCAGTTGGTTCCTACGTTAGTGGCGGTGTTAACTTCAGTCGATCTCCCTTTTGGCATTTTGGGAGTCGCCAGTTCTTCCGAAGGGGGAACCCCTTCATGCTCCGAAGCTTTTCTTTCGTTCTTAGTCCATAGGAAAAAACACCTGGAGGCCGACTCTAAGTCAGAGTTTAAAGTGATAACTCTGTCGCAAAGAGAGTGGAACTTCATCTTTAAGTGAGTGGTGGATGTAACCGCCCCGAGCCTGCCGAGGGTCGGTCTTCCTATAATGCCGTTGTATATGGATTCACAAGGCAAGACGAGGAATTTGGTTCTGATGGTTCGGACCATTGGTTCGGTTCCGTAGGTAACCATTAGCTCCAGATGTCCAAGGGGTTTCGTTCGAGATCCGTTAAAACCGGACAAAGCCGTCCCTCTATAAGGGGTGAGTTCCTCTTTATCGATCCCCATTTTGCTCAGAAGATCGATAAAGATGATGTCTGATGAGCTCCCCTGATCGACCAGGATTCTACGTACCTCTTTGTTGGCTATGATTGCCGATATCAAGAGAGGTACGTGTTTGTTAGCTTTTCCGTCAATAAGGTCGTTGTCACTAAAAGATAATGGAGGTCGGTTAGTCTTGACCGGGGTCGCTGACGTTGAAGCCACGCACAACAATTCCTTCCATTTTCTCTTCATGGATTTTCCCGATCCTTCATGATCGAATCCCCCAGTTATCATCATGATAACCGAGCGTTTTTTATCCAGCTCTTCGCGGTCTGCGTCGATCACTTCTTTTCCTTTTGCCCTGAGGTTTTCATTTCTTTCTCTTCCGAGGTTGTCAGATCGTTCTCCCTCCCTTTTGACATAAGAAGATAGTTTTCCCCTTTTTATTAAATCTTCTATGTCATCTTTTAGGGCGTTGCAATGGTTTGTGTCATGGCCATTGCTTCTGTGGTATCGGCAGTATTTGTTGGCCTTCTGCCCAGGTCGGCTAGGCAAGGACCTGGGAGGCTTGACGTCCCTGAATTCGACGTTCCAACATTCCCCTAGTAACTGGGCGTTGGAGACGTTGAGTTCGGTGTATATCTGGTGACGATTTTTCTTACCGGTGTTCCACGAGTTTTTACGAGGGTCGATCTCGACGTGGCGTTTTGATGGTTCTGCATGTGACGACGTTTTATCGACCTTGGAATTTTCTTCTTCGTTAATAAAGCACTGGGATAGTTCGAGGAATTCCTGAAGGGTGTTGGGTTCCCATGTGTTGATGTGCTTTCGGAACGAGCTTCCAGGTAGCAGACCTTGGGCCATGAAGAAAATTCGAAAAGCGTCGTCTAACTGCCGAACCTGAAGAGCTTCAACATTGAATCGCTCTATATATTCCCTCAGGGGTTCATTTACTTTCTGGACAATAGACGATAGAACATTTTTGTTTTTGGGTTTGCTCTTGGAATGGGCAAAGTGCACCGAGAAGTGTTTTGCTAACTGGTCCCATGAGGAGATGGTATTCGACCTTAACGTCCGAAACCATTCGGAAGCCATTTTGTCTAGGGTTAAAGGGAATATTCGGCATTTCATTTCCATGGGTACATTTCGATACTGCATGGTCGTGTCAAATTGGTCTAGATGCCTGTCGGGGTCGCCCGTTCCGTCGTAAGTTTTCAAACCTCCAGGGGGTTTCTCGAGATACCGGGGAACCCGGAAGTTGTCAATCGATCTTGTGAAAGGACCTTTTCGCCCCGGTTGATTAGCCCGTGACAGTGGTTGGCGTCGGTGATGGGGTTCAGGATGTCCGTATCGTCGTGTTTGATTGTTTTGAACGCTGTCATGGCTTCTCGATCGTCTCCTTGACGAGGTCGAGCCTTCAATTTGGCGAGCCGGAGGAGAACGGGAACCATTCCCTCGGTGGCGGCGTGGAGGAGAATGAGGATCATCAAGATCGTCATATTGTCGAGCTGATGGAGAACGGGAATCACTCCCTTGGTGGCGGCGTGGCAGAGAATGAGGATCATCAAGATCGTCGTATTGGCGAGCCGGAGGAGAACGGGAACCATTCCCTCGGTGGCGGCGCGGCGGGGAGCGATGAGTGAGCTTTCTCCGAGGGGGTGATCGATGAAAAAGTCTCCTTCGAGTTGGGCGTCGTTCTTCCAGTGAGCTCTGCCCGGATGATTGTTGATCCAGGACGTTTCGATTTTGCAGTCTCGCTACTTCGGATTCGAGGTTGGCGAAACGATTGTTTCTTTCTTCACTTACTGCTTCTTGCCGAGCCAATAGCTGAACGAGCTGTTGAACCGCGTCTGTCAAGGTCGGGAGTAATTGGGGGGGAGGTGGTAAGCTCGTCTCATCTGCGCCCGATTGTGCTCGGGAAGGTCCCGTGTTGGGAAGTCGGCTTGGTGTTTGTGACGAATTTGTGAGTCCCTGGACGTAGCCTTCAGGAGTTTGCTGAGGGCCGAGGTCAGGTTCGGCCATGAGACGAGTCGGTATCGAGCGGCGTGTTGGTGCCATTCAATAAGTTCAAGGAGATGGTGAGAAAAATCGGGTACTGTTAGCTCCCACTGTGGTCGCCAATGTTCGGTACCGTGCTACCGATCGTGAGGATCGATATTATGCAGTTGGTAGATATTTTGTCCTTGATTTTATCTTTGTCTTCAGGCTGAGAGGAAAGTCTTGTTCGACCCGGGATGTTCGACCTTGAGGGGCGATGTTGAGGTGTTCGATCTTGAGATGTTCGAACTTGGAGGGCGAGGTTGTACCTGCAATGATACTCCGACGCTCAAGTCAGTATTTGAGAGAATGAGTGTTTGGTTAGAAAGTGCTTACCATTAATGAGCATTGAATGGGGTATTTATAGAGTTTTGAATGTGTTTGTGTTGTTTATTCTGAGCCAACCGATCTTGAGAAGACATCTGAGCCGTTGATTTGGTTGGGCTGTTAATGGGCCAATTTGTTAATGGGCCCTAAATGAGGGGTGCAATTATTATTTAAGACATATTACCATAACATAACTTAATAACTACTTAATAACCAACCAACTTACTTTTATCTTTAATAATAGGATAAGTGATTTTACCCGTTCATATTTATACTGTCAATATGTACAATTAAATTTGCTTGTTCTTCCATGGAGCAATATGCCTAAAACTTTAAGAGCTAATGGAATCCCATTGGCATAATTTAATACCTTTTCAGATAAGTCTGCATAAGTTTCTATGGGATAGTTTTGTCTGAAGGCATTTAAACTGAAGAGTCGTAGAGAATCTTGAAAGTCCATCTCCTTCACTTCATATATTTCATTAGCAACATTCTTAAGCACTTGCATGTCTCTACTAGTTTTGTTGCTTTATTTAGAAAATCAATAGCAACATATAAATTATATCATAATGTTAATTGCATTTAGTACGGTAAGGTTATTTCAACTCTAAGTAACCACATAGAAAACATTTTATCATATAAGAATTAGGAAGCTTGACTCGCACGCGCGTGATAAGGAAATTGTAAAGGTATAAACAAGGTTTATCAAGATAGAGACTCTAACAAACTCACTATGAGTGTTAGGGAATCAATCTGGCATCTGACGAGCTTATGGTAATCCTCTCCTAAAAAAGTGTCTCGTTAATTGACTCCTGAGAAAGTTTGTGGGATGACGCCTCAATTCACAACTATTGACGAGACACTTCTTTAGATATAAGGGAGTGTTGGGAAAAATCCAAGTTCCACATTGACTAGAGATATGGTCTCAAAAGAGTTTATAAGTGGGAGATAACCCTTACCTTACAAGCCGGTTTTGTGGGATTGAACTACGAACAGAGCTCGAGAATGCTGCATCAGATGTGTCAAACCTGTTTTCCAAAATTGAGCGGAAGGATAAAATTGAAGAAGGAAATAGAATACTTATCCAGAAGTTCCAGTCTCAGTTAGCTCAGCAACTTGAAGCTTTGCACAAGACAGTTTCAGCATCCGTAATGCATCAAGAACATCAACTGAAGGACATGGAAGAAGATATGCAGTCTTTTGTGTCAACAAAAGCAGAGGCCACTGAAGATCTTAGAGTAAGGGTAGGAAAGTTGAAGAACATGTATGGTTCTGGCATTAAAACTTTGGATAATCTTGCCGAGGAGCTTAAAGTAAATAACCAATCAACTTATGAAGACTTGAAATCTGAAGTAGCTAAGCATTCATCTACCTTGGAGGATCTTTTCAAAGGAATCGCCTTAGAAGCTGATTCGTTACTGAATGATCTTCAAAATAGTCTTCACACGCAAGAGGCCAGTTTAACTGTTTATGCTCGTCAACAACGACAGGCACATGCCAGAGCCGTTGAGATCTTAGAATGTGGTTAAAGCCTAACTCAACCCCACAAAACTGGCTTGTAAGGTAAGGGTTGTCTCTCACTTATAAACTATTTTGAGACCATATCTCTAGTCAATGTGGAACTTGGGTTTTTCCCAATAGGGAGAATAACAAGGGAAGCTTTCTTATGCCCTATGTGTGTATTCCCCAAGGAATCTATAGAAGGGAATAGCTCTTGAAAGGATATCTAAACTCTATAGGAGCGTGTGACTCATCCATGAGTCAAGGTCAACACCAATGTGACTCATTGACAACTCATAACAACTCATAAAAAGTCATAGTCAACTGTAATCAAGTAGTGTCATTATGTAGGTTTATTTCTCTCCTTAATTGTAGCTATGGTGTATCAATATTATTCATTGTATAGTTGACCATCTCTCTCCATAAATAGAGAGTATACTCCTCATTGTAAATCAATCAAATTCAATACACAATTATATCGATTCATATGGTATCAGTTGCTCTTGCTTAACAAGCATCTCAATCCAAACACTCTCATCACCATGTCTGCTCATTCACTTTCCATTGGTCAAACTGACACCAAGTCAGTTCTTATCCTCAATGTTCAGGCCAATACCAAACTCAATGGCACCAATTTTCCAGCATGGATGGTGCAATTCACTGCGCTGTTGATCGGTTATGATCTCTTCGGTTTTGTTGATGAAACGACAAAATCACCTGCTGAAAATCACGCAGACTTTACCTACTGGGTGAGACAAGACAAACTCATCCTTCATGCTATTCTATCATCAGTTGATGCATCCATCATTACCATGCTTGGTAATGTCAAAAACTCAAAACAAGCTTGGGATATCCTTAACAAGATGTTTGCAAGCAAAACATGGGCACGTGCCATGCATCTCAAGGAACGCTTAACCCGTTCTTCTAAGGGATCCAAATCCGTATCTGAATACCTCCAAGGTATAAAAATGATTTCTGATGAACTTGCAATCATCAACAAACCGATCGATGATGATGATCTTGTGATTCATGCTCTCAATGGCCTTGGATCTGAGTTTAAAGAGGTCTCTGCAGCCCTTTAGAACTCGTGAGAATGCCATTGCATGTGATGAACTTCATGATCTCTTGGTCGATCATGAAACCTTCCTTCAAGGAGATCAAGAATCAACAATCATTCCAACTGCTCAAATGGCCTACAGAGGTAAGCCAAACTATCAAAAAAGAGGACCTGTCAACAACAGATCTGATTCACAAGGACAGTCCAATAGGCCTATCTGTCAATATTGCGACAAAATTGGACACACTGCCAAGGTGTGTTACAAGCTGCATGGATATCCACCGAAAAATGGATACCCTCACAAAAATACTGCAAAGCCAACTGCTCACTCTGCCATGTACACGCCTCATGCTGCTGAATCTGATTGGATCCTGGACTCCGGAGCCACTCACCATCTCACCAACACTCTTGATGATCTTCACATCACAACTCCATACCAGGGAAAAGATCAAATCACTATAGGAGATGGTAATACTATTCCTATATCACATGTTGGTAAGGCTAATTTATCTATTCAAAATCACACATTACACCTTCCCAAAGTCTTTCATGTTCCTAATATTTCTTGCAAGTTATTATCTGTCTCCAACTTATGCAAGACTAACCCAATTTCTATTGAATTCTTTCATGATTATTACTTGATAAAGGACTTGAAGACAAAGGCTCCTCTTCTAAAAGGTTTGCATAAGGCTGGGCTCTACTACCTACCAAGACTTCTCAGAAACTATCAAGCCCTCACTACAATAAAACAACAACCATGGCATCACATACTAGGACATCCAAATAACCACATCATGAAACATCTATCTTCCCTACATAAAATAAAACAATGCATCAACAACCCGTGCATCTCATGTAATATCTCAAAAAGTCACAAATTGCCCTTTAATACCTCAAATATAAAGAGCACTAGACCTCTTGAGATCATTTATTCAGATGTATGGGGACCTGCTCCCATTAGGTCCTTAGATGGTTATTTGTACTATCTCATATTTGTTGATCATTTCTCAAAATATATTTGGCTATATCCCATGAAATACAAATCTGATGTCTCATTACTTTTTCCACAATTCCAAAAACTTGTTGAAAAATATTTTAACTTGCCAATTGTAGCCTTATACTCTGACAATGGAGGAGAGTACATCAAACTCAAATCCTACCTATCCTCACATGGCATATCGCATTACACAACACCCCCTCATACACCTGAGTTAAACTCCACCGCTGAGAGAAGACACAGACACTTAGCTGAAACTGCTAGGGCACTCTTACATCATGCAAACTTACCATCTCAATTTTGGTCATTTGCATTCACTATGGCAGCATACTTGATAAACAGATTACCCACCCCAAACCTTAACATGCAGTCACCATACTTCACCCTTCACAAACAACACCACAACATCCGTCATCTTCATTCCTTCAGATGCCTATGCTTCCCATGGCTTAAACCTTACACCCACCACAAACTACAACCGAAATCTATATCATGTATATTCATCGGTTACTCACCCTCCCAATATGCCTACCAATGTCTAGATCCCAAAACCAACAAAACTTATACCTCACGCCATGTTGTCTTTCATGACAACCAATTCCCCTATCCAACCTTCACTCAAACTACACCAGCTGCCAACCCATCCACAACAAACAATGCAACACAACCTCATATTATACTCCCCATAAACCCAACTCCACCACACCCTCAAGCACCAAATTCACCCACAGCACCACCACCTCCCACGCCAGAAGCAATCCTTCCTGAGGTTCAATTGTCTCCAAGCACTTCATCAGGTAATGATCCTTCTCCAACACACAATATTCCTCCTTCAACTAATCGCATCATTACTAGATCTCAGAACAATATTTTCAAACCAAAAAAATTCTTTCATGCATCACATCACCCACTTCCTGAGAACCTAGAACCATCTAATGTAAGACAAGCAATGCAGCACCCTCAATGGAGACAAGCAATATCAGAAGAGTTCAATGCTCTAATCAGGAATGGTACATGGTCTCTTGTCCCACCACCAAAGCATCACAACATAGTGGATTGCAAGTGGTTATTTCGCATCAAGCGCAATCCAGATGGCACTATTGCTCGTCACAAAGCAAGATTAGTGGCAAAGGGATTTACACAATGCCCTGGTGTAGACTTCAAAGAAATCTTTGCACCTGTGGTCCGACCTCAAACCATCAAAATCATTCTCACCGCTGCTTTGACACAAGGGTGGCAAATGCACCAACTTGATGTTAACAACGCCTTTCTCCAAGGGTCACTAAGTGAAGACGTATACATGGCCCAACCTCCAGGACTCAAAGACTCACAACATCCAACCTATGTTTGCAAACTTCACAAAGCTATTTATGGCCTAAGACAAGCGCCACGAGCTTGGCATGATGAGCTCAAAACATTCATCACTTCTCACGGCTTCACTACCAGCAAAAGTGATCCCTCATTGTTCATTTATTCCTCAGGTAATACACTTGCATATTTTCTGGTCTATGTGGATGATCTACTCTTAACAGGCAATGATGTGTCCTTTCTTCATCACTTCATTCAATCACTATCCAACCGATTCTCTCTAAAAAACATGGGAGCCTCACACTACTTCCTTGGCATTGAGCTCATTCCTTCAAAATCAGGCTTATTTCTCTCTCAACATAAATTCATTCGAGATATTCTTGAGAGGTTTGATATGGATGCAGCAAAACCCACACACACGCCTCTCTCCACAACAGCAACCCTCACGCTCAATGATGGCACAGCTGCAGCAGATTCTACTCTTTATAGACAAATCATTGGTGCACTGCAGTACCTCAATCTTACAAGACCTGACCTTTCCTTTGCAATCAAAAAACTCTCTCAGTTCATGCATAAGCCTACCAGCCTTCATTTTCAACATCTAAAAAGGCTACTTAGATATCTCAAAGCCACAATAAACTTTGGGATCCTGCTCAGAAAAACTCAAGATCTCACTCTTCAAGCATACACAGACGCTGACTGGGGTGGTAATACAGATGATCGCACCTCAACATCTGCGTATTTAATATATCTTGGGGGCAATCCAGTCTCTTGGCTCTCACAAACAACGCACTGTTGCTCGGTCCTCAACTGAGGCTGAATATCGAGCAGTAGCCACTGCCACCGCTGAAATTATGTTGATAACAAATCTCTTGTCTGAATTGCACATTCCACTCACAAGGCCACCATTACTTCTTTGTGATAATGTAGGTGCCACATACCTTTGTTCCAATCCAGTGCTTCACTCCAAAATGAAACACATCTCCTTGGACTATCACTTTGTTCGTGAACAAGTACGGGATGGAAAATTACAAGTCTCTCATGTCTCTACCAAGGATCAGGTTGCCGACCTTCTCACTAAGCCTTTACCACGAGCTAAATTTGAAGAATTACGGTCCAAAGTGCAAGTTACTGATGGTAACTTCATCTTGAGGGGGCGTATAGGAGCGTGTGACTCATCCATGAGTCAAGGTCAACACCAATGTGACTCATTGACAACTCATAACAAGTCATAGTCAACTGTAATCAAGTAGTGTCATTATGTAGGTTTATTTCTCTCCTTAATTGTAGCTATGGTGTATCAATACTATTCATTGTATAGTTGACTATCTCTCTCCATAAATAGAGAGTATACTCCTCATTGTAAATCAATCAAATTCAATACACAATTATATCGATTCATAACCTCTATGATCGATGTAGTATCAGAGTTATTGGTATGGTGAATGAATGAATGTTTGTCTTTCTCTTTGACATTTATATTTAACTAATTTATTCAAAGTATTAAACCTTGCTTGATTGATGACATAAATCATACTTGGGTTTGGAGTTTATGTACCTCAGGTTGATAATTAGTTAAAAGGCCCTATAAATGGTTAGAAAGGCGAATGGAGTTATCCATGGAAGGAATTAAATGGAGTTGAATTTAGAAGCAAAACATTTCAGACAATGTTGACTACTTCCTATTAGAAATACCTCATAATGTCATTCCTACTTCTAATATTAGGAAAAGGAAATTGACATAGCTATATCACGTCCTATGTGCCTACAAAGGTGAGAAGAACTTGGTTTGTTTAGTTGATTGCTTGTTTTATGCTTTGTTTGGTTTATGAAAGAAAGATAGAGGAAAAGAAGAGAAGAGAAAATGAGATTATTGTTTATTCGTTTGATTTAGGAGAAAATGAAATGGAAAAGGTATATTAATTTCTCATATAAAAATAGGATTTATATATTATTTATAATAGTATAAAAACAATATCCTTTTAGTTATATACAATGTATAAATATATTCAATTTAATATATATACTTTATAATTTCAGCTTAGCTATTTATAAATATATTAATTCAATTTAATATATCTAAGCAATGTTTTGTATATTAAATATTAAAACAAAATGTAAGAAAAAACAACATTAAAAGTTTTGCAAGCAAGGGCAACTAGGTAATTTAACTCAACTTATCATGGTTGTACACATTTCTTCTCAATTTGGGAGGAAACAACATTTGTCTTGAATTTTGTGAAATACTCCCTTCCTCTACTTTTCTTTGCACAACCAAAGGGTGGAATTTTTTTTGGTTTTTGTGATTTCTTTCCCTCATTTGACTTTTCCTTTCTCTTCTAACGTTCCAAATACACGCTTATAGTTTGTTTGGATTTGCATTGGGTTTACAGAAACCATGGTCGGTTTCCATGTCCAAACAGAAGCTTGGAATACTAGCTTCAAAGACGTGGATTTTCACGACACAGACGTAAGATTCAACGTGTAACCAAGAATCCAAACACATACTTAGTGTGCTAGCTCTAACCAAGTTCGGATGGAATATTGGAGACAGGGTCTTGAAGTAAAGTGACCTAATAGTGAGTAGTGACCCTAAGGTATATAAGTGGCTCCATGACCAAATTGACATTACATTTGGGTTCCGACGGTAATCTAGATTGTTTGTATTTTCACAAAAAGAAGATTGTTTGTGCACAAGAAATTAATAGTTATTAAGAGAGAGATTGAAGGAGAGGATCCAATCTAAAAATTTTCCTTAAAAAAATCACAAAAAATGTATGTAATTTTTTGAATAATAAAAATAAACGCTTCCTAGAATAACAAAAAAATTACACTCATAAATAATCACCTAGAAAGGAAACAAAACCGTGTTTCTTTATTTTGAAAATCATTCTCAAATTTTGTTTTTAAATTTTTGGATATATTTAAAAGTATAATATTAATTATATGAATACAGTGGGTACCTAATCTATATCTATATCTATATATTAAACAATTGAGAATGCATCTCAATAAATGACATTACACATGTCATTTTCTCATGCATTTGCTAATTAATTCGCTTGCTTTAGGAAAGAATTTCATATTAAATAATTAATTGAATTTAAATATTCAAATTATGCAAATAATGAAATCCATCTAACACATATGGAAATAATTTTTGACATTCTGATTCACAATTAAACATTATCTTAACCTGTCAAATTAGTTACAATTTTCGAATTTCAAGTGGCAAAGATTTCCCACCACAATGAAATGAAATTACTTCTATAAATTTTGGTCATTTCAATGAGTATTTCTAAGTGGTAATTTTTTGACCACATAAATAAGGACAAGGGCTGAATATAATATTTTTTAAGTGGTACTTTTTTGACCACGTAAATAATGAATCTTTTTGAATCACATATTATTGGCATCTTCTTACATATGCAATAGAGTGATATTCAATTTGCCCACAAAACCAAAGAAACCTTTTTTTGACGTAAAAAAAAAGACCTTTTGATTTTTTGAATGAGAGAGAACAATGATACTAAAAAATGTAAGGCTAAGCAAGTGGCGGCAACTCCGTAGTTGATACCACCCGTCTCATTCTATAATCCTTCTCCTTAGTATTCCTCCTGTTACCATTCCTTTTTTGGTGTGTCGCAAAGATGAGTGTTGATGAGTTTAGGGATTATAGTTCTGAGCTGTGAGAGGAAGACAACCTAAAATACTAACACATCAAGGTTTGCGCCTTGAAATGGAGGGTGAAGCTTTTCACGATCTCCACCTTCATGTGCACCCACGCAGAAGATGAAAACCTATAAACTTAATCTCGCCATGAGAAATGGGAATGGTTCAATTCCCATTTACATGTAGCTTTTGTTTTATTTTCTTCTACAATAGTTGTTGCACCGGTTAGGTAAGAATAAATGAGTATATTATTCTTCATTCATGTTTTAATGTTCTAATTTTATTGTCTGGCTTAAGAATGATTTACATACCCAATCTTACTGTTATATTTTTCGTTATTAAATTTGATAGTCTTTTGCTGACTTTGCTCACATGTTTGTCTGGCTTTCCTAGATGTTTACTATGACAATGAGAGGAATTGAAGGTGCCTTTTATCATAAACAGAATTTTCCAAATGGCTATCGAACTTTTTGATTTTTGTAGGACTAATGTCAAGTAAGTATATGCAACATTCTTAGAGCCTGCAAGCTTTATTGCTCACAATTCATCAATTTGAGATCTTGTGTTGTAAGATTTTGAAATTGAATAAAACTTCAATAAATAATGCATTTGTTGGATTTTAACCGTGTATCCTCAGAAAAGAATACTCCAAAGAGTTATCTTGCTGAAATTCAAGGTACATCCGGGAGGGAGCTTTTTAATTTGATAATTGTCTATGGGTGTTGCTTCAATAATTGATATAAAAGTAAGTAGGATGGGTCGAAAATGATAGATAGCAGAAATGCAAAAGGGGAAGGAACTCAAATACATGTAAGGTTGATATTAGGAATCTCCGTTACAAGCACTACTCTGCAAACTTCAAATTTCTTACTCAGTCTTGACTTGAGGTTTCGCAAAAGTTGTGCAAATGGAGCAAGTAAAGGACGAGAGACTGGGAGGTAGACGACTCAAAAATTGTGCAATTCCTTGACCAGATATATGATCGACATGGCCATGTCATGACATGCTCATCAATATCGTTATTATTTAGAGATTCATGAGTATGAGATGAAGAATTCTAATCACCATAATATGATATCATTTGTGCTTAAAAAATAAAATTAACATGAAATTTTGATGGTTTAAATATTATTTTCAAATTACAAAAAATACCACTATTTACCTATACGTGCATTTTGCTACTATAGCTTACAAAATATAATTTATTCGACAACAATTTTCAATGACATATTTATACCCGTGCATGGCACGGGTTATTTATTCTAGTAGATATAGATATATAAACTAAACATTAAGAGCCGTTTGTTATGGATTAAAAAATAAGTGATTTTATTGTTAAATAATTTAGAAATTAGTTTTTAGAAATTGTTAAATAAATGACTTATTTTAAAAAATATTATTCTTTAAAAAATGATTTTTATGAGAAGCTACTCAAAACAGATTCACATTTAAAGTAGTTATTAGGTTCTCATTTTTATAAAAATGAAAATCTTAACAAACGAATGACAACCCTCTAAAAATAATCATTTTTTAAAAAGCTCTAACAAGGATCCTAAGAGTATGTTTTACAGTTTTTTTTTTAAAAAATAATCATTTTTTTAATTAAATAATCACTTTTAGAAGTTTTCCATCCGTTTGTTATAACTTTTTAAAAAATAAGAATCTAGAAATAATTTAAAAACTGTTTCAAATGAGAATATGTTTTGAGTAGTTTCTCATAAAAATCATTTTTTAAAGAATAATTTTTTTTAAAAAGTGATTTTTTCATTATGTTACACAAACACAAAACAACTTCACATAACCAACACCGCTGGCCTAGTGACTTAATCTATCCTAGGACACGGGGGGTCGACCCGGTGCTCCCGGGTTCGATTCCCGCAGTGGAAAAACTCAGTATTGGCCAGTGCAAAATTTGATCCTAAGCACGATCGGAGATTAGTCTTTCGTTGAAAGCGTTGGGACACTCCGTGGGTAGTCAGCGATGGTCCGAACCAAAATCAACTTCACATTTTCTTAAAAATCTCTACAAACTAAACTCTAAATTTTATAATAACAAAATCACTTATTTTTTAATCAGTAACAAACGGGCCCTAAATCATCAATATAATTTCTATACTATCGTTACGTTTTGTATTCAATCTCTATACTTCTTTTATTAGTAGTTTTGTGGATTATATTGACGAGCGAAAGATACATTCAGGGCCAAAATAACTAATAAAAAAATACAATTTGAGAATTAAAGTGACTAACTAAAAAGATATTTAGGGACGTACTTATAATTTTATAATTTTGATACATTTAAAGACTATAACGACCACGCGTCATACATTTAAGAACTAAAATTACGGTTTACACGTAACTTATAATTCACCGTTGGAGTAACGAACAAGAATAATCTGATGGTTCGGGTCGGGGCTCCGAAAGAAACGGTTACATCCATTTGGCGAAACCCTACCAAAACCCTGAATTTCGTTTCGTTGCAAAAACCTCTGGTGCAAGCTGCTGCAATGGCGAAAACATATGCGGCAGGTTTATTATCAGCCATAGCCGCCACAGCATCTGGTTTATCTCAAAATGCTTTTTCCGATACCTCCATTCCTTCTTCTTCTTCGAATGCTGCTTCAGAAACTCAACCACCGTCTCAAAAAGTGCGAAACGATCATCCAAGAACAACTTCTGCTGGTTTCGATCCAGAAGCTCTCGAAAGAGGTTCTAAGGCTCTCAAGGAAATTGCTGCTTCTGGGAACGCCAAAAAGGTGAAATCTCCTTTCATTTCATTTTAAAATTTAACTTCACTCACCTTCTTTTTTTGTTTGCATCGTTTTGAGTTATCTTTTTTGTTCCCTTTCATTGAAGATATTTGAAAACCTAAAAAAACAAGAGGAGACAAAGCAAGCGGAATTTGCTGCAAAAGCTGCTGAGTTTCATCAATTGAAAGCACAACAAGAGACTGTAAGTGTTCAATTTATCTGCTTTAGTAATATTCTACTCTTTCCAATGTTCATCATCATACACACTAAAGCAATTTAGCTGTGAGTTCAATCCTGTTCTTTCTCCAAAGTGTCACTTTCCAAACAATCTGATTTGAATTTTCAGCAGCTTGCGTTATATTTTCCTTTAGATTTCTTTTTCTGTTTCAAATAAATAATGCGATTGGTTACTGGTGTTTTGTCTGAGTTGGATGTTCGTGAGTTGGAATTTGGAAGAGGATGTGATCACCAATAAGTTCTTAGAATTTTAGTTTCCTTAGTTAAACTTCTACATTTGTTGAAAAAGACATTTTGCCTATGGTTATTAGCAACAGGCAATTAAATTAGAAACAAGGAACAGATCTGAAGCCATCGTTTCAATCAAATTTAAAATGTCATTTATTTTTTCATGCTTAAAAAGATTCATTTTGCCTATGGTATCTGATATCCAGATTCCATGATTTTGTATTGTTGTAGCTGGGCGTCTTGTTTTAAGGGCATACAGAATTTTTTTACCATTGAGACACAGAGGCTTTCTGTCTTTCCATATAATCCTTGTTACTATTTACCTGTTTACAATTTTTTAATACACAAGGTCCTTTTGTAATAAAAACCAAATGTTTTTTTTTTGATGTAGTTTTTAGAACAATTTAGCTCTGCCTCTGCTATCAATGCAGCTGAGGGATTGGGACAGCTTTACTACTTAAATGAGAGATAAAGAATAGGACTATGGGGTAAACACTGATAAATTCACCTGTCTCTGTATAAAAAGTTAAAAACAGAGAGAATTGGAGAGCAACCAAGGCTCATGTTGCTTGATTATTTGGACAGACACGAGCAGAATAAGTGTCCTATTAACACGACACAAGAAAATTATAATATTATGTACGATCTCCAATGTGAACTACATGGGGAAATGAAGTTTAATGTCAGGGAAATTTATACTGCATTATTCTGCTTATCTTCTGTTAGGATCCAAAAATTTATTCCCGCTTTCCTTAGTGATCTGTTGTTTGAGGAGTTCCTTCCTGAAAGATATCAAATATAGAGAAATGATGATGGAAAAGGCCTGATTATTCTATTCAATTTCAAAGTATTTCACAGGATATTACAATTTCCTTAAAATCATATTATGAAAGTAGCAAGCCTCCCGAGTATCCCAGTCCGAAGGTTTCTCCCATTAAGGCTTTGAGATAGAAGAGTGAAACACAATGACAGGAGTTACATAGAGAGCAGTGTCAGAAAAGTTATCATGAACAAGGGTTTTTTTTTACTAAAAAAAGATGTTATTAATTAAAAGCCGATGAGAGGGAAATGCTTGTGCAAATTTTTTGACTTAGTTGGGGTTCATGGAAATAATTCTATCCGCTTTTTTGGATACTCCTCCTAGAGGCTTGGTTGACATTCTACATGCTGACATATTGGGTGCTCAATTTGTAAGGCATTAGGCCTCCTTTTTTCTTTTTATTTTTGCCTTTGTAACCAAAAAAAAGCTGATCAGAGTGTTACAAGATGGAATGTACACTTATGTCCCCAAATTGGTGATGTGCAAAGTATATAAGATGACTAATTTTGTAAATTCAACAACCCATTTAGTTATTAAATTGATAGTAGACTAGTAAAACCTTTTTGCTTGCTTCTGTTATGTGTATATCTCGTGTTTTGTTTACCAGCATATTAATTTGTTTGCCTGGCATGGCAGGAAAGACAAAGGATTCTATACGATGAACAAAAAAAGCTGGCCCAGCATCAGGCACAAACAAAATCCCAGATGGCAAAATATGAGGATGAGTTGGCAAGGAAGAGGATGCAGGTATCAAACCTTTTGAATCTTGGGGATTTGTATTTTTTTCATCGTATGAGTCTTTCTCATTAGCGCGCTCTCATTGTCAGGCAGAAAATGAATACAATAGAACGAGGAACGAAGAGCTGGTCAAACTACAAGAAGAGTCATCAATCAGACTGGAGCAAGCTCGACGTGCAACAGAAGAGCAGATTCAAGCACAACGAAGGCAAACTGAAAGAGAGAAGGCTGATATTGAGCATGAAACAATCAGAGTAAGGGCTATGGCAGAAGCGGAAGCAAGAGCCCATGAAGCAAAGCTAGCTGAAGATGTTAACAGGCGAATACTAATTGACCGTGCTAATGCAGAGCGAGAAAAATGGCTTGCTGCCATAAATACTACATTTGACCATATTGGAGGTACATTTCTGGAAGATGCACACTATGCATTATGCTAGGTTGACAATCTAAGAAGACGACAATTATCTCTACATTTTTGCATTTGTGGACTTGAATGCACAGACTATCGTTATGTATATATGCTTTTGCTTTTTAAAAGGAAACTTCACAGGTTTTTTGGGTGGTGATGTGTTATTTTATCTATTTTATTTTCATGATGTTGTTTAGTGTGTCTTTATTTTCGCGGTCGGTATGTAATGGATGTGCCGTAGCGTCAAAGCAACTACCTCTAGCTTTGGCTTGAACACAAGGTGAAAGCCGTTCTACCATGGAAACAAACACTATTATTCATTGATTGACATTATAGTAGTTAGTTGGTTGCATTATTATTTACTTTTTTCGTCCTTATATATTGTTTCCCATGTCATGATGCGTTGTAGCTCAATATATTGATGGACTCCATCTATATTTTTACATGACTGGGTTAGACAAAGGCTTTACCATCCCCACTCACTATCTTTTGCAGGGGGCTTTAAAGCCATTCTAACAGATCAAAATAAGTTGGTGGTAGCAGTTGGTGGAGTGACTGCTCTGGCAGCAGGGATCTACACAACAAGGTATAAATTGTTTGGAATGAGCTACTAAAAATGAGGAAGGAGGGAAAAAAGCAATTCGATTTTTTTACGCTCAGCCTTGCCCATTTTTACGGATATTACATAACACCCCACCCCCACCCCAATTCAGTCTGTTCTCATAGAACAATTGTACTTTGGTGTTATTTTCATACTCATATTCACATTTGACTTAATGTAGGGAAGGTGCACGAGTTGTTTGGGGATATGTTGACAGAATATTAGGACAACCATCATTGATCCGAGAGTCCTCCAGAGGGAAATATCCTTGGTCTGGCGCGTTTTCTCGTGCCATGAGTTCCTTGTCTAGACGTACTGATTCAAAATCTGCATCCAAAAATGGAAATGGTTTTGGTGATGTAGTTTTGCATCCTTCTCTTCATAAAAGAATTGAGCAGCTGGCATCAGCAACTGCAAATACAAAAGCACATCAGGCACCATTCAGAAACATGCTTTTTTACGGCCCTCCGGGAACAGGAAAGACAATGGCTGCCAGAGAGTTGGCTCGGAAATCTGTATGACTTTGTACTCATCTATTATCTTCTTGTTCTAGTTTTCAAGTGTTTCCTACTCGTACTAGCTACTATTTTTGGTCCATGGCTCCAATATGTTGGAAATTTGCTGTGCAATGATCAAATTTTGGTTTTTCCTATTTCATGCAGAAGTTTAAATTTTATGATGAGTTATGGATTCTGTTAAGTGGCATGGATGTGATCAACATATTAGCAAAACTATCTTCTTGTTTTTCAGATTTTTTTTCTATTTTCCTTTTCACAGTTTTTGCTGACAATGCAGTGTCTACTACCAATGAATCCAAAATTATCTGTTTTAAAGGATCTACAGATTTAATTTCCACTTGCCTTTCTAAGTTCAATTCCAGGTTCTTGTTTTTGTGGAATTCAGTAGTTGCTTCAAGTGCATGTTCAGTACCACGCATCTGGTTATTGCATGTTTTATGAAAACATTATAGTATGTCCTGAACAGTTGACTTTATGTGCTCATCATTTTTATAACTGGTATTCTATGTTTTACTCTTTTTAGATAAATTGTTATTCTGTCTGATTTTTGTTTTCAATTTAATGCAGGGATTAGATTATGCATTGATGACTGGGGGAGATGTTGCTCCTCTTGGATCACAGGCTGTAACAAAAATACACCAGTTGTTTGATTGGGCCAAGAAGTCAAGAAGAGGCTTGTTGCTTTTCATTGATGAAGCCGATGCATTTCTATGCGAGTAAGCAATGCTTCCATAACTTTCCATTTATTATTATCCTTTTCTTTGCCTGTGTTCTCATAAGATGATTAAGATTTGCATGCAGATTGCAGCATGCACATTATTCTGAAGCATATATCGTTACTTTTTTTTAAAAAACAAAGTTCCAAAAGAGGGATCAAAAGTTGCATTGTTGTTGAAACTAACATTATTTGAGAATTGTCTGAAGGAATTATATGAATTTTGCAGGCGAAACAAAACGTATATGAGTGAAGCACAAAGAAGTGCATTAAATGCCATTCTCTTCCGTACCGGTGATCAGTCTAAAGACATAGTCCTTGCCCTCGCTACAAATCGTCCTGGCGACCTTGATTCAGCAGTGGCAGACCGTATTGATGAAGTCCTGGAATTTCCCTTGCCAGGGGAAGAGGAACGCTTCAAACTTCTTAAGCTTTACCTTGACAAGTACATTGACCAATCTGGATCAAGAAAATCTGGTTTATTTTTCAAAGGAAACCCACAAAAGATAGAGATTAAGGGATTGACTGATGATATCATAAAGGAAGCTGCTGCTAAAACTGACGGATTTTCCGGAAGGGAGATAGCGAAACTGATGGCAAGTGTCCAAGCTGCTGTCTATGGAAGCGATAACTGTGTGCTCGACCCAAGCTTGTTCCGTGAAGTTGTAGATTATAAAGTTGCTGAACATCAACAGAGAATAAAATTGGCTGGTGCTGATAAATCTAGCTAGTAAATGATGAGGTTTTATGTTCGTATACAGAGCGAGAGAAAGAGAGATTTTGTCAGAAATCTTTTATTCTAAGATAGGGCTGACCCTGGGCATAAATTAATGCTATTTGTTATTCATTGATTGTCCCTAATTGATGGGAAGATTTTGGTATTTAAATATTGTAAAATGTTATTTACGGCTAATAATCAACTATCCAACAATGAATATTCATTCTTGACTATATGAAGTTGAATTTTGTCCCCTTGAAAACCGAGTCCGGACTCCGGATCCTCACAATTTCTCAAAGAAATTCTGATCTCCAGTCCGAGCAATGCGAGAATGACACGTGGGTTACTTAAAAATTGATGGCTGAGATTATTTTATTAATTAATTTTTATTACTTCATATTTTGCTTTGAACTCCGGAAACTAACATTCTTCCACCCCTACTAACATTGCTTATAAAAAAAAAAACCCTTGCCTCTTCGTCGCCGTTCTTTTTGCGTCATCATCACAGTTCCCACATCGCCATTCTTCTGCATATCACTGCATATTCAAGGAAATCAAATGTATGGACATCATCGCTGCAGATTCAAGGAAACCAGACCTAAACTAAGTGAAAAGAAAATCTGAAGGCACGTGTGTAATTGTGTGTAGTCGAGTAAGAAAGAGGAGAATGGCGGTGGAGGGACAAGTGATCGGCGTTCATATGAAGAAAAGAATATCTATTTCCAGTTAGTTTGCGTTTTGCTATTGTTGAGTCAGTTTTCATGGTGCCATTGTTGTTTCTGATCTGTAAAACATGGGTGTATTCATCTGATGTGATTAAAAAAATGGACATTGTAATGGCAATGCAGTAAGCATAAGAAATGCAACGTTGTGATGATGATGATGCTACATGAACGGCGACGAAGGGGCGAGAGTTTAAAGACGTAAATGGAAACCGTATGAACTATGAAGTATTAAAATTTAGTTAAAAATGATAAAATATTTCCAGCCATTAATTTTCAAGTAACCCACGTGTCGTTCTCACATTGCTTGGAGATCACAATTTCTTAAGAAATTGTGAGGTTCCCTCCTTGAGTTTTTTTCTCACGGGGTTTTGACCCAGAGAGGTTTTAACGAGACTCCTTGTATTTGTAACGGTTTGGGTGTCTGTTTGCATCCCATTTTATATATATATATATATTTGCTTATAAAAAAAAGTCACTAGGCCAACAGTGTTGGTTTATAGAAGTTGGAGGATGTAAAAACCTATTGAATAAATTAAATGCTAGAATCAATAGAAATACGAACTCAATGTGTAAAATAGGAAATTAGGACATAAATGAAAGGGCCAAAACAAAATCCACGTACAGACACCCATACTCGAAGTCATAATCCACATAAAACGAAATAGAAAGAAGTTATATAATCCAAAGACATTAAAATACAAAACATAATCAAAATGGTAATCAAAATTAGCAGTTGCCGGTGCATGAACATGAATGATTTCTTCAACATCACCAAAGAAGCAAACTCTAAGTATGGTGGATGCAACCAAACACAAAGAGATGAGTTTTTTTTTTTGATCATTGAGAAAGCAAAAAAAGCAACAAACAACCCAACTAGGGTCTTACTCTAGTAATTCCTATAGCATCTGCAAGCAGAGATGTAGAAATGGCCAAAGGACAAATATGCCACAAGTGGACTCCATGCTCCATAGATGAACCTTGTTTTGCCAACCAATCCGCACAAGAGTTTCCTTCCCGAAGGGAATGTTGAAAGCTGAGCTGCCAACCACATTCCATAAAGGACCAGATATGATCAATAAGCGACGCATGAGGGTGAGTGGTCGAAACTCCCTCATTGATGAACTTCAGAGCAGTCAATGAATCAGTTTCGCAAATCAGATTATGATATCCATTTTCTTGAGCAATGTTGAGTCCCTGAGCAATGGCCTGCAATTCCGCATTCATGTTATTTGTGTAGCCGCACCTTCCTGAGAAACCTGAAATCCAGTTACCATTGTGATCCCGAAAGAGCCCTCCATACCCTGAGCGGCCAGGGTTGCCAAATGAGCTACCATCAACATTAAGCTTGATAAAGTTTGCCGGAGGTGGTGTCCAAGTAACTAGTCGCGGCTCCTTGTGAGAAGAGGGGTTAGGAAAAGCTTTAGTTGTAGCGTCCAAGAGAGAACGAATAATGCTAATAACTCGCCAATTGTCCCATCTAATGTCAGAGGAAACTTCTCATTTTTGGACCTCCATAATATCCAGCAAGTAATGATAAAAAGAATAACAAAATTTCTGGTTGAATTAGATTTGAACCAGAGGCGTGGATCGTCAGAGTTGAATTCCTGAAGGTTGACAAAACCAAAGAGGCACCAAATAGTATGGGACCGACTACAGTCTCTCAAAGTATGGAGGAGTTTCTCATTTGTAGCACCACATCTATGGCAAGATTGATCCTGGGTAGTGTGCCGCATAACTCTAAAGGAATTGGTAGGGAGGCTATCATGCATGAAGATCCAAGCAAAATGCTTGACATTCTCCGGGACCTGTAGTTTCCAAATCCACTTCTAGCCTTCTAAGTCGGGAACCTGTTGATCCGATAAGTGTGTGAGCCATAAATACATATTCTAAAAAAGAGATGAGTTATTCCTATAAACTAGAAATCCTAAACAATTTAAAAAATATATTTGTGATTTGGTAGTGATCGAACTAAATGGATTTAATAGATATTTCAGGTTCATAAATACAAAGAGAATAAGTATAAAAATCAATTATTTTTTTAAAGGTTCATAAAAATATGGTCCTAACAAATATAAAGAGAAGTATAAAAAGAAATTAATTTTTTAAAGGGGTGAATTTAGTAAAAGAGTGAGTTGCACAGGTTAGTGTCACAAAAGTATTCTTTTTTACGACTCCGGTTATTGAAGAACAAACTTTGAGTATTTAAACAGGTAATTTTTTTTCGAATGCTAAAGTACCACAAAACTCACTACTCTGCATCGCACTTTTTGAAATTATCATTTTTTTACGACACCGGTTATTGATGAACAAACTTTGAGTATTTAAATAGGTAAGAAAAATTTCGAATGCTAAAGTACTCTAAAAGACTAAAGCGCACTGCTTTGCATTGCACTTTAAGTATTTTATCACGAAATTATTAATTTTTTCACCAAACTCGTTATTAAGAAACAAACTTCAAATATTTGAACATCTAAATTTTTTTCGAATGCTAAAGTATCCAAAACACACCACTTGGCATCGCACTTTACGTATTTTGTCACAAAATTTTTAATTTTTTTCAGCAAACTGGTTATTGAGGAACAAACTTTGCGTATTTGGACAGTTAATTTTTTTTTTCCAAAAGCTAAAGGACCCCAAAATACACTGCTTAGCATCACAGTTTACATATTTTGTCACGAAATTTTGTTTTCACCAAATCGGTTATTGAGGAACAAACTTAGCGCATTTGAATTAGTTAAAAAAAAATTTCTGAACACTAAATATCCCAAAACACACAGATTAGCATCACACTTTACGTATTTTGCGATGAAATTATTATTATTTTCATCAAACCAGTTACTGAGGAAGAAACTTTGTGTATTTGAACGGTTAAATATTTTTCCAAACGCTAAAGTATCTTAAAACCCACCACTTAGCATCACATTTTTTTTACAAAACCGGTTATTGAGAAACGAACTTCACGTATTTGAACATCTAAATTTTTTTTTCAAATTCCCAAGCCATTTTCAATCCATGATAAAGCGCCAACAATTCAACATGAAGAATATTGGAATATCCAATGTTACCAGCAAAACCGTGAAACCACGCACCATCAACATTCCGAATCAATCCCCCATAAGTCTTGGGCCAGCCTTGATTATGAGGAAGCTCCTGAAAGGATGAGTGCAACACATCTCATAGATGGAAACTCTGAGAGACCAGCAATTGCAACCACATATAAGTTTAATTAACTTAAGCAGGTTTTTCAAAAGAAACATATAAGTTATTTTATGAGATGAAAAAACAAGGAGAAGAAGAGGAAAATATTTAGGAATTTTAGGATTAGGGTTCTTATTGTACTCCACATAAACAATTATAAAATAAGAGAAAAAAATTAATTAGGTGTCAATGCCAGCATGGATCTCTATTAGCCACGTCAACAGATGGCTAACAGAGACTTAGGCTTTGTATATGGCGCGTCCTATCCGCTAGCGGATAGCGGATTAAATTAGCGTATTTGACTAGCGGGTGACAAGTAGATGTGTTTGGTAAGCACTAGTGTTTAGCGTTGTTCAACTAGAATTTAGCGCTTTTTGAAACGCTACTTCAAGTAGAGTTTGAGCGGATAACGTATAGCACCTCACTTTTTTGGCATTTTTACCCTTATTATTTTTCTTATATTACTTCTCTATCCTCATTAAATATTTTGTCATTATTATATAATTTAGTCATTAATTAAATATCCGTTTATGTCATTTTACATTCATCAGCTATTTTAACCGCTACTTTTACCAAACACATAATTTGCTATGAGCTAGCTTAATTATTTGCTATCCGCTAGCTCATCCTCTATTCACTCATCCGCTTGCTTATCCGCTATTCACTACTTTTACCAAATAAAGCCTTAACAAAAGGGTTTTTACGAAAGAAAATCATTTTGCAAGGAGTTTTTTTAAAAGAAAAATTGCAAAGACTAAAATAGAAAAGCGCTATATTTGCAGCGACTAAAATAGAAAATTGTTATACTTGCAGGGACTAAAAACATATTTAAGCCTTTTTTATCGATTAACTACCATCTCTCTACCCCTCTCTCTATCTCTAGGCATTTCCCACTAATATTATTGATCAATCATCTCAAATCTCAATCACAATACATGTTGGAAATATTGACTAAGATTGATTAATTAAAAAAATTGGGAAGTCTAACTTTGCAGAGAGAGAATAGCCACTTTAAAAGTGTTTATAAATGTGGAGATTGACACCTTGGATTAGGCCCCAATGGTACCAAATTTTGTGAAAGGGAGAGAACACACACAAAACACGTGTGGGGCGCTGCCGTTCGACTTGGCCGGACTTGGGCTAAGTGATGTAATTATTTTTGTACCCGAAAAATTTTAAAATTATTTTTTGGTGTGCATTACTCAATTAAAGCACACGTTTAATATGTGACTTGATCACCAAGTTGTCAAACGTCAAACTCCTAACTAGCATCACACGTTTTTGACCAGATCAAAGTTTGTTACACTTTTTTGGCTCCTTCGGTTGCAACAGCTATAAACCTATTTTCGTGAGGCCTATCTATATAAATAAAAACTTTCGATTAGAACACAATTTGCACCGAAAACTTGAAGCAGTACCGAGTTTTCTTTCTCATTTCTCTCTCAAATCGTTTTTCTCTTCTCAAATTAGAGTGGTTTTCCAGGCATATTCGTGTGGTCATAGAACCCTATTACGGGTGTTTTTCTCTAACGAAATTCAACAATACAGTAGAATTTCGAAAGAGAACGACCTAATCTGCGCCTCAACCCAGTAATTTCTTCGGTGATTGATTTTAGAAAAACCAATTTCTTGATACTCAAAAACAACACTACACAATTTTGTCAAAGGGAGAGAACACAAACAAAACACCCGCGCGCCACCGTCTTCTTACTGGGCCGGGCTTGGGCCAAATGGTGTATTTATTTTCGTATCCAAAAAAATTAAATATTATTTTTTGGAAAAGAAAAACTAACCATCTTGTATGCGTTGATTGCAACAGAGGGAGAAGTGAAAAGAGTAGAGAGTTTTGATTCGAAGGAAAGTGAAAAAGGTAGAGACGTTTGTGTGCTCTTTAAGGATCGCAACTCGGAGAGAAGTGAAAAAAGCAAAAACTAATGAATCTTCCGTGAGTTCGTTTGTGTTGTTCGTATGATGTATTTGTATTTGAATGAAACTTGCAGTGCAAGGTAGATTGCGCTCTCTCAGCATATATATATATATATATATATATATATATATATATATATATATATATATATATATATATATATACCTTAGCATCAGAATCAAAGTTAATATCTACATTCCTACTTCCACCATCTGGCTCTGATACCAAGAGGGGATCGAAATCAGAAGATAAAAGAAATTAAAGAGACAGAGGGGAAGTAGGTAGCATGCGGAATGTTAAACAAGAAATTAAAATTGCAGAATCAAAATAACATAGATAATTTAGGAGGCAAAGCCTTCCATGTAAGACAGTAAACTGTCTATGAGTTACAGAGATTGAAGATTGAAGAAGATCTTACAAGATTGAAGAAGAAGAAGAGAGGAGCTTACAAGGTGCTCTGCCTTCTTACTAGAACTAGAGAGAGAAATATAATTGAAGAGTAAATTGAAGCGTGTCCTCTAACATAAGCCTAACCACGCTTAAATAGATAAAAGAGGTAACCGGCACTGTTTGGCATCCAATGCTTGTGACCGGTACTGTGCACTAGATTGACCGGTACTGTTAGGTAACGGAGGGAATCCAAGAAAGAACTGTTGAGGAGCATGCGAAAGTCTTCAAATTATCCTTTTAAAAGATGCCTTTGAAAATGGATGGTGAGGTCCACCATGAAGCATAATGCGCATGTTACTTTGATTAATGGAATAATCATGATGGCTTTTTTGGTGATGGGAGACAAAGTGCAATCCACCAAAATTTGTTGACAAAGGAGATTTTTACCTTGGCAAAAATCCTTCAGAGAAGTAAACCGCTACAACAAAGATTAAGATAAAATAAATGATTAAAATTGAACAGTTTTTCATGCCTTTGCAGACACTACGATCACCATGTTCAAGGGTGGAGGAACAATTTTTCACACCATAATTGGTATTACTATCACCGTGTTCCAGGGTGTTGTGGGAACAGTTTTTCATGTCATTGCTGACACTACAATTACCATGATCCAGGGTGTTGCACCCCAAAAAATCCGGTTCGGACTTCTCATTGTACAACGTGGAAAAGGTATGGAGCCGCCACCAATATTTTAATTTTAAGACCAAAACATTGAAAAAAGGTCTTTTAGACAAGGCGGATGGTCTTTCGAAAACTAGAGATAAGGGTTCGGGGGTCGGTTAGGCATGGGGAAGGTATTAGCACCCCGTACCTCCTTTCTACCGAAAGGGAACCTTTAATTAAATGTGTGGTTTGAAGTGTTGATTTGAAAATGCTTTTATTTTGCCTCTTTATTGAGAAGGGAGTGAGAAGACTTAATGAAAATTTTTATTTTTGGCGCTTGACGAGAGTTGGCCTCTCGCTCCTACGTATCTCCTGGTGCGATGGAGAATTCAAAGCTACGTAGTTCTTGGTTGTCCTAAAAAGGTTTTTGTTTTTTAGTCTGTTTAGATGAGTTGGCCTCTCGCTCCTACGTATCTCCTGGTGCGATGAACAATTTTAATCTTTTATCATGGGATGGATGAGATGCAAAAATTTTGAAGTTATGTGAATGAGCTGCTGACTCGAGAACTGGGTACTTTGGAACACCTTGAGTTTTTTTTTTTTTTTTTTTTGGGGAATGACTATTTTGCAAAACCGTCTCGTCTCTCATCAAAACCTTTATTGTACAGATCATGATATGCAAATGCATGGAAAAATGACCACTTGAGAAGTGTACTTATTCTAAAAAATAAAAAAATAAAAAAAAATAAAAAAAATTGTTTTTTTTTGGTGCAAGATGAAATACAAAATTTCAATGCATTTTTGAATGCAAGAATGATGCTTTTTCAAAATGGCTTTTTTCATTTGTTATGCTTGACGGGGCAGACCCGCTCCTACGTATCCTCACTGTGATGAGGAATCAAAGCGTACGTAGTTCTACCATGTCCTTTCTCTTCTTTTTTGCATGATGCCCATGAGGTTGACGCTGAAATGCTATGCAAATGATAACCCCTTTTGTTTTCATTTTTCTTATGCAATGTATGATGAATGTACTTTTTCAAAATTGGAGTTTTATTTAGTGCAAATAATGCAAATGCTGTAATGATGCGATGTAATGCAATGATGCAATGCAAGATGCTTCTTTTTGGTATTTTTGCGTAAAGAGGGTATTCACAGGTGGAATTTTGAAAATTTACACTCTATATGCTCCCCCATATAGGTGTTTATTTGAAAGGGAAAAGCATATTTTTTTGATTTTCAAAAAAAAAAAAAAAAATTTCAGGGAAAAAGGTTGACTGAACTGAATGCAACAATGCAGCACACAATTTGGAAAGCCATTGTGACCTAAAAAGAGGTGAGACCTACGATCTAGGGCAATTTAAAGGGTAATCCTCCCATGTGGCTCTATTCACTCCCTCGCAAAGGCTACCAGAGCTAAATCTCTCTCATGATAACACCCACAACGATGGAATGCCATCTGGTGTGAGGTACCATAAAAGAGCATACTCTGGCTGAAACTTTCGTGAGAGCAGAAGGACATCGGTCCAATTGGCAGTCACTACTCGTTTCCACTCTCCTAGGTGTTTTTCAGACCTTGGGTTTTAGGCCTCTCTCAAAGCACATAATCATAAGGGTGTGAGTGTGTGTGGTAAGGGCGTACCACTTAAAACTACCCGACACATATTACCCCACCTGAAAGTGAGACGCCAGAACAGTCCAGAAAAAGCAAGGTAACAACATGTCGTCTACACTAGGGTTCAATATCAAATAAGCTAGCCTGGGGTTTCAACAACAATCAGGTACATTGCTTACCTCAAGAAAGGGAGCCAAGAAGGGGGGATCCGGATAGAATTGGGGAGAAATGCATGAGCATAAACAATAAAAGAAAAGGAGATAGGGCACAAACATAGAAGAAGACAAATGCGTATGCCTACAATTAATGATAAGAAAGAAAGGAAAAAGAATGAAGGCAAACAAGGTATCAGTCAAATCAACAATACATTAAACCACACATCTTAATTAGTTAGGCTCGACCCTCGTCTTTTTTTTTAAAAAAAAAAAAGGGTCCCCAGCGGAGTCGCCAGCTGTTGCACCCCAAAAAATCCGGTTCGGACTTCTCATTGTACAACGTGGAAAAGGTATGGAGCCGCCACCAATATTTTAATTTTAAGACCAAAACATTGAAAAAAGGTCTTTTAGACAAGGCGGATGGTCTTTCGAAAACTAGAGATATGGGTTCGGGGGTCGGTTAGGCATGGGGAAGGTATTAGCACCCCGTACCTCCTTTCTACCGAAAGGGAACCTTTAATTAAATGTGTGGTTTGAAGTGTTGATTTGAAAATGCTTTTATTTTGCCTCTTTATTGAGAAGGGAGTGAGAAGACTTAATGAAAATTTTTATTTTTGGCGCTTGACGAGAGTTGGCCTCTCGCTCCTACGTATCTCCTGGTGCGATGGAGAATTCAAAGCTACGTAGTTCTTGGTTGTCCTAAAAAGGTTTTTGTTTTTTAGTCTGTTTAGATGAGTTTTCGCAGTAGGAGTGAGGATTCGCGATGACCAAACAACAACGGTTTAGAGTGGCCGCGCTACTAACTCTTTTGAAAATGAAATTATCATTAACAACCAAACGGCAACGGCGCGAGTGATCATTAACGATAATCGGTTTTGCTTTTGATTCGAGTGTTCGCGACGACCAAACAACAACGGTTTAGAGTGGCCGCGCTACTAACTTTTTTGAAAATGAAATTATCATTAACAACCAAACGGCAACGGCGCGAGTGATCATTAATGATAATCGGTTTTTATTTTAGATGATCAAAAAGGGCTTTCGCAATCGAATTAATTTTGGTTTGTTGTGCTTGACGAGGACGTGGCTCGCTCCTACGTATCCCAAATGGGAATCAAAGCGACGTAGTTCTAACTTCTTTAGTTTTGAAAAGGTTTTTGTTTTTTTATCTTTTTGGTGAGTTTTCGCAATAGGACGAGCATTAGCGAGTGATTAAACTAACAAAGGCTATGGGTAATCACTGCTAAATACTCAAAAAGAGTTGTTACCTCTAGTCAGACGAACAAAGGCTCTGATTGACTATTAGTAACAACTTGCTTTTATTATATTTTCGAAAAGGTTTTCGAAGTAGGACGAGCATTAGCGAATGATTAAACTAACAAAGGTTATGAGTAATCATCGCTAAGTACTCATGTGAAATTGAAGAGCGTTCATAGAGATCAAACTAACAAAGGTTATGGGTGACCTCCACTACTTGCTTATTTTTGTTTATTGAAAATGCTTTGAAAATTAATTGGTTTGGAAAAGAGTTTTTAGAAAAATAAATAAATCATTTTCAATCGAATTCTATGTCCAAAACCAAATGCAAAATGAATGAATGAAGTTCAAACATATTCAACTAATCAAGCAATCATGAACATGTTGATCATCAACTAAGATTAAGCATGCCAATATAATCAAGAGATTTAATTGTCATAGATGCAAGACAAAGTTCTCAAAACAATAGCGTTTGTGTGTGAAGGAGAATTGCTACACAAGTTGGAAGCAATCTCAAGAGGGGCACATATGCCTCTATGCTACACATGTTGGTAGCCTTATAAGGGCACATGATTGTGTAAAAGGGTTTGTGCACAATTAAGTCAAGACATTCAAATGGCATCAAGAACAAAGGAATACAATTGATCATAGGCATAGAGTATTCTAGGTTAGGTGAATGAACATGTGAGCAATGATGCATGATTTGGCAAGCATGTGAATGCATGAGCATACAAGAATGAATGCATGAATGAGTAGACAAGAGGATGCATGAGCATACAAGAATGCATGAGCATTTGAGTATGATTACATTTATTATGCAAGGCATAAATACTCGAGAATGCATGAGAGTGTCGCATAAATAGGGATGGATGAAGATGCATGAGGGTGAAAATGTTTTGGTAAAAGGTTTAGGTAAGAAAGTGGTAAAATGTTTTTGGGTTTTGGTGTTTTGGAAATGAGATGAAATGTTTTTGGTCTTGAAAGTGGTAAAAGTATTTTGGGGTTTATTTTATAAAGTTGAAAAAGTATGAAATGCAAATGAGAAAATGTTTTGGGGTTTTTATGCAAAGATGCAAGTGGTAAAATGTTTTGAATGAAGGTGAAAATGTTTTATGTGATGAGATAAAAATGTTTTGGTAAAAACTAAGTGAAATGGTAAAAACCAAAGTGGTAAAATGTTTTTATGTTTTTTTGGTAAAAAGTTAATGAAGTGGTAAAGTAAAATGGTAAAAAGTAAACAAACACAATGACATAACTTGCATTTACTCAACCACAATCAAAATGACAATCTTCAAGCAATCAAAGGGGTAAAAACCTAGTCATGGCCGAATGCATACAAGCATGGAATCATCAACTTATTTCATGCAAAAATTGACAAATTAACACACAAAACAACACAAAAGAAGAGGACCTAATCTATCATGCAAGTTCCTAAGACAAACATCAACCAAATCATGCATTTATTCACGAAAAATCAAAGGAAACAAAACTAGCAAAATGGGTATGAGAATGGGTTTTTATTTGATGAAAATTATACCAGCAAGGTTTAAAATACAATAAAATGCAAGAAGACACAAGAACAATTCCTTCAAAGCCAAGGAGCCACCTCAAACACCCAAGCCTCCCTAAGTGCTTGTCAATAATGTTTGAGATGGCTCCTCAAAGCATCAACAACAATATATGAAGGAGTTGAGATGAGGAGAAGAGAGATTACATAATGAAAATTAAAGAAAATGCAAGAGTTTGTGAGCTTACCTCTAGATCTTGCTTGAAATGAAGAAGAAGATCAAAATAGAAACCAAGAACACTTGAACCTCCTCTTGAATCCCACGAAAATCACTTGATATTGAAGGATTTGATGATGAACTTTGAAGATAATGCAAGATTAGAAGTGGATCTAGTGTAGGAATCAAGAATAATGAAGTTTGGATGGTTGAAAATTGAAGAATTGGTGGTGGAAATGGTGGGAGGTGGTCTTGGGTTTGAGAGGGGAGGAGGAGAGGAATTGTGATCTGATTGTGTGCTAGGGTAAAATGAGAATCCCCCCCTTTGGTTTCTTATTTTTGGGTTTTATATGAGGTGCAAAATTAAGGGTATATAAGACATTGTGCTTTTGCCAACCATTGAGATTTGAGATAGAATTTGAATCAAGGGCCAAGATTGCAATGCACATGGATTAGGGACAATGAGAAAGCACAAATGGAAGGGAATGAGCTGGTGTCATATGAAATTGAAGAGTTTTTTGTACACAAAAATTGTTGGGGGCAATTAGGTCAATTTGCACATAGTTGTAGCCTAGGATTTGATCTAGAATTTTAATCAATGGCTAGGAGTACAACTCACATGGATTAAGGGCATGAAGAAACACAAAATGAGGTATAAATGGGCTGGAATTCGCAGCCATGAGGAGGGAAGGAAAAAAAATGCAAGCTTGCACAAAATAGTACATTTTGTCTTATTGAGGACACTTCCCTTTTTTGAGTTTTTTTTGAATTTGAAATTTTGGGCATGGGAAATAATGGGAATGCAACTATTGAAAATGTGGCACATGTTTTTGGGCACCATAAAATGTTCCCTCTAGTCACCCATGACAATAAAAATTGTCACTTAAGAATTGAGGAATATTTAATGGTCCTTTTTATTTTTCTATGCACTACAAGTGGAAAAATACATTTTTAATTATTTTGACTAGGGTTTTCTTTCTAAAAAATTGTACAAAAATTATCCTTGATAGAATAAAAATGTACTTTTTGTGGATGTGCATTTTTTGCGAGAAAATCATCTTTTTACGAAAAATGACCAAAATGCCCTTTTTGACCCTAAAACCCTAATTTGCTTAACAAGTGCATTCCAACCCTAAAAATGACTTTAAAGACCTTGGAATGACTTCTAAGGCCCAAAATGCAATGCATAATGCTTCTCACTCCTCAACTTATTTATTTTTGTGGAAAATTAGGGTTTTGATCTAAGCTGGACAAAATTGGGGTATGACAGCTGCCCCTCTTTATCTGGATTTTAACGAGGAATATGAATTGGCCGAAACATATTCCGAGGCAAAATAAAGATAAAGAATTTAGAAATTATACCGATTTTGTCTACTTAGGGAAACCCGATTTTTCCTTTTTCCATCTCTCTAGTTTTTTCTGTTTTTGTTAATGTAAGGTGAAAAATGAAATTCTAATGCATGCGAGAATAGAGATTTTTTTTTTTTGATAAATGGACATTGGCCCGAGATGAATGCAGTGGATGAAGCGTCAGCCCTCAGTAAGCCAACAAAAGCAGGAAATAGATTGGTGCTAGCCCTCGGGCAGCAAAAGCGGGAAATAAATTGAGAAAAGCGGTAAATTGGGAATTCGGAGGCTGCCTAAAACCTTCTAACGGACTCTTGTCGAGTCCGAGCTCTGGGGGGTGGCCTTTTCGAGCGACCGATCAAAATCAGGTCCGGAACTGATTTGATTAATGGATTTACGCTATGCCTTAGGCTGACACAACTAATCCGAAGGACTTAACGAAGTCTGATGGATCCATCGCGTGCTCGTACACGATGTTGTGATCTGTGGGGGGAGTTTACTAACTCTGTGGGAGTTCACTAACTCTGTGGGAGTTCACTAACTCTGTGTTGATGGAGTTTACTAACTCGGGGTTGAGGGAGTTTACTAACTCAGGGTTGATGGAGTTTACTAACTCGGGGTTGATGATTTTCTAAAAATGAGATTTTTGGGACTCTCTGGTCCGAAGTAACTTTTCTCTTGGATGGTGCATGAAATGCGTGCACTTGGATGTTTGGGGTGCACATGAATGCAATGATTGACTTTGGTGGGATGCCTTTTCTGTTTGATTTTTCTCTTCTTTTCCTTTTGTTATTCTTTCGCTCTTCTGAGATGCGAATTTGAAGGCGTAATGTACTGTTTGATGCCATGGAGTGATGACTGGTATGGATGATATGAGAATGATGAATGATATGAAGATGTTGTGTTCTTTTATGTTCCGTCTTCTGTGATTTTCTTCTCTCCTTTCTTATTTGCTCTTTTTTTTTTCTATGGAATGCAGATATCTATGTAAATGGAGTGTGAATGTATGTTATGCAAAGTGTATGTGATGTGATGATTTCAATGGAATGATGGATGCTATGAGATGCTATTTTTGATTTTCTTCCTTTTTATTTTGGTTAAGGATCAACACTTCAAGTGCCTACAAGGTAACATCCTAATCCCCAAGGATTAAGGTGAGCACCAAAGCCCTACAAGATAACAACCTAATCCCTGAGGATCCAGGCGAGCACTAAAACCCTACAAGATAACAACATAATCCCTAAGGGTCCAGGCGAGCACCGAAGCCCTACAAGATAACAACCTAATCCCTAAGGATCCAGGCGAGCACTGAAGCCCTACGAGATAACAACCTAGTCCCTAAGGATCTAGAGCACTGAAACCTTACAAGATAACAACCTAATCCCTAAGGATCAAGGCGAGCACTAAAGCCCTAAAAGATAACAACCTAATCCCTAAGGATCTAGGTGAACATTGAAGCCCTACAAGATAACAACCTAATCCCTAAGGATCCAGGCGAGCACTGAAGCCCTACAAGATAACAACCTAATCCCTAAGGATCCGGGCGAGCACCGAAGCCCTACAAGATAACAACTTAATCCCTAAGGGTTAAGGCGAGCACTAAAGCCCTACAAGCGGCCAACTTTAGGCGACCCCCTCATGTGCTGAGATAGCTGGTTAAAGAATTTTTCCTATTTGTCTTTTTGCTATGTGAGGATGCAAATGCAGTATTTTGATGCATGATATGACAAAATTTTTGGGGTATTCAAATACTTTTTTTTTTGTGAATACTTTCATAATGATGAGACGCGAGACTTTGGATGCAAAAGTGGGGGTGAATTTGATCATCCTTTTTCTTTGGAAAAACTAGTTTTGATTTAAACCGCGGTGTTCTCAAGGTTATTATTTACAAGCAAACCCATTTATGTTTTCCTCCATTCCATGATAACTGAACCTTCAATAACAATCTTGTGCTTTCTCTATGAAACATTGCCAAGTGAACACACATGAATATGCAGACGCCAGGTGAGTGTTTAGGATGAATGCCAGACTGCCCCAATTCAGGCCTTCGGCGACTGTGAATGAATGACTTGCCCCTCTCCGGAGTGTGAAAGGAAGCGGAGTGAAAGAGCAAATACGCAGGAACTAGTGCCATGGCTGACACCGGGTGAAAGGATGAATGGCCATGGATGGACACTGAACAGACTCTCCCCGGACTAGGGTGGGCAGGTGGTGAAGAGAATACCCCAACTTTTAGATCTGAGTGGTGTTCTCAGTGCAAATCTTTGGTTCTCTGTGAATGTCTCAACTTTTGGCATGAAAGAAACCTTACTTGGTGATCACTAAACCTTGTTTTAATGCAACTTGAGTGTGTTTTGGAGTGCAAGTCCCTCTTTTTTTTTTATTTTGTCAGCTTTCTTTTTTCTGACTGTTCGTTTTTGTTTCCTCAGTTCTCTTTTTTTTTTGAGGGTTTATTCTTTCTTGATCAGCTTTCTTTTTTCTGATCGTTTGTTTTTTCTTTTGAGCAAACACATTGTACGTAGATAAGCTTGTTCGTCCTAAGATTAGAATCTGAGAGAACAAAAGCAATCGGTCATTGATCGGAATGGATCTTTGGAGTTGTGATGTGGCTAATGGTTAATGATTTATGAAGGGAGGGATAATTGGGTTCAAAGAAGTATTTGATGATTGATGGAACGGATGTTTTTTTTTAGTGGTATAATTTGGCCAGGTTAATGGTTTATGAAAGAATGAGTTATTAGACTCAATGAGGTGTTTGAGGTTTTATTGAGATGAGAACCTCTTATGTGCCTCACGGTAAAATGAACCTGTTTCAGGGTTGTAACGTGGTCAAGGGTTTATGGAGGATAGGCCAAAGGAAGTGTTTGAAGGTTTATGGAACCAGGTGTTGGAAGATTTATCGAGACAAGGGTCTCTTGTGCTTTGTGGCAACATGTATCAGCTCACAACTTATTATTTTTTGTCTTTTTGATTTTTTTTTGACTCATTTGTTTCATTTTTCGGACTTTTCTTCTTTCTTTGCTTTTGAGTTGAGTGAGCTGATGCACTATTTTTGTTTTTGATATTTGAAGTGATCCTTGTCTAGGGTGATTAGAGGGTATATTTTTGAGTTTGGTTTTTCTTGGCTTAAGGTAGGTAGGAAAGGGACTTTCTGGGATTTTGGGTTCTTGAGGGTATAGGGAGGTGGCCACACTTCATCTCAAATCCCGATGGCTTATTTATTTTTGTAAAACAAGATAACGGTTCATCTATCTATATGTGTTTGCTCCTTTCTTTGCATTTTTTCTCTTTTTTTTATGCCCTAACTTTTGCCTGGATCGCCCTTTGCGGGTTTTCGATCCATCGGGCGCTTTTTTCTGCCTAGGCCGCCCTTTGTGGGTTTTCCACCTAGCGAGCTTATTTTCTTGTTTATTATTATCTTTTGAAAGACTTGCACTGAAGGAATATGATATTAACAAGGAAAATTAGTGATCACAGTCTTGCCCCAGCATGGAGGACTTAAAGCGTTAGACTGAACTAAAAGTCAAATATGCACTGATGGACTTATGATAAAACAGGGCAATGACGATCTTGAACAAAAGTGACTGAAAAGGGTAACTTTTATAGATGACGATGCTGAAAAGGAAACATGTGCCCTTATTGAAATATCCTAAGGCCTTGGGCAGAGCCAGAGGATTGCATTACATAAAATTTGCTTTGAACTGAAAACTACATGAAAATGCATGACGAAGACACAAATGCTTGACGATCAACACCTCGATCCTCTTCAACTACTGCCATCCCGGCCTGACAGCCCTGATCTCAAAGGGTTTAGTCCTTCACCTCCCTTATCAAAGGTCAACTGTTTTGTATCAATAAGATCCTGAACCGACTGCTTCAAAGGATGACAATTCTCAGTAGAGTGACCAATTGCCCCAGAATGGAATTCACAGGTAGCCTTTGAATTATACCTTCTTGGGAATGGAGGTTGGACTGGCTTCATCCCACGAGGAGAGATCAACCTATGGTTGATTAGATAGCTGCACAAATCAGTGTACGACACAGGAATGGGGTCGTACTGACGTGACTTTCCTTGTCCCACTATAGCATTGATTTCTCCATTTTTCCTTGCAGGCAAATCACTAGCATTGTCGGCGCCAGTAGGATTACAGGGGATTCTTCCTCTCTTCATCCCGACTTCAAGTCTTGCCCCTACTTTGATCACATCTGAGAAGATTGAGGACCCACTTCCAACCAGACGTTCATAGAAAACAGCTGGGAGAGTCTCCATAAACATGTACACCATCTCCTTTTCAGTCAATGGTGGCTTCACCTGAGCAGCTATGCTCCTCCATCTTTGAGCATATTCCTTAAAGGACTCATGATCTTTCTTGCTCATATACTGCAGCTGAATCCGATCTGGAGCCATGTCTTTGTTGTATTCGTACTCCTTTAAGAAAGCTTCAGAAAGGTCCTTCCAACTGTGGATGTCGGAAGGCTGCAACTGCATGTACCAATCCAGAGATGCCCCAGTTAGGCTGTACTGGAAGTAGTGGATGAGCAGTTTGTCGTCGTGATTGTATGCGGTCATCCTTCGGGCGTACATGGTTACATGTCTATTTGGGCAGCTGGTACCACAATATTGGTCAAAGACTGGCACCTTCATCTTTGGGGGAATAACCAAGTCTGGAACAAGACATAGATCACGGGCGTCTTTAGCTTTGGTCTTTGAATCCTCTATGGCTTTTAAACGCTTTTCCAACTCATGCAACTGATCTCTGGGTTGAGAGTTCTCAAATAGGTGACCTTGAGGATCACTATCCATATTGAAAAGAGAAACCTCATGTGGATCAGCACCTCCCAGGGCGTGAGCAGGATAATTAACCCCAGATCCCGGATGGGGAATAGCAGTCACAGCTTCAGCGGGTCCCGAGGTAGGAAGGATGGTTGCGGCCCCACCTGGGTTTACAACAGCAGTATCTTCGGTAGTGGTTCCGTTTTTCAAAGCTTGCAGGGTGCCCATCATTTCAGTCATCTGCATTCTTATCGCATCCATCTGCATTTCTATCACCCCGACTTTATTATTTAACGCCTGATTCTCTTGGACTAGTGCCTGATTCCCTTGGACTAGCTGCTTGAGGACTTCCATAATCGGATTATCTAGACCTGAATTGCCGGGATTCTCAATCACTAGGTTTCCTTGATTGGTCGCCATGAATCTTGAGTCTGAAGCGGATATCGGCAAACCAGTTGGCCTCTTTCTGGAGATAACAGGGCACACAACATAAGCGCAAGAACGAATGACTGAACAAATGCATGCGACACTTTAGGCTTTACGGGCGGGGCTAGACTAGGACGGGGAATGATGATAAAGCAGGGAAACTGACGGACACGGACAGGGGCGACTGCACATGGCATGCATGCCTAGAAGAATGCTTCACATGATAGAAAAAATTTATGAACAATTTTAATCTTTTATCATGGGATGGATGAGATGCAAAAATTTTGAAGTTATGTGAATGAGCTGCTGACTCGAGAACTGGGTACTTTGGAACACCTTGAGTTTTTTTTTTTTTTTTGGGGAATGACTATTTTGCAAAACCGTCTCGTCTCTCATCAAAACCTTTATTGTACAGATCATGATATGCAAATGCATGGAAAAATGACCACTTGAGAAGTGTACTTATTCTAAAAAATAAAAAAAAATAAAAAAAATTGTTTTTTTTTTTGGTGCAAGATGAAATACAAAATTTCAATGCATTTTTGAATGCAAGAATGATGCTTTTTCAAAATGGCTTTTTTCATTTGTTATGCTTGACGGGGCAGACCCGCTCCTACGTATCCTCACTGTGATGAGGAATCAAAGCGTACGTAGTTCTACCATGTCCTTTCTCTTCTTTTTTGCATGATGCCCATGAGGTTGACGCTGAAATGCTATGCAAATGATAACCCCTTTTGTTTTCATTTTTCTTATGCAATGTATGATGAATGTACTTTTTCAAAATTGGAGTTTTATTTAGTGCAAATGATGCAAATGCTGTAATGATGCGATGTAATGCAATGATGCAACGCAAGATGCTTCTTTTTGGTATTTTTGCGTAAAGAGGGTATTCACAGGTGGAATTTTGAAAATTTACACTCTATATGCTCCCCCATATAGGTGTTTATTTGAAAGGGAAAAGCATATTTTTTTGATTTTCAAAAAAAAAAAAAAAAATTTGAGGGAAAAAGGTTGACTGAACTGAATGCAACAATGCAGCACACAATTTGGAAAGCCATTGTGACCTAAAAAGAGGTGAGACCTACGATCTAGGGCAATTTAAAGGGTAATCCTCCCATGTGGCTCTATTCACTCCCTCGCAAAGGCTACCAGAGCTAAATCTCTCTCATGATAACACCCACAACGATGGAATGCCATCTGGTGTGAGGTACCATAAAAGAGCATACTCTGGCTGAAACTTTCGTGAGAGCAGAAGGACATCGGTCCAATTGGCAGTCACTACTCGTTTCCACTCTCCTAGGTGTTTTTCAGACCTTGGGTTTTAGGCCTCTCTCAAAGCACATAATCATAAGGGTGTGAGTGTGTGTGGTAAGGGCGTACCACTTAAAACTACCCGACACATATTACCCCACCTGCAAGTGAGACGCCAGAACAGTCCAGAAAAAGCAAGGTAACAACATGTCGTCTACACTAGGGTTCAATATCAAATAAGCTAGCCTGGGGTTTCAACAACAATCAGGTACATTGCTTACCTCAAGAAAGGGAGCCAAGAAGGGGGGATCCGGATAGAATTGGGGAGAAATGCATGAGCATAAACAATAAAAGAAAAGGAGATAGGGCACAAACATAGAAGAAGACAAATGCGTATGCCTACAATTAATGATAAGAAAGAAAGGAAAAAGAATGAAGGCAAACAAGGTATCAGTCAAATCAACAATACATTAAACCACACATCTTAATTAGTTAGGCTCGACCCTCGTCTTTTTTTTTTAAAAAAAAAAAAGGGTCCCCAGCGGAGTCGCCAGCTGTTGCACCCCAAAAAATCCGGTTCGGACTTCTCATTGTACAACGTGGAAAAGGTATGGAGCCGCCACCAATATTTTAATTTTAAGACCAAAACATTGAAAAAAGGTCTTTTAGACAAGGCGGATGGTCTTTCGAAAACTAGAGATATGGGTTCGGGGGTCGGTTAGGCATGGGGAAGGTATTAGCACCCCGTACCTCCTTTCTACCGAAAGGGAACCTTTAATTAAATGTGTGGTTTGAAGTGTTGATTTGAAAATGCTTTTATTTTGCCTCTTTATTGAGAAGGGAGTGAGAAGACTTAATGAAAATTTTTATTTTTGGCGCTTGACGAGAGTTGGCCTCTCGCTCCTACGTATCTCCTGGTGCGATGGAGAATTCAAAGCTACGTAGTTCTTGGTTGTCCTAAAAAGGTTTTTGTTTTTTAGTCTGTTTAGATGAGTTTTCGCAGTAGGAGTGAGGATTCGCGATGACCAAACAACAACGGTTTAGAGTGGCCGCGCTACTAACTCTTTTGAAAATGAAATTATCATTAACAACCAAACGGCAACGGCGCGAGTGATCATTAACGATAATCGGTTTTGCTTTTGATTCGAGTGTTCGCGACGACCAAACAACAACGGTTTAGAGTGGCCGTGCTACTAACTTTTTTGAAAATGAAATTATCATTAACAACCAAACGGCAACGGCGCGAGTGATCATTAATGATAATCGGTTTTTATTTTAGATGATCAAAAAGGGCTTTCGCAATCGAATTAATTTTGGTTTGTTGTGCTTGACGAGGACGTGGCTCGCTCCTACGTATCCCAAATGGGAATCAAAGCGACGTAGTTCTAACTTCTTTAGTTTTGAAAAGGTTTTTGTTTTTTTATTTTTTTGGTGAGTTTTCGCAATAGGACGAGCATTAGCGAGTGATTAAACTAACAAAGGCTATGGGTAATCACTGCTAAATACTCAAAAAGAGTTGTTACCTCTAGTCAGACGAACAAAGGCTCTGATTGACTATTAGTAACAACTTGCTTTTATTATATTTTCGAAAAGGTTTTCGAAGTAGGACGAGCATTAGCGAATGATTAAACTAACAAAGGTTATGAGTAATCATCGCTAAGTACTCATGTGAAATTGAAGAGCGTTCATAGAGATCAAACTAACAAAGGTTATGGGTGACCTCCACTACTTGCTTATTTTTGTTTATTGAAAATGCTTTGAAAATTAATTGGTTTGGAAAAGAGTTTTTAGAAAAATAAATAAATCATTTTCAATCGAATTCTATGTCCAAAACCAAATGCAAAATGAATGAATGAAGTTCAAACATATTCAACTAATCAAGCAATCATGAACATGTTGATCATCAACTAAGATTAAGCATGCCAATATAATCAAGAGATTTAATTGTCATAGATGCAAGACAAAGTTCTCAAAACAATAGCGTTTGTGTGTGAAGGAGAATTGCTACACAAGTTGGAAGCAATCTCAAGAGGGGCACATATGCCTCTATGCTACACATGTTGGTAGCCTTATAAGGGCACATGATTGTGTAAAAGGGTTTGTGCACAATTAAGTCAAGACATTCAAATGGCATCAAGAACAAAGGAATACAATTGATCATAGGCATAGAGTATTCTAGGTTAGGTGAATGAACATGTGAGCAATGATGCATGATTTGGCAAGCATGTGAATGCATGAGCATACAAGAATGAATGCATGAATGAGTAGACAAGAGGATGCATGAGCATACAAGAATGCATGATCATTTGAGTATGATTACATTTATTATGCAAGGCATAAATACTCGAGAATGCATGAGAGTGTCGCATAAATAGGGATGGATGAAGATGCATGAGGGTGAAAATGTTTTGGTAAAAGGTTTAGGTAAGAAAGTGGTAAAATGTTTTTGGGTTTTGGTGTTTTGGAAATGAGATGAAATGTTTTTGGTCTTGAAAGTGGTAAAAGTATTTTAGGGTTTATTTTATAAAGTTGAAAAAGTATGAAATGCAAATGAGAAAATGTTTTGGGGTTTTTATGCAAAGATGCAAGTGGTAAAATGTTTTGAATGAAGGTGAAAATGTTTTATGTGATGAGATAAAAATGTTTTGGTAAAAACTAAGTGAAATGGTAAAAACCAAAGTGGTAAAATGTTTTTATGTTTTTTTGGTAAAAAGTTAATGAAATGGTAAAGTAAAATGGTAAAAAGTAAACAAACACAATGACATAACTTGCATTTACTCAACCACAATCAAAATGACAATCTTCAAGCAATCAAAGGGGTAAAAACCTAGTCATGGCCGAATGCATACAAGCATGGAATCATCAACTTATTTCATGCAAAAATTGACAAATTAACACACAAAACAACACAAAAGAAGAGGACCTAATCTATCATGCAAGTTCCTAAGACAAACATCAACCAAATCATGCATTTATTCACGAAAAATCAAAGGAAACAAAACTAGCAAAATGGGTATGAGAATGGGTTTTTATTTGATGAAAATTATACCAACAAGGTTTAAAATACAATAAAATGCAAGAAGACACAAGAACAATTCCTTCAAAGCCAAGGAGCCACCTCAAACACCCAAGCCTCCCTAAGTGCTTGTCAATAATGTTTGAGATGGCTCCTCAAAGCATCAACAACAATATATGAAGGAGTTGAGATGAGGAGAAGAGAGATTACATAATGAAAATTAAAGAAAATGCAAGAGTTTGTGAGCTTACCTCTAGATCTTGCTTGAAATGAAGAAGAAGATCAAAATAGAAACCAAGAACACTTGAACCTCCTCTTGAATCCCACGAAAATCACTTGATATTGAAGGATTTGATGATGAACTTTGAAGATAATGCAAGATTAGAAGTGGATCTAGTGTAGGAATCAAGAATAATGAAGTTTGGATGGTTGAAAATTGAAGAATTGGTGGTGGAAATGGTGGGAGGTGGTCTTGGGTTTGAGAGGGGAGGAGGAGAGGAATTGTGATCTGATTGTGTGCTAGGGTAAAATGAGAATCCCCCCCTTTGGTTTCTTATTTTTGGGTTTTATATGAGGTGCAAAATTAAGGGTATATAAGACATTGTGCTTTTGCCAACCATTGAGATTTGAGATAGAATTTGAATCAAGGGCCAAGATTGCAATGCACATGGATTAGGGACAATGAGAAAGCACAAATGGAAGGGAATGAGCTGGTGTCATATGAAATTGAAGAGTTTTTTGTACACAAAAATTGTTGGGGGCAATTAGGTCAATTTGCACATAGTTGTAGCCTAGGATTTGATCTAGAATTTTAATCAATGGCTAGGAGTACAACTCACATGGATTAAGGGAATGAAGAAACACAAAATGAGGTAAAAATGGGCTGGAATTCGCAGCCATGAGGAGGGAAGGAAAAAAAATGCAAGCTTGCACAAAATAGTACATTTTGTCTTATTGAGGACACTTCCCTTTTTTGAGTTTTTTTTGAATTTGAAATTTTGGGCATGGGAAATAATGGGAATGCAACTATTGAAAATGTGGCACATGTTTTTGGGCACCATAAAATGTTCCCTCTAGTCACCCATGACAATAAAAATTGTCACTTAAGAATTGAGGAATATTTAATGGTCCTTTTTATTTTTCTATGCACTACAAGTGGAAAAATACATTTTTAATTATTTTGACTAGGGTTTTCTTTCTAAAAAATTGTACAAAAATTATCCTTGATAGAATAAAAATGTACTTTTTGTGGATGTGAATTTTTTGCGAGAAAATCATCTTTTTACGAAAAATGACCAAAATGCCCTTTTTGACCCTAAAACCCTAATTTGCTTAACAAGTGCATTCCAACCCTAAAAATGACTTTAAAGACCTTGGAATGACTTCTAAGACCCAAAATGCAATGCATAATGCTTCTCACTCCTCAACTTATTTATTTTTGTGGAAAATTAGGGTTTTGATCTAAGCTGGACAAAATTGGGGTATGACAGCTGCCCCTCTTTATCTGGATTTTAACGAGGAATATGAATTGGCCGAAACATATTCCGAGGCAAAATAAAGATAAAGAATTTAGAAATTATACCGATTTTGTCTACTTAGGGAAACCCGATTTTTCCTTTTTCCATCTCTCTAGTTTTTTCTGTTTTTGTTAATGTAAGGTGAAAAATGAAATTCTAATGCATGCGAGAATAGAGATTTTTTTTTTTTTTTGATAAATGGACATTGGCCCGAGATGAATGCAGTGGATGAAGCGTCAGCCCTCAGTAAGCCAACAAAAGCAGGAAATAGATTGGTGCTAGCCCTCGGGCAGCAAAAGCGGGAAATAAATTGAGAAAAGCGGTAAATTGGGAATTCGGAGGCTGCCTAAAACCTTCTAACGGACTCTTGTCGAGTCCGAGCTCTGGGGGGTGGCCTTTTCGAGCGACCGATCAAAATCAGGTCCGGAACTGATTTGATCAATGGATTTACGCTATGCCTTAGGCTGACACAACTAATCCGAAGGACTTAACGAAGTCTGATGGATCCATCGCGTGCTCGTACACGATGTTGTGATCTGTGGGGGGAGTTTACTAACTCTGTGGGAGTTCACTAACTCTGTGGGAGTTCACTAACTCTGTGTTGATGGAGTTTACTAACTCGGGGTTGAGGGAGTTTACTAACTCAGGGTTGATGGAGTTTACTAACTCGGGGTTGATGATTTTCTAAAAATGAGATTTTTGGGACTCTCTGGTCCGAAGTAACTTTTCTCTTGGATGGTGCATGAAATGCGTGCACTTGGATGTTTGGGGTGCACATGAATGCAATGATTGACTTTGGTGGGATGCCTTTTCTGTTTGATTTTTCTCTTCTTTTCCTTTTGTTATTCTTTCGCTCTTCTGAGATGCGAATTTGAAGGCGTAATGTACTGTTTGATGCCATGGAGTGATGACTGGTATGGATGATATGAGAATGATGAATGATATGAAGATGTTGTGTTCTTTTATGTTCCGTCTTCTGTGATTTTCTTCTCTCCTTTCTTATTTGCTCTTTTTTTTTCTATGGAATGCAGATATCTATGTAAATGGAGTGTGAATGTATGTTATGCAAAGTGTATGTGATGTGATGATTTCAATGGAATGATGGATGCTATGAGATGCTATTTTTGATTTTCTTCCTTTTTATTTTGGTTAAGGATCAACACTTCAAGTGCCTACAAGGTAACATCCTAATCCCCAAGGATTAAGGTGAGCACCAAAGCCCTACAAGATAACAACCTAATCCCTGAGGATCCAGGCGAGCACTAAAACCCTACAAGATAACAACCTAATCCCTAAGGGTCCAGGCGAGCACCGAAGCCCTACAAGATAACAACCTAATCCCTAAGGATCCAGCCGAGCACTGAAGCCCTACGAGATAACAACCTAGTCCCTAAGGATCCAGAGCACTGAAGCCTTACAAGATAACAACCTAATCCCTAAGGATCAAGGCGAGCACTAAAGCCCTAAAAGATAACAACCTAATCCCTAAGGATCTAGGTGAACATTGAAGCCCTACAAGATAACAACCTAATCCCTAAGGATCCAGGCGGGCACTGAAGCCCTACAAGATAACAACCTAATCCCTAAGGATCCGGGCGAGCACCGAAGCCCTACAAGATAACAACCTAATCCCTAAGGGTTAAGGCGAGCACTAAAGCCCTACAAGCGGCCAACTTTAGGCGACCCCCTCATGTGCTGAGATAGCTGGTTAAAGAATTTTTCCTATTTGTCTTTTTGCTATGTGAGGATGCAAATGCAGTATTTTGATGCATGATATGACAAAATTTTTGGGGTATTCAAATACTTTTTTTTTTGTGAATACTTTCATAATGATGAGATGCGAGACTTTGGATGCAAAAGTGGGGGTGAATTTGATCATCCTTTTTCTTTGGAAAAACTAGTTTTGATTTAAACCGCGGTGTTCTCAAAGTTATTATTTACAAGCAAACCCATTTATGTTTTCCTCCATTCCATGATAACTGAACCTTCAATAACAATCTTGTGCTTTCTCTATGAAACATTGCCAAGTGAACACACATGAATATGCAGACGCCAGGTGAGTGTTTAGGATGAATGCCAGACTGCCCCAATTCAGGCCTTCGGCGACTGTGAATGAATGACTTGCCCCTCTCCGGAGTGTGAAAGGAAGCGGAGTGAAAGAGCAAATACGCAGGAACTAGTGCCATGGCTGACACCAGGTGAAAGGATGAATGGCCATGGATGGACACTGAACAGACTCTCCCCGGACTAGGGTGGGCATGTAGTGAAGAGAATACCCCAACTTTTAGATCTGAGTGGTGTTCTCAGTGCAAATCTTTGGTTCTCTGTGAATGTCTCAACTTTTGGCATGAAAGAAACCTTACTTGGTGATCACTAAACCTTGTTTTAATGCAACTTGAGTGTGTTTTGGAGTGCAAGTCCCTCTTTTTTTTTATTTTGTCAGCTTTCTTTTTTCTGACTGTTCGTTTTTGTTTCCTCAGTTCTCTTTTTTTTTTAGGGTTTATTCTTTCTTGATCAGCTTTCTTTTTTCTGATCGTTTGTTTTTTCTTTTGAGCAAACACATTGTACGAAGATAAGCTTGTTCGTCCTAAGATTAGAATCTGAGAGAACAAAAACAATCGGTCATTGATCGGAATGGATCTTTGGAGTTGTGATGTGGCTAATGGTTAATGATTTATGAAGGGAGGGATAATTGGGTTCAAAGAAGTATTTGATGATTGATGGAACGGATGTTTTTTTTTAGTGGTATAATTTGGCCAGGTTAATGGTTTATGAAAGAATGAGTTATTAGACTCAATGAGGTGTTTGAGGTTTTATTGAGATGAGAACCTCTTATGTGCCTCACGGTAAAATGAACCTGTTTCAGGGTTGTAACGTGGTCAAGGGTTTATGGAGGATAGGCCAAAGGAAGTGTTTGAAGGTTTATGGAACCAGGTGTTGGAAGATTTATCGAGACAAGGGTCTCTTGTGCTTTGTGGCAACATGTATCAGCTCACAACTTATTATTTTTTGTCTTTTTGATTTTTTTTTGACTCATTTGTTTCATTTTTCGGACTTTTCTTCTTTCTTTGCTTTTGAGTTGAGTGAGCTGATGCACTATTTTTGTTTTTGATATTTGAAGTGATCCTTGTCTAGGGTGATTAGAGGGTATATTTTTGAGTTTGGTTTTTCTTGGCTTAAGGTAGGTAGGAAAGGGACTTTCTGGGATTTTGGGTTCTTGAGGGTATAGGGAGGTGGCCACACTTCATCTCAAATCCCGATAGCTTATTTATTTTTGTAAAACAAGATAACGGTTCATCTATCTATATGTGTTTGCTCCTTTCTTTGCATTTTTTCTCTTTTTTTTATGCCCTAACTTTTGCCTGGACCGCCCTTTGCGGGTTTTCGATCCATCGGGCGCTTTTTTCTGCCTAGGCCGCCCTTTGCGGGTTTTCCACCTAGCGAGCTTATTTTCTTGTTTATTATTATCTTTTGAAAGACTTGCACTGAAGGAATATGATATTAACAAGGAAAATTAGTGATCACAGTCTTGCCCCAGCATGGAGGACTTAAAGCATTAGACTGAACTAAAAGTCAAATATGCACTGATGGACTTATGATAAAACAGGGCAATGACGATCTTGAACAAAAGTGACTGAAAAGGGTAACTTTTATAGATGACGATGCTGAAAAGGAAACATGTGCCCTTATTGAAATATCCTAAGGCCTTGGGCAGAGCCAGAGGATTGCATTACATAAAATTTGCTTTGAACTGAAAACTACATGAAAATGCATGACGAAGACACAAATGCTTGACGATCAACACCTCGATCCTCTTCAACTACTGCCATCCCGGCCTGACAGCCCTGATCTCAAAGGGTTTAGTCCTTCACCTCCCTTATCAAAGGTCAACTGTTTTGTATCAATAAGATCCTGAACCGACTGCTTCAAAGGATGACAATTCTCAGTAGAGTGACCAATTGCCCCAGAATGGAATTCACAGGTAGCCTTTGCACTATACCTTCTTGGGAATGGAGGTTGGACTGGCTTCATCCCACGAGGAGAGATCAACCTATGGTTGATTAGATAGCTGCACAAATCAGTGTACGACACAGGAATGGGGTCGTACTGACGTGACTTTCCTTGTCCCACTATAGCATTGATTTCTCCATTTTTCCTTGCAGGCAAATCACTAGCATTGTCGGCGCCAGTAGGATTGCAGGGGATTCTTCCTCTCTTCATCCCGACTTCAAGTCTTGCCCCTACTTTGATCACATCTGAGAAGCTTGAGGACCCACTTCCAACCAGACGTTCATAGAAAACAGCTGGGAGAGTCTCCATAAACATGTACACCATCTCCTTTTCAGTCAATGGTGGCTTCACCTGAGCAGCTATGCTCCTCCATCTTTGAGCATATTCCTTAAAGGACTCATGATCTTTCTTGCTCATATACTGCAGCTGAATCCGATCTGGAGCCATGTCTTTGTTGTATTCGTACTCCTTTAAGAAAGCTTCAGAAAGGTCCTTCCAACTGTGGATGTCGGAAGGCTGCAACTGCATGTACCAATCCAGAGATGCCCCAGTTAGGCTGTACTGGAAGTAGTGGATGAGCAGTTTGTCGTCGTGATTGTATGCGGTCATCCTTCGGGCGTACATGGTTACATGTCTATTTGGGCAGCTGGTACCACAATATTGGTCAAAGACTGGCACCTTCATCTTTGGGGGAATAACCAAGTCTGGAACAAGACATAGATCACGGGCGTCTTTAGCTTTGGTCTTTGAATCCTCTATGGCTTTTAAACGCTTTTCCAACTCATGCAACTGATCTCTGGGTTGAGAGTTCTCAAATAGGTGACCTTGAGGATCACTATCCATATTGAAAAGAGAAACCTCATGTGGATCAGCACCTCCCAGGGCGTGAGCAGGATAATTAACCCCAGATCCCGGATGGGGAATAGCAGTCACAGCTTCAGCGGGTCCCGAGGTAGGAAGGATGGTTGCGGCCCCACCTGGGTTTACAACAGCAGTATCTTCGGCAGTGGTTCTGTTTTTCAAAGCTTGCAGGGTGCCCATCATTTCAGTCATCTGCATTCTTATCGCATCCATCTGCATTTCTATCACCCCGACTTTATTATTTAACGCCTGATTCTCTTGGACTAGTGCCTGATTCCCTTGGACTAGCTGCTTGAGGACTTCCATAATCGGATTATCTAGACCTGAATTGCCGGGATTCTCAATCACTAGGTTTCCTTGATTGGTCGCCATGAATCTTGAGTCTGAAGCGGATATCGGCAAACCAGTTGGCCTCTTTCTGGAGATAACAGGGCACACAACATAAGCGCAAGAACGAATGACTGAACAAATGCATGCGACACTTTAGGCTTTACGGGCGGGGCTAGACTAGGACGGGGAATGATGATAAAGCAGGGAAACTGACGGACACGGACAGGGGCGACTGCACATGGCATGCATGCCTAGAAGAATGCTTCACATGATAGAAAAAATTTATGAACAATTTTAATCTTTTATCATGGGATGGATGAGATGCAAAAATTTTGAAGTTATGTGAATGAGCTGCTGACTCGAGAACTGGGTACTTTGGAACACCTTGAGTTTTTTTTTTTTTTTTGGGGAATGACTATTTTGCAAAACCGTCTCGTCTCTCATCAAAACCTTTATTGTACAGATCATGATATGCAAATGCATGGAAAAATGACCACTTGAGAAGTGTACTTATTCTAAAAAATAAAAAAATAAAAAAAATTGTTTTTTTTTTTGTGCAAGATGAAATACAAAATTTCAATGCATTTTTGAATGCAAGAATGATGCTTTTTCAAAATGGCTTTTTTCATTTGTTATGCTTGACGGGGCAGACCCGCTCCTACGTATCCTCACTGTGATGAGGAATCAAAGCGTACGTAGTTCTACCATGTCCTTTCTCTTCTTTTTTGCATGATGCCCATGAGGTTGACGCTGAAATGCTATGCAAATGATAATCCCTTTTGTTTTCATTTTTCTTATGCAATGTATGATGAATGTACTTTTTCAAAATTGGAGTTTTATTTAGTGCAAATGATGCAAATGCTGTAATGATGCGATGTAATGCAATGATGCAACGCAAGATGCTTCTTTTTGGTATTTTTGCGTAAAGAGGGTATTCACAGGTGGAATTTTGAAAATTTACACTCTATATGCTCCCCCATATAGGTGTTTATTTGAAAGGGAAAAGCATATTTTTTTGATTTTCAAAAAAAAAAAAAAAATTTTGAGGGAAAAAGGTTGACTGAACTGAATGCAACAATGCAGCACACAATTTGGAAAGCCATTGTGACCTAAAAAGAGGTGAGACCTACGATCTAGGGCAATTTAAAGGGTAATCCTCCCATGTGGCTCTATTCACTCCCTCGCAAAGGCTACCAGAGCTAAATCTCTCTCATGATAACACCCACAACGATGGAATGCCATCTGGTGTGAGGTACCATAAAAGAGCATACTCTGGCTGAAACTTTCGTGAGAGCAGAAGGACATCGGTCCAATTGGCAGTCACTACTCGTTTCCACTCTCCTAGGTGTTTTTCAGACCTTGGGTTTTAGGCCTCTCTCAAAGCACATAATCATAAGGGTGTGAGTGTGTGTGGTAAGGGCGTACCACTTAAAACTACCCGACACATATTACCCCACCTGCAAGTGAGACGCCAGAACAGTCCAGAAAAAGCAAGGTAACAACATGTCGTCTACACTAGGGTTCAATATCAAATAAGCTAGCCTGGGGTTTCAACAACAATCAGGTACATTGCTTACCTCAAGAAAGGGAGCCAAGAAGGGGGGATCCGGATAGAATTGGGGAGAAATGCATGAGCATAAACAATAAAAGAAAAGGAGATAGGGCACAAACATAGAAGAAGACAAATGCGTATGCCTACAATTAATGATAAGAAAGAAAGGAAAAAGAATGAAGGCAAACAAGGTATCAGTCAAATCAACAATACATTAAACCACACATCTTAATTAGTTAGGCTCGACCCTCGTCTTTTTTTTTTAAAAAAAAAAAAGGGTCCCCAGCGGAGTCGCCAGCTGTTGCACCCCAAAAAATCCGGTTCGGACTTCTCATTGTACAACGCGGAAAAGGTATGGAGCCGCCACCAATATTTTAATTTTAAGACCAAAACATTGAAAAAAGGTCTTTTAGACAAGGCGGATGGTCTTTCGAAAACTAGAGATATGGGTTCGGGGGTCGGTTAGGCATGGGGAAGGTATTAGCACCCCGTACCTCCTTTCTACCGAAAGGGAACCTTTAATTAAATGTGTGGTTTGAAGTGTTGATTTGAAAATGCTTTTATTTTGCCTCTTTATTGAGAAGGGAGTGAGAAGACTTAATGAAAATTTTTATTTTTGGCGCTTGACGAGAGTTGGCCTCTCGCTCCTACGTATCTCCTGGTGCGATGGAGAATTCAAAGCTACGTAGTTCTTGGTTGTCCTAAAAAGGTTTTTGTTTTTTAGTCTGTTTAGATGAGTTTTCGCAGTAGGAGTGAGGATTCGCGATGACCAAACAACAACGGTTTAGAGTGGCCGCGCTACTAACTCTTTTGAAAATGAAATTATCATTAACAACCAAACGGCAACGGCGCGAGTGATCATTAACGATAATCGGTTTTGCTTTTGATTCGAGTGTTCGCGACGACCAAACAACAACGGTTTAGAGTGGCCGCGCTACTAACTTTTTTGAAAATGAAATTATCATTAACAACCAAACGGCAACGGCGCGAGTGATCATTAATGATAATCGGTTTTTATTTTAGATGATCAAAAAGGGCTTTCGCAATCGAATTAATTTTGGTTTGTTGTGCTTGACGAGGACGTGGCTCGCTCCTACGTATCCCAAATGGGAATCAAAGCGACGTAGTTCTAACTTCTTTAGTTTTGAAAAGGTTTTTGTTTTTTTATTTTTTTGGTGAGTTTTCGCAATAGGACGAGCATTAGCGAGTGATTAAACTAACAAAGGCTATGGGTAATCACTGCTAAATACTCAAAAAGAGTTGTTACCTCTAGTCAGACGAACAAAGGCTCTGATTGACTATTAGTAACAACTTGCTTTTATTATATTTTCGAAAAGGTTTTCGAAGTAGGACGAGCATTAGCGAATGATTAAACTAACAAAGGTTATGAGTAATCATCGCTAAGTACTCATGTGAAATTGAAGAGCGTTCATAGAGATCAAACTAACAAAGGTTATGGGTGACCTCCACTACTTGCTTATTTTTGTTTATTGAAAATGCTTTGAAAATTAATTGGTTTGGAAAAGAGTTTTTAGAAAAATAAATAAATCATTTTCAATCGAATTCTATGTCCAAAACCAAATGCAAAATGAATGAATGAAGTTCAAACATATTCAACTAATCAAGCAATCATGAACATGTTGATCATCAACTAAGATTAAGCATGTCAATATAATCAAGAGATTTAATTGTCATAGATGCAAGACAAAGTTCTCAAAACAATAGCGTTTGTGTGTGAAGGAGAATTGCTACACAAGTTGGAAGCAATCTCAAGAGGGGCACATATGCCTCTATGCTACACATGTTGGTAGCCTTATAAGGGCACATGATTGTGTAAAAGGGTTTGTGCACAATTAAGTCAAGACATTCAAATGGCATCAAGAACAAAGGAATACAATTGATCATAGGCATAGAGTATTCTAGGTTAGGTGAATGAACATGTGAGCAATGATGCATGATTTGGCAAGCATGTGAATGCATGAGCATACAAGAATGAATGCATGAATGAGTAGACAAGAGGATGCATGAGCATACAAGAATGCATGAGCATTTGAGTATGATTACATTTATTATGCAAGGCATAAATACTCGAGAATGCATGAGAGTGTCGCATAAATAGGGATGGATGAAGATGCATGAGGGTGAAAATGTTTTGGTAAAAGGTTTAGGTAAGAAAGTGGTAAAATGTTTTTGGGTTTTGGTGTTTTGGAAATGAGATGAAATGTTTTTGGTCTTGAAAGTGGTAAAAGTATTTTGGGGTTTATTTTATAAAGTTGAAAAAGTATGAAATGCAAATGAGAAAATGTTTTGGGGTTTTTATGCAAAGATGCAAGTGGTAAAATGTTTTGAATGAAGGTGAAAATGTTTTATGTGATGAGATAAAAATGTTTTGGTAAAAACTAAGTGAAATGGTAAAAACCAAAGTGGTAAAATGTTTTTATGTTTTTTTGGTAAAAAGTTAATGAAGTGGTAAAGTAAAATGGTAAAAAGTAAACAAACACAATGACATAACTTGCATTTACTCAACCACAATCAAAATGACAATCTTCAAGCAATCAAAGGGGTAAAAACCTAGTCATGGCCGAATGCATACAAGCATGGAATCATCAACTTATTTCATGCAAAAATTGACAAATTAACACACAAAACAACACAAAAGAAGAGGACCTAATCTATCATGCAAGTTCCTAAGACAAACATCAACCAAATCATGCATTTATTCACGCAAAATCAAAGGAAACAAAACTAGCAAAATGGGTATGAGAATGGGTTTTTATTTGATGAAAATTATACCAACAAGGTTTAAATTACAATAAAATGCAAGAAGACACAAGAACAATTCCTTCAAAGCCAAGGAGCCACCTCAAACACCCAAGCCTCCCTAAGTGCTTGTCAATAATGTTTGAGATGGCTCCTCAAAGCATCAACAACAATATATGAAGGAGTTGAGATGAGGAGAAGAGAGATTACATAATGAAAATTAAAGAAAATGCAAGAGTTTGTGAGCTTACCTCTAGATCTTGCTTGAAATGAAGAAGAAGATCAAAATAGAAACCAAGAACACTTGAACCTCCTCTTGAATCCCACGAAAATCACTTGATATTGAAGGATTTGATGATGAACTTTGAAGATAATGCAAGATTAGAAGTGGATCTAGTGTAGGAATCAAGAATAATGAAGTTTGGATGGTTGAAAATTGAAGAATTGGTGGTGGAAATGGTGGGAGGTGGTCTTGGGTTTGAGAGGGGAGGAGGAGAGGAATTGTGATCTGATTGTGTGCTAGGGTAAAATGAGAATCCCCCCCTTTGGTTTCTTATTTTTGGGTTTTATATGAGGTGCAAAATTAAGGGTATATAGGACATTGTGATTTTGCCAACCATTGAGATTTGAGATAGAATTTGAATCAAGGGCCAAGATTGCAATGCACATGGATTAGGGACAATGAGAAAGCACAAATGGAAGGGAATGAGCTGGTGTCATATGAAATTGAAGAGTTTTTTGTACACAAAAATTGTTGGGGGCAATTAGGTCAATTTGCACATAGTTGTAGCCTAGGATTTGATCTAGAATTTTAATCAATGGCTAGGAGTACAACTCACATGGATTAAGGGAATGAAGAAACACAAAATGAGGTAAAAATGGGCTGGAATTCGCAGCCATGAGGAGGGAAGGAAAAAAAATGCAAGCTTGCACAAAATAGTACATTTTGTCTTATTGAGGACACTTCCCTTTTTTGAGTTTTTTTTGAATTTGAAATTTTGGGCATGGGAAATAATGGGAATGCAACTATTGAAAATGTGGCACATGTTTTTGGGCACCATAAAATGTTCCCTCTAGTCACCCATGACAATAAAAATTGTCACTTAAGAATTGAGGAATATTTAATGGTCCTTTTTATTTTTCTATGCACTACAAGTGGAAAAATACATTTTTAATTATTTTGACTAGGGTTTTCTTTCTAAAAAATTGTACAAAAATTATCCTTGATAGAATAAAAATGTACTTTTTGTGGATGTGAATTTTTTGCGAGAAAATCATCTTTTTACGAAAAATGACCAAAATGCCCTTTTTGACCCTAAAACCCTAATTTGCTTAACAAGTGCATTCCAACCCTAAAAATGACTTTAAAGACCTTGGAATGACTTCTAAGACCCAAAATGCAATGCATAATGCTTATCACTCCTCAACTTATTTATTTTTGTGGAAAATTAGGGTTTTGATCTAAGCTGGACAAAATTGGGGTATGACACAGGGTAGATGAGCAGTTTTTCTCACTGAAGGTGATACAATTGTCTTGCTCAAGGACATTCTTAAGAAAATGATTGAAAATAATAAAATTATAATTGAAATCAATAAAACTTTTAATGATCAAAATCAATGGAGATCATCAGGAGAGTAATTGTCAGAGCAGCCTTCTTCATTTTGATAGAATGAATCTATTGAAGAAGATGAAGAAGACATGGTTTGGACCTGTTTCTTCTTGCTGTCCTTTTTAGAGGATGAAGGGACATCTTTGACCTCAGTTTGATTTTGAAGAAGTTTCATAATATTCTGGAGTTTTTCCAGGACATCTTCTTCGGAGGTAGAAGCTGCAAGAGCTGCAGAGATTCTAGCCTTTTGATTAAGGAATTTGCAGGTGTCTGGGTCAGCCACTTGCAGAGCCCTGGGATTATTTTTAAACCAGGTGGTTACGCTATCTGGTGATGCCATAGAAGCATCAAAGCGAGGCCACCATTTTACGAAAGCTTGTTTGTAAAAAGATAACAAAGATTTGGGAAGATGGAAATTGCCAGTTTTATACTGCCATGAAAAAATCCATGAAAGTGAGAACGTGGTAAAGAAATTCAAAATGATTGGATAATTGTTGAGATCTTTGTTGAATCTTTTTGAGAAAATTTGAAATCCTCCCTGGACTTCAATAGGTAAGATTTCTGGGACAGGCCCAAAGAAGTCCCACCATTGAAGAAACCAACTAGAGAATGAATACTTGGTTGCTTTCTTAAAGTAGATCAACCAGGAATGTTTGAAAGATTTATTTTGTAAGCCAAGGATGACATAATCCCAGGCTTTGATGTAGTCCCAGTAGTTATAGCCTATAGGATCAAATAACTGAGAAAACTTTTTTGTGTTGTTTGGGTTTTGTCCGAAAGCTGAGGGTGTCAGGACATTTAAGATTTGGAGAGTTGAATGGGTGATGAATGAATTGTCTCTGGGTTCTTTGTAGTGCTTGATAGAGACAGATTCGGTATCAACGAGGATGAATTCATAAAATCTTTGAGTTTTGGTTGGGGTGAAAGGTAAGAAATGGAATTGAGATGGAAAGATCTTTGAAGGAATTCTGTTAGGATCTTTATCCCAGAATTCTGGTTCCAGATGGGCCAAGAAGAAGAAGTTTTCTTTTGGTATATACTGGGTTTGAGCAGTGGAAATTTGGGGTGATTGAGTAAGAACAATTTGAGATTGGTTTTGAGCAGGGATAATCTGCGATTGCTTTTGTTGGGTTATTTGAGTCTTCTGAGTTTGTATGGCAAGGTCCAAGGCAGGGATGTCTTGGTCACTATCTTCAGCTATGCTAGCCCAAGTTTTTGTTGGAAGATTGATTAATCCTTGTTCCTGAAAGGCAAGGAGGGTTTGGACAGGGAATGCATAATCTGATTTGGTTTGTTTGTTTTGACTTTGGGAATTCTGGGTAGAAGGCCCTGATTGGTTAAGGGTAGAAGACTCTGTGCTGACTGGTAAAATGCTAGGATTAGGTTTTCCTCTACCACCTCTTCCTCTTCCTCTTGAGGAGGAAGCTCTGGAAGCCATACTGATTGTAGCCCTGCAATTAACCATAGAAGAGTTAGGCAAGGAAAGCATTACTTGAATTCTTAAAATGTCAAAATCAAATAAACTTAAGATATCAAAAATGCTTTGAATATTGCGCCTCTTGATATAAACACAATATGTTACTAGTTTATATTTAAAAGACAAACTAAATTGATTTCTTGGTTCAAGAAATTTGATAGTTAAAACACTTTTATTTAAAAAGGTTTTAACAGGATTAAAAGATAAATTATTTTGTTTATCAGGAATGAAACCAATGATGGTGAAATCCCTTTTGTCAGAGAAGGTTTTAGCCAGATTACTACTCTGAGAAACATAAGAACTAGTGCTGGGGACTGGTTCGTTAGTAGACCTATTGGCTCCTATTTTGATATAGTTCTGTTTTAGGCCAGAATTAATATCAAAATTAGAGATGATGTTGTGGTTTAAATTCAAAGATTTAAACATAATGGGTTGCCCCAAGTAGTGGATATCTATGCCATTTATAGATGAATGAAAGGAGAGAGGTATAACTGGGGATTCCCAGATAATTCTACTTTCAATATTCTTAATAAGGGACAACATACTAATATTGAAACTATTAATTGTGGTTGAAAGACTAAAAAGATAAGAATCAGAGCAGGGTTTTCTAAATGATTGACATAACCATTTATAAGTTTTGCTGCTGGTTCTGGGATCAAGGTTCAGGGTTTTAAGATAATTTTGGATATTATCATACCTACTGGGTTTGTTATCCTTACAGTGGGTAATGATATTGGCTTTGGTATTAGGATCTATCTTAAGGGCTTTTAGCTTCTTAATGATCCGACAAGTTCTGCTTTTGTGACCAATTTTGCCACAAATAAAGCAAGTGGTAGTTTTTCTGGGTTTAACCCTTTGCTTTTCAGGCGATTGGTTGGTAGCCTGGGTTTCGGTTTTGTTCTTGCCACAAGTGCACTTACCACAAGTACAAATGCTAGGAGTAGTTTGGGGTTTGTTCTGGACATCAAGATCTTGGTTAGCCTCTTGGTTTGCCTACTTTCCCTTTCGGTGTTTAGGCATATAACCAGGTTGGGGATGGTTAGGGCAATGTCTGCTGATGTGGCCAGGCATATTGCATTTGAAACAGATGACCCTATCATTGTTAGAGGGGTCGTTTTTAACCATATTGATGGATTTATTCTTGTTAGGTTTGAGTTTTATAGCCTTGAGTAGGTCAAGCTCCCTTTTGACTATGGCTAGGAGTTCATTCCTACTATCATTTTGAAGGCCATGGTTGATAGTGGAAACATTTTTCTGGGCAGGGCTATCTAAGGCCTGAAGATACTTATATTGTTCTAAGGTATCTGTGGAACCTTTGGTAGCGTCATCAGGGACTTCCTGTTTACCTGCTAATTTGGATTTGAAAGGGTAATCAATACCTTTCCTAATGGTATACTTGCGGAACCAGTAAAAGAAAGGAACATTACGTTTGATTTTTCTGAGAAATTTATAGAATTTCTCCTGGACTTCCTTAGCTTTGGGACCCTGATAATGCAGAAAGAACCACTCTCTTTGAGGAGACCATTCCTCAGAGTATAAGTCTTTCTTAAGGGTTTTCTTATCAATAATAAACTCAGATATCATAGGGTTCATTAAGGGAAGAGTAGGTTGGAGATTGGATAGATCTGGGTTCCTCCTCATCCTTTTGATAAGAAGTTGTTACAGGGGTTGTTGTTTTGAATCCCTGTAAATGGATAGTGGAACCATCATAGGATGTTCCAATATGAGGTTTAGAAGGTTCTGTTGAAAAGGACCTTCTAGACAAGGTTCCTCTAGACATAGTCGTTCTGAAGCTTTCTTCAGAATGCAGGGACCTAGGGATGGAAAAGGAGTTACTCCTATTAAAGACAAGGTCAACTTTTCCAGATTGGTATTGGATGACATCTTGGAATTCTGGTGTTAACCTAGGTGCCGCAGGAGCAGCCTTTTCTAGGGTCCAAGTTTCTGGTAAGGTGATGTCACTCCATTGGATAGTTTTAGGCACAATAATATTGGCCTTACTATTGTCAGTGAGAAACAAAGTGGTTTCCCCTGATTTGTGACATTTTGTTTTGAGGAAGTTGGATCTGATAGAGTTCATTACTTTGTATTGAACTCTGTATATCAGAGTGATTGGGACAGATCCTTCCTTCATGTCATAGCCATGGCATTTGATATTAAGAAATAGAACGTCAAGGATGTTCTTGTCATCCATACTAACAGTTAGGTCAGGAAAGCAATTGAAAAAGATAGGCCCATGTATAAGGCTAGTTTCGACAGTTCCTAATAAGGAATCATGAAACTGGTTGTGACGAGCATCTCTTAAACATAGCAACACTGCTACGTTAAGGGATTCTCTAGTCAAAGGTTTCATACCTACCTGGACACTTCCTATGTGCAAGTAGTTAAAATTGTCCAGTTGATGGGTTTTCACACTTTTCTCAGAGAGAAGATGAAGTTCTTCATCATCTTTTCGAAGTATGATTTTTTGTTCAACCGTTCTGATGATGTAATCAGATTTAGAGAAAAAGGATGTTTTTGGTTTGTAGAGATCTTTGTGAGATATCTTTGGAATATCCCAATTATCAAGATCTTGATTGATATTTTCAAAATGAATTTCTTCTTTGAAAATTTTGTTTGAAAGGGATTGTCTTGATTGGTCTTCGCTAAACGAAGGAGATTGAGATGAGGATGAGGGTCTACTAGAGCTACAGGAGAAACGTGAGGAAAAAGCTTTAAACATATAAAAACAATATTTTCCTCACCCGTAAGCATCATTGCCTTCATCTGGTTACTTGCAGAAATATAAGTATTAAAACTGAACTAGTTAATTACCTTCTGAGAAATGCCGTTAGGTTAACCATGTTTTGTCCAAAACTCAGTTCGTAAAGCCATGTTGCCGGATATCAAAGCTTGAATAATGAAATTATTTTCTATTTTATATCTCGGAGTAGAAGTTACCATAGTTCAGAGAAAATCAAAGTAAATACTGAAATATATTAAACCAGATTTAAACACTCAAAGTCTAAGTTATTCCTTGTTTCAAACATGTGTATGATCAAAATTAAAGTATTTTCGAAATATTTTTTCCCTTTAGGATTAGAATACTTTAGGATAATAAACCTCAAATTATGGTATATGACTGCCCAGTCAACCTGCAGGGTCTTACGTACTTCGCTACCATTTCGTCGCTAGTGAGGTACCCAGATATCCTTACTAATATTCTACGGTCCTTGGAGTATATAAAAATTTTCTGTGAAAAGCTTTAGAAGTATTTTGATCATAAACATTTTAAGTACAAAGGTATAACAAAGAACTAAAAAGTGTATCTTAGTATAATTTACAGCAGTATATTACAATAATAATACCGAGAACACAAGTAATTACTGCAAAATATAAACATAGATGAATAATTAATTTATTCAAATATTATTACGTTCATTTTTTAAATAGTTATAAAATAGTGGACTGGTTGACTATAGGATTATCCGATCGAGGCGGATAAATACGGCACATTTCAATTGCCCTTGCCAGACGCCTGTATTGACGTACGCTTGCGGCATTTAGCTATAGTCAAAGAGTACACTAATAGTATAACTTTTAATTTAATTTAATTTAGAATTAATATCCATTTATGACAGTTATATGAGTATGAACAAGTGTATGATTAAATTAACAGCATAACCAGAGTAGTAACCAACAGTTCAAAGTTAATATCTACATTCCTACTTCCACCATCTGGCTCTGATACCAAGAGGGGATCGAAGTACATAACCAGTTACTACTCTGGCTCTGATACCAGAGTTGTAACTTTTAATTCAAGTTTAAATATATTCTGGGATAACTATTGCCTTGTCTTGTAACAATTATGATTGGATACTATCCTAAAGTATTCTAATATTAACTTTGAATTTTAAGTTGCTTATCTAAGCTATGCTTTACAGTTACTTATTTATGTTCTTAATTAATTAAGTGCCATAAATAGGGGGTATTAATATTGAAAGTTTATGAAAATACAAAGTATATTATACTATAGTGTACTCTTTGACTATAGCTAAATGCCGCAGCGTACGTCAATACAGGCGTCTGGCAAGGGCAATTGAAATATGCCGTATTTATCCGCCTCGATCGGATAATCCTATAATCAAGTTGTCTACTATTTTATAATTAATAATTATTATTTATGTTTTTATTCATCTGGATCATATTCTGCAGTTTAATTACAAAGTGTTCTTTACAAAGCTTTATGTACTCTTTATATATTTCCTTTTGAATTATTACTTATTCATCTAGTTTATATTCTGCAAATTAATTATTTATGTTTATGATCAACCGGTTAAAAGGTTCCTAAAATATTCTGGTCAAAACTCTTTGTGTATGAGGATGGTTCTCAAGAACGACCCACTCGTATTTACGTGGCATCCGTAAGACCTGTTGGATAGGGCGAATATAAGTCCATAAATTAACCGAGGTACTGGGCAGTGTTTGGTCAATTCTTGTCTTGAGGTTCCTCAACCAAAGAGCGGAAATTTTTAAGAAAAGCCTTTTGTTTGATCATACTACAAACATAATTAATTTTCTTAATATAATTTAGAAAATAACTTTTAATTCAAGTTTAAATATATTCTGGGATAACTATTGCCTTGTCTTGTAACAATTATAATTAACTCTAAAATATGTTTTTAGAAAGTAATTGCAATTTCAAGTTTAATACCCAGATAGTATGGCCTTAATCTGATGTATGAACAAGTACAGGGACTCTAAGGTATTTTTTAGAAGGTAAGTTATTAAGTTCATTTTTAATACCCATATTCTTATCAAACCAAGTGAAGGCGATGATGCTTATGGGTGAGGAAAACTATCTATACATTTCTTTAAAGCTTTTTCCTCACAACCTCTCGGTATGTCTCCTATCCTTTCACCCTCTTCTAGTTTTATGACTCCATCTCCTTCACATCAATCTTTTAAAAATATCGATCAAAACAAAGATCAAAACAAAGATCTTTGCAATCTTGGTCAAACCTCTCTTAATAAGGATCAATCTTTTTCAAAGCAAGTCTTCAAAAAAGAAACCCGTTTTGAAAATCAAACCTCTTTATCTAAGTTTATCATAGATAAAAAATCCCTTAAAAAGGATTTTAATTCTGAAGAATGGTCTCTTCACAGAGAGTGGTTCTTCCAAAATTTCCAAGGTGATAAAGGTTACTTTATCCAGGAAAAATTTTATAGATTCCTTAAAAGGGTCAAACTCAATATCCCTTTCTTTCGCTGGTTTCAAGCTTACACCATAGCAAAAAACATAGATTATCCCTTCCGTAATAACCATGACGGGAGAAAGACCAATACTATTTGGCACCTCAAAGATGGCCAAATGGTCCAATCCGAGCTACCCCCCAAAATACCTCTTGCTCCTAATAGCAAAGACCAATCCACTCCTGTTATGGCCTCTCCTTTCAAAACCAAAACTAAGGAAAGAACTGTCTCTGCCAAAGACATCAGAGACCTCACCAAAAGGGTCAGAGACCTCATGGAGCAATCCTATAAGCCCCAAACCTCAATTATTTCTACCAAGGTAGAAGACCTTGCTGCCAAATATGCCTATGGCTGGCAACGTGTTTGCCGTGTTAAACAGAATGACACGAAGGAACTCTTAGCCAAAGTCAAAAAAGAGCTTGCTCTTCTCAAAACTAAGGCCCCGGGCACTCCCTCACCTAAGAGTATTAGGTCCACCAAAGTATTAAGAAAAACCTCTTCTGGTAACCCAGAAGGCATGGCCAGCAAACCAAAGCACTATGACAAGAAACAGGCCGATAAACCTAAAACCCAAGAAAGGCCTCAAGCTACTCCAAACACTTGCTGCACTTGTGGTAAGAATCAAACCAAAACTCAGGATAGTATCCAATCTACCAAGAAACAGCATGATAGCCTCAAAGGGCCTATCACTTGCTTCGCTTGCGGCAAAACTGGTCACAAGAGCAAAACCTGTAGGATCGTAAGAAAGCTTAAAGCCCTTAGGTTAGATCCTAGTATCAAAACCAATATCATCAATTGCTTCAAAAGTGACAGAACCAGTCACACTAACAGGTATGATAGGATCAAAGGGAAACTTGAAGCCCTAGGTTTAGATCCTGAAACCACAGATAAGGTTAATAAATTATTAATCCTATCTTCAGAAAATGGTTCTGACACTAGCTTAGAATCCACTAACCGTTCTTCTGAAACCCCTATCCAAACCCAGAAGAATGTGTTAACCAATCAGCAATTAATCATTAATCACCATAATAACCATTGGTCCGGAAACAACTCATCTCTTGAGGCTTCTGCTTTCGAGAATGTTAAAATATCCACTAATGATTATTTAGGTCAGATTGATATTAATCTGCTCTCAGCTATTATTCAATTCTTTAAAACTAATGCATCCTCTTTTCCTTTTCAAAAAACGGAGGATGATACAATAGCTGGTTACCCAGAGCAACCTACCAAAACTAAGTATACCCTTAGGGAAGGTCTCTCTGCGAATCTTTTCAATACAAATATCTTTTCTAATTCTGACCTGAGTTCTGGTCTTGAACAGAATCAAGTCAAAATAGATAAGAATATCAATATCAATTTTAATGTCTTTTCTGGTCATTATAACTGGAACGTTATCTTTGGCCTTAAAATTACTTTCTCAGAATTCCAAAATACTCTGAAAAGGTTTATTAGTCCTCACACCAGTTCTCCCATTATTGACATTTTGCATCAAGCAGGTTATGGTGTTCTTAATCCCAATACCCAAAAAACCTTTATTTATGTCAATACTAATACCAGATCTTATGGTAAGTATCTTGGTCAAACTGGTAAAACCCAACCACAAAGTCTCTTTAGTTATCCTTATATCTCAGAATCTTTTCAGCAACACAACAATCACATTAAAACCTTTCTGATCAAAAGAGATGTTTTGACAAAAGATTTAGCTGTCTCTGAATCTCAATCCAATTTACTTATCCAAAAGTTTCCTATTTGTATTACTTATAATTTTAGTAGAGGAACTTTACAAAAGGATCATCATCCTGGTAATCCTATTGACTGCTTCAAATGTGGTAAGTCATGTCACATAAGCAGAAACTGTAGGGTCATAGGAAAACTCAAGACTCTTAAGCTTGATCCTGATATTAAGGACAAGATTAACAATCTGTTAGCCCAATCTTCAGAAGAATCCTCTGATCATTCTTCTGAAAACCTAAATCATATCCAGAAGGATAATTTAACTAGCTCCTCTAATCAGATTAGTGTCCTCACCAGAAAACATGATCTTCTCTTTGAGGCAAACCTCCCTAAAAGTCCTCTTGTAACCAATAGGTTCAATCTTAGAAATACCTTTAAGAGGTTAGGGAAAACTAGTGTCAAACCTGTTACTTCTCATGATCTTCAAATCAAAGTTAAAGGTCTGAATCTGAAACAGGCTGATCACCAGTCAACCATTGACCAATGGAATGACCATGAGGATAGTTCATCCTTCCTTAGTCTTATCAATTATGTCAGGATTCACAAATTCTGCATAAACATCAATATTGTCATGAGTGATTTCATCCTTGAAACCGTAACTCTGTTTGACACTGGGACAGATTCTTATTGATTGCAATATATATATATATATATATATATATATATATATATATATATATATATATATATATATAAAGAGAGAGAGAGATATTTTAGTTTCAAGCGTAAGGCATCGGCGGTTTCACCTTGCAGCCGCTTTTAAAACAAACGACATTTGAGTGACGCTCCGCCGTATGAAGCTCCCTTTATTTCTCTCTTTTGTAACTGCCGCCAACTACAAATCACGTTCGTAACTGGCTTTTAAAATGAGAAAGAATCGTAACTGGCTTCTATTGTCTCAAGTACAAGCCACACTAAATTACATATCAGTATTAGCGGCTATGGCTTATGATACTAAGCCTTTTGCTTAGTAATTTATACTAAATAAATACTAGTCATTGGATTCTCAAAATTTCAATAAAATTTAATCTAATGGGTAGTATTGAATAAGGGTATTTTTGTCACAGTCATTTTTTTGATTTAATTAAATTAAATTAACCATTAAATACAGTTAAAAAAACAAATCAGATTTTTTTTCCACGATTTTCTCTTCACATTTCCTCTTTCTTTTACGCTCTTCTTCTATCTTTTTCACGTTCTTGATTTTCTCTTTGACGTTCTTAAAGTTCTTATTATGTATTCCATTATAATTGCTTCTTCAGGTTCTTATTATCTATTCCATTTATAAATCCCAATTATAAATTGCTTCTTCATATTCCATTATAATTATATGACAATATGACAATACTAAATTGTTTCTAAACCACTTCATATCCACCCAGAAATATATATTCAAAATCAGTGTATATATATATATATATATATATATATATATATATATATATATATATATATATATATATATATATATATATATATAGCTTCCAAAGATGCGTCAATTCCATTCTCACTATCCTTCCAAAATGTCTCAAAATAAAACAAGGCGTCTGCCATTAGTTTTGTTTCTTCCACCATAGTCTAGTTCAAGCACATATAATGTATTCAATCACCACATGAACACATTCTAATGGATATCAATGAACCAGCACAGATAAGAGATGCTTCTTCCGCTAACCAAACTATTGAAAAGTTTGGTTAGTACAATAATAACCAGAGAAATACTATACTTTGGTTATTATTGCACTAACCAAATTATTGAAAAGTTTGGTTAGTGCAATAATAACCAGAGAACTACTGTACTTTGGTTAGGTTTCGTTAACTACAATTTATCAAGCAGTCATTATTCATTCGAACATTTACAACACAATGAATTGGAGGTTTTAAGTCGGATCCCCATATATCCGACTTAAAAACTGGACGCGGTGGCAATTTTGTAATAAACGTGCGAGAAAATCTCTGTCGCTCACCCTTTTAGGTCGGATAACACTTATGCCCGACGTGAAAGGTGTAACCTTTTTTTGGGTGAAACAAAATATTAAAAGCCTCGTGCGTATTCCCTCTTTGGCATTTTTGTTAGACTTTTTTTTGTCTTAAACTAAAACCTTCCATCGTACTGAACCCAAAAACAAAATAAGTTAGATAATTAAACCAACCGCTCGTATAAATTGAACATGAAATTAAACATGAAATTAGAAAATAAGTTATTCAAACGATAAAACTTAGATACATATTTTAACACTCTACAAAAACAAAAAGGGAAAAGAAAAACTAACCATCTTGTATGCGTTGATTGCAACGGAGAGAGAAGTGAAAAGAGTAGAGAGTTTTGATTCGAAGAAAAGTGAAAAAGGTAGAGACGTTTGTGTGCTCTTTAAGGATCGCAACTCGGAGAGAAGTGAAAAAAGTAGAAACTAATGAATCTTCTGTGAGTTCGTTTGTGTTGTTCGTATGATGTATTTGTATTTGAATGAAACTTGCAGTGCAAGGTAGATTGATAGGCGGTGCATTCTATATATATATATATATATATATATATATATATATATATATATATATATATATATATATATATATATATATATATATATATATATATATATAAGCGCTCTCTCAGCATATATATATATATATAGAGAGAGAGAGAGGGAGAGAGAGAGAGAGATTTTTTAGTTTCAAGCGTAAGGCATCGGCGGTTTCACCTTGCAGCCGCTTTTAAAACAAACGACATTTGAGTGACGCTCCGCCGTATGAAGCTCCCTTTATTTCGCTCTTTTGTAACTGCCGCCAACTACAAATCACGTTCGTAACTGGCTTTTAAAATGAGAAAGAATCGTAGCTGGCTTCTATTCTCTCAAGGACAACCAAAAATAATGTGGATTGATCCGTTTTAGTAGGAAACTAGTACTATACCCGTGCATCCGCACGGGCCGATCGCGTTACGTCATACGATTACGTCAAATAGAAACGTTAGTTTGAAATCTCATTAATCTAAAATCAATTGTAAAATATAGATGATGACTTGCATACAGACAGGTGCTGTCGTGTTCTTTTTAAGAATGAATTTAGACAGTATTTAAATAGTCTGAACATTACCCCGTGAAAATAAAGAAAAATTTAAAGTAGATAAAAAAGGAGCTTCAAATAAAAAATTGATAAATATTAAAACTAAAAATGTAAAAGTATCATTTAAAAACAATATGTGCATTTATCCCGTGTGTTTTTATATATCAGTGCAGTGTTTTGTGGATACCTGTGTTGCAGGTTATCTAATATTACAGGATTAGTTTTGATGATGAAAAAGACAAAGCCAAGTTGATGGCCAAAGGAATGAGAGTGTCAAAGCAAAGCTGATAAAAAGTATCATATATTCAAAAGTCACAATCCAAGTCAACCAAGCTCAAAGTATTGAAGATTCAAGCTTAAGGGTAGTCCTTAAGTATAAGGGTAGTCCTTAGGGTTTTGGGTGAGTCTTAGGATAAATGTAAGCTCTTACGAAGGTCAGCTCATCTCGCAAAGTCTCTCGTCCCAAAGCTTTTTCAAAATACATGCATGAACAAGTAATCCTAAAAAGTATTTTTGAAAAACTCTAAAATCGATTTCACTCTCTTTGAAACTAAGCCTAAATCGATTTTCAAACACAATGGCTAAGCTCCTAATCGATTTCATAAGCATACAAGTGATTCATATTGTTTCCTTATTTGAAGAAATCGATTTCCACTTATGTCTAAATTGAAAGAATCGATTCACACCTTTTCCATACATGAAAGAATCGATTCACATCTTTTCCATACATGAAAGAATCGATTCTCAGGCAAAGAATCGATTTGCATCTCTCTTCAAATAAAGTAAAGAATCGATTTGCACATTACTTGTTTTAAAACACATAATCGATTCCTTGCTTTCTTATTCAAATGAAGAATCGATTTCAAACTCTTTCAAAGAATCTCACAATCGATTCCTTCCTAAATCAAGTAAACAAGAATCGATTCCTAGATCAATTCAAATAACAAAGAATCGATTCCCACATATTTTTAAACGTAAACTTGATTTTTCCAAAGCCTATAAATAGAGGCCTCATAGCCTCCATTTCTCAACCAACCCATTCTCACAATCTATTCTTTCAGAAAAACTCTTATATTTTATTTGTGTTCTTCTCGCACCGCCGGTCCGTCAAGAGCTGATCTTTCGCTAAGAGTTAGTTGGGGTTGCATTCTTCAAGTTGTAATATCTGCCTTCATTAGAGGTATTTCTGTCTTTACAATTGTTTATTATTTAATTGTTGTGTTTTGTTCTAGGGAGTGGGGTATCTCTCTAGGGTAGCTGTTTGTACTAGGAAGTGGGGTATCTTTCTGGGGCAGCTGATTGTAACAGGGGTGGGGTATCTCTTGTTATTGTTATATTAGATTTGAGGGCTCTCCATAGGTGGGGTATCCTAGGAGGAGAGTGCCTGAGTCTGTAAAGGTTTTCCAAGGCACCTGTAAGCCTTGTTGTTTTGGTTAGTGGAAAATCTCACAAGGGTGTGAGGACTGGACGTAGGTCACTAGGAGGTGACCGAACCAGGATAAATCTCTGCGTGCTTTACTGCTTTCCTGCTTTACTATTATACCGCTTTACTGCTTTATATTCTAATTCCTTCGCTTCCACTTAACCTGCGCGAAATTGTTCTAAGTCATTGAAAAAGGGGAAAAACGTTTTCGAAAGATCTGAAAAGTTTTAAATCTCAATTCACCCCCCCTCTTGAGACTGAAGCCACTTGGTAACATGTTTTTTTATATATCAGTGTTGTTGTCCCATGTTTTTTTATATATCAGTGCAACTATCCCGTGTTTTTATATATATCGTTGCAATTATCCCCGTATTTTTTTATATATCAGTGCAGTTGTCCAGTGTTTTTTTATGTATCAGTGCAGTTATCTCATAGTTTCAATTGATTATTTGAGTTGATTAGTAGATTATTGTATATAGGGAAAGATAGATAGTAGATTATCAATAACAAATATTTATCCCGTGTTTTTTTATATATCAGTGACAATTATTTGTCCTTTTTAGGTATTATTGACAAATATTTGTCGCGTGTGTTTTAAATATTAATCAGTTTAAATAGTCATTAAGCCTTCTTGTTTTTTTAGATAGTAGTTTTCAAAAACTATAATTATCAATGGCAAATATTAATCCCGTGTTTTTTTATATATCACTGCAGTTATCCCCGTGTTTTTTATATATCTGTGCAATTATCTAGTAGTTTCAATTGATTATTTTAGTTGATAGTAGATTATAGTAGATAGTAAATTTGTTAGATGGTAGATTATCAATAAAAAATAACTGTTTTAAATATTAATTAGTAATTTAAATAGTCATTAAGCCTGCTTATTTTTTAGATAGTAGGTTTGTAGTAGTAGGTTTCAAAAAATTTAATTATCAATGACAAATATTAATCTCGTGTTTTTTATATATCAGTGCAGTTATCTCGTAGTTTCAATTAATTATTTTAGTTGATTAATAGATTATAGTAAATAGTAAAAGAGAGATAGTAGATTATCAATAAGAAATATTTATTTTAAATATTAATCAGTAGTTTAAATAGTCATTAATTATTATTGTTTTTTAGATAGTAGGTTTATAGTAGTCTTCCAAAAATTTAATTATCAATGACAAATATTAATCCTTTGTCTTTTTATATATTTGTGTAGTTATCCCGTGTGTTTTTATATATCATTGCAGTTATCTCATAGTTTCAATTGATTATTTGAGGTGATTAGTAGATTATTGCAGTTATCCTGTATTTTTATATTAGATTATTTGAGTTGATTAGTAGATTATAGTAGATTATAGTAGATTATTGCAGTTATCACGTGTTTTTTAAGATAGTAGTTTTATAGTAGTTTTCCAAAATTATAATTATCAATGGTAAATATTAATTATAAATTGTCAAAAAAAATTATAAATATCAATGGTAAGTATTAATCCCGTGTTTTTTTATATATCACTACAGTTATCCCGTGTTTTTTATTTATCAGTGCAGTTATTTCGTAGTTTCAATTGATTATTTTAGTTGATTAGTAGATTATAGTAGATAATAAAAGTTAGATATTAGATTATCAATAAGAGATATTTGTTTTAAATATTAATTACTAATTTAAATAGTCATTAAGTCTTCTTATTTTTTAGATAGTAGGTTTATAGTAGTAGTCTTCAAATTTTTTAATTAAAGTAGTGTTTGTATAAATTTAGAAATTTAGTTTTTTTTAATTAAAGTAGTGTTTGTATAAATTTAGAAATTTAGTTAAAAGAATTAAAGTGAAGTGATAAGAGAAAAAGAATAATTATTTATGGGAAAAGTAAAGTAAAAAAAAAAAGAGTGTAAAAGAAATGTGAAAATGAGGAAAGAGAGTGTAAGAATAAAGAGAAAAAAGGAAGAAAGAGAGTGTAAGAGAAAATTGAAAAGTAAAGATGAGAAATGACATTAATATCCTTTGTTGTTGTATTAGAAAGGATAGGTGGCAATTAGTGAAGGAGACTAATAATGGTAGTTCATAGGTAGTGTATTAGTATAAATAGATATTAGATTAGATAATAAAAATATATATTTTGCTTACGATTTTTAAATTTACTTGAAAATTTATAATTATGAATATCTAGTCATATTTATTTACCAGTTAATTAAATATTCAGTTTAAATGAATTTTTTTAGAATTCCTTCAACTCTTTTTGACTCAAAAATTCCTTCAACTTGTTAGTCATTAAACTTTTCTTATAAAAACATTATTCAATATAGTTTGTTTGCCATTTATTAAGAAATTCTTGGCCTAAAAGAAACACCACATGAGTCGTGAGAACTTCTTAATTAGAATATAATTATTGTTTTTCGCATAAAAAACTCATGAAGTTTATAGGTGTTTACAAAGAAGATAAACGGGAGATTCTGGAAATTTTGAGATTGAGAAGCTATTTTCAACTTATACGAGAAATTGTTGTTTGACAAACTAATAGTCAAGATAAGACTCTTTTAATATTTCTTTCACAAAAAGTGCTAATGGAGAAGTATATCCAAATTGAATTTAAAATTATCATTTAACAAGAATAAAGTGCCTGTCAGAAAAGTGCCTAACGAATTTCTTGAAGAAATAAGTGAAATCCGGAATGGATTGCTGGGGAAGGCTCATATACCATCGCAACGCTGCTCCCTTCATGGTCCCTGAAAGAGTTTGCATTTCAACGACTCGCGTGCCCCAATAATGGACATTTGGGTGTCTAAAGCGGTTAAATGCTCTTGTGGATCCTTCTTGATGTCGTAAGTGTAAAGAGGTGTAGGTTTGAAGTTTACTGGTACAACATCACCCATGATGGCTTCCATCAGAGGTTGAGGCTTTTCGATTTGGATGTTGTCGAGGTGGTTCGGGTCCTTCTCACGCTGGATGTTGGTCATCTGTTCCTAGAGAGATTGGTTCTACCTTTTGAGTTCCTCGACCATCACGTTGAAACCCGCTAAGAGGGGATTGCTGTCGACTACCTACTACAATGGTTGGGATGGCAGTTGCACTTGTGCTTCAACAACCACTGGTGTTGAGACTGCTGGTGTTGGGGTCAGTGTTCCGTTTGAAGCAGATATTTTTGGCCTCGGAGGAGGACGTGCTCGGGGTCGGCCTCAATGTTTGGTTGCACGCGCAGGAGCGGTTTCGTCGACATTGTGTAGTTGTTGATTTCGCGGACGATCACGGTGCGTAGTGACCATGGTCTAGGAAGTAATTTGTGTGGCCGGGAATAGATTTACTGGGACCCACAGTGAGCGCCAATGTATTTAAATAGGATTTATTGATCAAATCGGTTTATTACAATGGCGTGGTCGGTTAGCCTTTTTCTTTCTGGCGCTCCCTCTGTTCTCTGTATAAATGTGTGTATATCTCTTTTGTTCCACACTCGGCCTCTATTAAGCCCTCTCTCTTGGTAACTGCTAGGCAGTTTCTCTTTGGGTTACTCATTTTCCCGCTTAAGACCTCGGTTACTCTCTTTGGGCCTTCGGCGCTCCTAACCCGACCTCCCAATCCATTGAGCCGAGCTATTGTGTCCTAGTCCTCGAATTTCAAGTTGAGGTGATCGCGAATAAAATTCCATGACGGTACAGTTCTCCTAGTCCAAATTGCATCAGCAAACATGGTTTACTCCAAAAAAGCATACTGACATTAATCCCTCTTATTTTGCTCACTTATTATGTGCATTTGCCGACCTTAATCCCACAACTAACTAACTAACTAACTAACCAAGTCACAATTTCTTCTTCAAACGCAGCAATATTCTCAACTTTCACTCAAACAATCCAATCAAAGAAGCCTCCAATGAAAACCCTTTTATCCACTGGTTGTTTTTTTATAAGCAAAGAGATTTTATTAAAGGAGTACAAGGGGTACTCCGCACATGACATTAGAGTTATAAGGGGGGCTCATTAGAACCTCGAAGGGCCAAAACTCATTGAAAAAAAGACCCGAGGAGAAAAAAGAGTACCCTAACAATACTATTCAGGGTCGGCCCAAGCAACTAAAGCTAGAGCTTTGGCCTCAATTTTTTTTTTAAGAAAAAGGTGCCTCAAAATTTATTGTGATTTAATATATACAGGAAAGTTCGTTTAGAATGCCAAAGATACAATAGCTCTTTGGTAGAGAATGGCCTTAACATTATCAATGTTGTGCGTTCAATCCTTGGGCTTGATAATTTTGGTAATGTTTTTGATTTATTTATTTATTTGTTGGGTCCATAACATGTCATTGATTAGTTTGTAAAAAAATGTCATTAATTATGTTGTCTTGGAACAATAAAGATGCCATTGATATATTTTTGACACAAATACCATTGATGTTAAAATCCTTATCTAACATAAATATTTTTATTGGCTAAACATAATCAACTTTTAATCATCACTTAACTATCTTGTTCCATATCCGTAAGGCCTAGCTGAACTGGCAAATGTCCAAATTGTTAGGCTGAATATCATGTCCCGGGTTCGAACCCAAAACCTCACAGTTGTTTGTGTGAGTTTCTTGTGGCAGTGACCACTCCGTCTAAATACCAAAAAAATGACTATTCTCTTTAGTATCTGTTTTTAATTATTTTTTTGACTGAATTGGTACTCTCTGAATCCGAAGCATATGGAAGCAATTTGAAGCGCATTCTTGTGAAGCTTTGGAAAACAATCACTACGTCCAAAGTCACTATCTTCGGTTGGCGTTTACTTCGTGATTCTTTGCCCACCAGAGATCTTCTTTTCCACCGACATGTTATACAAACTGAAACAACAGCTGGTTGTCCGTTTTGCTTAGATCATCGCGAAGACTTTTGTCATTTGTTCTTGAGTTGCAGCTTCGCTCACGACATTTGGTCTTGTGTTTGCGATTGGTTGGGGGTTCAACGTTTAGAAGCAACATCTATTCTTAATCACATGCGTGGATTTGGAAATTTGTGCAAAGGGAGGAGGTCAAGAAAAATAAAATACTTGATTTGGGTCACGACTTGTTGGTGTATTTGGCTGGCTCGCAACGGGCTTGTCCTTAGAAATGATGAGTCTTCTATTGAATCTGTAGTGATCCGCATTAAGAGCTTAGCTTGAAGCTGAATTGTGTATAGAGGGGGGTCTAGTTCAAGTTTGTCAATTTCCACGTGGTGGATTAATCCTTTAGATTGCCTAAACAATATGTAACTCATCTTGTTATTTGGGTTTGAGCACCCCTAGTGTTCATTGAAATCTTTGCTTATCTAAAAAAAACACCAACCAGCTGAGCTATACAAATTCCTTAATTATAATGTAACGAAATTTACTCTTAATATTACTTAAAACCAATGTTTTGAAAACCAAACTGGACATTGAACCGGTGAGACCTCTGGGTCATAATTCAACCGCTTAAAACCGTTCAAAACCGGATGAAACCGCTTTTAATCGCTGAAATAATCGAACCGTATAAGGTGTCGGGTCATGGTTTAACACTACTAAAAAACAGAAATTAGAGACGCCCAAAATCCCTCGCTAAACAACAAAAATCCATCACTAACTGGTTTCCTGCAGAAAAAGGGGTTTTGCGACGACTCATAATCCGTAACCAATTTTGGCGTCACTAAATATTTAGCAAGGGATTTTGAAAATCCGTCGGTAATAGAGAGGGAATTTTTCCGTCGCTAATAGAGAGGGAATTTTTCCGTCGCTAATAGAGAGGGAATTTTTCCGTCACTAATAGAGAGGGAAAAATCCATCACTAAACCTAAAAATTCTACAAACATAAAATTCCACCATTTCATTAAATTTGAAAGTTAAAAAAATTCTTAAAATTACTACATGTTTCTTTATGTTCCGTAGACCAGTGCCTTATCCATTGGGCCAAGGAGTCAAAATGATGAAAGCTAATATGGAATAAAGTAAGATTACTAATGATAAAAGTACAACATCTAAGTAAAAGGAAAAACCAGCATAAAATAGAAGAGAGAGATACTTCTTTAGTAGCTTTGAGCTCATTCGAGCTAAATTTTAAGGATATAAAACACCAAAATATACAAATATTTTAAGTCAAAGTTTAAATTACATAATCATTGAAAGAGAAAACACCACATTTCACTGAAATTCATAGAAGGTCATCCCATTCGCAACAAGACAATCAAAATAAAAATTCAAGGTAAAAAAAATTAAACAAACAAATGCTCTTAAGTGATAATTTTCCAAAAACCTATATAACAGTAATCTCAATTGAAATTACACAAAAATTAAAGAAGAAAGGAAACAATGGGAAACTCACATTGAAGTATATGACGAAACTTCAAAAACAGAATTTAGATATCTTTATTTACCAGGAGATAGTAATGCCATTTCTTGGACCTATAGTATATCCAACGAAGAGGAACAAAGACCACATAGAACAAACAATACACCAAGGGAATATCTTGAGGTCCTTTAAAATAGGGAAATGAAAAAATTAAAACAACAAAGTTGAAAATGGTTATCCTTTACATCTCTAAGCAAGTGTTCCACTCCAGCATAAGGGCAAGAAGAATATAAACCATGGAATAATTCTTTAGACTATCATGAAAACAGTATTAATTTAAAAAGTTGAAAATGAAACCGAAAATATATATAATAAAGAAAATGAAGCAGCTTTGCATTCTATCATACCTATTTCCTCAACTTCATGAGCAGTAGTTTCCGATTGCACATGCACAAAGACCTTTTGGCTTTTCTGAGTGGCATTCTGCATTCAGAATAAACAATCTATCAGAGCATTAGTATGAAAGGGAAAAAGTTAATTAGTTGATAGCATTAAAAATAAATCAATAAAATAGTTGGATAGAATAGAAAAGGATAGAAAATTATCACTCAATCATAGACTAGATAACACCAGCTCCAACAGTCTTGCCTCTTTCCCTAACAACAAATATCCATATAGGCAGGTTATGATTTAATTCCTAGTAACAAAAACCATTTTGCTACAACATTGATATTTGATATATATTTTGGCTAAACAGTTTTAATTAGTAGTTGACTTAACTAGATTGGTTAATATAGAACTTACCAGAAAACTGAGTCAGAAGAAAGGATTCCCAAATAGGTATCACTGTAAGGGTGCCACAACGCTACTAATACACGAATATCATTGTTGCCAAGGGAATATGTTTGAGAACCAACATTAATAGTCCTGGAACAACAAAATCCAAACAAAAAAAAAGGTTCATAAAGAATACAAAGGAATTGAAGCTTAGTGTTTATACACAATCATCTTTTAGTGTATCATCATTCTTGTTACAAGATTCCCACCACAAACAAAAAATATTTTTGGTGTAAAGAATACAAAAAAGAATACCGATGGGATCAAATCAGTTATTTCTAAATGATTTTCCACTAATTTTGAATCGATTCTCTCTATCCTATTGCCCTCGGTTTTAAGATCTACAGGTTTAAGGTTGAACGAATTAGATACTTGTGATTCAGAAAAAAAAGGAATTGAAAAGAGGAAAACAACAGATATGACGAAAACAGAAGGAAAGGAAGAAAAAAATGAATTGAAAAGAGGAAAAGTGTTACCTCTGAATCTTCCTTTCACCAGCAAAATCTTCCTCTGAATCCTGATTGAAAGAAGAAAAAAAACAAGAAGAGGAAAAACAAATTAAAAATTACAAACTAACAAAGAGAGGGGAAATGGAGAGATGGAAATCGAAATTAACAGAGAGTGAGAGAGAGACCTGAGCAAAGTCTTGGTTGAAATGTTGGGGGAAATCGAAATGTTGGGTTTTGGTTGAATGCTAGGGTTTTGGTTGAATGCTGGGTTTTAGTGCGCAGAAGATGGTGAATGTTGGGTCTTAGGGTTTTGGTGAAAGATGAGTGGGGGAGTGGTGGAGGTGAGTGGTGGTTTTGGTTTTTTACGAGAGAGAGATAGGTGAGCGCTGGTTTGGTTTTTACGAGAGAGAGTTGCGCTGTTTTACGAGAGAGAGAGAGGTGCGTTGTTTTACGAGAGAGAGACTTGGAATTATTTTTTTGTGAAAAATAAACTAGTTTTTTTCAATATCAAAAAACAAAATCAGAGAACGCTGATGGGAGGGAAATGAATTTGGGAGCGCGCCGAGTAACTTTTTGGTCAGCGACGAATTAGTCATTTCTCGCTATTAGTGAGGGATGCTTTTCCATCTCCAAATCCGTCTCTAAACTCCTTTTTGATATTTTGTGACGAATTTAGAGAGGGAATCTTTAGAGAGTGATATTTTTCATCCCTACATTCGTCACAAAAATAAATTAGCGAGGACTACCTATTTCCGTAGCTAAATCCCTCACTAATAGTGAGGGATACTTATCCATCTCAAAAATTCCTCTCTAAAAATAACTTTTCTAGTAGTGTAACCGGATCAACCACTCTGTTTGATTTGGTTTTTAAAACACTGCTTAAAACAAAAATTTTAAAATCTTTTTTTCATTAAAAAATTTGAGGACCAAAACTCTTGCTTTGGTAGCTTGGGCCTTAGGCCGGCCCTACTCATAATAGCCTGTGGGTGCATCCACAATGATCGCATCCCATTCAGTTTGTTGAACAAAAAAGATCCCATTCAGGATTCAGCTACTGTTGTACACTGAACATCCATCAAATTATCAGCCTCATTCACTGTGATACGACTCCAAAAACTGAAACCACCTTCTCATTTGCTCAATCCATGCCTCGTCTTCTTAGCCGTCCTCCCACCGTCATTTGTGCAATTCGTTAGCGCCGCTTATACAAATTCAAATTTATATATATAAATATATAAAAGAAGAACACAGATTCCCTGGATCATTAGTTTCTGCTTTTTTCATTCTCTCTTTGAGTGGCGATACCACAAAACAGATACACAAGAAAAAGCTCTCTAGTTTTTTCACTTTTTTGAATCAAAACTCTCTACTCCTTTCACTTCTCTCTCGGTTGCAATCCTTCGAAACACATACAAGATGGTTAGTTCTTTTTTCCTTTTCTTTTTCCCTTTTTGTTTTTGTAAAGATTTAAATTATGTAACTAGGTTTTATCGTTTAAATAATTTATTTTTCTAATTTCATATTTAATTCATACGAGCAGTTGGTTCGTTGGCCGACTCCTCCCGAAGGCCAAGTGGCTCTGAACGTTGATGGAAGTTCATATGGAAATCCTGGTAGAGCAGGCTATGGAGGTGTTATTAGAGATCACAATGGCAACTGGATTATAGGTTTCAGCGGACATATTACTTTCGCCGACAGCTTAGAGGTCGAACTGTTAGCTATATTGAATGGATTGAATATAGCTTGGGAACTTGGATTTACAAACGTAAGCTGTAGATCGGACTGCACGAAAGCACTATCTCTCATTGAAGACCCAATATCTGATGAGTCGCATAAATATTATGATATTGTTTGCGCTATCAAAGAGTTCGTCTCTAGAGATTGGTGCATATCATTCACACATACTTTCAGGGAAGGCAATCAATGCGCAGACTTTATGGCAAAAGTGGGTGCAAATGCCATAGAGGATTTGGAAGTTTTTACTGAGCCTTTACCTGGTTTATTTGTTTTGCTCTTAACGGATCGTATTGGAATTCCATATAAGAGACTTTAGGTGTACTTTGATGCCATTAGTTTAGCACATGATTGGACAGCCTCTCAAACCCTTCATAGAAGGTGGGGGGAGTGTGTGTCAATGATGCTGAGCTATTGGGTTTTTTAATATTATTACTGCTACTTAGGTGTATACATTTGTACATTTATCTACGTGGGGTTTGGTTTATGTCCCCTCGCTTGTTTGTTCTTTCTTTTTGCAATTTATATATAATTTGGGGGGACTCTTTCCTTTTAGGTGATTTTTTCATAAGGAGAGTTTGCATTAAAAGATTTTAACGAGACTCCATTTCCTTCAAAAATAATCAACATTATGTACATTTTGGAGATGGGCGAACTCAACTATTCACTTTCTATATATATTATATTCTTTGGATCCATGCATTTATAGGTCATCCCTTCCAATATCATATTATAAAACCAAAACTGGTAGCACTATCACCCAAACCAGGGGTGGGATATCAATAAAAATACGTTATCGATACAAATACACAGCAAAAATATAAGCTAATTTATCATATATGAACTATAAAATAATTTTTTCAAAAAGATAAATAAATTTGAATTCAAGTTTCCCTCTCCAACTATCTCTATTAATAGATTTTCCATTCTTATTTGCCTTGGTATTCAAGTCTCTTGGACCATATATTGTCCGGAAAAAGGTCTCTTGGACCTTTAATAAATATATAAAAAATATCATGGGTATGCCATAGAGGATTTGGAAGTTTTTACTGAGCCTTTACCTGGTTTATTTGTTTTGTGAAAAAAATATCATGTAATTTTTAGTGTAAATAATCTTCTCCTTTTTTTGGGTAAACCCGGGTATCCTCCACGGTGACTGTGGAGACTAATCTCTCGAGGTACCGGAGTTCATTTAAGAACTGACCTCCCAAGCGATGTCTCTCCATACACACCAGTCTTCTCCCTTATAATTGAACTAGTGGTTACTTGGCTATAAATTATAAAGTATAATATTTTTTTTGAGGAAATAAAGTATAACATTTATAGTTATTTCGGTATTAAAATAAGGCGACAAAGTAGCATTATCAATAGGGTTCAGTTATTTTGTCAAAATAATAGGGCTAAGTTCTAACTGAATTTTTATGAAATATCAATTTTATCATTATATTTTATATTTTTCTATACAAAAATATTAATTAGTCTGGAAGTTATACGCTCTAATTGTTGCTCAAAAAGAAAGTTATACCCACTAAAGTGATCCGTGTATTTTGGGAGATAAAGTGTAAAATATAATGCTCATATCCATTTTTGACTCAAATGAGAAATACATTTAAAAAATATATGTTGGTACTTGGTGGTTAATATATGTTACGGATTTGGCCCAATCCACAATAGTGAGACCCATAAAGATTTAAATTAAATTATAGCAACAACATATAATGTTTACCCGCTGAAACTAAAAAATAAAAAATAACTTTTTCGACAATATCCAGTACTTTATTGTCGCGGCGCAGAAAATGATTATATTGGCAACGTGTTATACTTGCCCATAAGAAATCAAAAATAATGAAATTGTATCAACATGTAATGCTTACCCGTTAAAACTAAAAAAAAAAGATAAAAAATATTTATAAGAAAAAAAAAACAAACTATCCGTTTATATCAAGTAAAGATAATTTCCCGTCCAATATTTTAGATATGAAGTAGTTTGGTATTTTTGGTAGTTATTGAGTTGATCAAATAGATAGTTGATAGTTGATAATTAAATAGATGGTTGATGATTAGTTGTTTGATTAAATAGATAGTTGAAGATTAATACTTTGATTCAATAGATATTATATAGAATAAAAAAATAAAATGCAGAGGGAGGGAGAGAGAAAGAGAGAGAGAGAGAGAGAGAGAGAGAGAGAGAGAGAGAGAGAGAGAGAGAGAGAGAGAGAGAGAGAGAGAGAGAGAAGAGTGAGAGAGATGGGAAAAAAAGTTTTGAATGTGAGATAAAAAAATTTAAAAGATGATGTGAGAAAGTGAGACCCACAAAAATAAAATATGAGATAAAATAATAATAAAATTTCAAAGTTGGCCTCAACAATGAAAAAAATTATCAACAAGGGTTGGTCCAAGTGGTAACTAGACTTGGATCCCACCTCAAGGTCTCGGGTTCGAATCTTGGGTGTGGCAAACACAAAAACTCTGTTATGAGGGGAGAACCACACGGGCCGGCAAAGCCGGAAACTCGTGGCCAGCCAGGTTCCCCGGCGTAGATTAGTCACCAGCAAAAGCCGGTGGAAACTACGCACCAATGACATGGTAACAAAAAAATAAAAAAATATTAAAAGGACAAATTAATAATTTCATCAACCCTTTGTTTTCTTAAATAGTAAGTTGATTACTATAGTTTTTCAATTGATAAAATAAATCAAGTATTATAATTAGAGTAATAAACAAGTATGGAAAAACATTTGTTCAAAGAGGTCAACCCCTTAAATGGATCTCAGATACCTCGAAGGATTAGTCTCCACAGTCGCCGTGGAGAATACCTTAATTTACCAAAAAAAAAAGAGTAATAAACAAGTATTATTCAAATATAATTAGAGTAAAATATCCTTTTAATTATATTTGAATAATACTTCTTTATTACTTTTTACTCTTTATTTTTAAAGAAAAATATTTTTTTATTATTTTCAATATTTTCATAATAATAAATCAAACGGTTAACAATCATATTTTGTCTTAGTTATGACTTGGATATATCAATTATTTTTGTTGTTTTTCTAATGACAATTTTTTATGTTTAAATTGGTTTTAGGTATCTATTTACAATATATTAATTAGTTCAAGGATCTAATTACAAATTGTCAATATCATGTAGAATCGACTAAATGTTGAGCAACTACAATGTAACAAAATGACCTAATTGAAAAAACTGTATTAGGTTGGGGACCAGATTATAACTTTTTTAATTATTTTAGGGATATATTTAATGATTCACTAATAGTTCAGGGACACGTAGAGTAATTAAATTTTATTGTCATGATTAGTTTCCGTATTCTATTAGGATAAGAGGTGGCAAATGCATTCATTTTTTTAACCAACACCATTGGTCCAGTGGCTTAATCTACCTTGGGACACAGAGGTCGACCGATTGGATTAAATCCATCTATTTAATTTTATGGATGGAAATTAAATTTCTTTTTCTCTCTCTAATAAAATTAAAAAATAAAGGATAACTAGTTGAATTGGGATAAGTTGGCTATGAGGAAAAAGCATGGGGTTATGGGTTTTAGACACTTTCATGGTTTCCATTCAACACTAGGAAAGTAGACGTAGAAACTCATTACTCACAATACTATAGTAGGTAGAGTCTTCAAAGCAAAGGGGGAAGGAGAACAACGACTAAAAATTAAAATATGTGGAGATATGGTATCCATATGTAGGGGTATAAAAATCGCTACCCTAAAACTCCATCCATGTCCAAATTGCATCAACAAACATGGCTTACTCCAAAAAGCATTCATTTTTTTATTCATTCATATGAGTTGGACTCTCCAAAAAGCAGTTACTGACTTTATTTTTGACAATAGTTACTGACATTATTAATCCCTCTTATTTTGCTCACTTATTATGTGCATTTGCCGACCTTAATCCCACAACTAACTAACCAACCAAGTCACAATTTCTTCTTCAAACGCAGCAATATTCTCAACTCTCACTCAAACAACCCAATCAAACCTTTTATGCATTGGTTGTTGTGGTGTTCCTTCTTTGCCAATATATTTTATCGAGTATAAGATGTTTGTTTTCTATCTAATCCCGGGTAGATAGCTATTGTTGTGGGCGCGTATAACAAATACATATACATATATTATTAAGAACACAAACTCGTATAAGCGTTTTGCACTTCTCTCTTGGAGTTACGATCCCTTCAAAACACAAGAACACTTCTCTACTCTTTTCACGTCTCTCTCACTTGCAATCCTTTGAAACACATACTCGGCTGACGTAGAATAGGCTAGCCAAGGGCTGACTCCAGTCGGCAAAATACAAAATTAGTTGTTTAGGGTCTAATTGACTATACACGGCCACACGGCAAAATACAAAATTAGTTGTTTAGCTGCTAAGTCTATATAGGCTTGGAGGCTATTATTTGGCTTTAATGTGTTCATATAGTTATTTAATAAATGCCCAAGTAGTAATTATATGATTTATGAAAAAAAATAGGCTTAAATACAGTTTTGGTCCCCCTATTTTGACCAACTCACGATTTTGGTCCCCAAAGTTTTAATTTGACGATTTTGATCCCCCTATTTTCCCAATTTGAAAAATCAAGGTCCCCCACCCCAATTTTGACTCAGTTTGACTGACTTATCCTACGTGGCAGCCCACGTGGACTGCCACGTAGGCGCACCCCCACCCCACCCCCCACCTACCCGCTGTTCCTCTTCCCCACGGATACCCCCACCCCTCCACTGTTCCCCTCCCCCCTCCCTCCCCACCTCCGTCAACCCCACCCCCTCCCACCCCCACCTCCGTGACCCCCCCCCCCCCCACAACCACACCCTCTCTCTCCTTCGCACCTCTCTCCTTCGCAACCTTCGCATCCCACCACCCCACCTCTTTCCGTATATGAAATAAATCACGAAAGAGAAAGGAAAACGAAAACGTTTCTGGGTTTTGCTCCAAATTATCAGTGCTTCCAATTAGATGAAGAAAACGAAAACGTTTATGATATAACCCAAAATTTATCAGCGTTTCCAGTTGATTTAGGAAAACAGAAGAAAATTAGGGATTTCACAACAATTGGGGATTTCGCAACAATTGATTTAGGAATTTGTTATGATTTCAGATTGCAACACAACTTGCATTACAACAGATCGAGAAACATAATGGCGGAGGAAGGAGTGATGGCGATGAATCTGGTTCGTGCAAACGTTAGATCTGAAAAGAAGATATAAAAATCTGTTTCCAGATTTATTTCATGTTGGAATAATTTGTAAAAAGGTTGAAATAATTTGGGTTTCTAAATGTCAAGCGAATGAAATGAGAATAAAGGAAACAAGCTGAAAGATGAATCAGTTGTAGTCAAGAAATTAATTTTTAAGTTTTGAGGGAGGGGAGGGGGGAGGGTGAAGAGGAACAATGGAGGGGGAGGGGAAGAGGGTCACGAGGAAGAAGAGGGGGGGGGAGGGGGAATGGGGGGGGTGGGGTGGTGGGGATGTGCCTACGTGGCAGTCCACGTGGGCTGCCACGTAGGATAGGTCAGTCAAACTGAGTCAAAATTGGGGTGGGGGACCTTGATTTTTCAAATTGGGAAAATAGGGGGACCAAAATCGTCAAATTAAAACTTTAGGGACCAAAATCGTGAATTGGTCATAATAGGGGGACCAAAACTGTAATTAAGCCAAAAAAATATAATAGAGTTGTCAAAAAAAAGAAATATAATAGAAAAGACCAAGTCAAGCTATAGTAACCACCTTTCTACATTTATGGGAAGTGGGCATAAGGAGTTGACCGAGTCAAAGGAGCTTGCTTTAGGAGCAAACATTCAATGCACGTGGACACTTTGGAGAGTTGAAATGGTTAAGAGAGATGTGGATAAGTGCCTTGGAAGTTGGAGTGAAGATATTCTACCCCACTCACCGTGCTAGTCGGTGTTGTGGAACGGTTCTCTTAGATTTTAGGGCACATGCGCATTATTGTACGTTGATGTTAGCCGATTCAACGGTGGTTAGTTGTAGGCTAGTAGTAGTGGCCAACGACTTGTACATTTGTAAATTACACACATTCAATCAAAACACAAGTCTTTACTTATTTTACGTTTCCTTTATCGCTTTTATCATTTATTTTTATATGCATACTTAGTTTAGTATTTCAACTTTCTACACTAGACGCTTTCTAAAGTAGTCTAGGAACCACCAACTAAGAAACAGAGTCCATTTCTCAGCGTAATCACTTGATCAACAAAGGGATCACTGTTAGGAGTGCGAGTTAAGAAATCGATTGATCAAACGCTTAGTCAGTCGAGGAAACATCTAATCGGCTGATTAAGCAGCTTAATTAGCTAAGCACTAGATATTTGCACGACAACAAATATATTGTTCAGAAATTTAGATGGACAACAATAATTTAAATGAATCATTAGAAACAAAATAAAAATTAAAAAAAAAACACATAAAATATGGGTCCCCTAAAATGGACCTCTCAAAGATTTTGATGATATGACTGGGGCGCCTGTGCCTCGGAACATTAGAACTCGTTAGTTTTCCTTTTTTTCAGGCGCAAGCCCTCTTTATTTACCAAAAAAAATATGGACCTCTCAAAAGAGTCCATCGATAGACCTTTATCATTTTTTGTAGTACAACTTTTTTTTACCGCAACCTATCTTTTTGGTGTAAATCCTTCGAGTAGGGTAGAACCACAAAAGGCGCATAGTACCATAAGAGTGGCAAAGCTCTCCCTCAAGCAGTGGCGGACCTGCCTTATAGTGAGGGGGTTCAGTTGAACCCCCTGAAAAAAAAAATTGCACTTGCCACCTTATATAAATAGCCTAAATCTCCTGAAATTTTAATTTTGAACCCCCTGAAAATTTTAAATTGCACTAATAGACCAAGTTTTGCACCGATTTGACACTAGCCTTAAAAAATTTGACACCCCTGACCCCGGGGTCCTGGGTCCGCCACTGCCCTCAAGAGTTTTTACTACAACTCATCGGTATGTGAAATTGAAATACTTTTTCTATTCCAATAAAAATTATTCAAATGCTATTCCAACAAATTATGTAACCATAAAAAATTAATCTATGCTCCAAATAAGAAAAAACAAATACTCCCCACTTTATCACTTATGCTTATGCAATAGGTTGCACAGTGTTGGGTTGAATTAATGGTTTTCTTTTTAATTAATTAATATATAATGAAAAGGGTTTTAATAAACATCTAAATTTAATAGAAATCATCAATTTATACCCGGTAAAATGGTGAACATAATAATATCGAGGTTATTTCAAAGGTTGTTCCCAACAAAATACTACTCCGTTACAGAATATAAGCAAAAACAGGTCAATAGAAGTTGATGTATCTGGTCCAAATTTTGAATCTGATACAACGACTTCTGTTGACCAGTTTTTGCTTATATTATGTAACGGAGTGAGTTCGCCTTTAATCAAATTTAAGTGAAATAATCAGAAGATTCATTTTGGCAACCGCCAATCCAATGCATATAGGAAGATTCTAACTGAACCTTTTACCTATTGACACGTCACTCTGCTCCTAACAAACTAGCTAAGCAATCAAGTTACTTGGAAGCTTCCACATAGAACGGATTCAAATCCTCTGCAGTCATTTTTCCTACAGTCTCCTAAATTTGCACCAAACATTAGGATCTTTTAGTCTTTTCATGTCCAAAAATACTTCCTTTGATTTTTTGGCCTTTCATATTTTTATTGAATGGAGGACCCTGCAGTTTTTTTGACTGCAGGGAATCACAATCCACATAGAACCACCCGTTACACATGAATGAATCCACCGAGTAGATTCATTCATATGCAAATACATACAGTAGATCAAGAACACAAACTAGATAGATTCACCTATTTCTGCTTTTTTCAGAGTTGCGATCCAGTTCTCTACGTTTTTCACTTTTTAGAATCGAAACTCTCAGCCCTTTTCACTTCTCTGTCGGTTGCAACCAACATCAACATATACAAAAAATGGTTAGTTTTTCTTTTTCCCTCAAGAGTTAAAAGATGTATCTTAGTTTTTTTGTTTAAATAATTTGTTTTCTAATTTCATATTTAATTCATAAATGGGCAGTTGGTTCGTTGGCCTACTCCTCCGGAAGGACAAGTGGCTCTGAACGTTGACGGAAGTTCATATGGAAATTGTTGGGAATTGAAGAACTGCGTGATTGTAATTCAACTCAGCAAGCCAATGGAACAGTACCACGAAGATTGGAACAACCACGAATTATATGATAAACGAACAATGGATTCAATGTAATTGAATCAACGGATCAAGAATTGAACAATGAACAACTTAACGAGTATCAATTCAACTCAAATGTTGAATTGATCATCAACCCATTGTGCGCAACAAGAAACCCTAAAAACAAGATAAAAAGAAATTGAGCAGAAATCAACACACAAGAATTTGATTACCCAGTTCGACATCAAGATTGATGCCTACATCTGGGGGCTGAGCAATTGCTACAATCCATTTCTTTACTGAATTGGAATTCTGATGAATTTACAATTGATTGTTCTTCCCCAATTGTATTTCCCCCTCACTCCCAATTCCCACGGTTTCCCAGTGTTTCTCTCCACACCCCCTTGATTCTCTGTTGATCTATATGATTACAAGTGACTAAGAATGAATCATATATATGCTAGCTATGAATCTGTTTTGGCGCCCATAACAGATTCTTCAAAATCTGTTATATTCGTAACTAACAGAAACTGATTCTGGTGTGCTGATGTGGATACAACAACTGCCACGTAGGATTGCTTCAATGTGAGGTGAACCAATGAGAGTGCCACATAAGCAACAGAAATCCTGGTAGAGCGGGCTATGGAGGTGTTATTAGAGATCACAATGGCAATTGGATTATAGGTTTCAGCGGACATATTACTTTCGCTGACAGTTTAGAGGTTGAACTATTTGCTATATTGAATGGATTGAATATAGCTTGGGAACTTGGAATTACAAACTTGAGTTGTAGATCAGATTGCGCAAAAGCATAATCTCTCATTGAAGACCCAATATCTGATGAGTCGCATAAATATTATGATATTGTTTGTGGCATCAAAGAGTTTGTCTCTAGAGATTGGTGTATATCATTCACACATACTTTCAGGGAAGCCAATCAATGCGCAGACTTTATGGCAAAAATGAGTGCAAATGCCATTGAGGACATGGAAGTTTTTACGGAGCCTTTACCTGCTTTATTTGTTTTTCCTTTTAATGGATCGTATTGGAATTCCGTATAAGAGACCTTAGGTGTACTTTGATGCCAATAGTTTAGCACATGATTAGACACCTTCTCAAACCCTTCATAGAAGGTGGGGGGAGTGTGTGACAATGATGCTGAGCAATTTGTTTTTTTTAATATTATTATAGCTACTTAGGTGTATACATTTATTTGTGTGGGTTTTGGTTTATGTCCCCCACGCTTTTTTGTTCTTTCTTTTTACAATCAATATATGTTAATTTGGGGGTACTCTTTTTTCTTTTAGATGATTTTCCTATAGAGGGTTTGCATCAAAAGGTTTTAACGAGTCTCCTTTCCTTTTAAAAATATAATTATTATGTAATTTTGGACATGGGTGAACTCGACTATTCATTTTCCATATGGTAAATTCTCAGTTACTTTTGAAAAAATGGGTGTAATTTACCCAATATGAAGTGAAATCAATAAAATCAACCACTTTTTTGTGGAACTCACTATCTTTGTCAATTAAAATAAATCTATGTTTTTAGATTACGTTCATATTAAATTATTTAGATACATTTGACAAATTTTGAATGAATGCAAATGAAATTAAATAAGTTCTCCACATTTTTTCAAAAGTAATCTCGGGCTCACCTTAAGAGTAAATTTCATCTAGATATGTGCTTGATTTAAATATTTAGATGTTTAGATCACATTAATATTAAATTAGTGAAATGTATGTATCAAATTTTAAGAAATACATGCGAAATTGTGTAAATTAGCCACATTTGTCCACAGGCAACCATGGTCTCACCTTCTATATTGTATGCTTGGATCCATGCATTAGCCCATCATTCCAATATCATATTATAAAACCAAAACTTGCTAACACTGTCACTCAAAACTCCACAAATCAAATGAACTAAAAGGAAAAGAATAATATTAATTAGCTAATCACCCATGTGCAGCAATCCTGCCTGTACGAAAAAATTCGGGCCATTGCAAAATTTAAAATCATGTAAAGCAAGGCATGAATCATATAGAATAGTATCATATACTATTTTATTATAAGCAATACAGAGTCTTTACAATCCACACAAGTAGATAGCTTTGTACATTCAAAGAAATCACAAGGCTTCTTTAAGATACAAACAAGAGATAGAAGGAACAACAACAACAACAATACAGACAAATCTTAAAACATAAGTAATCCAACATATGTATTCTATCTCCAATCTCCAATGCCAAAATACTAGTCATCAACAGGATCCCTTGGAGTTTCATCTGCCTTGCGTTTGATAGTAATCACAGGGCATTCAGCATGCTTCCAACAAAATTCACTAACAGTGCCAACAAAAACCCTGTGCAGCATGGCCATAACAATTGCTTAGTAACATATTTTAGACTAAATTAAATACTAGGAACAATAAAGCATTCTAATTATTTCATAAAATTCCAGCAATTTTGAAAATACGCCATGCACATACTTTTGGAATGGTCCAAGACCTCTGCTTCCCACAACTAGTAAATCAGGACGTAGCCGCTTCACCTCATTACATATCACTTCTTTGGGATCGCCCTCTCTTATCCATGCTTGACAAGCCACCTAAAAATACATAAATAGTTAGCTTGAGGTGCGGCGTATACTACAGAATACAAATCCCTTCCAAGATCTAGTTTCAACTAGCTTTTGAGTCCAAGGTGTATGGTAAAAGGAAATAAGATAGGTGAATTTTGTTTTTCAAATGAGGGATTGTAATGGCAATCCTAATTATAGAAAACCTGAAAAGGGATGTCATAGAGGTGTAATAACAAGTGTAGTATATATACTGTTTGGGGTCATTGTACTAATCATGGATTATGTATCATTTTCTTGTCTAGCATCATTGTTATCAAATGATTGTGTCCTTAGCAACCTTTCTTAGTAGGTGGGCCGGGTATCTGCACGATGATGCTAGTACTAGACCATATCAATGAATTTACTACTTATCGAAAAAAAAAACAGCTTTTGAGTCATGAGAACTTCACAATTAGAATATAATTCTGGTTTTTCACTAAAAAAAAAACATCCTATGAAGTTTATAGGTGTTTACAAAGATAAACAGGAGCTTCTGAAAAGTTTGAGATTGAGAAGCTATTTTCAACTTATACGAGAAATTGTTGTTTAACAAATTCAGTCAATATAAGATTCTTTTAATATTTCTTTCACCATAAGTGCTTATGGAGAAGTTTATCCAAACTGAATCTAAAACCATCATTTAACAAGAACGAGAATAAAGGTAATGGAAGCTACAAAAAAGTAAATAGAAATAACAAAGAGAATGTATAGATGTAGAGCAGAAAAATTATTACCCCAATTTCATTACACTTCTTGACAAAGTATTCCAGCAGATGAATGCCTCTAACCCTTTCTTTCTGTTTCATGTTCTTAAAATCTTCACCCGATGCATAGATACTGTCCATGTCATCATAACCTACCAGAAACAAAACACGTGTTTGATGATTAGATTCAAGTTCCCTTTCCTTTATTTTGCTTTGCATAATAATATAAATAAACAACTCACTGGATTTTCTGGAAGTTCAATGTCAAGGGTCAATAGATCAGAAAACAAGAAGGATAATGCGATAAAATATGGCAAGAATGCATTGAAGATGAAGTTACCAAACCCGACAGCAAGAGGTAAACAGAGAAAGATACTTTGCTCAGTAGGCTATCAAAGGTTAAAGACCAAACACAACAAAGATATATTTGGGTAAACAATGTATGCGCTTAATAATTAACTTACTCTAGAGATCTTAACTTTTTTTTGGTAACATTCTAGAGATCTTAACTAATATCTATTTGCAAACTTTTCTAAATAGTTTACTGAAATAATCTTTAAATAGTTCAAGCATACATTATAAGCTATTTTTATAAACATATTCAAACACTAAGATAGGTTGACTATTGATGTGCTAAGATAATTGATGGGAATTTTCTTATTCCTTCTGGAAACAGCCAATCCAATACATATAGGTAGATTCTAACTGAATCCTTTACCGATTAACATGTCAGTGTGCTCCTAATAAACTAGCTAAGCGATCATTTTATGATAACAGAAAGATAAAAGGGAATAGAAGCTTCCTAGACACCAACCCAATTTCCACATGCAATTTGAGCTTGTTGACTGCTTTCTTGGTCCGGGCTTTTACCCATAACTTCTTGCTCATCAAATAGATACTAAATAAGTGCTTCCAAACAATTCTTAAAATAAGAAAACCAAACAAAGAGTGTGTCAATCAAGCACTTATTATACAAATGTTTATCATATAAGTGTTTATGTATAAGCAATTTGTATAATCAAAGAGAAACTATGGGGGTAAACTATTTTCATAAACTATACTGAAAAGCTTATTGAAATAAACTGATTATAAGTTGCTTATACATCAACCTAAGATAAGTTGATTATATAAGCAATTTGTATCTTCATCAGTAATAAGTCTAAATAAGTTGATTATAAGTCAATCCAAACTCAACCTAAGATCAGAACTTGAAACCATCAGAACTTGAAACATTATCACAATGTTATCAAAAACTCAATCTAGAAACTACAGACATCACAAAATTACCATCCTTGTTCTCTAAAAAAAATTAATTAGTATATCTAATAATTCCAAGTAAATTTCTTCCATATTCTTTCATAAACTATACTGAAAAGCATATTGAAATAAACTAAAAACAGCTTAAAGACATATGATAAGTTATTTTCATAAGTAATACTAATGAGTCAAAATAAGATTGCTTGTAAGTCAATCCAAACTCAACCTAAGATCAGCACTTGAAATATCATCACATATCAAAAACTCAATCTATAAACTACACAGACATAACAAAATTACCATCCTTGTTCTCTAAAAAAAAAACTTAACTAGTATATCTAATAATTCCAAGTAAATTTCTTCCATATTCTTTCATAAACTATACTGAAAAGAATATTGAAATAAACTAAAAACAGCTTACAGACATGTAATAAGCTATTTTCATCACTAATAATAAGTCAATCCAAACTCAACCTAAGATCAGAACTTGAAATATCATCACAATGTTATCAAAAACTCAATCTACAAACTACACAGACTTCCCAAAATTACCATCCTTGTTCTCTAAAAAAAAAATTAGTATATCTAATAATTCCAAGTAAATTTCTTCCATATTCTTTCTAAACTATACTGAAAAGCATATTGAAATAAACTAAAAACAGCTTAAAGACATGTGAAACGTTATTTTCATCAGTAATAATAAGTCAAAATAAGATTGCTTATAAGTCAATCCAAACTCAACTTAAGATCAGAACTTGTAATATCATCACAATGTTATCAAAAACTCAATCTACAAACTACACATACATTACATCAATTATCATCCTTTCATCAAATTCAAGGGTTTACATTTTCACATTTGAACTTTCATTTCCTTTCCTTTGCCCCCAAATTCTAAGAATCCAAACAATAGATGTAAAAAAAAACAAAAACAAAACAGTTATAGAGAGAGAGGACCTAACCATCTTCATCAGGGACTTGAACGTGAAGAAAGAGAAGGTTGAAAGCAGAGAAATTGTTGCGAACGATTTTGTTGATTGTCCATTCGAAAGCGCCTTTGCTGCTAATTGAAGGGTGTGGGTAACCCTTCAAGCTTGACTCGTTCACTGCAACTATCACTCGAGTTACCTCTTCACCCATCACTCACTGAGTCAATTTCTTTCTTTCTCTCTCACCGAGTCTAACTCGCTTGTTCTTCTCTTATTCTGTCAACGATTTTATTTGATTGGATATTTTATTTATAACACCCCGTCTACGTTACTGTTACACCCTCCCTTCATTCCACGTTTTGCTTACGGGACCGCGACCTCTTATGAGGTGTCGTTTTGTTTTAAAACGAACGGGCTCTTCTTTGCCACGAGTAAATCGATAATAATGAAATTAAAACGACAACCTCCGACTACTAGTTTAGTTTTAGCCTTAAATATCATTTACCTCCTTCAAATATCACGTTTATCTATTTACCCCCTGTAAAAAAAAAATTTAAAACAAACTCTGCAAAATGTAATTGTATCCAGTTACCCCCCTGCTGTTAGTTTTGGCTAACAGCGTTAATATTTGCAGGGGTAACTAGAAACACTTAATATTTGCAGGGGTAACTACCCCCCACTTAATATTTGCTAGGGTAACTAGAAACACTTAATATTTGCAGGGGGTTAACTAGATCCCAAATATCAGTCAAATCAGCCTAGACTTAACGTTGTAGCCAAAACTAATAGCAGGGGGGTAATTGGATACAATTACATTTTGCAGGGTTTGTTTTAAAAGTTTTTTTTTGTATGGGGGTAAATGGATAAACGTGATATTTGTAGGGGGTAAATGATGTTTAAGCCTTAGTTTTATTAGTTTGCCTTGCGTTTTACTAACTCCAATCAAGAATAATATAAGAAATAAAATGTATTTTTAGTTTTTTTTGTCGAGACCAAGTATCTACCATCAAACGCAGTGATTAATCTCCTCCATTTGTAACTTTCGTTTCGAACTAACAATCAGCTCTCTAAAATGTATATACATAGATGCAATTTGGCGAGCCTTCAAGGGCTCCAAGTCTAAGTATGGCCTAAAGTCTAAGAATATACTATCTTAGGCTAACTTTATTAATAATGTTAAAGTATCATATGGTGGAAATATTTATTTTCAATTGAGTTTAGGCCTTTGGCATAGTCCTTGATGATACTTATAGTTGATGATGGAGGAAAGTTTACTTGCCTTATGAATTCCAAAGGGAATAGAATAGTTTAGGCTAAAGTGCTCCCGGGGTCCCTTATCTTTATTTAAAGTAACGATTTTGTCTTTTATCTTTTTTTTGTTCCAAATCAGTCTTTTATGTTTTAAATTTTGACACATAAATCTTTTTGTCTCAAATCAGTCCTTTATGTTTCAAATTTTTAACGCATAAATCCTTTTTTTGACACATAAATCAGCACTGTTAACGGAAAAGGATTTATGTGTCAAAAATTTGAAAGATAAATGACTTATTTGGGACAAAAAAAACATAAAATACTAATTCGTTACTTTAAATAAAGATAAGAGACCTCGGGAGCACTTTAATCAATAGTTTACCAGGAAGCTTGATGGGAACCTTGTTATCTAAAGTGCGACATGATAGTGTTCATAAGTTTATGTTTAGACAAACATATTTTGATAATTAATGAAATAAAAAAGACTTTGTAGGAGAGTGTATTAGTAAAAAGGGGTGTTACTAGTAATATTAACCCGTATTGCCTTTAATGAACCCATAGTGGATCCAATCTTTCCTGGAACTCCCGACAAGAACTAAACTAGAATTTTAATCTGAAGTTTATCCTTATAGATGTTTTTTACCTATCCAACTTTTACATCATTCTATGAACTAACCTTGAGAATTTTACAATAGTAAAAATTGAGCTAAGTGAAAATCTCCTTCATGTAGCAAAGGGGGCCATATTTGTTCATTTAAAGATTCAATTTCACATTATTGATGAAGAAGTTTTTGTTTTGCTTCAAAAAAAATGAAGAAGTTTTTGTTTTTGTCCAAATATTGATGATTAAAAAGTTGGCCCATACTTTTCCCATATCCCCTCCTACTCACCACACACTCCAAACCCTGCGAAATGACCAATATGCCATTAATGAAAAGCGCTAACTTCGCCGATTCAGTTAGGGTAAACCGAATATTTTCGGTTAGGCATAACCGAACAGTTATTTTTTTGAGACACACCCCTTTTTCAAATTTTCAAAGGTACGGCTGGCCCCAACCGAATATATTCGGACAACCCCAACCGAATTTATTCGGACAGGGGCAGCCGAATAGGTGATATGTTTAAAAAAATTTCTACTGTAAACTGTAAACCGAACAGGTGTTTTTAAAACTTTCAAAAAAAAGAATAGGTGTTTTAAACTGTAAACCGTAATATAAATTACTATATACACAACCATAATATCCATACAAAAAAAATCTTACTGTGTGTTCCGGCTTCTCCTACTATACACACAACCATACTTCCTAAGCCTACGGAATGGCCTCACGAGGGCCTCCAAACCCTCGAGTACTCGCCATGGCTAGGTGTCTCGTGGAACGGTACCATCCAACGCACGCTCCATGTCATCCACCATCCGAACCACATCTGGCATGGCCTGTGAGATAAAAAAATTTAATTAAGTACATATTTTAAAACTAATAAAGTTAATAAAAAAATATGTAAAAGACACGTACCTGTCTAGTATCAGGCTCATCCTCCAGCACCACATAACTAGACGCCATAAGGAATGGGTGTGAGACCTTCCCAAACCAAGCAACATACCCTGGCATGGTGTCTGGCGCACCCGGGATAATAGAGGGCCCCCTCTCTACCAAATGCTGGTCAAAATGTGACCACCTCTCGTCAGCCATCTCTCGTGTAACGACAGCTCTAGTGGTGGGTTTAGGGTCCTCTGGTATCCCTTGGACATGCCCATACTGTCTCAAGACACGATCTGGCATGTAGGCCACCATGCAGCCAGCATTCCTTAAGTGCCCTCTAAATAGACTGATGAGCTCAAAGGGCCAGGTAGCTCTATGGCCAGTATAGGGTTGTCAGGTGACCTCATCAGGGTGCATCCTATCCAAGGATAGTCGAACAACATGCCTGGCAGCGAAAGTGTGGTATCAGCAACCCACCTCTTTGCACGTGGCTGAGTCTCAACATAAGTTGGGTCCACCGTCTTTATGCCAAAGGGAGATTCCTGGAAGTGCTCGAAGATCCATGCTTGTAATGAATATATCAATGCATTTAGTAACCATAGAGAGAGACAATAAAATAAACTGGACAAATTAAATATAATAGAGCCATGTAGACATCAAAATAAACTTGACAAATTAAATACCTGAAGTAGAGCCATGTAGCCACCCATCTGCTTATTTTTGGACTTGTTTGCGTCCCCAAGCTGGGCGTATAGATGGGTCAGGGCCATCCCTCCCCATGTGTAACCACCAGCAACATCAAAGTCAATCAGAGCTCCTAGACAGCCCAACTTGACCTTGTTTCCTGACTTGTCTGCGAACGGCCCCCAGCCCAACAAGTAAAGCAGATAAGCCCTAGCAGCATCCTCTCATCGCTCCTCCTCTATAGCCCTAGGGTACACCACCTGCCTCATCCACTTGAGGGACACAAATAAACCTGAGCCATATGCCTACTCATGTGCCTCATGAGGGTCGCACCCAAGTAGTGAATCAATAAAGCCTCTCCCTCGGCTTTGGTGTAGTCTGGCATATCATAAAAATTCCCCAAAACCGGGATGTGGAGCAATGTCGAGACATCATCAAGAGTGATGGTCATCTCACCGATAGGGAGGTGAAATGATGAGGTATCCGGCCGCCACCGCTCTATGAATGCATTGGCGAGCCCACTGGTGTGGTTTATTATATGCAAGTATACATAGTCACACAAGTAATAAAGTGATAAGAAAGGTCGAACCCGCAGGGATTATGTATTGTAAATTTTTGTAGTTCAAAGTGTACACTTAGTGTGTCTACACTATTCAGTATTTTTGGTTTGAAGTTTTCAAAGTAAGTAAAATAATAATAATAAGCAATAAAATGTGTGAGAAATCAGTTGGAAAAAGTAGTTGAGATGTTTTCACCAAGTACTTTACTTCTAAGTGTTTTAATGGAGTATGTAGTGTGGGAACACTGGATGTAGATGCATCAGTTTGTGCCTTTCAGCACTTCTCTTCAGAGTTTCATTACAAGCTCTTATGATCTTTGTTTTTTACAGTAAAGAAAGGTTTGTCAATTCCTCCCTTGCCTCCTAACAATGATCCAAGTTGCTAAATAGGTTCACTCTTGTAATTTTACTATCCTAAGAACTATGCTATCCTATGTCTAGGTTTTAGCATTAACAAAGTTTCCTTTATTAAATACTTGTCCTTATTAACTCTTGAGTTCATAAATGTACCCCATGTCTGCTGCTACAAGTTTTACCTATTCTAAAGTGATCAATTCCAGAATAAGTTGAAAGAAGTATTATGCAAGAGTTTAAAGTGTTTACACTACATAAACCATAATAACATATTTAGAAGTTCATTACAAGGTTAGAACATCTCAACTTAAGGGAATTTAGCTCATGTTACTCATGTTATAAAGCAAAGAATATGCAAAGAACATAAGTAAATGATTAATAAAGCAAAAGAACTCAAAAGAGTAGAGATTACTTGAATAGAAGATCTTTTGCATTAAGTTCCCAAGTTGAAGTACAATAAATATTTCTTACACGAATTTCTTCAAAGTAGAAGTGAAGGGAATGGTTGTCAAGCACTTCCTCACCTTCCTCTCCTTAGAAACTTAAAATGAAAATAAACTAAACCTAAACTAAAACTAAAAGATGAAAGATTTAAAGATGTGAAAGATGATATAAGATAGATGATAGATGATAGATATCTATTTATAGGCTTGAAAGCTTTCCTCTTGCAAGGGGTTTCCTTTGGCGTGAAAGATCAGCTGAGGAGACCGAACATGGTTAATTTGTTGACAACCAATCAAGCAAGCTGCACAGGTTTGGTCGCTTGCGTGCATAACAAAAGATGAGGTCCATTGGAGAAGTGCCACATGTCTTTTAGATAAGTTTGAGTCTTGCAACTTGATCTTTATGTGTATCGCCGACTTCAGCAAGTGGCTCAGCTCCAGGTGACTAGGCATGACGTCACAAATCAAGTGTGGAAGCATTGAAATGGTCTTTGAATGTTTTGGTATAAACTGCAGAATTTAGCAGGTGTTGGCAGCGTTTCCACTCCTAGTGTTTCCACTCCTGGTGTTGGCAGTGTTCCCACTCCTGCAGTAGCTGCACTGAACAAAAACATCAAAACCTAACAAGATTTGTGTATTTTGCCTAGATCATTGCCCTTTATCCAATTTGAATATTTAGAATGTTGTTCCTTGATAAATAAGCTATAAATATATATAAATGTTCTTGAAAATAAGCAATAACTCAAGTTTATTTGTATGAATATCTCTATATAAAATAGAGTTATCACACCCCCAAACTTAAATTGTTGCTTGTCCTCAAGTAACGACAAGAAACAAAACATAAGATTTATACAAATATGAAGACATCTCAACTCATGTTTTTCAAGAAGTGTTTGAAGTGTATTGTAATGAGCCTTTCTCTTTTGGTGCTTTTTCTTCTATTCCCTTGCTTTAAAACATTCAGAGTTATAAAAACTCATTTGTGTGAGTGTGTGGCCCATTGAGTTTCTAATTGGTTCCATAACTGAACAAAAGAGTTTTTCCTTAGCTTTTTGAAAAAGATGGAACTCTTTTGGTCACTCTTAGAGTTTTTTTTCAAAATATGGCCGAGACTAACAATTTCTTCAAGTATTTAGGGGACTCTTAAGCACAACAAAGGGCTTTTGGTGTTCCAACTTGCTGAGCCAATACCTTGGTGTTTGATTTTTTTTTTTTTGATGATGTAATGCAGTGAGTGCAAAAACATCATTTTTGGATTGTAGGTTCACCTTATTTTGAGTGTAGGTGCCTTTTGATGTAGATGGTGTTGGCACACTAAGTGTTACCACACTTGAAACTCTTTGAGTATTTTTGGTAGCGCACACTGCCCTCCTCACTGACCTCCACATGCATTTTCTTCTTTTTCTTGGTTTGTTTTTCTTTTTCTCATTTTGAACTTTGTTCATATTTTTCAAACCAAATTGCACTTAAGGGACAGGTTCAGTTTATATGACTCGGGCAAGTGTAGCTCTTTTTTGGGATATTTTTGGTATTTTTGAGTGGTTTTGACACTTGTGGCTTGCACTCTTCAAGCTGTCATACTTTGGCCTTTGTATTCATGGAATTTCCCCCAAATTTAAGTCTTTATGCTCTTCTAAATTTTTAATGAAAATCTAATTTTGACCTCAAATTTCCAAAATTTTCTTGGCTTTAGATAGCTCTTGATCTAGCATGGTTCTTTTCAAAACTCAATTTTGTTGTGTCAAAGTTTTTATAAAACTGATCATTTCTAGAAAACAAGGTTTTTTCATCATTTAAAAATTGACTCATTGACACACTTCTTCAATTTTGTTGAGAAAAATATGAATTGATCATGTTTCATAATCATTTAAGTCTAAAAATAAATTGATGCACTTAATTCACCATGTTAACACAAATTATCATGCTTTGTTAAGTACATCTAAAACTTAAAACGTACTAACACTACATACTCACATGCTATAAATACTTACTCAAACATATTTCTATACTCATACATATATATTAGTACTAGGTTCAAAACATGCTACAAATATAGTGCATACACAAAATACATACTATTCTCCACTCTCCCCCCCCCCCCAACTTAAATATGAGCAGTGTCTCCACTGCTCTAAGTTGAGTAAACAAGGGATCCAAAAGTTGGGAGATATAACAAAAAGTAATTAACACATAGCAGCAAGTTAACACATAGTATTTAGCACATAAAGTATACTACTAAAACATATTATAAATACTGGAAACAACATTAAAATGTATCTTTTTACTCTTTCTTCTGGAATCTGGGGCTGACTCTCACAGCAGGGCTATGCTTGACTTTTGTCTTCTTTGGCTTCTTAGCAGTGGCCACATCAGAGGTAGGCACACCAGGATCATCTACAGTAGCCTCAGGAATTTCTGCCTCTTCAGGTGTAGCTTCTGCAGGAACATCTGGTGTGTGTTTGGACTTCAGGTGCAGGTACACTACTCTGCACTGGAGTTTGCTCAGATTGCTGCTCATTTCCCTCTGGTTGTTGCTCTGCTACCTTCTCAGCTTCTTTCTCTCCTTCTTTGTGTGTTTCTTCCTCAGATACCTCCTTCTCACCAGCTTGTATCCATGTACCCTGTGCACCATAGAGTGAGCTCATTGTCCACATCTTCTTTGTTGGAGCAGGCTTCATTGTTCTCCTTGTGTATCCCAGCATCTGCTTCTTCTCTGCTAAGGCCTTCAGAACTGCAGAGATTGTTGCTGCAGGACTAGTTGCCATGACTGTTGATTTTGAAGCTTCAGCAGTTGGTGTGGGAACACTAACAGACTCCTTGACAGTATCTGCCTGCATCTTCAACTCTGAACCTGTTTTGCTTTTTTCTTTTTCAGGCTCTTCAATGAGTACCTGCATTTGAACTTTCTCAGAAACAATGTTAGTTGGTTCAATAGGTTCTGTGCTTGGGGTGGGAGTTGTTTCTTTTGGAGTGTGGGATGGGATGGTTGTATCTGCTTCTGCATCTTGTTTTGGATTTTCGGTTTGGGTGATTTTGGTGTTGAAGTGTGACTGGGGGAATGGTGGATGGTGGTGGATGGAATGTTGGTTTGTGATGGTGGTGAGGGGGTGTTTGATTGCTGTTGTGATGGTGGTTGGGCTTCATTTGTAGATTTCTTCCTTAATTCATACTTTCTTCTAGCACTAGCTTCCATATCATCACTGTCATCATCATCACTGTCACTAACTTCTAGTGACTCAGATTCATCCTCCTCTTCATCCTTTTCAATATCCTTCACAACTTGCCTTGCCTCTTCATCTTCTTCAGTATCTTCATCACTTACTTCTTCAATTTCTTCCTCCACTCTTGGTTTCTTTCCCTTCTTTTCTTTCTCAGTATCTCTCTTTCTCTTTACTCTCTTCTCTTTCTTAACAGTTTCCTTTTTCACTTCTTCTTTTTCATCAATCACCCAATTAGGAAAAATTGGGGATTCTATTTCTGCTTCAGGGTCATCCAACTTTAATTTCAACCATTCATGCTGTTCTCTTTGAAATTTCCAGACAGCTTGGAGTTTCTGCACCAAGTGTTCAGACACTTCCTGCTCTACAGTACTTTTAATTTTCACTGACCTCACTCTTTCCTTAACTTCAGCAGACAGACCACTAGGAGGGGTTTTTCTGTAGACTTTTTCTAGATCAGAAGTAACAACTCCTTGCTTTTGACACAGTTCAGGCTTTTGATACAGTTCAGTGATTAAGCATGGGAAATATAAGAATCCAGATTCCTTGGCTTGACATTCTACAATTTATTTAGCTATCAATTTCCATATGTCTACATTATCCTCACATAGGATTGAATCAATAAGAATCAACCTATCTTTAGATAATGTAGAAGTGTGTGAAGTAGGGAGAATTGATGTATCAATGAATAAATGCCAACTACCAAGCTCAAGGATCAATTCACCAGTTTTAAGTTTGAATTCAGTATTTGTGAATTTCTCCCACTGAGATCCTTCTATTGCTACTCTTTCTTTGATTTTAGTCATTTGCTTCTTTCCATAGGTCTCTAGTTTTACTTCAAATGCATTACCAGTGTATGTGAGATCATAGTGCTTATTGATTCTAGCAGGGTCAAAGAAAACTTTCTTACCTCAAACTTTGGAGAAAAATATAGTACCTCCTCTGTTATTCTGAATTCCTGAGTAGAACTCTCGCACCAATTTCTCCAAGTAGTAGGCTCGGGTTTGAACAAATCTTTCCCAATGCATGTTGTTGACAGTGGAGAGGAATGAATGATGAGCCTTTCCAAAGTTGAAACCACGCTCAGGCAGAAACTTCATGTTCCAAAAGTGCTCACATCCAGGGGTTGCTTCCATTGATGCTAGTACTCCTGATTTTCCCTTTTTCGCCTGAGTTTCCACACCGGATCCTTTCCCAGTGTTTTTAGAGGCAGCTTGTTTCTTAGCCATTGATGATTTTGAGCGTTTGAGACAAAAATAACTGTTTGTGAGTGGAGAGTGGAGAGGATTTTTAATCGGTTTTGTGAGAGGGACGAAAAGAATTGAAACTTAGGGTATGTGAAAGGGTTGGTGGGATTTGGTAGTTGAGGGTTATAGCCGTTAAGTTATGTGGCCTAACATGCAAGCCAACATGTGGAAACTTAGACTTAACACGCCACTTTCTAACCCTTGATCAAAGATGATTCCACTAAGTTGATGATTTATCAAGTGACAGTTTTCTTCTAAATTATTCTAACACCAGAGTAGGCAGTGTGGCTGCATTAAGTGTGGAAACACCTAGTGTGGGAACACTGACTACTCTGTTGTCCTGTTTTTCATGCAAAATAACAAAACATGAAATTGCACAAAATAATAATATTAACTATATAGTGATGGGTTGCCTCCCTCAAGCGCTTGTTTTAAGAGTCTTACAGCCTGACTTGTACCTTGGTCTAAGGTTTTGCAAAGTGAGTGGTGATCTTGTCTCTCTCTACATGCTCTCCATAGTACATTTTCACTCTTTGTCCATTTACTTTGAAAATGGTATCAGTGGTTGCATCATATAGATCAACTGCACCATGGGGGTAAATTTTAACTAATTTGAATGGTCCTGACCATCTTGATCTCAGTTTTCCAGGGAAGAGTTTCAACCTAGAATTGTACAATAGAACCATTCCTCCTTCTTTAAGTTCTCTCCTTTGGATTTTCTTGTCATGCCATACTTTGGTTTTAGCTTTATAAATTTCTGCATTCTCATAGGAGAAATGCCTAAATTCTTCTAATTCATTTAGCTCAAGAAACCTTTTCTCTCCTGCCTTTTTGAGATCAAAATTCAACTTTTTGATAGCCCAATATGACTTGTTCTTTAATTCAACAGGGAGATGACATGGCTTGCCATAAACTAACCTATAGGGGGACATACCTAATGGAGTTTTAAATGCAGTCCTATATGCCCATAATGCTTCATCTAAGTGTAAGGACTAATCTTTTCTATTTGGTCCAACCATTTTCTCAAGCATTCTTTTTATTTCCCTATTTGAAAGTTCAGCTTGTCCACTTGTTTGTGGGTGATAGGCAGTAGCAATCTTATGTTTCACTCATATTTTGCAAGAAGATTTTCAATAAGTTTGTTGCAAAAATGTGAGCCTTCATCATTGATGATTGCTCTTGGAGTACCAAATCTTGAAAAAATATTTCTTTGGAGAAATTTGCTAACAGATTTAGCATCATTATTTGGTAGTGCTACAGCCTCAATCCATTTAGACACATAGTCTACAGCCACTAAGATGTATTCATTGCCAAAAGAAGGTGGAAAAGGACCCATGAAATCCATGCCCCAAACATCAAAAAGTTCTATTTCTAGAATATTAGTCCTAGGCATTTCATGTCTATTAGATATATTACCACTTCTTTGACATTTATCACAGGTTTTGACCATATAATAAGCATCTTTAAATAGAGTAGGCCAGAAATAACCTGATTGAAGTACCTTAGCTGCTGTTCTTTGGCTTCCAAAGTGACCTCCATATGGTGCAGCATGACAATGCAGGAGCACTGCTTGCTGTTCTTCTTCAGGAATGCATTTTCTCATGATTTGATCAGGACATATCTTGAATAGGTAAGGGTCATCCCAATAGTATTGTTTTACTATGTGGAAGAACCTTCTCTTTTGTTGATAGTTCATGTCACATGGAACAATTTTGCTTACAAGGAAGTTTACTATGTCTGCATACCATGGTGTTGAAACATGAGGTGTGGCCACACTGAGTGCAGAAACACTGGCTGTATTCATGGTAATTGCTAGTAATTTCTCATCGGGGAAACTTTCCTTGATTTCTTCAATTGTACCTGCATTATTACTTTCAAGTCTAGAGAGGTGATCAGCCACTTGGTTCTCTACTCCTTTCTTATCTCTTATTTCAAGATCAAATTCTTGAAGTAATAGAACCCATCTTATTACCCTAGGTTTTGCATCTTTTTTAGAAATTAGATACTTGATGGCAGAATGGTCAGTGTACACAATTACTTTGGTGCCTACCAAGTATGATCTAAATTTTTCAAAAGCAAAAACCACTGCTAATAGTTCCTTCTCTGTCACAGTGTAGTTCATTTGAGCCTCAATTAGTGTTTTGCTAGCATAGTAGATAGAATGAAACACTTTGTTATATCTTTGCCCTAGGACTGCTCCTACTGCAAAGTCACTAGCATCACACATGAGTTCAAAAGGCTTACTCCAATCTGGAGTGACTACAACTGGTGCTGTAACTAAGGCCTTTTTTAGTTTTTGAAAAGCTTCTACACAAGATTCATCAAAATTAAAAGGTACATCATGTTGCAAAAGCATACACAATGGTTTCGAAATTTTTGAAAAGTCTTTGATAAATCTCCTATAGAATCCTGCATGACCTAAAAAACTTCTAATCCTTTTGATTGTTGATGGGGGTGGTAGTTTCTCAATTACCTCTATCTTTGCCCTATCCACTTCAAGACCTTTTTTAGATATTTTATGAACAAGCACAATGCCTTCTTTTACCATGAAATGACATTTTTCCCAATTAAGCACTAAGTTAGTGTCTTCACACCTTTGAAGAATTTCTTCTAAGTTTGAAAAAAACAGAAAAGTCATCCATGAAGACTTCCATTGATTGCTCAATGAAGTCAGAAAAGATTGACATCATGCATATTTGAAAGGTAGCAGGAGCATTACAAAGTCCAAAAGGCATCCTTCTAAAGGCAAAAGTGCCATAAGGACAAGTAAAGGTGGTTTTCTGTTGATCCTTAGGTTCAATTGCTATTTGATTGTATCCTGAATAACCATCTAAGAAACAATAGAATTCCTTTCCTGCTAACCTATCTAACATTTGATCTATAAAGGGTAAAGGGAAATGATCTTTCTTAGTGGCCTTATTGAGTTTTCTGTAATCCATACAGATTCTCCACCCTGTTACAGTTCTAGTTGGGATTAATTCATTATTTTTATTGGCTACAACTGTGACTCCACCCTTTTTAGGAACACATTGCACAGGACTAACCCATGCACTATCTGAAATAGGGTAGATAATACCAGCATCTAGCCATTTAATTATTTCCTTCTTAACAACCTCTTTCATTATTGGATTTAATCTTCTTTGCCCTTCTATGCTATTCTTAGAATTTTCTTCTAAAATTATCCTATGCATGCATGTTGAGGGGCTAATCCCTTTAATGTCAGACATTTGCCAACCTATAGCTTTTCTATGTTTTCTCAAGGTGTTAATTAAATCAAGCTCTTGTTCTAAAGATAGATCAGAAGCTATGATTACAGGAAGGGTATTCTCCTCACCTAGAAAAACATATTTTAAATGCTTAGGTAGTTCTTTTAATTCTAGCTTAGGAGGTTGTTCAATAGAAGGTACATTTTCTTTAAGGTTCGGATCTTCTAAATTAAGAGATTCATAAGTTCTAACCCATACCTTAGGTGTAGCTTGTTCCTTGGGCAATATGCTTTCTTCAATAAATTTCTCAGTAGGCAATGCAGAAACATCAGGTGCTAGTGCATTGGCAAGGTGATCATACTGCTTGTGGAACTGCTTCTCTACCAAATGATCAAGTGAGATTGATGAACACTCTTCACTCTCCTCTGCAGGATACTTCAAAGCATTCAAGACATTAAATTTTACTTCTTGATCATTCACTCTCATGGTTAGTTCTCCTCTTTGCACATCTATCAGTGTTTTCCCTATTGCCAAGAATAGTCTTCCAAGTATGACTGGTACTTCTTCATCTGCAATGAAATCAAGTATAACAAAATCTGCATGAAACACAAATTTGTCAACTTGCACCAATATATCCTCAATAATTCCTTCTGGATATGCAATTGATCTATCTGCCAAAGATAGTGTCAATGTGGTAGGTTTTGCATTTCCAATCCCTAGCTTTGTGAAGATAGATTTGGGCATCAAATTGATGCTTGCACCTAAATCACATAATGCTCTTTCTGTATAGTACTTACCTATTGAAAAAGGGATTGTAAAGCTACCTAGATCCTTTAGCTTCCTTGGAATTTTGTTTTGTAAAATCAGACTACATTCTTTTGACATAACAACAGTTTCAAATTCCCCTAATCTTCTTCTTTTAGAAAGCACATCTTTCATGAATTTGGCATAGTTTGGCATTTGTTGAAGTGCCTCTATCAAGGGAACATTGATATGCAATTGTTTTAAAACATCTAAAAATTTACTGAATTGCTTCTCCTCATGTATTTTTTCAATCTTTGAGGAAAAGGAGGAGGAGGGTATTCTGGTACTAACCTTGGAGTAGGAGATGTAGGAACACCAGGTGTTTCTGCATCTTGAGAATTTTTTTCATTTTTATTTTTTTCTCCCTTTTCTGTACCTTCAAGCTCATATGGTTTTGTTAGATCCTTGCCACTTCTCAAAGATATGGCTTTGACCTGTTCCTTACCTTGCCTTTGTGAGGGTGAAGCTTCTGTGTTTGATGGCAAAGTACCTACTGGTCTTTGCTGCAAAGCAGTTGCTAATTGCCCTACTTGGTTCTCTAGGTTCTTAATTGATATGTCATGAGCTTGCCTAGCAGTTCTAGTTTCACTAATGAATGATCTAAGCAATTCTTCTAGAGAGTTGGTACTGGCAGGTGGGTTTGATTTTTGTTGGCTTTGAGGTGGGAATCCAGGAGGAGTACTTGGTGCAGGTGCATTTTGTGCAGGTGCATTAGAATTGTTCCACCTAAAATTTGGGTGGTTCTTCCATCCTGGATTGTAGGTATGAGAGTAAGGGTTGTTATTTTTATTGTAACCTACATAATTGACAGAGACAGGGTTGCTAGGACATTCTTCATATAGATGGCCTCCCCCACAATACACACAACTTGTAGTTCCTGGAGAGGCTTGTTCTATAGCTGCTGCAGTGTTTTCTTTTGGTGTTGCTACACTAGATGTAGGTGCACTAGTGCACTGTTTGATCAGATTTGTTAAAGTGGCTACTTGAGCAGATAGGGCTGATATATCATTAATCTCATGTACTCCAGAGGTTCTCTTTTGAGCACTTACCCTCTCAGTAGGCCAACTTGAACCATTTGTAGCAATTTTGTCAATAAGATCACATGCTTCATTATAAGACATATTCAAAAGAACACCACCAGCTGATGCATCTAGCATCACTCTGGTTTGTGGTTCTAGACCATTGTAAAAAGTTTCCATTTGTATAATGACAGGTAAACCATGATGTGGACATTTTCTTAAAAGTTCTTTCCATCTTTCCCATGCTTCAAACAATGATTCAAATTCTTTTTGCTTAAAAGATGTAATATCATGTCTCATCCTAGCATTTTTAATAGGAGGAAAATATTTGCTTAAGAATTTTTCAGCTAATTCATTCCATGTATGAATAGAATTGGGTTCCATAGAATTTAGCCATGATTTTGCCCTATCTTTCAAAGAGTATGGAAATAACTTAAGCCTAAATGCATCCTCACTAATGCCAGGAATGATAAAGTTACTACAAACTTCTATGAATTGCTTTAAATGTTCATGGGGATCTTCATGTGGAGATCCACCAAATTGACCAATTGTTTGCAACATTTGAAACATCATAGGTTTAAATTCAAAATGAACAGCATCAATTTGAGGTCTAGCAATACTAGTTTGTATGTGCTGCTGGTCATATTGAGCATAGTCTCTCATAGGTCTATCTCTATCATTAATCATACCTATTGGTCCCATTTGAATGAATTTTTGTCTGTGATCTGGTCCACCTTCAGTTTGTTGATGTGAATTAGGTCCTCCTCTTACTGAGGCATCTTCACTGTGGTGAGACATTGTTCTGCAGTCTTGTTGTCTTTGTCTTTGTTGTCTTAGCAATCTCCTAAATCTTCTCTCAATTTCTGGATCACAATCAAATTCTGGTGGTCTATCTCTGGGCATAAACTAGTGTTTCCACACTGAGTGTTTCTGCACTAAGTGTTTCTGCACAGAAAACAGAATACCAGTAGTACTAATAAAACACTAAATTAACAATCTAAACAACAAAATTTTACTATAATCCCCGGCAACGGCGCCAAAAACTTGGTGTGGTTTATTATATGCAAGTATACATAGTCACACAAGTAATAAAGTGATAAGAAAGGTCGAACCCACAGGGATTATGTATTGTAAATTTTTGTAGTTCAAAGTGTACACTTAGTGTGTCTACACTATTCAGTATTTTTGGTTTGAAGTTTTCAAAGTAAGTAAAATAATAATAAGCAATAAAATGTGTGAGAAATCAGTTGGAAAAAGTAGTTGAGATGTTTTCACCAAGTACTTTACTTCTAAATGTTTTAATGGAGTATGTAGTGTGGGAACACTGGATGTAGATGCATCAGTTTGTGCCTTTCAGCACTTCTCTTCAGAGTTTCATTACAAGCTCTTATGATCTTTGTTTTTTTACAGTAAAGAAATGTTTGTCAATTCCTCCCTTGCCTCCTAACAATGATCCAAGTTGCTAAATAGGTTCACTCTTGTAATTTTACTATCCTAAGAACTATGCTATCCTATGTCTAGGTTTTAGCATTAACAAAGTTTCCTTTATTAAATACTTGTCCTTATTAACTCTTGAGTTCATAAATGTAGCCCATGTCTGCTGCTACAAGTTTTACCTATTCTAAAGTGATCAATTCCAGAATAAGTTGAAAGAAGTATTATGCAAGAGTTTAAAGTGTTTACACTACATAAACCATAATAACATATTTAGAAGTTCATTACAAGGTTAGAACATCTCAACTTAAGGGAATTTAGCTCATGTTACTCATGTTATAAAGCAAAGAATATGCAAAGAACATAAGTAAATGAATAATAAAGCAAAAGAACTCAAAAGAGTAGAGATTACTTGAATAGAAGATCTTTTGCATTAAGTTCCCAAGTTGAAGTACAATAAAGATTTCTTACACGAATTTCTTCAAAGTAGAAGTGAAGGGAATGGTTGTCAAGCGCTTCCTCACCTTCCTCTCCTTAGAAACTTAAAATGAAAATAAACTAAACCTAAACTAAAACTAAAAGATGAAAGATTTAAAGATGTGAAAGATGATATAAGATAGATGATAGATGATAGATATCTATTTATAGGCTTGAAAGCTTTCCTCTTGCAAGGGGTTTCCTTTGGCGTGAAAGATCAGCTGAGGAGACCGAACATGGTTAATTTGTTGACAACCAATCAAGCAAGCTGCACAGGTTTGGTCGCTTGCATGCATAACAAAAGATGAGGTCCATTGGAGAAGTGCCACATGTCTTTTAGATAAGTTTGAGTCTTGCAACTTGATCTTTATGTGTATCGCCGACTTCAGCAAGTGGCTCAGCTCCAGGTGACTAGGCATGACGTCACAAATCAAGTGTGGAAGCATTGAAATGGTCTTTGAATGTTTTGGTATAAACTGCAGAATTTAGCAGGTGTTGGCAGTGTTTCCACTCCTAGTGTTTCCACTCCTGGTGTTGGCAGTGTTCCCACTCCTGCAGTAGCTGCACTGAACAAAAACATCAAAACCTAACAAGATTTGTGTATTTTGCCTAGATCATTGCCCTTTATCCAATTTGAATATTTAGAATGTTGTTCCTTGATAAATAAGCTATAAATATATATAAATGTTCTTGAAAATAAGCAATAACTCAAGTTTATTTGTATGAATATCTCTATATAAAATAGAGTTATCACCCACCAATGATAGTTGGAAATCCAATCTTCCTCAGCAGTAGTGTTGTGCGAAAAGTAGATGTGCAAGTATACACAATCGCAACAAGTAATATTATGATAAGTAAAGATCGTTCCCACGGAGATTGTTGAGTTTACTTCTATATTTAAATTAGTAATTTAGCTAGTGAGAAAAACAAGTAACAAATACAAGTTGTCAACAAGTATTGTCATTTTGATTAACATAAATGTAAATAAACAAGTAAAGAAAGTTCAGGAGTAAGATAAAGTGAGTTGGACTGTTCTTAGCTAAGTAATTTCTCAGTAGTGAAGCACTATAGCGTTAGAAGCTGTAGTGTTAAGCGCTGTAGCGGTATGGCAGCGTGCCTTTCAGTCACTGTCGCCAGGGTTATGTTACAAGACTCCTATGTCTAGGCTCTAAATAAATTTTACCCCTGTATAATAAAGAACTTACAGCTTTTACCTTATGAACTATTACTCCCCTATGTCTAGAGTTAAGCACAAATTGTCTAAATGTCTTTAAACAACCTTTCATTCATATTAACCATTGAGTTCTATTCGTAGACCATGTCTGTACCTACGAATCTACTTATTTCAGTTGGCCATTCCCAAAACAAGTTTGAAAGCATTAAAGAACAAGGGTTGAAACACAAAACATCATAACGTTATATTGCTAATACTAAAGAGTCATTACAAAGCTTAAAACAATCCAACTACTAAGTGTTTAGCTCATGATGAGCATCATCAACATAATACAAACCAAAAAGCTCATATTACCGAGAATGAAAAGAAGAAGCAAGGTTGCAAAAGATGCACGTAGTGGCCTCCTTCTCATGTGACGGGTTGCTGGCGCTACAGCATCGCTTCACAGCGCTGAAAATGATAATCTTCTCTTGAAAAACAAAAGCTTAAAGTGGAGGATCAATGGAGGAGAAGGGTATCACGTTTTCCTCTCCAAAAACTCTCCTTATTCTGAATTCTAAGTTGTGAGGAAGATGAAGTTGTGAGATAGATATTATCCACATCTCATAAAGTAGATATTTACAAAAAGGTGACAATGACATCTTTCAATAAGAATGCTCCAAGTGTCCTATTTGTCATTAAAAAGCTTCCACAAATTCTGAACAGCAAGGGATAAGTATGATGACTCATCAAATAGTAGTAGGCTCCAAAAGTGTCCAGCTAGCTGTCCCACCGACATATAGCGCTATAGCGCTTACCGCTGCATAGCGTCTACCGCTGCAGCACTCAAGCAAAACATCAATATATTCACAAATGCACCAAATGTGTCAAATGATAACAAATTAGTTCCTAACCCTTCTTTCCTCTAATTAACTAATATTTACTTAATAAAGCACGAATATTACTTGAGAACTTGTGGTTATTTAAGTGATACGAGCATAAATAACACATCTAAATATGAGTTATCAAGTAGCAGTCTAGAACACTCTAGAAAATCAATAATGTTTGTATGAGGGGCCTCTATCTGTGGAACCCCGTGTGAAACAAGCTTCAAGGGGTCACGATCCTGCATTATGGAATGCTATATTAAACCAAAGTAATGAAACAAACTAATGATCAAATTATTTAAAGAAAAAAGTAAGTTACGTACAGTGTCCTCTCATATGGATCTAGCAATGTGAGACCCGTAAGTGGGTAACACAAATCTATCCTCTGGGCCACCAGGAAAAGGGAATGTGGCACGAGGAGTAGAAGCAATGGAAGGAGGTGCAGAAGACGAATGAGCTGCAGGATCCTCAACAGGAGCAGCCTCCTGAACATGAGCAGCACTAAAGTCCTCAGCAGGACCAGCCAGGTCAGCTGCAGGATGGTAAGCGTCTCTCTCAATATCATAATCAATGTCCTCCTCGTGTACAGTTGGGGGCTGCTCAGCACGCCTACCCCTACCCCTACCTCAGGACAGGTGCAGAAGTCAAACGATTCTTCAATTCCGCAAAACAATCATCACAGTCTGAGTCCCAAACAAACGGCTGACCCTTGCGAGTTAACCGAGTGAGTGGAAGAACCAGCTGGGAAAATCCTTGAATGAATCTTCGATAATACCCAGCTAATCCCAAGAAACTTCTCACCTCAGTAACCGTAGACGGTTGTTCCCAGTCTACCACAGCTTCAATCTTACTGGGATCCACTGCAACACCAGCCTGAGATATCACATGGCCCAGAAATTTAACTTCAGGCATCCAAAAATCACATTTGGATGGCTTAGCGTACAACTTCTTCTCCCGGAGTACGTTCAGAACAATTCGGAGATGTTGCACATGCTCCTCAATTGTCTTAGAGTACACCAAGATATCATCAATGAACACCACAACAAACTCATCCAGGTAGGGATTAAAAATCCAATTCATATAGTCCATGAATATGGCTGGAGCATTGGTCAAACCGAAGGGCATCACTACAAATTCATAGTGTCCATACCTCGTACGAAAAGCGGTCTTCGGGACGTCCAAAGCTCGAACCCTGATTTGGTGATAGCCGGACCTCAAATCAATCTTTGAAAATACAGAAGCTCCTCTCAATTGATCTAACAAATCATCAATTCTCGGTAGAGGGTACTTGTTCTTGATAGTTACCTTATTCAATTGACGGTAATCAATACACAACCTCATACTTTCGTCCCTCTGCTTGACAAGCAACACTGGAGCACCCCATGGTGAGGCACTCGGCCGGATAAACTATTTGGAAATTAGCTCTTCCAATTGGACTTTCAATTCTCTCAACTCTAACGGCGACATTCTATACGGGGCTATAGAAATTGGTCCAGTGCCCGGAACCAACTCTATAGAAAATTCCACCTCACGATCCGGAGGTAACGAAGGAACTTCATCAGGAAACACATCAAGAAATTCATTAACAACTTCCACAGAAGATAAATCCAGACCTGTCTCAGTGGATGCAGACAACATCATGACATAAGCTTCTGCGCCTTGGAACAGATAGTTACTGGCCGAAGTGAAAGAAATAACAGCTTCAGAATTGGGCGGTTGTAGCTTCACTGACTCGGAGGCGAAACCGATAGTTCGATGAAAACAATCTATAGTCACATGGTTGGCCGTCATCCAACTCATTCCTAGGACAACGTCCATACCCTTCACTGGTAAACAAATGAAGTCCACCACAAAATTTCTGTCTCCAATGGATAGAAGACAGTTTTCACTTATCGCTTGGGTTTGAATACTACCCTCAGCAGCAGTCTTAATGGAGATTGGTTGAGGTAAAGGAGTTAAAGCCAATCCCAACCGTTCAACACAGATTGGAGATATAAAGCAATGGGTTGCACCCGAATCATATAGAATACTAACGGAGTTATTAAAAAGAGATGCCATACCCCTTAGTAGATTATCTGATGGTGTGACCTTCTGAGCGTCCAATGTGTAGACCCTTCCGTGAGTTGTAGTCGTAGGACCTTCTTCTTGGTTCTTCTTCCTTGCTGGGCATTCAAGTGCATAATGCCCCTCTTTCTTGCAGTAATAACACTGGTTGGATCCCATCTGACATTTACCTTGATGATACTTTCCACAGTTGGAACATTTATTTGAGGAGTTCGACGACTGAACTTGTTTCCCCTTGTTGGAGTTGTGCCTGGGACCCATCTGATTGTTGAATGATCCAACATTCTTCTTATTCTGATGGAATACATTCCTGCTTGCATATAACCTCTTCAAATCACTTTCAGCTATGTAAGCTTGCTGAACCATGGCGGCATAGTTAGTATAAGCAAAAGAACTTAGGCTCTGAGCAATGTCTTCCCTTAGCCCATACTTGAACCTATCAGTTTTCCACTTGTCATTGGGAGCATACCCGGCCAAACCGAAGAATTGATACAACTCTTCAAACTTAGCCGCGTACTGACCCACAGTTGACCCTCCTTGAGTGAGAGTCAAAAACTCATTCTCCTTGTCAAACCTCATAGCTGTCGGAAAGAACTGCTCCAAAAATACCTGCCTGAAATGTTCCCAAGTCTGGGGAGTACCCATGGTGACCATCATGTTTCGAGCATTAGACCACCAGTTGTGAGCCTCTCCCTTCAGCATGTGTGTTGCCAATCTCAGCTTATCATCATCAGTGACTTGCATAGTTAAGAAAATCTTCTCTATGTCGTCCAGCCAATGCTGGGCTTCCTTGACATCCGGTCCTCCTCTGAACTCGGACGGTTTCATTTTCAGAAATTCAGAGAAAACCCTCCTTGGGTCAACTTGAGGCTTAGGAACTTGTTGAGGCTGAGCTTGAGTATTCTGCTGCATTAGTAACATATCTTCCATCATCTTCCATTGCCTCTCGATCATATTCTGCATCCATGCAGAATGCGGATCAATTGGTGGGTTATTCCTCGATCCTCCTGCCATAATTCTGCACACGATACACCAAGTATTAAGTTGATCAGTCTCAATGTCTCTTAGCATCATAAGAAGCAAAATAGCAGAATTACTCGAGGGACAAAACCACCCTAACTGTCTAAGCCTGACTAGGTCGAACTGCTCTGATACCATAATGTAACACCCCGATAAATTCTAACATGTAGAACTACCGAAATGCACTAAATGGCATACATCAGAGTAACTTCATGTTAATGAATATTGAACACAAACTAAAAATTTCGATAATACATATCAAATGGTTCTCCGAACCGTACTTAACTTCATCAAAATGCTTAAGTTTCATAACTTAAGACTTATACATAATCCTGGTGTTCAAGACTCAAAACATAAAGTAGCGAAAATGATTTACAAATGATACATGATCGTTATACAATCGATAACATAGAAACAGTAAATGGGACAAAGGTCTAAACATGAAACTCAATCTTCAATGACTCCAAGAGTCGCACCGGCTAACCGTGCTTCGTCGCCTTTGCTTTCCCCTGTTTCTCTGAAAAAAACCACAATAATTAAAGGATGAGATAAACATTATCTCAGTGAGTCCTATCGAGACCCCTTACTAACTCTAGCGGTTCATTATTCTTTACGTGAGAACTCATGGTCCTACTAAGCAACCATGCGGACATGTCTTTTACCTCTTGTAATTTGTAGCCCTACTAAGCGACTACACATTACCTTTCCTTTCATTTCATTATCTTAGCATAACACCTCAGCCTACCTATTTTTAGGCATTTCTTTGGCTTTCGGTGAACCCATCCCGCTATTACTAGTGGGAGAAACCTTTTGAGTCTAGGTTTTGGGGATCATGACTTCCCCTCCCCTAGTATGCTAATCCTCTAAGGGTCGTCACCCTTAACCTCTTGTATATATATATATATATATATATATATATATATATATATATATATATATATATATATATATATATATATATATATATATATATATATATGCATGTACCCGCATTGGGCCGTCTAGAAGTCATTCATGTACCGTCTACCCTTCCACAAGGGAAGGTATCTTGTCGTGAATTAACATTTCTTACCTTGACTTGTATGAATTAACGTGTGTACACTCGCGTATTACTAATGTACGGTTTTCCTTAATATTTATAACTTGTGAGATTTACCTCAATCTTCTTTCATTTCATGACATAAGTGTGTTTCCATTCTTGGGAAACATTGGGAATCAATCGGAAAGGAATCGGAATCGTTTGGAACGGATTAAAAAGGATTTTGAATTAAGGTAACAGAAGGATCCACACGGTCCGTGCTCCTGAGGCGCACGACCCGTGCGTATCAATTAAAACTCAGTTTGAAAAACGTACAGGGCGCACGATCCGTGCCACCAAGGCGCACGATCCGGGCGTGTTCTAAAATTGTAAAAACTGATTTACGTAGGACACGCACCGTCCGTGCCCAGGGGCGCACGACCCGTGCTGTATCAAAAACCCATTTTCTTGGCTACTGCGAACAAGGCGCACGATCCGTGCCCTTGTGAGGCACGATCCGTGCGTCCATGACAGTGGTAAAATTTCCATTTTCGTGTAACTTTTTTCGTTCCGTTTCGGTTCCAAATTCGTTCCGATCGATATCCTAAGATATTAACAACAGTCCAGTCCAGATAACCAGTCAAAACAACACATAACATCATATCATCAATCAATACTTCAATCAACTCGAACAATTCACAATTAACGGTTTTTCGATAAAAACGATTTTGTCTAATTTTCACAAAGCGGATTTTTAAAGGGATATCGTTTCAGAAAACATAACGACTCAACATTAAACATCCCTAAGCGAGTATAGAACTCACCGATTGCGATGAAAATCGCAAAACACCGAGATACCGAGAACTCACCCGCTCCAAAATCACGAACTCTTCCTCGAATCCGATCGAAACGCGAACTCAGCCACTTGATTGCTTGGACAGCAACTAAACCCAAGACCCCAGCTATTGAGTTTCTCCCTTAGTCCACATGCAACCTCCTCTGCAACTTCTAGAGCACTATGGAAACCAAAACAAGCTAGAAACCTCTATTTTCTCACAATGGTGAAGGGGGTGCGAAAATGGTGATTTGGAGAGGGGTTGGCTGTTTGCTCAGAAAGTTAGATCAATGGGAAGAAGAAGAAAAATGGTGGAGGATGATGGCTTCAGATTAAACATGCATGAAGGTTTTTGAGAAATGCTTCCTCCTCTCTTTCCCCTCACCCTCTCGCAGCTTCTCTCCCTCTTAGCTCTCTCTTATTTCTGGTTTTTTGGCAAAAATGAAAGTGTTTGCTAGGTGTTAGGGGGGCTTCAGCTGGGTATAACTTAAAGGGTGTAAGGACTGAAATGCCCCTCAGCTCTTAATCCCTTCCTATCACTTATGACATGGCCTAAACTACTAACTTAGTCAAATTTTCAAGCACTTAGACACCAACAATTATTTATATCATTGGTACTATCTCATAGTAATTTAAATCATGCTCAATTAATCAAAATATAATAACCCTCTTGTGCTAAATATTCGATTTAGCCAAATAAATCATCTTAACCTCTTCGCTAATTTAATTAAATTAGCTAATTAGGGGATGTTACACCATTCTAGCATGGCCATGCATTTCCACGGTCTCACTCTTTCGATAGGCCCAAGACATAACTCCTGTTATGTAGGAGGGACGAATCCTATCTACATCACTCACACCCCTCCACATGGTTCGTTACAGACCCAATAACCACCTTTATGAGACAGCGTTTGATGGCTTTAAAGTCTACAACTTCACATGTAGGGATCGTAGTGACTTCAAGTCGAAGGACTACTCACAATGGTCGCATGAGAATCGCTAATGACACTTACATAACAATTATGCAGCATTCTCATGGTGGGTCAATCCAGTATTAATATTACTCATAATATTTATACTTGTGTTATGAATCAATATCTCCATATCCATGACCCGTGAGATGTGGTCATCAATCATCAACACAATAGCCTCTATGCATTATTGTTGTCCTTGTTAACAATAATACTTCGACTACAGATACTTCAAGAATAGCGTTCTATAGTTCAATGGGGTCTCACGATCAAATCACATTTGACGTTCCATTGAACAAACTATCTATTCTAAGGACTTTATTATGATATACTCCTATAACATAATAAATAACGCCTTACACATATACAAACAGTGAATAAGTAATTTATTGTTGATAGGGTTAAAAGAAAATATCACAAATAAATTCATTGGTGATGGTTTCTGGATTTGAGGATTTCTGAAGATCAAGAATTAGGAGTAAAGCAAAATCAGACTATAGACTAAAAAGGGATCTGGGTTTTAGAAACCCTAAAAAACGAAATTAAGAAAGGAGAGCGAAACAGAACCATAGGTTTTCAGAATATCACAAACAGTTTAAATAAAAGATTAGGGTTTTAGATTCAATCTGTTCTAGAAAAAAACGAAGTTAGCAATTAGGCTCAGTTAGGAAATTAGGGTTTTAGTCTTTGAAATCTGGACTGGTCGAAATAGGATTTTGGTCGCTGAATGAAATTAGGGTTTAGAGATTTTAAAATCAGAAACCAAAAAAACTAGAATCAGGTAGAAATCGAAACAGAGAAGGACAAAATAAGAAAAGATATACAAAAAGAGGAATCAGAACCGAAGCTTACCCCTTTAGCTCTAACCACCATAGACGGTGGTCGTCCTCCCCCAATCACGTCGTCACCATCGGTGAACACCGCCCTAAGGCTCGCCGTTATCTCCTCGCCATTGGCCGTGAACCACCCAGAAACAAATAAAAACAAATACAAAAAAAGGGGAATTAGGGTTAGAAGCGGAGGAGGAAAAAGGAAATTAAAAGTCAGAAACCAACATAAAAAAAATGAGCGTAGGAGAGGCAGAGGAGGAGAGAAGAGGAAAGTGAAGCTTCACCTATGGCTCCGGCCGCCGTAGACGGCGGCTGTTCAACCCAAAAACGCCATCAGCCCATCGTGTCTTCCACCACCGTCGCGCGTTCGTCACGAACCCAACATGTACGCCGTCGTGAGGTTCCTGATTCAGCCGCTGAAGTTGTCGTCGTCTTCGCCGGCCAAAGAACGACCGACGAGCTTCTCCCTCATCCTCGCCTTTCCCCTTTTGTTTCCCTCTCACATGCCTTCTCTCTCTCTGAATCCCTTTCCTTTCTCTCTCCATAAACTCTCTCGCCGTAGCCCTCGCCGTAGATCACGCAGCTTCGCTCTCTCTCTCTCTCTATCTCTCTCTCTCTCTCTGTTTCTAGTTGCAGCGCAAATGGGGGAGAGAAATGGAAAATTAGGGTTGAGAGTGTGTGAGTATGGGACGGCGCCGTGGGAAATAATGAGAAGAATTAGGTTTAGATTTTTTTTTAAAAATGCCTTATATAGTGTGGAAGCCTAGGGTTATTTATGTCTTTTCATTTAACTCAACACTACTTACACCTCTCATTTTAGTATTACGCCTCCCCCCTGAAAGGCCCATGAATTCGTGGACCAGTCTACAAATTGGGCTGCTGCTTTTCACACCCAGTTTTTAATAATACAACTCATTTCTGCAAACTGCACCCTCTCTTTTCATTTTTATTTAATTTCTTTTACAAAAACCTATAAAAATAAATAGATAAATATTTCATTTTCAAAAAATATAAATAGGGGACTAAGTCGACTGTACAGTCGGGTTAGTCTGCTTTTTAGGTCACTAATGAACCGTTACGGATCATGTCCTAAAATCCCTATTTAAAACAAACAATTTTTAAATTAAAATAAACACAAACACATTTATTTCCACAAATCAAATTTTCAAAATAAGGGATTAAGTCGGCCGTACGGCCGGGTTAGTCAGCGTTTTAGGATGAATGAACCGTACGGATCAAGAGTCCTAAAACCCTTATTCGAATAAAATCAAGCCATCGCACATCGAACTATCTTCCAAACTTCAAAAAACTCCGTTTTCACAAACCAGGGGACTAAGCCGACGGTACAGTCGGGTTAGTCATCATTTTAGGACAAACGAACTGATCACTCAAGAGTCCTAAAATCCCTAAATAAAATACACCAACAATCAAACTTTTTCTACCAAGAACTACGTGCGTGTAATTTGATTCTCTACCAAGAGATATGTAGGAGCAGAGGGCGGCCGACCTCTGTCAATTGCATTAATAAAAAACCTTTTTTAGTCTTTTCATAAATAATCATTTTCTTAAATAAAATATCAATTTTCTTCTTTCTTTTCAATTCACAATAAAAGGGTAAAAATAAACATTTTCAAAATTAACATTCTTCCCTACAACTAGTTAGCAGGTAACCTTCATTAGGAAGGATGTCGAGGGGTGCTAATACCTTCCCCACGCATAATCGACTCCTGAATCCTTATCTGGTCTCAAAGACCCTTATCCGTTCCAAAAGGGATTTTCCAATGTTTGCCCTTAAACTAAACTTTGGTGGCGGCTTCATTTTGAACCTTCGAGGAATCCTCATCCAGATTTTTCGGTCGCTACAATTATATATATTTTTATTTACTGAATATTTTTAAAATATGTTAAAACGAAACAGATATGGATACGGAGTCAGAGTTGGTTCCGTTCTCGATAGATACATCAGGGTCATTCATGACGAATGCAGTATATCTAATTAATTATTTATTAGCTATTGTCTATTTTGTAGAATATTAATCAATTAACTAACTAACAATTGTCTATTTTATAGCTATTTCCAACACGTGATGATGTTGTACGTTGGGTCAGAGACGTTGGGAAGCGCATCGGAGTTGTTGTTATCATCATTAGATCTGACACAGCTGTAGGTAAAAGGGGAAGCGCATATGAGTGGCATTCATGAAGTATTTCCGTACTCTATAAATTTGCTTTGTGTGTGGCACATAACTAAGAATGTCAAAGCAAATATTAAAGAGTATGTGCACGTGGATAGGCAAGAGTCAGTGATCTCTCTTTGGCACAGTCTTATTGATTCACTTGACGAGGTGGAGTACTCACAGAGCTTGAAGATATTGGAGGACTCATGTGTCGATTTGCCCCATCTCATTAAGTACTTGCATGACACATGGTTAACTCCTCATAAGCACAAATTTATTTTGGCATGGACTAACCAGGTGGCACACTTGGGGAATACAACCACCAACAGATATGCTTAATTTTGTTTGACTTTTACTTTGATTTATATGGATGTTTAATTTTGTTTTTATTTAAGGGTTGAGTCGGCCCACTGGGCTTTGAAGAGGGTGTTGGGGAATTCTGGAGGAGACCTATGTAGGTGTTGGGAATCGATGAATGGTATGCTTAAGATTCATTTTAATAAGGTTGTGGGCTCTTTCCAAAAAAGTATCAACCGTATTGAAGTTGCTTACAATACTCCATTCTACAAAAAGCTACGAGGTGTGGTATCTTTAAATGCCCTGAATCATATTGCTAAAGAGTATGAGAAAACCACCTCAGGTGTGGGGTATGACAAAGCTCGTTGTGGGTGCGTGATTAGAACGACACATGGGTTGCCTTGTGCTTGTCAGCTTGGTGTTTATCATGTCTCAGGTACTTCTATTCCAATGGAGGAGGTTGACAATCATTGGTCTAGGCTGAGTTTGGATGGTTTGGATGAGGATATGTCTCAAGAGAAATATGCTGAATGTGACATTACTTATTCTATGGAGATGATATGGGCGGGATTTAATTCTATGACACTTGAGGAGAAGTTTGTGTTCAAGAAACAGATTAATGAGCTGCCATTTCCTTCCACGTCTTCAATGGTTCCACTACCATCTAAAATTAAAACAAAAGGTGCGCCAAAGAAGAAGAAAAAAATGTATGATGTGAAACGCGATCCTTCTTATTGGGAGCATGTGGATGAAGCGGTGAAAAATACTCAAAAGTCTGGGACTTCTAATAAACTCTCACAGCGGATCTCACAGGGGACTTCTAATAAACTATCACAACAGATCTCATAGAGGGCTTCAAAAAAATATCACAACAGATGTCACAGGGGATTTCTAAAAAAACTATTATCGTGGGTTCCTCTCCATTTCCACCCTTACGTTGCAGAAATTATTGATGTGGAAGGGGATGGAAATTGTGGCTTCCGATCAGTTGCTATTGGTCTTGGTTATGGTGAGGAAAGTTGGCCGTTAATTCGACAAGAACTAATTCAAGAAATAACCTCACATTATGATCTATATTCTGTATTATTTGGGGTTCAAAGGCTTGCAAAAATTAAGGAGTCACTGTTTGTTAGGGGTTATGGGAGGCAGGACGAGGACAAATGGCTGAGCATGCCTGAGATGGGGTACATTATATCTACCAAATATAATGTCGCCCTGGTTCAATCAAAAAAATCTATCTCTTATGTAATTCCGTTTTGTTATTTTTCTCATAACGGATTTATGTTGTTTGGCTTACTTCCGTTACTCTAATTTTCAAACGTACGGATCTACCTAACTAAATGGTAAATCCGTTTTGGGTTTTTCCAACAAACGGAATTACCTTTTAATTATGTAATTCTGTTAAATACAAAATTTTGAGGCTATTTTCGAAATAACAGAAAGTGTGGGGGTAAAAAAAACCTTTTCCATTTTGAGTACTAGAAAACAAGGGATAATATACACTCTTCAACAATGGTAGTACTGGTACATTCCATTGCCTTTGTTATCTTGCTTTCTCATGTTACCCACAATAATACAACACACTACTGTATTTTTTTTATCGTGTTTGCGATAGGGCCGTCCCAAACAATTTGGAGGCCCTGTTCAAATCTTAAAAATTGGGTCCCTAGGAGGTATAGTAGAAAGAAAAAGTCTGTTAATTTTGTTTTTCAACAGTGGTAACGACGAGGATGAGAAAGAAATTTCACAACCGGCGTAAGAGTTTAGGATTATCTAGAATCATTAGCAGACTTTTGTCCACAGAGAACAATAAATGGCAAGTATGGAAGGCACAACGGAGGGGAATCAATTGATGAAAAAAAAATCAATGGAAGGAATGTGTGCGAATGAAATTGATTTTATATACAGACATCAAACGATTTTATCATAAAGAAAATGGATGGCATGAATAAAGAGAGTGAGACACAGTTCCAGACTGATTGAGTTGCCGAGTTGCTTTTTTGTTGCTGGTGCGTGTTGTGTTGTGTTACAAGGGAGGGTGAGGATTTCTGGATGGTTGTTTTTTTTGTACCCCCACCATTTCAAGTTATACCCCCACAAATTATGATAACCCGAAAATACCCATGAAAATTTGAATTTAACGGAATTACCTGTTTAACCTGTAAATTCATTTGTTTAAAAAAATAAAAACGGATTTAAGAATTTTCACTTACTTCCGTTTTGACAAATAACAAACCGGAAGTACCTACAAACAACATACTTCCGTTTTGTTATTTCTCAAATCGGAAGTAACTAAATTATCTAACATTACAAACGGATTTATGTTGAGAAAAAAACAACCAAACGGATGTACATAATGTGTGGAGTTGTAAAAGGATTGCAAACGGATGTATATTATGTGCAAACAGATGTAGATAATGTGGATAATTATTACTTATGAATCTGTTGAACCCAAAACAGATATACATAATGTGGGTAATATATGGGTAATATATTCAACGGGTGCATCTTGTTAAGGGGGTGCCAGACAAATCGGATGCATATAATGCAAACGGATGTACATAAATCCGTTGGAATCAAAAAAATTGGAAACGGATTTATCTATTTAGTAGATAAATCTGTAGTGTATTTTTTAACTACGAATTTATCTATTAAATAGATAAATTCGTTTTGATTTTTTTTAAAAACGGATTTATATTTTATTTAGATAAATCTGTTAGTTATAATACTCAGGGGCATCCTGGAAATATCAAATTGTGTGGGGTATGGGGTATAGAGGGGATAGGTGGGGGTACCAAAAAAAAACCTTTCTGTATATTAGGCTAAATGGGTTTGTGGATTTTGGGGCCCTAAAATTTTGTTTTTGGGTTGGGCCATGTGCACAAGCACTGCTTGCACTGTGTTAGCCGGCCCTGGTTAGCGGTGCGCAATATTTATGGATTTTGTTGGTGACGAATTTACGTTAGGGAACCTGATTGACCACGTGTTTGCTTGACTTTGTCGGTTTGTGTGGTTCTCTCCTCCTAATACAATTTTTGCCACACTGATGACTCAAACTTGAGACTTTGAGACGGGATCTGCACCCAATTATCGCTCGAACCAACTCTTATTATTACAGTACACTACTTTATGTTAGTTCTCAATTATTATTTTATGAAAAAATATGTTAGTTCTCAATTTGATAGGTGTAGAAACATTTCCTAATATCAAAAGTAATTTTTTAAGAGTTTTTCAAGTCAATTATTTTTTTTGAAGAGATAAAAATAAATCATATCTCGTCTCTCTATAGTCATTTGTTGTTTTCATCTACCTTCACTGGTTTTTCTTTTTTGTAAGAGTAGCTTGGACAAATCATCAAAAAAAAGGAAGTTACTATGTCCTCTCTAATAGGATTGACTTAAGGGCGAGACAATTGAAGTTACTACCCTGGTCCTTATTATAAGACAATTTTGCACTTTTAGGTTCATTGAATAACTGATGTATTCGGTTTATAATATAGATCAGATACATCAGTTATTCAATGAATCTAAAACTGCAGAAGTTTTTTATGGTAGAATAGATTTATACAACTACTCTATCATATTTGGGTACCCTTTCTCACATTAAAGAAAATTCTCACAAATTTTATTTTAGGTGTCACTAACTTTTGAGTTGAGTCGATCGTACCTTTAATCTCGAATAAATAATAAACATCAAAAACACCGACCCCTATTTGGGAGTATGCAAAGACAAATAAAAATCATACTTTGACCTTAAGAGAAATTAATGTACACTACTTCAAGATTTATTGACTTAGCAATTATTTTTGCTGGAATCAAAGTTGATTGACAGAAATCACCAACTGAATTCTAGACCCGTGTACAAAGAAGAGAGTGTTTGTAGAGACTGGCTTGCTTTTTGGAGTCTCCGTCAAACTCTAGGGATTCGTAGCTTAGATAGTCCACCTTAGAACCTTGATTATCTCATAAATACTAAATAGTACTCCCTTTGAATCTATTTATTATAATCAAAAAATATTTTTTAGGTTTATTGAGTAACTGATGTATTTGGTTTATAAGTTACTCAATGAACCAAAGAAATGTTTTTTTCTCATAAATAAGTCGTAATTTGAATGAAGTGTATGTATCTCTTAATACAAAAACTTTGACCTTAGGAGAAATTAAAGTAAACTGTGAACCAAAGTTTCAATGCAATGAATAGAATGGGTAAAGAAAAGCCTCTCAATTTTCCCAACACATGAAATAAGTGAAAATTGACCAAATTTTATTGGATCTCATCCCAAATACACACAATCATAATAAATGGGGCAGTAAAATAGTAGTACTTATATTCTAAAGTTTCAAGGTAAAAAATTACTAACAACAATGTATTGACAAATTAAAGACCTTGGCAATGTTTTAAAAACCGGACCGGACCGGTCGGTTGAACCGGTTCAACCGTGAATCGGATGTCTCCGCGGTTCGGTTCGTGCCATTTAACCCGCTGGGAGTAAAAACCGGAAAAGAACCGGAAAAACCGGTTTGAACCGGGTTTGACCCGTTGAACCAGATAACCGGGAGCGGTTCTTGGTAACCGGCCGGTTCTTTGATAAAGCTGAAAAAATCTTTTTTTCCCCTCTTTTCCCTCTTTTCCCCCCTCTTTCATAGCACTCTTCTCTTCTCTTTCTTTTTTTCCCCTTTTCTCTTCCCCTGTGTTGTGTATTTCTTATGTTTTATTTTTATTTTCATGAAGACTAGTTTAATGTTTGAATTTATTTTGAAAACTAATTTGATGTTTGGAATTTGGATTAATATTTTTACAAAGTTTAGTATTTTATTTATTTATTTATATATTAATTAATTATCCGGTTCAACCGTGGTTGAACCGGTTGAACCGATTGAACCATGAACCGATCTCCGGTCCGGTTTTAAAAACATTGGACCTTGGCCTAATTCTCACTCTATTAGTCTTTTTTTATGGTGTTATTGGTTTGTGCTATTTACTCGTTTTGCCGATGATTAATTTACGTCAGAAAATTTAGCTGGCCACGAGTATCCAGTTTTACCGGCCCTTGTGTCCAACAGAGTTTTTGTCACAAACAAAATTCAAACTTGAGACTTTGAAGTGAAATCCGAACGTTGTCACTCTATTAGTCTTAGGTCAAAGTAAAATAAAATTGTCAACAAAAAAAATGGTCAAAGTTAAAAAGAAGGGCAGGCCTAAAGTTCAATTCCTTGGCTTCTGCAGTGTTCTACACTTCTACCGAATCAAAGCCCCAATGAAAAGTTTTGGAAAACAGTGAAAGACAGTGACAGACACATAAACTATGCTAAATTGCAAATCAACTTTCTCCAAACCACCTGAGGATTAAAAAGAATTAAATAAAATAAAGTAAAAATTTTCCTACTATCAAATAGAAACACTACCCTTTGTTTTTACTTCTATCATTCTAGTGATTTTGATAAAAAAAAAAATTGATTTTAGATTCTAGTGATTTTGATTTTAGATATTTGGCAACTCCTCTAAAAACAAAATGTGATTTCCAGTAAAATTGATTTTGTAATTAAAAGTTACGATTTTGGTAAAAAAAAACTAAAGGTTAAGATTTGTAGTTTTTGCTTACAAAATAAAGTTTTACTCTCAGATTTATTATTCAACTCTCATTTTTAAGTGAATTCACTCAAACATAAACCACTTTACATTCAACTTACTTTTATTCAAAATCAATTTTCATCACTGCCGGAGTAAACATACTCAAAACCTAATTCAATCGATAGTCTATCTCCACCTACAGACTAAAAACTAAGTGAACAATAATAATATATTAAATCAATTAATCAATCACATGAAAAAAAACCTACCAAAATCACTTTGCATTCAATTCACTTTCATTCAAAATCAATTTTACAAAATCAATTTTCGCCACCGCGCTGAACCAAACATACTCAAAACCTAATCCAATTGAGAGTCTATATCTCCATCTACATACTAAAATTGAGTGAATAATAATAATAATAATATATTGAAAAATCAAATAATCAATCAATCACCTGAGAAAGAAACCCTTCCAAAATCCAAATGACCAATTTGATAAAGCTCCAACCAAACCTTTTCAGCTTCAAAACCATCATTCTGCATTGGTGCACTTGAAGAATCACTCCACCCCATTTTCAATCCACCTTCCTTATTATTAATATTATTAACATTATTATTCCCCTCCGACACAACAACATCAACATCAACATCATCAAACTCATGTCCTTTCTTGTTACATTTGTTCTTGTTGTTCTTGTTCTTGTTTTTGTTCCTTAAACCAAAACACCTTTTTCCAACAAACCAAGGTGCTTTAACAAAAGCCAAAGCAAAACAATGTAGAAATGCACAAGGACAACAACATAGTGCAACACAATCAGCTATTAAACCTGCTGTACATGATCTACAACAATACTTTCCTGAACATTCTCCACCAACACTATCCTCTGTTGTTGTTGTTGTTGAAGCAAATCTCTTATTATCGCACCCCTCATTTCCTCTGCTACACCCCCCTTTTTTACTACCTGGATTCTTCTCATCCATTTGTTTCTCTTCTTAATCAATCTCCCCCCTTCAAATACAACAAAAAAAACATTTATATAAATAAATATTCATATCATAAGATTCAGAACTGTTTTTAAGGTTGTCACTTACCATGTTTACCTTGGAAATCTTTGTTCTTTGTGTGATATTTTCATAGAGTAGTGATAGATGTTGAAATTTTTGATTTTTTTTTTGATGAAAATGAAATGGTGGTGACAAATTGAAAGAGTTTTGAAATTGGACTAGGTAAGGTAACAGAAAGAAAGTGAGAGGGTTTAAGTAAAAGTACTTTTTTTTTAATTTAAGGATACAGTGGCTTGGTACTTGTGTTGTTGTTTTTGGTCTGTGTGTGAGGCTGTCCCTTTTTGAAGGGTTTGGAAGATCCTTTAGAGCCGTTGGATCGAATAGTATACTCATATCCAACGGTTCTGTAGTGACTACATTGAAACCGTTTCGATGTATATCAGACGGTTTGTGTAGTCTTAAATTGTTTTTTGTCTTTAGTGCAAATTGTCGGGTGGGGGTGAAAAAGTAGAATGTGGGGCGTTGCGGGGGTTCGAATTCAACTCTCAACGTTCATATGACACTTAATTATGTTTTACCACTAGAACGTTTTTTTTTTACATATTCAAATTGTTTTTTAAAAAAAATTGGTCAAATATTTGTACTACATACTAGGAAATCCAGAACAGACTATATCTGCTCTTGGACTTTTATTGACCATTTATTTGTCCTTGAGTATTTAAAGAATTTAATTCAATATTTTGAATTAATTACAGAAATGTGTTAATTGTAATTTTGGTATTTAAGTTTGGTAAATGTCATTAGAACTTTTAAAATAAACTTAAGAGTTTAATTGGGATATCGGCATAACTTTTTTACATCATCAACCAATCAAAAATTATGGTAAAAGCGATTTTTAAAATAATTGAAATAAAGTCCAACATTTTTTATAATGTGTCATTCTGTGATGACTTTGTAATCAAAATCTCATTATACATTATACATGAGTTTTATAATCAAAATCTCATTAAATGATATTTTCTTATGAATCTCATTAAATGATGTGTCAACATATACATAAACAATATTATAAAAAACATATAAATTTAAAAATATTGCTCAACAGTTTTACATTAATAAGTCAACATGGAATTGTTATAAAAACCTTCATTCCTTTCAAAGAAAACAAATTATATGATTAATAGAAAAAATAAACATTAAAATAAATTACATTAATACCGCTTTGTATACAATACTTCAAATCATGTTTTTACCGTGAAAACAAACATGCTTTTAGTATTATTTATTTGCTAGCAATAGCAAAATAATATTTGTTCTCTTAAACTTTTGTATTTGGTTTATTTAGTCTATCTAACATTCTTTTTATCAATTTAAACGAAATGACAAATAAGCGTAACACACTATCACATGCATGATAAATAGCGAGAAAATAGTATTTTTTTTTTTGTTAAAATTTCTAGCAAGTTTATTCATAAACCTAGAGAGCCTGACTACTAAAAATGCATTAATGTAAATGGCCTAACAAAAAATACATTAATGTATTTGTCAAAAAAAAATACATTAATGTAAATGAGCATATAGTTTAATGCCAGTCTACTAGTATTATATATATATAGGTACTTAAAAATTCAGAAGCTTAGGGATTTTGTCCATTTTGATGGCTTACAATTGTTATAGATACAAAAATGCAAGTAAAGATGTGCATTGTCTACATGAGGTAAATAATGCATTGTAGGAAAAATGAAGGGTAAGCTAGTAAAAAAAATAGTGGTAGTCTATAGTATAGACTTAACATGTTTTTACCTAAAATGTAATGAACAGACAAAATAATTTTATGATTGAGATAAGGTTTCCTATTTCTTTCAAGTCAATATGTTTCTGGCAAAATAGAAGTTCATGCCTCATTCCTATTTTTGCTTCCCTTTTCAACTGCTACTACTTTTTCTATGTTATATGTTTTACTCTTTCAAAAAATAACAAGCATGATTTGATATCTCTCTCACATACACTGTTTTTGAAAAATTGTAACTATTAAAGAAAATTAATATTGACATATTTAACACTTTTCATTCTTTTTTTTGGACCAAGCAAAAAAGTTTGGTTCATAAATGATATGATACTATGTTAATTAATAATCAATAATTATAAATTTTAAATTAGCCGACAATTTATTTTTATGAGATTGTATATGATCAGTATTTATAAATATTTATATTTTTTTAAATATATTATTTTAATATTGAATTGTTTTATAGCTGACTTATTTAATATGAATTTTGGATTTATTTATCAAAATTGGTCAATTGTAATATCAATAAAAAGTACAAAGCAAGACAAAAATGTCTGAAATAAGAAAATTTTAATTACATATATGACCTACTTACTTAATGACAAATTTCAATTCAATTATTAAAAATTAAATTCTATGCGTATAAAATTTAAAAAGATGTTAAAAAATGAGTATGGAAAAAAGTATTTCTAAACTAAAGAAATATAAAAAAAAATGGCAGAGAAAAAGTAAAATCCCATCAATAGCCAAATTCTTGAAACATCATTCACCAGTCACTATTTTTTACTTTGAGATAGGAATCTCAAGTGTAATGGAAAAGCACTGCTCCACATATATGGTTACTTAGTACATGGTACAAAGGATTCCATTGGGAAAAGAAATAAAAGAAAGGAAATGCATTATAAAATGATCATGCAAGAAAAACAAGAAAGAAAACGTATTCTAATAAAAAATTACTTGGAAAAAGTGATATTTCATAACTTAAGACACGAGTTTTTTCACATGACAAAACATTAACAAAGATGCTGCTTCACGCGGTTTCTTTAAAAACAAAAAAAAAAGATAAATAGTAGGAGTGAAAAAATATACAATACAAACATATAATAAAAATGATTTCTAGAAAAGGGGAAAATTGCCATAGTAATATCATGGTTATAGTCATACTTTACAATAAAATGTTGAACTAACTTGAAGAAAATTTGAGACTCGAATCGACAATTAATTTGTTAAACATATAGTTTATGAACTAAAAATGATAGAGTTACAAATTAAGCTCGTTAAATATATGAATTGAATTATCACCAAAAAATAAATATATGAATTGAATTTAAGTTGCATATAGTTTAACTCTTTTGATTCATTAACCATATGAGAGGACGGATACTGATAGGAAGCTTAATTAGAATTATTTAGTTATAGTATTTTAATTAGTTGGGTTTAATTAGAATTTTTAATGGTAGTATTTTAGTTAGTAGGATATTTACATAATGTTATTTTAGGTGGGCTTTTAACCCTTAGGCCTTTTACTTTATTAGCTCATTAGTAGTCTCTATATATGTAGTCTTTTGGAGACATTTTAGGGTAACCAATCAAATGAAAAGTCTTTTATTTCATATTAGTTAGTTTTGTCTTTTAAGCTTTCTTCTTCCTTTGTTAGGTTAATTTCCTTAGTTTTGTTAGGGTAGCCTTTAGCTTCCTAACAGATACGTAGCTTCATATAATCGACACATATGTCTCATGATAAAAAAACTCCCTTTGACTGTTTTTTTAAGTAAAAAGTGTTGTTTTATACAAATTAAGAAAATCAATAAATTTCATTGTTTTTTGTAAAGAAAAATATATGTTTTATTTTTGGTGAAATTATTAGCCTTTTTTATATATTGCCTTAACTATTTATTACTTTTTCAAAACAATAATTAGTTAAAGGTGTAATTGATAAAGGCGATTAATATAAACTTAAAATTTAAGAATGAGATAAATAGAAACAAAAATTATCTAAATAATAGACACTCAAAAATAAATTGATAGAGTTTATATATTCAAGTTAGTACATTTCCATGATTCAATATAATAAAAAAATTGATAAAGTTTGGTCAAAAAAATATTGATAAAGCTTAGGCCAAGTTGTTTTAAGTCAAGTACATCATGTTCCTCATTAAAAATGCAATAGCAATCAAAAATTTGTTAAAAAACACCCTTAAATATAGGTAAAGTAATTGGTGACTATTTTATATATCTTATTTTTAGTGAAAAACGTGATGGATTTGACCTAAAACAACTTGACCTAAGTTTTATCACAGCATTTTATATGTTGAATTTTTTGTTTGACTAGGTTTATATGTTGAAGTTGAACAACACCATGAACCAATTAAACACGTATTTCCTTCAAAGTAGCTTTATAAAAACGATAGTAGTTCAAAACTTTCTCTGAATTTTTCAAATAAAAATGTTCTTTTAAGATTAAAAAAAATAAAAAACGTTGTCCAATGTTTCTTAATTTAGATTAAAACATGAATGTGATGGGCTCGTTCTTCAAGAGATCTGTAGTAAATTTGAAAAAGAAAATACTAATAGAAAGAGAAACCAGATCTCTACTATTGATGCTCCTAAGTTAATATAGCATTTGTACTTCTTTCGTAACACATTATAAACAAAAATGAGTCAACAGAAGTTGATGTATTTTGTTTAAATTTTTAATCAAATACATCAACTTTCATTAACTAATCTTGCTTATAATGTGTTATGAGAGAGTATGATTTTTGCAGTGATGAAAACTTTTTTTTTGAGTTGATTTTGTAAAATCGATTTCGAATAAAAGCGAATTTTAGTAAAGTGGTTTATGTGCGAATGAATTTATGTTAAAGTGAGTAAAAAGGTGAATTTGAAAAATATAAGTCACTCTTGGAAGCAAAAGCTATGAATCCTAACTCCAAGTTAGAATCATTCGGAGATTCAAAATCAATTTTACTTGAGAACATCTATACATGTCAAAACAATTTATGAAAATATGGGTCAACTTTACTAATTATTTGACCTATATTTTTATTTCTAGAGACCAATTTAATACTTTTCATTTCTCATAGAACATATTGGTTTTTTGGTTTTTTTGTAGAACAAGATATATAGATATATATATATATATATATATATATATATATATATATATATGTTTCACAATATAATACTTTTTTTACAATGTTAAAATCTCTATAGTATATCAAATTGAGAACTTAATTAAGATGATTCTTAATCGATCTATATGAACTTTCTCTTAATATTTTATTACTATTACTATGTGATATGAGTAACTTTACAATAAAGAAAAAGATACCATATTTTCACCAATATAAAAATAACTTTATTTCTAAAGGAATCAATATAGTGGTGGCCCAAAATCTACAACCTATACAATTTTGACAGTAGCATTAACATCTTGTCAAAAGAAAAAGACAGTGGCACACTAACAATAACAAGATGTGACCTACCAATCTTTCAGGTAATATAAATTTCTCTTTCATAGGTTCCATTTGTACACATAACTTCAATTATATGTTTTTGACAAACAAATTTGAAGTTCCATATTTGTTGAAACAACAAGCAATAATTTTATATCTTATTTTTCTCATCATTTTATAGCCTATACTATATATTCCCTTTGAAGTTGTGTGCAAAATGTGTAAAATGAGCGTTGAAGTGAAGCTTCACTACTTTCCATCATTCTAAAGTCAACAATACTATAGAGTGGTCCATTGCTCTACAGAAGCAAATTTATATCGTTACAAAAAACCAAACTAATTATCAAATTAACCTAAGAAAGGCTCTTGCAAAAAGTAGACTTTCAAGTGTCAATGTATTTGTGTACAATTATGTACATATCTTAATACCTTATAAATACTACTAGAACTTGTTAGAGGTGTCAACTTTGGCCCAATCCATGGGTGGCCTGCTGACCCAGTGATTTAGGCTCGGTTGGGTTTGCTAAATAGAGGCCCGAAAAATAATTGAGTTATTTTGGCCAAGCCCAATTGGCCCATGGGTCAAGTTGGGCCCTATTTTATGTTTTTTTGAATACTTTTTAGTGGTTACAAAAAACACAACTGATTAGACAACCGGGTTAACACAACCCACTTTTGTGTTTTGGCCCATTGAGCTGACCAGACGGGCTCAACGACATATTCTGATAGCTCTAAAATTTGTTTCAAAAAAAAGTAAAATTACTTGAAAAATTGAAATAACATGAGTCTCTAATTCTATCTCTAAGTGTTGAAGCCGCAAAAAATGGAGACTAATTTCGGTTTATGTCTCTAATTTACGTCGGTAATTCAACTTTTTTTAATAATAATTTTTTATATTTAATAATTTACTAGTAAACTAACCCAAAAGCAGAAAAATAGAAACATTGCCAAAGTTAGGACAGAATGAGTTACCTGAGAAGTGAAAGCAAGAATGACTCTTCAGAATCAGAATGAGATTGTCCTCTTAACTCTTAAGTTAAACTCCTAGAATTGCTTCTGATAAAATTGATCTCTTAACCTCTTTTGGTGTTATTAGTGGTAATGTGGTATTGCAAGCAAAAACTTGATCTGATATATAGGAAGCATTCAAATGAAATACAAGACACTGTTTTATCTTGTTTAGAGAGGAATCTCTGCCCTCTCTGGATGCTTTATAGTTTATTAATTTATTAATTTATCGTAGTTTGTAAAACTTTATTAATTAAAAGCTAAACCATTACAGTACAGTAATATAATAGTAATTAAATACACTGGTGTAGAAAAACTGTCTGTGAGAGAGAGAGAGAGAGAGAGAGAGAGAGAGAGTTTACATCATAAAGAAGCAAGAGGGTGAAGAGTTCCAATGAGAGGGAATATGGTGGGGAAATGTTGATATTCACTATATTATATTTACATGCATCTTTTTCCACTGACTCTGATCATATATGTTTGATTTTGATACATAATCTGACCACTTGAGCAATTTTCAGGCACGTGAGAGGCAGAGAGCACGTGCATTCATTAGTAACTCAAGGTCAATGTGTCACTATATCAACCCTTAATTTTTTGGTTTCTATAGGTTTCCTTATCGGAATAATCGAGTCACCGTTAGACACTAAATGTGTAAATTCACTGGTGCAGAAAAGACACTTAATATCGGTTATTTTGGACATTTAGTATTGGTTATTTGCCGATGCTAAAAGTGAGACATTTAGCATCGGGTGTTTAAATAGCTGATGCTAAATGTCCATTTCATCACTATTTTTGATGTCCTGAAAATGACATTTAGCATCGGTTATTTGAAACAACCGATGCTAAATGTCCTGGAAATGACAGTTAGCATCGGTTATTTCAAACAACCGATGCTAAATGTCCTAGAAATGACTTTTAGCATCGGTTATTTGAAACAACCGATGCTAAATGTCTTTTTTTTAAAAAAATCATTAATTGGCACCGTTAATAGATATCAATGGACCAGTTTATGAAACCCTGATATACAAAATTATTTCCAGAGAGAAACTCATAATAAATTAATAAAAATATTTCAAATTCTATTGAAATTTAATGTCATACAATACATGTCATTAATCTTATAAGTTCTACAAATTTCTTACACAAAATTCTACAAATGTTACTAAAAAGGTCTACCATCCATTAAAAATGCTAACAATAATGAAGTAATTGTTAAAAAATTATTTTCACCAGCGAATGATAACAACAACAGTAACAATGTTTCTGGAATATTGGACAACAACCAATCTTTGTATTCATGAGGAAGTTAGAGATCAGTTAGTCATAAATCTTGTATTGGAATTGGAAATAAATTAGATATTCAGTACATTTGTAATGATAAGTTGTCTTTTCCAGTTCACAGAACCATTCTTATGCGGTTTACACTAAATTATCATGACTGCTGACTGTATAAAGCTTCTGCTATGGGTGGGGTCCATGGTTAAAAGTTTCTTTCATTATCGTAAGTAATTAGCTGCTTAGTGCTAAAATGAGTATTGTGTAAAGGTATAAGGTTTGAAGAAGCCTAGCTAGGCCTAACTCAACCTAAATGGAGTGAAGTTCATGGGCTGGTAAAAATTCGAACTTTAGTTTGACACATTGTGGGAGACTATTTGCTACACCCAAACCTATGTGTACTTTGTTATGTTTGGTAATCAGAGCGAACTATTTTATTTGAGTTCAGACCAATGTTTTTAAAATTGGATCGGACATCAAATCGGTTAGACTTTTAGGTCATGGTTCAATCGCTTTAAACCGCTCCAATCGGGATGAAAGTGCGCTCAAACCACTTAAGTAACCGAACCGTAGATAATGTTGGATCATGATTTATCTGATTGAAGATTGAACCACTCGCTTGGTTCGGTTTTTAAAACACAAGCTCAAACATAAATGTACTCGGAGCAGAGTAGGATAAGGGATTTGATTTGATTGTTTTTTATTCAATAGAGAAATTTGGGCGGTTTGAAAGTTAAGATGTAGAAACATTTAGGCTTAATTAATTACAGTTTTGGTCCCCCTAGTTTCACCATCTCACGATTTTGGTCACCCCAAGTTTTAATTTCACGAATTTGAACCCCCTATTTTTTCAATTTGTAAAATCATAGGCCCCCACTATTTTGGTCAAAATTGATTCCGACCTGTAACTCACTTAACCTACGTGGCAGTCCACGTAGGCATGCCTGGTTGGCATTTAAATTAAAATTTGTTATTTTTTTAACAAATGTTTTTAATATGTTTATATATTTATTTAATCAAACTAGAAATAAAAAAAATACATGTTTAAAAGTGTTTCAGGACCCTTCAATGGCGAACCGAACCCTAAACGTTTTCATCTTCTTCCCTGAGAGCTTCAGACGACGAACCTTCAATGGCGAACCCTAAACCCGCACAAACCTTCGTCTCCCTGAATCGTACCTAATCGTACCCAAATGATTGTCTAATCGAACCCAATGTGAACCCTAACTCTATTTGAACCCGAACCCTTGCGTAATCAAACCCTAATCGAATCAAACAAGAGGAACTGTAGACGACGAAGGACGAAGCAAATGGCGACGAATCGAAGCACGAAGGAGACAAATGAAGGGACGAATGCTTCTTCAAACAAGAATGAGGAGCAGAAGTATGTTTCACGGTATGTTTAGGGCTTTGACTACTTTTTTTATCCTCTTTGTTCCCCCTTCTGTTGTTTTGTGTGATTTTTACTTCATATGCCCAAAAAATTGATTTATATTGAGATTGTGGTAGATGGAACAAGTTTGCCCTAAAATTCTTAGTTTTATATTGTGTTTATTCTCTGTTCTGTGAAATTTTGTTGATTTGTTAATGTGTTCAGTCTATGTTGAGTACTATATTCTGTTTGTGAACCAAATGTGGCATGTGGTCCCTGTCTGTACGTTTAGGTTTGTTATATTGTGGCATTTGGTCCCTGTTTGTATACTTATCAATGTGTTCTAGTGTATTTTTAAAAGTGTTTTTCCTAAAATAGACTTGTAGAAGTCACATGCTTGAGATTCCAAATACACCATGGGGGTATGTTTGTCTATTACCCTACAAAGGTCTATGTCCAGGGTGAAATGATTGAAATGAATTGGGATTGGGATGTGGACCACATGTCCTATATTGAGATTGCAAGATTGGTCAAAAGTCTAGGTTATAGAGGCTTCCAATGCCTTTGGTATAGAGCCCCTAAGTTAGCACTAGCACGTGGATTGAAACCACTACAAAATGACCAAGATGTCTTGGAAATGATTGAAGCTGCCAAGGGATATAAGGTAATTGAACTCTATGTGGATCATCTTATTAACACCCCTATTGTGGCTGATAAGGAAGATGAAGTGGTGGAAGAAGTGGTGGATGTTAGTGACTTAGATAGTGAGGAAGATGAAGAGTATGTTGCTAATGAAGTGAACGATTTGGATGATAGTGAAGGGGACCTAAGTGATTATGATAGTGAAGTTGATGAAGATAATGTGGATGGAAATTTTACTGATAATGATTATGATGAGGAGAAGCCTATTGTCAGCTTGTTGGAAGGCTTGAAGAATTACATCACTGAGAGGATTGTCACTCAAAGGACATTAATGGAAAAGTACAAAGGTAATATTTGTCCTAAAATTCAACTGATTCTTGAAAAATTGAAAAGAGAAGCTGATGGACAGTCTCCTCTCTGGCATGCTGATGATGACTTTGCTTTATTTGGGGTATCAAATGAGGTTGACCAATACATTGTCAACCTAAAAGAGAAAACATGTTCCTGTCGTAAGTGGGACCTTTCAGGAATTCCTTGTCCACATGCAATTGCTTGTATTTGGCACAACAAGGTGAATCCAGAGGACTATGTATCTCAATATTATAGGTATAAAATTCTGATTTGAATACAATTCTGATTTGTCACTCAGTTCTGATATAAATACAATTCTGATTTGTCACTCAATTATGATCTGAATTTTTAACAGGAAATCAACCTTCTTGAGCACATACTCTTACATTGTGAAGCCATCCAATGGACCCAAGTTATGGCCAGAGACAAACACTGAACCTATCTTACCACCGATTATGAGAAGAGCACTAAGGAGGCCAAAGAAGAAAATGAACAAGTCTAATGATGAGCCAAGGCCTAAAAACAAACTACCAAGACTTCACTCTGCTGTGAAGTGTAAAAAATGTGGCAATTTTGGCCACAATGTAAGAACATGTAAGGGTAAGACAGCTACTGATAGAGTCATACCAAAGGGTGGAAACAAGAGAAGAACAAAGAAGACAACTGCTGTACCACCAGTATCACAAGCTACTCAACCACAAGAGTCACAACTACAAGGATCACAAGCACCACAAGTGTCACAAGGATCACAACCTGCTTAGTGTTAGGAAGTATGCCATATGTCTTTTTGTATTAAGGGTGTGATGGCATATGCCTTTAGTAACATTTTGTAAAGGTGGTCCACTTTTGTATGGTATATGCCTTTTTGTATTAAGAGTGTCATGGCATATGCCTTTAGTTATCCCACGATTAGGACCATAACAATGTAATTATGGCCTTTTGAGCCTTTGGTTAATATATGCATCTATGGCAGCCTTTATAAATGTGCTTTTGTGAAGCTGGTTTTCAATCTTTGGCAGGTTATAAATGTGCAAAATAATTGAATGGTATAACAGATAGCAGAATATAAAACAACAACAGATAGCAGAATTCATTAATGTGCAACAACAGATAGCAGAATTCATTCATATTTTGGAACAATCCTGCTTAATTGTGCCCTTTTGTAACATTGGCCTTTTGTATGTAATACTGCCACAAATTAATATCAGATATGTTCAGTTATGCCACGAATTAATATCAGTTATGTTCAGTTATGCCAAATTCTGTTTATCAGTTATGCCAAATTCTGTTTATCAGTTAAGCCAAATTCTGGTTTATCAGTTCATGAACAATTCTGTTTATCAGTTAACTAAATCCTCATAACACTAAATATGCATAACAATCAGCTATGTAACACAAGCACAAGCATAACTAAATCTTCATTACACTAAATCTGCATTACAATTCTGTTCATGAATATAATAGTACCCCTAAACTATTACAATCAAAATACAACATAACCCATAGTACCTAAACCATTACACACTACTCCTCCTAAAACATAACTACTTTATCTTGTGTGTTGGTACCAATGCAAACACAAGCACAATAATAATCACCCAAGAAATTGCTAAAATTCCCCACATCATTTTCATCTTTATCTTCATTTCCTCTGAGCCCTCTTTGCTTCGTTCAATTCAAATTCACTGGTCTTCAATTGACTAGCATTTCTCTTCAATTGAGCAACATTGTCCTTCAAATCACTAGCCTTTCTCATCAAATACATAATAACGTCTTTGGCTCTAGGACTCGTCTCTTCATCATACCACTGATAGAAATGACATTGTTTCTTACCAAATTCCTGAAAAACAAGTGTATAATTTCAGTCAACACAAAACCCAATGTAACCCCAAATCGCATACTAAACCCTAAATCGCATGATAAAGAAGAACAATACCTCAAATAATGCACATCCATAAAACCTACGCCCAGGATTCTCGTTTGTCCAAGAAGTCTTTAATGGAGCTTCAAATCCACAATGGCAACGAACTGCTCTTCTTCTCTGTGAAGACCCGTGAGATGAAACAGAGGAAAACTGAGACATTGGAGCTCACACGATCCTAATGCGACAGGAATGGAAGCCGAAAGAGGTGGAAACGTTGGTTCTCAGTGAAGCTTCTGTTTTGAGTTTGAAGCTCGAAGGGAAGAAGACGAAGACGAGATGAAATGGAGTTGGTTTTCAGTGAAGCTTCTGTTAATATTATTTTATTTGGTCTAAAAAATAATCTTATTTTTATTATATTCCACCATGGCATGATAACGTGGAATGCCACATTGGATTAGTGAGTGCCAACTCACCCAAATGTTTGACCAAATTGGTGGGGGCAACGATTTTAAAAATAGATAAAATAGGGGGACCAAAATCGTGGAAAAAATTCTTGGGGGATCAAAATCGTGAGTGAGGTATAATAGGGGGACCAAAACTGTAATTAAGCCAAACATTTACTTGCATGTAAAGTGATAACTTTATGATACTATGAGTTTTTTTGGGGAAAAGGGTTGTTGGTCTATTTATCAGATTTGGATGTATTTAGAAGGTTAAGTTACATTTTAGAGCTCAAGTTTGAAAATTTCAAATACTTCAAATCTTAGAAGTCCATTCAGATATAAGTCTATTGATATTAAGGATATAGTTGAAATGATATAGTGACACTATAGTCAAAAATTAAGGCTCACACTAGGTTATTTGCATTCATTACTATTTTTTTAAGTTATTTATTTGGGCAGGGTAAAAATTTTAAAACACATTAATTTTAATATAGTTGCCAAAACGAGCAACTCGGCTCACACTAGGTCGCGCCAGCTAGGACCAGCCTAATTCCTCTTTAGGAACAATTTTAAGACAGAGCATTTTTAACTCTAAATTTTTTTCAGCTTGAATATAATGTGCTTTTAAAAAATAAAATTTAACTATAATACTTAGATTTTAGACCAATTACAAAGTCACATTTACAAAATCTCAACAAGTATAATGACTTGTGTCAAAAATAAAACAAGTATAATGACTTGTTATCTATTCGACAAAAGATAAGAGACATTTTTATAAATATACGTCATATAGTATAATATAAAAAATGATTTCGAGGAAACCTATTTATCAATATAACTAACACAATTTAGACCCTAAAGGCCTAAATAAATAAATCGGTAATATAATATAATATAATATATTACGAATTTATCTACTTAATTGATAAATTGGTAATGTATTTTTTGTTGGAAAAGTCAATTAAATTTTTTAAGAATTAATATTAATATAGTGGAGAAAATTCAAGAGACACTTTTGAAGAGTTGAAGAGGTGTTATCTAAAATGTTGAAGAAAAAACAAGAAGTGGAGCTCCTTGGAAATGTGAGACAATTAATGTCACTAAGTCTAATGCATGAATGTAAGTCATGTTCTCTCCTATAAATAGAGAGACTTATGAAGATGTGAGACATGCCCAAATGAAGAGGTGAGACATCCCCATTATTGCACTACAAGAATATTTGATTTTTCCGGCCAAGACTTTCCGGCGGATATGGATCCGCCGCAAATTTTCCGGCGGTTTCTAGGCATTTACGGCGGATATGGATCCGTCGCAACGTTACCGGCGGAATAATTGACGTTTGCGGCGGATCAATATTCGACTTGGTTTTTGCGGCGGATTTAACAAAAATTGCGGCGGATCAATATTACAAAAATTGTTAAAATTTTACGAGATTTTAACAATCCGCCGATAAGGTTATTTCCGGCGGATATTTGACAATTTTGAATTTCAAAAACCGCCGCAATTCCCCCTCCGTCCGCCGCAAATCCCCTAATCCGCCGCAAATCCCATAAATCCGCCGGTAACTGCCGTTTCCGGTGGATCTTGCCTTTTGACCGTTTGACTTCGTTTCTCCTATATAAACCCCTTATCCCCTTCTTATTTTTCACACCTCTACCAATACTCTCATTCTCTTGATACGACACTCTCTTAATACGGCACTCTCTTGAGCATTGTCGGCAGCGGCTCCAATAGAGTGGCGTATGTCTCCATTTCTTTGTAAAGAAATTTCCACATTGTCTTGAACACCCCTTCATATTTTTCGTTAAAAGTAACCCCTTTATCAGCAAAAAGCTCCTCCTCATTATTTCCACCACAAGAGACATATACGCTCATCAAACGCTCGGTATCATCCTCCAACTTAACAATTCGTCCTTGCAGTTCCTCAAATTTTCTATTTAGAGATTCAACCATCTTTTCAAAAGATGGTTTCTTGTGAAACTTTCTATTTTGAAAAGATGGTTGAATCTCTAAATAGAAAGTTTGAGGAACTGCAAGGACGGGTTGTTAAGTTGGAGGATGATACCGAGCGTTTGATGAGCGTATATGTCTCTTGTGGTGGAAATAATGAGGAGGAGCTTTTTGCTGATAAATGGGTTACTTTTAACGAAAAAGATGAAGGGGTGTTCATGACAATGTGGAAATTTCTTTACAAAGAAATGGAGACATACGCCACTCTATTGGAGTTGCTGCCGACAATGCTCAAGAGAGTGTCATTTCAAGAGAATGGCGTAGGTCTCTGTTTAGGGTTAGCAGACATTAAATATATAAATGATAAAAAATAATAAAAAACCATAATACTCATAATAATACAACAACATATCCGACACTAAATTAACGGTCAAGATATTGCCGACACTAATTAACGGTCAAGATCTTGCCGACACTAAATAGTCAATAGTGATTAGTGTCGACACTAATTAACGATCAAGATCTTGCCGACACTAAATAGTGCTGCGTGATTATTGAATAGTCAATAGTGATTAGTGTCGATACTAATTAACGGTCAAGATCTTGGAAACACTAACTAAATAGTGAATTTTGATTTTGGCTATTTGCGGCGGATATTTGGGTATTTGCGGCGGATTGTGGGCATTTGCGGCGGATATTTTGGGTATTTGCGGCAGAATTTGGGTTCTTGCGGCGGATATTTGGGTGTTTTAAAAAAAAGGCGCGGTGTCTTAATTTGAAATATCCGCCGCAAAGACCCACAATCCGCCGCAAAGACCCGTTTGAAAATTAGGCGCGGATATTTAATTCCAAAATCCGCCGCAAAGACCAAAAATCCGCCGCAAAGGGCCTTTGCGGCGGATATTTCCTTTTGACCGTTGGCTCCGTTTTCCTATATATATATTCATTCCCCACTTCTCATTCTTCACACTTCTAACAATCCTCTCATTCTCTTCTTAAAATTTCTCTTTTACTCTCTCCAAATTCTCTCCTTCTCTACTAAATCTCTTTTTGAAGTGTAGCACTTCCTCCCTACGAATTGTCTTCTCCTCTCATTGGGAAATTTCTTCAAGGTATGTTTTTGATATGAGTTAATAGTTTTAGTTTTTAATTTTTTTTATATTCGTTTTTAAATTATTTTATAATAATATGAGTTTGTTACTAATTGTGTTGTTGTTTGTTTAGGTATTGTTTGGGTTCTTCCTTTTTCCTCCCTGCTTGAGTTCAGGATAAGCTTCAAGCCAGAGCCTTCTCTTCACTACGGTTAGTTGTTAAAGTAATTAATAAAATATTACTTACTTCACTATTTATAGTAAAATTTTGTTACAAATTTTGTTTGCAATAATAATACAAAATAATTTATATTGAAAAAACTTATTTATTAAGTTCACTTATAAATTTTATTAACATATATTGTCTTATAAAAATTGAAATTTAAAATTAAATTTGGAATTATTATTTATAATGTTTAAATTATTAGTATATAACATTATCAAAAAATTAATTGTGTTACTTGTAATTGATAGTTTATTGAAATATCAAAATAAAATGAGTAATATATAAATATATATATCAAAATATGAAGTAATTGATAGTTTATTTTATTTATATTGTAGTGTAGTATACATAGTTCTTGAAAATGGATCGTAGTTGGATGTATGATCGATTGTATCCTGGAAGATCTGGTGTAAAACGACGTTTTGTAGAAGGAGTAGAAGAGTTTATTTTTTGTGCTAAGTACATTGATCATGAAGAATTTGGGCGACAAGGCGGTATTAGATGTCCGTGCTTGAAATGTTCATTTGGAGCTATAAAAAATGAACATGAAGTTAGACTTCATTTGTACAATAATGGGTTTAGGCCAAATTATTGGACATGGAGTCGTCACGGGGAAGGAGCGCCAGGGGTAGCTGCAGTTCCTGCGGTTAATGTTCCGGTTGAAGTAGTAGATCACACACCAAGTAGTTATCCAACGACTACGACATCTGAAGGATGGGGAATACAACCGTTAGATGTTTATCAGGGAATGATATCTGACGCTGTTGGAGTAAATTTGGATTTTGAAGAACCAAATGCTGACGAAGTTCCAAATGAGGAAGCTCAAAGGTTTTACATGTATTTGAGTGAGACAAATAAACCCATATTTGAAGGATCTACAGACTCAAAATTATCAATGTGTGTTCGGTTGTTTGGTCTTAAGTCTCAATTTAATGTTGTTGAGTTGTGCATGGAATATATGACCAAAATGATGTTGGATGCAACCCCCCATTAGAGGGAGTTTACCGCAAAGTTATTATGAAGCTAAAAGAGTGGTATCGAAGCTTGGCTTAAAATCTAAAAGGATTGATTGTTGTGTGTCTGGTTGCATGCTCTATTATAACAATGAGTTTGGCATAAATGATGGAGAGTTGTCGGAATGCAAGTTGTGTGGACAACCACGCTATCGTGTCAGTAGATCAGGGATGAGCAGAGGCAAACCGGTTCCACAAAAATCAATGTTCTATCTGCCTCTTATTCCAAGGCTACAGAGGATGTTTACTTCAATGGAGACCGCGGGTAAAATGACATGGCACCATCAAAATAGAAATAATTCTGGTGAATTACGTCACCCATCTGATGGTGAAGCTTGGAAGCATTTTGATCGTGTTCATCCAGATTTTGCCAGTGATCCACGCAATGTTCGGCTTGGTTTGTTCTCTGATGGTTTCACACCATATATTCAAGCCTCGACAACACCGTATTCATGTTGGCCAGTTATTGTTACCCCATACAACCTTCATCCAGAAATGTGTATGTCCAAACCATACATGTTTTTAAATTCTATTATTCCAGGGCCAAGTAATCCAACAGCTGGTATTGACATCTATTTGCAACCTTTGATTGATGACCTAAAAAGGTTGTGGAATGGTGTTTTAACTTATGATGTGGCACACAAACAAAATTTTGTGATGGGGGCGGCTTTGATGTGGACCATTAATGACTTCCCTGTCTATGGAATGTTGTCTGGATGGGGGACACATGGTAAGATGGCGTGTCCGATTTGCATGGTTGACACAAAGGCTTTTAGTATTAAATACGGAGGAAAAGTTTCATGGTTTGACTCGCACCGTAGGTTCTTACCTATCGATCACCCATTTAGAAAGCAGAAATATGCGTTCATCAAGGGAAATGTTGAAACAGCTGGACCTCCTCGTCAGTTGACACCAGAGGAAGTTTGGAATAGTGTTAGGGATATCCCTCCTGTGGAAGTCGTAGCGGGTGTTGTTTCTCGTCCAGATGGCTATGGGCAATGGCACAATTGGACAAAAAAAAATATTTTTTGGGAACTTCCCTATTGGAAAGATAATCTATTGAGACACAATCTCGATGTCATGCATATAGAGAAGAATTTTTTTGATAACATATTTAACACTGTCATGAACGTGAAAGGAAAAACGAAAGACAATGAGAAAGCTAGGAAGGATATAGATCATTTCTGTAGACGAAAGGATTTGCTGTTGGTTGAGCAAGGTACTAGGATTTTGAAACCCAAAGCCAATTATACTTTATCTACCGAACAAGCGAAAGCAGTTTATCAGTGGATGATAAAAGAGTTGAAAATGCCAGACGGTTATTCTTCCAATTTATCTAGATGTGCGGATGTGGATAATGGGAGGTTGCATGGGATGAAGAGTCATGATTGTCACGTATTCATGGAGTGCTTACTTCCTATCCTTTTAGTTCGTTGTCAACACACGTTTTGAATCCGCTAATTGAAATAAGTCAATACTTTAAGAATTTGTGTTTTGCAACGCTAAAAGCTGATGATCTTTCAAAAATGGAACAAGACATCCCACTTATCTTATGCAAGTTGGAGAGAGTATTTCCGCCTGGTTTCTTTGATTCTATGGAGCATCTACCGGTGCATCTCGCATATGAAGCTAAACTTGGCGGACCTGTCCAATACAGATGGTATCCGTTTGAAAGGTCAGCTAATTTTTATAATATAAGAAACAAGTTTAAATTAAAATATATGACTATTATATTAATATCATATTCTCTAGGTTCATGGGTGATTCAAAAAGATCGGTGAAAAACAAAGCTAGAGTTGAAGGATCGATATGTTCTTCTTACTTACACCGTGAAACAACACATTTTTGTTCTCATTATTTCAAGAATCAGTTTGCTCCTGGAAGCAGTCGAAATGAAGTGGATGCTGAATGGCCTAGACATCCTTTGGCTTTGTCTGTCTTTTGTCTACCCGGTCGTCCATCTGGGAAGGAGTCAACTCACTGGCTAACAGATGAAGAGTTAAGTTCAGCACATGTTCATGTGTTGATAAACTGTACTAAGGTGCAACCATTTTTTGAGTATGTTCCTCAACATTAACAATCGATCTTAATTAGTTAATATAAAGTAGACAAGTGTAACAATTAAATTATTTCTTTTTAGGGAGTTCTTGTCATCAGAGGCAGTACGTGAAGACCAATCTTCTGCTCATATTCATGCGCATTTTCCAAAGTGGTTTAGTCAATATGTGTATTCCCTCCCGCCAAATCCTACCAACCAACACTTGAGGAACATATCAGACAGTCCTCGAAGATGTGTTAAAGAATGGCACACATACTTTGTCAATGGATACAAATTTCACACCAATGAATGGACACAGGGCAGAGAGACAGTCAATAGTGTCGTGTGCATGAAGGGGGTCACTGGAGGAGGTGAAGATGATTTTTATGGTGTGGTTCAACACATATATGAACTTCAGTACCCCCATCTAGATTTTAGTCCAAAGGTAGTGGGTTTTTATTGTAATTGGTTTGATCCGTCTGCTCGAGGAACAAAGGTGAATCCAAAGTCAAATACAGTGGACGTTAAAATGAATGGTAGATATCGACCGTATGATCCGTTCGGCATTGCACAAAATGTGAGACAAGTCTATTATGTCCCTTATCCATCAATGCGGACTGATAGGCGTGGTTGGTGTGTCGCAATTAAAACAAAACCAAGAGGTCGCATTGATCAGACAAATGATGACACAATGGAAGATATGCCATATCAAATGGAAGAGATGTCTAATGTAAATGAAGTGATTCAAGTTGAACCCATTGTTCGTTTATGTGATGAGCCAAACACCGGCGATGAAGTTGTTGATGACGAAGATGCTGATGGTGAAGATGTAACAGACCACATTGGTGTATCAAGAATTCACTCCTCCGATGATGATGATTTTGAGAATGAATGGAATTCAAATTAGTTATTTATGTTTCAATCAATTATATAAGGATGTAATTTATGTTTCAACAATTCTATTTTTAATGAAGGATGTTATTTTTAATGAAGGATGTTATTTGTTTGAGAATGAATGGGATTCAAATTGTTTATTTTAATGAGTTTTGTATATGTTTATGTTAACCTTGTTTAGTATATGTTTGTTTGTTTAAATGTATATGTCTAGATACAGATATGGCATCTCATGATGACTCAGGATCCGATCATGACGGCGCATATGTTCCTCCTCCACCTCCCGATGCCGCCAGCACTAGCAGGCGGAAGACATCTACTCGCCTAGCTGAACACGGCGCCCGGCGCCGTGTTCAGCCTACGCGTGTTGTTGTTACTACTGGCGGATATTTGCCACCACCTGTGTCTGAGGATGGTGCTAGTACTAGTACTGCAGGGGGCCCATCGATTCCTGTTGGTACTGAGGGCTTATCCCCGACACATGTTGATGCGGATGGGGTACGCACATTCATTGATGGGACTGATGTGATTAGGGTTACACCTGATGGGCGTATCATATTGCAGATTGTTGGCGATTCGTAAGTCTATATATATATATTATTTATTACTTTATTTTTGTTGCCATTTATATATAACTTATATTTGGTGTAACAAAATTCATCTTTTTTTAATGCAGTTTTATTCCTTCGAAGGCTTCAACTACCGCCATCACAAAAACAATCAAGGAGAATTTTACCAAGAGCTGGAAGAACTGGACGGAAGTTAGAAAAGATAAGGATGCAAATAAGAAGATGTTAAGATCATTTTTGGTAAGTTATTCTACGAAATAATTAATTTGGTGTATTATCTTATTGACTTGATTAATTAATTATTGCCTTATAATTAACAACATTATTGTAAATTTCTTAAATAGGAAAAATGTACATGGTATCCAGGGGAGCAAGCCGCAGTTGAGAGAGTGTTTCATAAGAGATGTTCTCATCGCTATTCTGAATTGATGCGGAGGGCGCGCAATACGGGTACGAAGCCATCTTATATGGGAGACTCAACTTGGGCTGAGTTTAATGAGTATTGGGAGACAGATCAAGCATTTAAGAATTATTGTGAGAAAGCCAAGAAGAACCGTGCTTCTGAAAAAGGTGGCTGCACACACACCGGGGGGGGGGGAGTGTTAATACTGCAACGCATTACATGCGTTTGGTAAATTTATTACTTTATTACTTGATTAATTAATTATTTATAATAATTAATAGGCCCGGCTAACAGCTTGTACAAGCTGTGCTTGCGCACAAGGCCCAATCTCAAAAAAAAAATTAGGGCCCCCAAAAATAGAAACTAGCCCATAACCCATTTAACCAATGGTCCAAATTTCGACCAAAAAAAAAAAACCAATGGTCCAAACCCTCACCCCTCAACACAATACGCAGAACAGAAGCGGGGAAAAAAACAAGTCGCCGTGCTCTGCTGCCTCCAGGCTCCATCTGCTCCGTCATCCGCCCGCCACTGCTTCTTCTCTATCGGTCTCTGCAGTTTTTCAACGTTCAAGGTTGGATTTCGTTTTCCTTCTTCTTCATTTCATTTTTGTTTTCCATCTTCTTTAATCCGTTTTCCTTCCATTTCGTTTTCCCCTTTGATTTCGTTTTTGATTTCCTTCTACTTGATTTTTATTTTTAGGGTTTGTGTTATTTAGGAATTGGAAATTTGGGAGTTGAGAAGTGAGAACCGAACATATACTGATAATCTGATGATACACAAAACAAGAAATTACTTGATCTAGTTAATTCGAATTTTGTTTTGTTAGAAATTTCGAATTCTGTCTGGTTAATTTCAGTGCAAATCTTGACCAAATTGGGAGGTTAATTTCAGTAGTTTGGAGGTTGGAGGATGGAGGTATGAAGGATAGAATAATACCACGTTAAATTAAATAATTGAGAAAGTAGAAAGAGGGTGAAGAAAGGAGGTAGGGGAAAGAGAATTAAACTGTGGCAAAGGAAAACAAGAGCCTTTGGAGAAGAAATACGAGGCAACCACTTGCATGTGAAGAGGAGTATGGCATGTTTGTTGATCAGGAAAAGGTGCAAGCATGAAAGCCTAATAATTAAAGGAATGGAACAGATGCTAATTAGAGGAGTATAGCATGTTTGGTTCACTTTATTTTAATTCATGGCACAATTAGAGGAGTATAGCATGTTTGGTTCACTTTATTTTAATTCATGGCACAATTATTATGACCTTATCAGTATTATGTTTATCAGTATATGTTTATCATGGCACAATCAATATATGTTTATTGTATATGTTTATCAGTATATGTTTATCAGTATATGTTTATCATGGCACAATTATTATGACCTTATCAATATTATGTTTATCAGTATATGTTTTCTGAATTCTGATTTGAGTGATTTCCATTTTGATTTCAGGTTTATCCATTTCGATTTCTAATTGGCAGTAGGTTGGGAAAGATTATCAAAAGGCATCTGTAGGGATTATAAAATTGTGATTTTGCAGCAAATCAGGTTTTATCTTTCTACTATGCCTCCTAAGTTGCCTCCTAAGATTAGAAAGTATAAATCTGGATCTGAGAAGCGTAAGAAAAAGCAAAAACTTGAAGAGATAACTCGATCTCAAGCAGGAGCTCTTGATAAATTTGTAATAAAAGAACAACAAATTCCCATTGAAATTCAGAATGATGATGTTGAAATTCTTGAAAATGTGAATGTTGATGTTGAAACTCAAAATGTTGATGCTAATGTTGAAACTCAAAATATTGATGTTGAAAATGGTGAAGATGATAATATGGAGGATAATGATAATGACGATGTAGAACAAGCAAACCCATTTGATCATTCACTTGATATATTTGATCCAAGATCATGGAATGCTCTTGATTCTAGATTGATTGATTTATTAGTTGAAAAGGGTCCTAAAAGAGATTTTTCCATTGTGAATGGTCCTAAGGACAAATTTTCCAGGCGCTTTACGACTAATTTGTATACTAGAACTTTATCTAATGGAGAGAAGTGTGATAGAGATTGGCTTGTTTATTCGAAAGAGCTTGATAGAGTATTTTGTTTTTGTTGTAAAGTTTTTCATAGGGAGAGTGGTAGAGGCCAATTAGCGCATGAAGGTTATAGTGATTGGGGACATATTGGTGAAAGACTTAGAGAACATGAGGCGGGCATTGAACATGTGAAGAATATGAGTATTTGGTATGAGTTGCGTCAAAGGTTGCAAAAGAATCAGACTATTGATAAAACGGCTCAAAAACTATTTGAGAAAGAAAAAGATCACTGGAAAAATGTTCTAAAAAGAATTATTTCAATAGTGAAATATCTTGGTAAGTATAGTTTGGCCTTTCGTGGTTCTAACGAGAAACTGTACCAAAATAGCAATGGAAATTTTTTGGGCTTGATTGAAATGTTAGCAGAATTTGACCCAATTGTCCAAGAACATGTTAGACGTATTACGAATGCGGATGTTCACTTTCATTATCTTGGGCATAACATCCAAAACGAGTTAATACTTTTGCTTGCTTCTGCAATTAAAGCTGAAATCATTAGAAAAATCAAGCAAGCAAAGTATTTCTCAGTGATACTTGATTGTACTCCCGATGTTAGTCATCAAGAGCAAATGTCTTTGATAATAAGATATGTGGATGTTTCTTCAAATCCGGTTAGTATTGAGGAATCTTTTTTAGGCTTTTTGAATGTGAATGATACAACTGGCCAAGGACTTTTTGATGTTCTACAAGATGAATTGAAGAATTTTGATCTTGACATATTTGATGTGCGAGGACAAGGTTATGATAATGGGTCAAATATGAAAGGAAAACATCAAGGTGTACAGAAGAAATTCTTAAACATAAATCCGAGAGCCTTTTATACTCCTTCTGGTTGTCATAGTCTTAATTTGGCATTGTGCGATATAGCTAACTCTTGTGGTAAAGCTCGGGATTTTTTTGGAGTTATTCAACGTATTTATACAATTTTTGCCAATTCTACTAAGAGATGGCAAATTTTGAAAGATAATGTAAAAGGGTTGACTCCAAAATCATTGTCATCCACTCGTTGGGAGTGTCAAAGCTATAAGGGTTCAAATGTCATATTTTAGAGATGCTTTACTTGAAGTGTATGAAAAAGATTCCGATTCTAAAATAAGTAGTGAAGCTAAATCTTTAGCAACAAATGAGCTTGGTGATTTTGAGTTTTTAATAGCTATAATTATTTGGTTTGAAATATTATCCACAATTAACTTGGTTAGCAAGACTTTACAATCAAAGGATATGATTATTGATGTTGCTATGGAAAAAGTACAGGAGTTGATTTTATTTTTTGAGGGATATAGAGATACTGGTTTTTCCAAGGCCTTGGATACGGCTAAGGAAATTGCTATTGAATTGAATATAGATCCAATATTTTCTCAAAGGCGTGTAATTCGAAGAAAAAGACAGTTTGATGAGAATTTGGATACTCCACCAGTTGAATTATCTGAAGAGGAATCTTTTTGGATTAATTATTTTATTTGCCTTGTTGATCAAGCCATTGTTTCTCTTAAAAAGAGATTTGAGCAATACCAAGAGTATGAAACTATTTTTGGTTTCTTGTTTACTTCTCACAAGTTACAATCATTGGACGATGCAACTTTGAAGTCTTGTTGTAGTCATTTTGAAGAGGCATTGAAACATAATGAGCAATCTGATATTGATGGGAATGAATTATTTTAGCAACCGAACTGAACCGCTAAAATACAATAAGGTATATTTATTTATTATTCTATATGGGCCAATTACTCACGCACGGTCAGAAGCCCAATTCTTCAACGTCTCAACCTATTCTCTTTCTCTCAGACTCACTCTCACTCTCGTCTCTCACAAATCGTATTCTTTAAAATTAGAAACCCTAAAATCGTATTCTCAGAGGCGCCGCTCACTGCTCAGTTGCTCACAGGCAGTGAAGATTGAAGAATCAAGAACTCACAATTCACAGTTACAGGCACAGCTCCAAATCCAATTTCCGTCGTAGCATTGTTTTTCGTTTTTCGTTTTTCATTTTAATCTCCCATTTCCTTTTTTGCATTGTTTTTTGCATTGCAAAACATAGTGTCATTCTTACTTTATCTAATGTGCTGTTTTATCTCATTTGCAGGCTGAAAATAGCCCATCACCCATGCCAACAACGGAACGACCACAAACTATAGAATTGGAAACCGTGGTGGAAGAAGGTTCGGAGGTTCAAAAGAAGAAGAGGAAAGTCGTAGAAGCACCTTCAAATGCAAATGATGATCCTAATGATGGAGATCCAGGTAAACGAAAACCTTCTAGGCCTAAATCTTGGGTTTGGGATCATTTTACAAAGGATGGGTTGACTAAACGAGCTAAATGTAATTGGTGTGGGGCAAGTTATGCATCTGATTCACACACAAATGGTACCACTAATTTAGGAAATCATTTGCGTAATGGAATCAAGCTAATTAATTGAAGAGGATGCAGATTGCTTTGCAAGGAGGACATATTTGATTATATTTTGTTAGATAATGTTATGTTATTTGAATGTATTTGAATTGTTTTAGATTGTATTTGAGGAGGATGCAAATTGTATTCGAATGTATTTGAATTCTGCATATGGCAGAATGTATTTGAATGTATGGCAGAATTGTCTTTTGGCAAAATGTATGGCAGAATTGTGTTTTGATTGTATTTGATTGTTGGCAGAATGTTATTGATTGTTTTGTATTGTAAATGGGCAGATTTATAAACTGTTTTGTTTCGTCAAAAACCGAACCAACCAAACCAAACCAAACCGCATTGGTTTGGTTCGATTTGTTTGTTAGAATCCAACCGAACCAAACCAAACCGCATCTATATTTACCTTGCGGTTCGGCTCATTTTTTTACTCAAAACCGAACCAACCCGCACCGCGAACACCCCTAGCTTAGATCACTCCGATGTCTCAAGTTCAAATGTAATTTTATATTGATATCGATGAGAATGATGAGATGGAATGAACTCAGTGAATTTTAAGAATCAGCTCTAAGTAACCGAGTAGCAATTTAGAAATTAGTAGTTTTATTTGTTATTTACATTTTCATTAACCCATTGAACAAATCTACATTACATTTTCAAGATTTCAATTTGGTCTCAGATCCAATTTGGTGTCGAGATTTCAATTTGGTCTCATTTTCGTGTCTCAAATTGACAACACGATTGTATCCCTTTTCCTTCATTTTGGATTCCACTTAATTACAATTTTTTATGGTCTCCATGATTGTTTGGAATTGAGATGAGTCACCTCCTCTGGAAATAGGTTTATATACAAGCCACAGCAAAAGATTTCAACACACAACCCTCGAAAATTAAACAAAAACCATACAAAAAATGAATATTTTCCATGACATTTTATTTAATTAAGAGGGAGTGATTCGATATAATTCAGTCCCTTAGATGTTCATAATGATTGCGATCATAACCGCAAAGTCATTACAGGTCTGAAGGCTCATCACCATTATATACTCCAACAATTAATAATAATAATAATAATAATAATAATAATAATAATAATAATAATAATAATAATAAACACAAATAAGAGAGGGCCTCAGAGATCTTGGTGGAAAAATATCATCAAATAGGTATTTCCTATCAAGAGTAGCAAATATTTTTGATGCATCACCAGCCCATCAATAAACAAAATAAAAAAGAAAAATTACAAAAAGTAAAAAAATATGAATATGATGTTGTCAGAAGTAGCTGGTTGTAATCTCATGTATAAAATCAATGGGAATCCGTCTGATTTTTTTCATCACTCAACATCATATACATAGATAATAAATCTACAAAATGCATATATATATATATATACACATATATACGACATATATTATCAGAAATGCATAAGAGAATTTATATAATAATATGTAGTGGCAGAACTCAATGAGTTGATATTAGCTGAAAGAAAAATGGTGTTTGCAGAGAGAGAGAGAGGAATTCGGCTGCTCATAGAAATTCTTACAAGGTTTACTAGGTTTGGCAGACGCTTGGGGGAATTTAAAAGCATATTTTTCGTTTAATGGGCTTTTTTTAGTTAAGAGTTTAACAGGCTTTCTTCACATCTGTGCATGACCAATAGTGTGGGCTTTTGGTTGGATTATTGGACCAAGAAAAAGAAACTAAAGCGTGAATGTTAGATACACCCTACATTTACGTATATACACCTAAATTTATTTATTTTTCCAAAAATACACAAGTGGTAGATACTTGGGTCCCTTAACTATTTGGTCCTGGGTTCGATCCTTGGCCGGTGCGTATGAAAAAACATTTGTTGGGAGAGGTCAACCCCTTAAATGGATCTCAGATACCTCGAAGGATTAGTCTTCATAGTTGTCGTGGATGATACATTGGTTTACCAAAAAAAAATATTGAGGAAGTCAATATCTAATTTATCAGAATGTTTCATTGCTATACGTTATTTCAATGGCATAACGTCAAACCTTTGCTCTCATACTCCTCTTTTGGAAGTTTGGGCCGCTCATTTGTAGGGTTGAGTTAGGCTCACCCACATTCTAAAATGGTGTCAAAGTGTATCCAAGATCCATCAGACTACACACCATTATTATTAACGCACCAAGCCCAATAGTTCTGGCGTGAGAGAGTGTGTTGGGAAAAATCCAAGTCTCACATCAAATGTAATGTGACCTGAAATTGGGAAGTATCCCTCACTCTACAAACTAGTTTTGTAGGGTAAATCGCATGAAATCCTATAAGGGACTTGCACACGGGGAGTTATGCGCCTTGGCTTTTAAGTCGGAGGAAGCCGATGCCATTAAGTGACGAGAATATAGAATGGACACCATTGACATAAAAAATATCAAGCACAAGATTGAAAAAAAGGGATTTGTTGAAAATTTATTTTGTCTTTATTACAGTTTTGGTCCCTCTATTATGACCAACTTACGATTTTAGTCCCCAAACTTTTTTTTTCACGAATTTAATCCCCCTATTTTCTCAATTTATAAAATCAAAGTCCCCCACTTATTTGGTCAAACTTGTTGCTTAGTTGTCAATCACTAAAGCTATGTGGAAGGACATGCTCGCATGCCAGCTTGGAATTTCAATTAAAAATTCTTATTTTAATTATAACAATTGTTCTATTTAATAAAAGTTCAAAATTAAAAAAAATGACCCAAAATCCATCACCCTCAACCCCATCGTCTTCTCTTCTAAAATCCCAATCCAGAATCGCACCACCATCATCATCGAACTTCTTCTGCAACAACAATTCTCTGCTGATTCGTTTTCGTTGGCCCCTTTTTCGTTTTCATTTTGCATCGTTATGTTTTGAGATCCAAGGTTCAATCTTACTTGTCATGATGGTAAACCAGATTTGTGGGTTTTAAGATGGGAAGAAGGATGGGGGTTGAGGATTTTACGAAACCAGATCTATCATCATGCAGAAGCCAAGCAGATTTGTGGGTTTTACCCCACAGAAAATAAAGGGCAATGAATGGGGGGTTGTAGGTTGAAGACGGTCTCAGATTTCTGGTTCATTGGTGTTTTGGTTATGGGTTTGATGGTGGTATTAAATTGTAGGAGAATAATCCCAGTTTTGAGGGTGATGGCTCGTTGAGCATTTTGTGGTGCTACATACAAACACAGTGGGTCTTGAATAAGGGATGATTTTAGGAATAAGAGTGCAGAGGTGTTAGCTATTTTGAAAAGGAGGAAACATCACGTATGAAGGATTCAAGAAGAAGAAACCTGGACAAAAAGAAGATGATCTAAGAGTCTTTTTGTATCTTCTTTCTTGGTGAATAATTTATTGGTTTTTGCAAGCAGATTTGTTAATGGGGTTATGGTAATGGAATTAGGGATTAGGTTCTTGCAAGCTTGGTATCGATGGAAATGGGGTTTAATGTGTGTGTGTTTTCTATGTACTTTCTTGATGAATGATGAATAATTTTGTCTTTATGAATGATGAAACTTGAAGAATCGATAAATGATGATGAATGATCAATGATAAAACATCAGTTCTTCGTTCAATACGTGATGTTGAATTTTCTTATTTATTAATAATTTAAAATACTTTAAGTATTTAATAGATTAAAATAGGCTAAATAGCACTTTTGGTCATTTATGTTTGCTCCAGATTTCACTTTGGTCCTTTATCTTTTTTTTGGTTCGTTTTGGTCCCTCATGTTTCGTTTTTGTTTCATTTTGGTCCCTCACGTTAGTTTTGACTAACGGACGCCACGCTGGCAGTTAACTGCTGACGTGGCGTCCTCAAATAATTAAATGACGTGGCAATTTGTTTTTTAATTATTCTGAAACATAATAAAACTCATTTCTGTAAATCAAAAATAGCATTTCTCAAAATAAAACTAAAACAGAAAACTAATTTAAACAAACGTAAAACATAAAACAGAGAAGAACTGAAAAGATTAAAACTAAAAATCATTTCTCAAAATCAAAAATAGCATTGTTCTTCACCAGAGAAGAAGAAAGACGAAGTGAGTGAGAAGACGAAGTCGAAGACGAAGAGAGTGGGAAGGAAGAGAGTGTGAAGCAAGACGAAGGAGAATCGAAGCAAGACGAAGGAGAATTGAAGCTACTAGAAGCATAAACGAAGGAAGACGAAGGAGAATCGGAAAGGGGTTTCGCCATTTTGAAGGTAAGAAGTTCTGGAAACTGGTTAGGGTTTAATCGTTACTGCATGTGTTCTTGTTGTTGCTTGGTTTTGCTGTTTGTCACTTTGTTTAGGTTGTTGCTTGGTTTTGCTGTTTGTCGCTATTTCTCGATTTGTTTAGGGTTCCTACGGTTTGAGTTAGAGGGTGGTGTACTGTATGTTTGGGGTTTTGAGATTTCTCTATTTGTGTGTTTTGGGGTTGAATGTTTATTGTTTATTGGTGAAGACAGCTATTGTGGACTTTGTGGTCCCTGTTGTTTTGCCCAAATCGATTTGTTTATTGACTTGATTTTTCTGTTGTTGTAACAGTTAAATGGAGACATTGATATTTGAATTACATCATTCGGGCTATTTTGTGGATGAAGGAATGAGGGAATATGTTGGGGAACTATCTACTTGGGAAGTTGACCCTGATAAGTGGTCATATTTTGAAGTTTTGGGTATTCTCAAGGATATGGGATTTGTTGAAGTTATAGGTATTTGGTATGATTTTAATGGGGTAAAAAAGTTGCTTGAGAATGACCAATGAGCCATGGAGATACTCAAGTGGGCTCAAAGTAATGGATGTGTGCACTTGTACACCATTCACCCAATATCTCAACCTATTATAGTGGAGTTGCCTGAAATACCTCCTGGCCCCCAACTTAATCAACCTGCCCCACATTTGAGAAAAGCTAAAAATTTCCCAAAAGCCCAAAATACTCCTGAAGCCCATATTGTAATAGACGTTGAAACCAACACTGATGGTCAGAAGGACCAAAATGAAACCAACTATGATGGTTAGAGGGACCAAAATGAAACCAACACTCACTACAAGAAAATCGACGATTTCCGACGGCAAAATCCGTCGGAAACGCACTGATTTTCGTCGCAAATTAACGTTTCCGACGGACTTTCCGACGGACACATTTTCGTCGCAAAATCGCTCGTCACAAATCGTTTCCGACGGATATGTTCGTCGCAAATGAGTCCGTCGCAAAGTCGTCGGAAACCCGTCGCAAATTTCCGTGGCAAAGTCGTCGCAAACACTGACACCTTTTCGGCGCAAATCCGTCGCAAATCCGTCGGAAATTTTAAAAAAAAATTAAAAAAAAATTAAATTATACATGCAAAATAATATTTAATAATTATATCTATACATACTAATTTCATACACAAAGGAACATATACTGGATCAAATCCATCTGATTCCTACTATATTTCAACATGGAATGAATCGATCAAATTTTGATCATCCACACAGCATACATAACACCATTTTCAAGCTTAATAAATCTCCCTAGTACAACATCTACCTATGTGAAATGCGTAGCTACTATATCCCTATCCACATCTGACATAGTTATAATTGTCCAGCACTAAACTGAATATCCTTCTGTTGATGTTGGTGAATATCCTTCTGTTGATGTTTCTTCGCGATCTCTAAGTGTAAATTCATCACTTGGACCGCATGCATCAGTGCAGTTAGTGGACCAGACATCTGTTTCAAGAGACAATAATAAAATTGGAATTGAGAACAAACAACTTCTCTGTTTGCAGATATAAATATGCAATCAGAAATCTTCATAAATGGAAAAGTAAATCTTGTTGGTCCACCATTATTCATCAATATTATTAAAAGGAAAGAATAAAACCAGGGGAAGTAGGGTTTGATCAATAGACAACCTTTCCAACTAGTGTATTTTGGGTTCTATCACAGATTTTGCTACATCCAATTCAATGTTATGGCTATCATCCTACGGAGATAACAAAGCAAATACTTAAGCAACTCTTATGCTTATCTCTAATACCAAAAGGAGGGAAACAGATTCTTTTCTTAACTTGGCTACTGAAACAGACTTATAAAATTACTGACCTGTTCTTCACTTGGTGCATTTATTTGTACACGATTTTAACAGACATTACACGAGCATGAATTAACAATTATATATCTACCATTCCAACTACAACAATTATATATTTACCATTCCAACTACAATAAAACTCAACTAACAATACTATAAAAAATGTGGCATGTATTTACAGTAGAGATATCTCAATCAACAACACTACAAAAAACTCATCTAATAATCTCAAAGTGTGTATTTACAATAGAGATATCAGCGTATATACAAGAGGAACCTAACTAATATACGGAAAGAATGGATAAATACTATGAACTAAGTGCATATTCCCTAGAACTGAACAATAGTAGAGCATCCTACATGCAATAATATCAAAAAGTTTCAGTGTGACTCAAAATCTCTTTAAAACAATATCTTTTCACATCTTAATTTTTTGTTTATATCCTGCCATAAAGGTGACACTAGATAGAACATTGAGACAAATGAAAATTGAGACATAAAGGTGACACAATATCTGTTCCAGTCACTGCATTAGATAGAACATGAAGGTGACACTATAAGGACATGTGATTCCAGTAGCAATAGCAATATCATATGTAAATCAAACAATATCATATGTAAGGAACAAAGGAGAAGAATTTCTACCTGGAGGCAGATAATGGAAGATGATTCAGAAAGCAAGCAATCTAGAATCCTATCATTCTTGGCTAACCATAATTCTTTGAAGTCACTTTCTAGGAGTCCCTGGTTTTGTTCAAAACAAAAGACAACAATAGAGATTAATAACAACAATCAGAGTCAAAATCTTAAGGATAAACCAGGACAGAAGTTACGCCTTTATGTCAAAATTTTGCCCTTGAGAAATGAATAAGAACCACCAGCAACAACAAATGAAAGAGGCAAAGATCATTAAAGCATTTGACATAAATTTGTCACCATAAATTTAATTTTTGTCTTGAATCTAATGTAATATAATTTCGAAGCTTTACAAAGAATATCACAATGAATCTGATGTGATAAATGAAAATACCTTGGCCATGTAGGTGATGCTCTCAAGTTGAATCTAATCGGGAGTAGCAGCCTGTGACCCTCATCTTCCTTAAGTCAATTCCCTTCAATCTTCCCTTCTACTATAGACATTAAAACTGAATGGCTTCCACAGCAAAATGGTACCTTAAAATGGCTCGCGGTACCTAATTATGGAAGCATCAAAAGGTCGTTCAAGTACAAATATCACTGATCATATGACATACAAACTTCAACAAAGATAAGATCCATACTCAAAAAGAGCCTTGCTCTTATAGGCTGTCAAATCCTCATACCAGACAACAAAATATATAGTATGAAAGATATTATGAGAGATGGTTCATCATTGAGACAATTAACAGAGAATGGAATGGCCGCATCATTGATCATTGAGGTGCACTATCCTTCTATAGTATAAAAAAAAAAATTAAATTATACATCCAAAATACTATTTATTAGTTATACCCTATACATACTAGCCTAATTTCAAGCATTCTATTTCAAGCCCAATTTAATCAAAACTAGAAACTAAAACTTTGCAATTTAGTAATATCCACTCTACACTTTCATCCACACATCAATCACCGTTTCAAGTCTTCAACTACATTATAAATCACTGCTCTATAAGCCATTATAGAGCAGTGATTTAAGGCCAAATTTTAGATTCTTCCAAAGACAGTTAGGAATTCTGAGATATCAATAGAAAATCCTACATTCATGCTGCATAAATGTTAAAGAATAATTATTGTTACATGTGCTTATTAGTTTATAGACACAGGGAGAGACATACAAAACAGAGTTAATCATTCCTATGTATATTTTTGACTTGATTTTCTCTAGCACTATAAACATCCCTGCACACAAGTACAATCGATGCCTGACAGTGTTTCAGTGACTGCGGAGAAAATATTTTGTCTTTCTTTACCTTACTCTTATTATCTAATCTCCCTGCTTCAAGTGGTTACCACATAAACTTGGGCAAAAGGACTAACCTCAAGCATATCACGTGCATGGACAATAAAACTGTGGCTCAGTGCTTTAGAGGCAAACTCTCCTCTTGGAAGACTCTGGCACTGCTTGCTGAGCTCCTCCTGTATTGCATTCAGATCCACACCATCTCCAGCAATCACAAGAACAACCTGACTATCAGGGCCATGCTCAGCCTGAAATTGTAAATTAGATTCATAAATATTGGCAATGCACAAGAAAGACATAAATAAGTCTAGGAATCAACTTTGTAGTGTGTACAAAGAACAAAAAGCAATAGAAATAACTCTTATCACATGTCTGCCGAAAATATTATAACTTAATCATGTGTTGAAATTTGGAATCATAATGAAGAAACTAGATAGAGAAGCTTATAACTTTTTAGTATTATACTATTTTTCAACTAATCCTAGATAATGCTTCAAGCACCTACTTCTCAATAAGCAGAATCACAAAAGCATGTAATAACATACATCTACTGCAATAGAAATACAATGATTTCTAGCCATTGAATAACAAATTTTTACTTAATAATGGATAACAGTAAGCTTAAAATAAGTGACAATTCAGCCTTAAACTATTAATCTCCAGATTTGTCTATCAAAACCAGCCTAAAAGAGCAAGAATCAGCAGTGACATGTTCTCAACACTTCTCTCAGGTGACTTCTGAGCAGCATGGAATGCATAAATATTGCTGTAGGCAACATCAAAAGCTTCCTTAATAGGTGGATCAAGCTGCAAAAAGGGGGGAAAACAAGAATACAATAGAGCATTTATTCTTTGCAAAACCAGTTCATACGACATCGAATTTACAAAAGCTCACCAAGTTGGTCATGTCAGTTCACCTTCCCGGAAGTGAAGGAGTCCACCATTGAAATCCTTCCTGTATGCATTTAAATAACATTCATTCCACACAAAATTTTGACAAGCACTTATTTATTGATCAAATTGAATAAAATATTGTATATATTGATTCAAAATTAGACAAACACCGACTAGGGCTTTCATAGCACAGATTAGGGATTTCAAAATTAGACAAACACAGATTAGGGACTTCAAAATTAGACAAACACAGATTAGGGATTTCATAGCAAAATTAGACAAACACCGATTAGGGATTTCAAAATTACACAAACACAGATTAGGGATTTCATAGCACATGCAAGAAAATCAACGAATAAATTTGCAATCTGAGAATGAGATGTGCTTACCTGTTTGTGAAAAACCTAAAGGACAAAAGAGAGAACGCTGCTTGTTGGGCGGTAGAAGAAATGAGCAGAGAATGTGATGCTGCTTGTTGGATGTGAACGTGAGCAGAGATGAGTAAAAGAGTCGAACGCGACAGGTATGACGGAGGAGGCATGACGGAGGAGGCATGAAGGAGGAGAGGAGGCGCGACAGATTTCGAAAACGGGAATGGAGGTTAGGGTTTGCAGAAAAGAGGGAGGTCCAGGGAGAAGGAAAGGTTTTGTGGCGGTGAACTGATGAGAGAGTGACGGTGGAGGAAGTTGGAGGATGGCGGAGGAGGGTTGATGTTGAGGGAAGGTGAGAGTGAGGGCAGAGAGCGAGAGCGGCAGAAATAGTGAGAGAGAAGTGAGCATGGATGCGTGAAATGAGACTCTTCGTGGGAAGATATTCCATTTAATTTTGGATCTGTTACTTTGCGACGGACTTTTTGACGTTTCCGACGAAAATATCCGTCGGAAATTTCCGACGGACAACAACTTCGTCGCAAACTTGAGCGGGAATTTTAGCGCCTCTTCTGCTGAGCATTTGCGACGACTTTTTCGTCGGAAATCCGTCGGAAATTGCGACGAATAAGAGTTCGTCGGAAAGTTTCGCAGGAAACAGGGCTTATTCTTGTAGTGACTGATGGTCAGAGGGACCAAAATGAAGCTGTCCAACATGAAACTGTGGAAGATGAAGAAGAGTATGATAGTGATGATAGTGGTCCAAAGGTTAGGTTTAATGATTCTGATGATGAAGAAGGAGAGTATGATGGTTTTGAAGAAGTGGTGGGTCAAAATAATGTTGTTCAAGAAGGCCATCAACAAGAAGAAGTGGTGGATCAAAATAATGGTGTTGAAGAAGTCCAACAACAAGAAGAAGTGGTGGATCAAAATAATTGTGTTGAAGAAGTCCAACAACAAGAAGAAGTGGTGGATCAAAATACAAGTAAGAAGAGGAAGAGTAACAATGGTAGACCAAAGAGAATGAAAACAAAGGTGCCTGCCAAAGCTGCAACACAGTGTGTACCATTTGAGGAAGATAGTGATGATGGCGACCAACTAATTATTGGGCAAAAGAGAAAGAGGAAACCTATGGTCATTGATAGGGGTCTCTCTGATGAAGATTACTACAGTGAAGAACTAGAGACTGATGACTCCAAAGACTTATCTGATGAAGGTGGATTGAGAACCAAATATCCATCCTTTGTCATGCCAAAGAACATGGAGGATTTTAAGTGGGTTAATGGTTGTCTTTTTTCCTCAAAGGCAGAATTCCAGATAGCAATTAGAACTTATGCTAAACACAATGGCAGAGATATCAAGTTTATCAAGAATGACACAACACGATGTAGAGCTGTATGTAAGGAAGGATGTGACCGGGTTGCTCTATGTTCCAAGATACCTACTGAAGACACATGGCAGCTTAGAACATTAATTGATATACACAAATGCAGCAGGGAGTATAGAGTGAAAGCATTGAAGTCTATTTGGTTGGGAAGTAAGCTATACACAACAATTAGGGAGAATCCTAATATCAAGTTACTAGATATTGTAGACAAGGTACATTCAAAGTGGAATGCTGGAATTAACAAGACAAAAGCGTTTAGGGCTAGGAAAATGGCTTATAATCTGGTTGATGGATCCTTTAAGGAACAATGTAAGAGATTGTATGACTATTGTCATGAATTAATTCGATCCAACCCAAATAGCACAGTTAAGCTGAATGTCCAAGGTACTGTTGGAGGTGAATGTAACACCCAAAATAATTTAATTAATTTTTAATTAAATTATTTAAGTGTTGCACTATTATTGTTATATTAACTTATTAATATATTGTTTTTATTTAAATTGAAGGGAGTGATGTTGGTAATTCCGGGGTGGTAGGATTGGCCCAAGCCCAAGCCCATTGACTTAGGCCTAGGCGCATGTAACAAGGGTTTGAGACAAGTGTCTCATTTGTGCAAAAAAAAAGAAAGAAATAATTCGAAGAGAAGAGAGAAGAGAGAAGGAAAGGAGTCGCGACTTGAGAGGGAGGAGAGGAAGAGGCGCGGCGGTGCTAGGGCAAGGGAGAGAGAGAAATCGCACAAGAGAGAAGAGGAGAGGAGGCGCGACCGTTCAAGGAGAAGGAGGAGGGTTTCGCGTGGAGCCTTAGAGAAAGAGGAGAGCTTGGATTGTTGGTGATTTTGGTGAATTGCTAGGAGCCTTGCGAATTCTTCAATTACCAAAGGTTAGGGGGCTCTCTTCATTCATAATAACCTATATGATTAGTATCCTCTATGAGTTAGGTTTTAGGATGATTACTTGAGTGAATTGTTCTGTTGTCTTGCGTTTTCTATCATGTTGAAACTCAAATTGGTGTTCCTATATTATATGGTGTTGAATCTATGATTAATTGGTGTTGAGATAAATATGAGACTAAGTGTGTACATAAGGTGTTTGTTGTGTTGACTCAATAAAACTGAGGATGAAATTCTGATGATTGTGTGTTGGTTGATTGTGTGAGTTATGTGGTTGCCATGACTGTTTGAATATATGATTAAGTTCGGATGTGAATCGGAATGGGTACGGGAACGATCGGAATGGACAAGAAAACACGAAAACTAACTTTTCTGAAATACTGGTAGCCACGCACGGATCGTGCGCCCCTGGGCACGGATCGTGCGTGGGGTTCTGGTACTCAAGATGGATTTTCTGAAAACTGAGCACGGATCGTGCGCCAAGGCGCACAGATCGTGCGTCCCTTGCTGATACCCGATTTTAAAACTATGTCCTAAGTCATCCCGATTGGTCCTAAGTCCCTTCTAATCCACTCTTCAAGGTTTCCCAAAGATGGAAACACATTAGTAACATGAAATCAAGTACGACCGAAGTAATTTTATGCTATGTTCAATATTGCTGTTGTTGTTTTCCTTAAATGCTGCTGTTGCTGTTATATTGCTGCGTTGTTTTATATTATTGTGATGCCGTTTTAGTTCTGGTGATGTTGTTTAGTCCTTTGTGACAAGTTAGTCCGTATAATTAGTTGGTTATTGGTGTAACTGGTGTGCTGGCCTAGAACAATTGATTTTGGAGATGTAATGATGGTGATATAAATAAAATGATGTGAATAAATATTGGTGAGTGGGGTCTATGACCTTCGTTGGTGTTGGTGAAGCTAATAAAAATTATTGGTGAGCTGATTAACTATTGGTGGGCATGTTATTGCATAATTATGGTGATCTTGGTGTGTATGGTGCATGGTTCATGGCGTCGCATAATCATGTGCATTATTGGTGAGCAGAAGGCTTTGGCCTTATTATAAATTGTTGGTGAGCAGAAGGCTTCGGCCTTATTTTGGTGAGTGCCCTCAAGGCAAATTATTGGTGATGATGGATCCACATGCATATGCCCTAGGAGTTGGGATGCATTGCATGCATTATTCATACTTTTGGTGTTGTTCTCTGATTGACGTAAAATAATGGTGTATGTTATTATTACTGTGATTTGGTGTTGTAGGTTGCCTTTCCTGATATGATGTTGATCTTATCTGTTATTATTTATGTAAAGAGACTCACCCTACTACTTTTATGTTGCTTCTCATGTCGGCAACGTGCAGGTGATAGAGAGTGAAGGTGATCTAGTACCTTCTTTCTAGTGGGTCGAGTCAGCTCTGATACGTAGCACCGAGGGGCGTTTTAGCTTACTGTTTTATTTAGTTGATGTTATTAAACTATTTATTTGGTGATGTAACATAATACGCTGAAATTTGGTGTTTTCTGCTGCGATGTTTTTATACTGATGTTGACGTAAGCTAAACAGGATATTAAGTTGACTGTGGTGCTATGTATTATGCACTTTATGACTTTATATATTAAGTTTGGAAATATCATACGGTGTTGTTTGTTTAAATGTGACACCCTCTTGCGGTTGCAATGAAAGGTTTTTGAAAGCTCTGATTTTAAATTAATTAAATGGTAGATAATTAGAAGGGGGTGTTACAGTGAAGGTGAAGAGTATGTGGATAGGCCATTGTTGCCTAGTTTTCAAAGGCTGTACATGTGTCTTGAAGGTTGTAAACTAAGTTTTATGAGGTGTAGACCAATTATTGGTCTAGATGGTTGCTTCCTTAAGGGTTATTATGGTGGTCAGATTCTAGCAGCTGTGGGTAGAGACCCAAATGACCAGATGCTGCCTATTGTGATTGCTGTAGTTGAAGGGGAGACTAAAGATTCTTGGTCATGGTTTTTGGATCTGCTTGTTAATGATCTGGGTGGTCGAGGGGTCTGTCAGAATTACACATTTATTTCTGATCAACAAAAGGTATGTTTCATTTTTGTCCCTTATGTATTTAATTTGTTTCATATTAGACCCTTATGTATTTAATTTGTTTCATATTAGTCCCTTATCAATTTAAGTTGTTTCCTTTAAATCCTTATGCAGGGATTGTTGCCAGCTATGGATGAGTTGCTCCCTGGCATTGAAAAAAGGTTTTGCGTAAGACACTTGTATAGCAACTTTAGAAAGAAGCATCCAGGAAAGTATCTTTAAGAGTTGATGTGGAAGGCAGCAAAGGCAACATACCCACAAGAATGGGAGAGGCACATGTTGGAAATGAGGGCCCGAAATGAGGCAGCATACAAGGACTTAATTAAGATACCTCCTAGGTTTTGGAGTAAATCTAGATTTCCATTTACCTCAAAGTGTGATGTCCTTGTAAATAACATGTGTGAGACATTCAACAGTGTCATAGTTGGGCCAAGAGGAAAACCAATTGTGACTATGTTGGAAGAACTAAGGAATTACTTCATAGAAAGATGGGCCTCAAATAGGATAAGAATTGAGAACTACCAAGGAGATGTGTTGCCAAGAATAAAGATGAGGTTAGAAAAGGAGAAGAAACAGTCAAGATTCTGGTTGTGCAGGTATACTCTTTAAGTTTCACTTTGGTCCCTTTTATGATCTTAATTGGTTTCACTTTGGTCCCTTTATGATCTTAATTGGTTTCACTTTGGTCCCTCACTATTTTGGTACTTAATAGGTTTGCTGGTGTTGAAATATATGATGTGAGGCATGTAAACAATAGTGGGGACAAGTTTGTGGTCAACCTTACTCGGAGGGAGTGTTCTTGTCGAAAGTGGATGCTCACGGGGATTCCTTGTTGTCATGTTGTAACTGTTTGCAATGACAAACATCAAGATCCTGAGGAACTCATTCCTGTCTACTACAGAAAAGCCACTTATGAGGCATGTATTACTTTACAGGTAGACCAAAAAGGGCACGGAACAAAGAGGGAGATGAAAGGCAAACTGCATCTGAAAATGTGACCAGAAAGGGATGGGGTGGTAAGTGCAGTAAATGCAAGTAGCCTAGGCACAACTCAAGATCTTGCCAAAATGCTCCAACTGTTACACCACCCCAAACTGCACCAACTGGAACATCACAAACTGCACCAACTGGAACATCACAAACTGCACCAACTGTTACACCACCCCAAACTGCACCAACTGTTACACCACCCCAAACTGCACTTCCACAAACTGTATCAACACAAACTACCACTCAAACACAAACTGTACCAACTCAAACTACCACCCAATTACAAAGTGTACCAACTCAAACTACCACCCAATCACAAACTGTACCAACTCAGTCTACCACCAAAACACAAATTGCACCTAAAGCTACAAGGGAAAAAAAAACACTTGGTGTAGCCAAAAGGAAAAAATCTACTACTGGTGTTGCTGCTACTGTCCAAACAAAAACTGGTGTTGCTGCTACTGTCCAAAGAAAAACTTTTAGGCCAAAACTTCCAACATGGAAGAGGCAGTGAATGATTTAGTAATGCTTAGTGGGGTTTTAATCCTCTTTTTGTTGTTCTGAATGTGGATGTTTAGTGGGGTTTTAATCCTCTTTTTGTTGTTAAATTGGCTGGATGTTGTTTATTAATAGCCAATAGACCTGATGAAACAAGATATTTGGTCACTTTTAATAGACATTAAGTTTGTATGCTATGTTTCATATTGGTCTTTCATGTTTATAAGTTGGTTTCATTCCAATCCTTTATCGTTTATATAATGGAGTCACTTTGGTCCCTCATTTTTAACTACTATATAAAGCAATAGAACTCAAACAGAAGGCGAAATAGAAGGTCCAAAAACCATTAATTACACAACTTAAACATTACACAATTACACAGATTTTCCAGATTTGACAACAAGCATTAAAGCTACTACCAAAAGGAAAATACTATACAATGCAATTTTCAACAAATTTTTTGTGGACTCTACATCCTTCTTCATCTCTTTAATAGTCTGTCTAAGATTGCCTATCTCCATTCCTTTTTTGATACAATCTTCACATTCGGTCACTCCATGTTGTCTCTCTACACATTGTGTTTCTCTTGGTGTCTGTGTTTGAGGAGGTCATGGATCCTTGATCCATTTCATATATGAGCATCCAGGATCATCTTTAGACTGTGCAAACAAACAAAGATAGATCAAACTCAGATTTGCATTTTTAAAAGAAACTGAGAGGGACCAAATTGAAACAAGATAAACAATGAGAGAGACCAAAATGAAACCAGGGAAAAACAGAGAGGACTAAAATGAAACAAAGGAGCATCATCAGAGAACCCAGATCTGGAACTCAGATCTGCAACAATGGCGAAATACAAGCTCCAAAAACCATTAATCTTACCACGAAATGCCTACAGCCCCAGAACTTCCTTCCCTTGTTTGTGGTTTCTTTCTTCACAGTTCGAATAACACATTTCTCCCCACAGAAACATTCAGGTGAAGCTTCACGTTCACGTTGGGTTGATAGACCAAATGAAGGGTAGCTGCTCGAATTGGAAGATGCCATTAAATCAGTAGGGAGAAAGATGAAGATGACAGTTTCCAATTTACGGTTTAGGGTTCTCAAATGGGGGTGATGTGGTGAGGAAGATGAAGATAGGGTTTTAAAAGGGGGTTATGTTGTTGCTGTTCTTGAAGCTGTTCTTGAGAAGGGAGAAGGAAGATGGATTCCCAGATTCTGTTTTTAAGTTTTGTTCTTCAAGGTATTCTTGACAAGGGAGAATGAAGATGAAGCAGTTCTTCATTATGGTTTTACGGTTTTTTTTTATTGTTTTTATGTTTTTCTGTTTTTATATTTGTTTTATTGTTTTATGTTTTATTTATATTAAAAAACAAATTGCTGATGTGGAACTGGCTTGTGCCACGTAATTTAATGAATAACGGACGCCACATCAGCAGTTAACTGCCAGCGTGGCGTCCGTTAGTCAAAACTAACGTGAGGGACCAAAATGAAACAAAAACGAAACATGAGGGACCAAAACGGACCAAAAAAAAGATAAAGAACCAAAGTGAAATCTGGAGCAAACATAAAGGACCAAAAGTGCTATTTAGCCATTAAAATAATATTTTTAAAATAAAAAGGCCATATGGCATTCTGATGTGCCTTTCCACATCAGTTAATTGAGTGCCACATGAGACTCAATTTTGACTAAATTAGGGAGGGATTTTGATTTTAGAAATTGGGAAAATAGAGGGACTACGTAATTGAATTTCATAGACATGGATCGCAGTACCTTTTCTACCACCATGGATTCTTGAATATTTTCACCGAGGGCTTTCAATTTGTTCACGATCGCTATGGTTCTTGCAAAATATTCTGTCACCGTTTCACCATCCTCCATGTGCAGCATTTCAAATTCTTTGCGCTGCGTTTGCAACTGTGCATGCTTTACCTTCGTTGATCCCTTGTTTTTCTGACGCATCGAGTCCCAAATTCCCTTCGCGGAGTCTTTGTCAAGAATTGTTACCATTATTCCTCTTTTTATGGCTTGAAAGAGATAATTATTGGCTTTGACATCCTTCAATTTTGCTTCTTCATCCGCTTTGACTAGTTCTGGCGTCGATGTTGCGGTGGTCGCTGGAACGCCGTTCTCTACCACGTTCCAATATTTTTTGGATCGCAGAAGATTTTCCATCATCATTGACCAGTGATCGTAATATCCTTCGAATCTTGGCACTACAGGTTGAGCGAAGCTTTTCCCTTCCGCCGTTGTTGATCTTGATTTCTCTTCTTTACTTCTTCGTTCACGAACACAATTTCTTTCGCTCGATTTCTTTCTTACTTCTTCATTGCAACTTCTTTTGGTGAATTTGCGAATTCGGAATCCAGGCCCCTAGGTGGAGCTCTGGTACCGGATGTTGAAACTAAAATGGAAGTAAGTTTGTTATTTCACACTAATTCATTGAAACTCATTAATAGGGATTACACTTTCTGTTATAGTTTGTTTTCTTCTAACAAATCAGCAGTTAAACATAACTGCTTCAATTAACAACTAACAAGATAGGATTAACTAATTGGACTGGGCCTGGTCCACTAATGCTATGGGCCCAAACACCTAATTATTACAATGAGTCCAACAATAAGTGAATATTTAAATGACACTTATAAGTGGATATTTAAAAGCACTAAAAATATCTAAAGAGTTACCAAGAATGCTAGCAAAATGATTCCTCCTTTTCAGAAGCATAAATTAAAACAAAAAGATAATAAAATTTCATCCAATAATTCGTCTCCAACTTTCAGCCCATTTGTCACCACAACATAAGTTGAATTTTTACATAATGACCGAGGTACGACTTGTAGAAAACTCTCTTAGCTTTCCAATGTATCAAGCATTGTCCTGACTTTTTGATCTAAAAAATATTACTAAAATAAGACACATATGCCATTTCCAATAAAATAAATGGCTTAATTACAGTTTTGGTCCCCCTATTATGACCAACTCACGATTTTAGTCCCCAACTCTTTTTTCCACGATTTTGGTCTCCCTATTTTCCCAATTTCTAAAATCAAAATCCCTCCCTAATTTAGTCAAAATTGAGTCTCATGTGGCACTCAATTAACTGATGTGGCAAGCCACATCAGAATGCCATGTGGCCTTTTTATTTTAAAAATATTATTTTAATCTATTAAATACTTAAAGTAATTTAAATTATTAATAAATAACAAAATTAAACAAGAAAATTCAACATCACGTACTGAATGAAGAATTGATGTTTTATCATCATTCATCGATTCTTCAAGTTTCATCATTCATAAAGACAAAATTATTCATCATTCATCAAGAAAGTACTTAGAAAACACACACAGACACATTAAATAGAACAATTGTTATAATTAAAACAAGAATTTTTAATTGAAATTCCAAGTTGGCATGGGAGCATGTCCTTCCACATAGCTTTAGTGAGGGTGATGGATTTTGGGTCATTTTTTTTAATTTTGAACTTTTATTAAATAGAACAATTGTTATAATTAAAATAAGAATTTTTAATTAAAATTCCAAGTTGGCATGCGAGCATGTCCTTCCACATAGCTTTAGTGATTGACAACTAAGCAACAAGTTTGACCAAATAAGTGGGGGACTTTGATTTTATAAATTGAGAAAATAAGGGGATTAAATTCGTGAAAAAAAAAGTTTGGGGACTAAAATCGTGAGTTGATCATAATAGAGGGACCAAAACTGTAATAAAGACAAAATAAATTTTCAACAAATCCCCTTTTTTCAATCTTGTGCTTGATATTTTTTATGTCAATGGTGTCCATTCTATATTCTCGTCACTTAATGGCATCGGCTTCCTCCGACTTAAAAGCCAAGGCGCATAACTCCCCGTGTGCAAGTCCCTTATAGGATTTCATGCGATTTACCCTACAAAACTAGTTTGTAGAGTGAGGGATACTTCCCAATTTCAGGTCACATTACATTCGATGTGAGACTTGGATTTTTCCCAACACACTCTCTCACGCCAGCACTATTGGGCTTGGTGCGTTGATAATAATGGTGTGTGGGCTGATGGATCTTGGATACACTTTGACACCATTTTAGAATGTGGTGAGCCTAACTCAACCCTACAAATGAGCGACCCAAACTTCCAAAAGAGGAGTATGAGAGCAAAGGTTTGACGTTATGCCATTGAAATAACGAATAGAAATGAAACATTCCGATAAATTTGATATTGACTTCCTCAATATTTTTTTTAGTAAACCAATGTATCCTCCACGGCGACTATGAAGACTAATCATTCGAGGTATCTAAGATCCATTTAAGGGGTTGACCTCTCCCAACAAATATTTTTTCATACGCACCGGCCAAGGATCGAATCTAGGACCAAATGGTTAAGGGACCCAAGTATCTACCACTTGTGTATTTTTGGAAAAATAAATAAATTTAGGTGTATATACGAAAATGTGGGGTGTATCTAACATTCACGCTTTAGTTTCTTTTTCTTGGTCCAATAATCCAACCAAAAGCCCACACTATTGGTCATGCACAGATGTGAAGAAAGCCCGTTAAACTCTTGACTAAAAAAAGCCCATTAAACGAAAAATATGCTTTTAAATATCCCCAAGCGTCTGCCAAACCTAGTAAAACCTAGTAAGAATTTCTATGAGCAGCCGAATTCCTCTCTCTCTCTCTGCAAACACCATTTTTCTTTCAGCTAATACAACTCATTGAGTTCTGCCACTACATATTATTATATAAATTCTCTTATGCATTTCTGATAATATATGTCGTATATATGTGTATATATATATATATATGCATTTTGTAGATTTATTATCTATGTATATGATGTTGAGTGATGAAAAAAATCAGACGGATTCCCATTGATTTTATACATGAGATTACAACCAGCTACTTCTGACAACATCATATTCATATTTTTTTACTTTTTGTAATTTTTCTTTTTTATTTTGTTTATTGATGGGCTGGTGATGCATCAAAAATATTTGCTACTCTTGATAGGAAATACCTATTTGATGATATTTTTCCACCAAGATCTCTGAGGCCCTCTCTTATTTGTGTTTTTTATTATTATTATTATTATTATTATTATTATTATTATTATTATTATTATTATTATTATTATTATTATTATTAATTGTTGGAGTATATAATGGTGATGAGCCTTCAGACCTGTAATGACTTTGCGGTTATGATCGCAATCATTATGAACATCTAAGGGACTGAATTATATCGAATCACTCCCTCTTAATTAAATAAAATGTCATGGAAAATATTCATTTTTTGTATGGTTTTTGTTTAATTTTCGAGGGTTGTGTGTTGAAATCTTTTGCTGTGGCTTGTATATAAACCTATTTCCAGAGGAGGTGACTCATCTCAATTCCAAACAATCATGGAGACCATAAAAAATTGTAATTAAGTGGAATCCAAAATGAAGGAAAAGGGATACAATCGTGTTGTCAATTTGAGACACGAAAATGAGACCAAATTGAAATCTCGACACCAAATTGGATCTGAGACCAAATTGAAATCTTGAAAATGTAATGTAGATTTGTTCAATGGGTTAATGAAAATGTAAATAACAAATAAAACTACTAATTTCTAAATTGCTACTCGGTTACTTAGAGCTGATTCTTAAAATTCGCTGAGTTCATCCCATTTCATCATTCTCATCGATATCAATATAAAATTACATTTGAACTTGAGACATCGGAGTGATCTGAGCCCGCTTACCGTTCGGACTAACCTATCTTGGTACATTCTTTTATTTGATGTAGTGGAAAGATGGTAGAAAATATTCGTATATTGATTTTCATACCCCCACACTTGACTCTTATACCCCCAAAAGTTTTTTTAATTCCAGTTTACCCCTCTCAAATTTACACCATACGGATTTATAAAAATTAATTACGAATTTATTAATTAAAAAGATAAATTGGTAATATAATAATACATTACTGATTTATCTATTTAAATGATAAATTCGTAATGTATTTTTAAATTACAAAATAAAGTAAAAACACCACTATAAATTCGTAAAAGAACCAAAACTAATTTAAAAATTATAAAAACAGCACTAAAAATCTAATAAAATCAAAAGAAGGTTATGCAATTTTTTTTAGATTTAGCAGAACTAATAAAAATTAAAAAAAACTTTTGGATTTAATAGTTGTGGTTTCGGGACAATCAGAGTAGGTTGGTTGAAAACAATTTGTTGCCTAGATTATCTATCCCGGCCACGTGTAAGGAATAATTACACACTGAACAGAACCAAAAGATCACCGGTATCGATATCTATTTTATTTAAAAAAAATAAAATTTATTTTAATTTTTTTAACAAATTTGAAATAGTTACGGATTTATCTATTTAACTGCTCTGATACCACTATTGGGAAAAACCACACGCGTCAACGGATTAACCCACACGCCCGAGGATCTTTGAGGGAATATTGATAAACACACTGCAAGAATAAAGAAGAGAATGACACACAATTATTTACGTGGTTCGACACCTCTTGCCAATGTCCATGGGAACAACTCAATATAATTCATTCATCTTCTCCAAATATGATTACAACAATTTGTAATCCAACCCCAATATGTGTATCACCTTACAAGACTCTCTCACTCTAAGGGTTACAAGGAATGATAACACTCATTATATTATATTATATTACCGATTTATTTATTTAGGCCTTTCGGGTCTAAATTGTGCTAGTTATATTGATAAATAGGTTTCCTCGAAATCATTTTTTATATTATACTATATGACGTATATTTATAAAAATGTCTCTTATCTTTTGTCGAATAGATAGCAAGTCATTATACTTGTTTTATTTTTGACACAAGTCATTATACATTTTGTAAATGTGACTTTGTAATTGGTCTAAAATCTAAGTATTATAGTTAAATTTTATTTTTTAAAAGCCCATTATATTCAAGCTGAAAAAAATTTAGAGTTAAAAATGCTTCGTCTTAAAATTGTTGCTAAAGAGGAATTAGGCTGGTCCTAGCCGGCGCGACCTAGTGTGAGCCGAGTTGCTCCTTTTGGCAACTATATTAAAATTATTGTGTTTTAAATTTTTTAACCTGCCCAAATAAATAACTTAAAAAAATAGTAATGAATGCAAATAACCTAGTGTGAGCCTTTTTTTGACTATAGTGTCACTATATCATTTCAACTATATCCTTAATATCAATAGACTTATATCTGAATCATGGACTTCTAAAATTTGAAGTATTTGAAATTTTCAAACTTGAGCTCTAAAATGTAACTTAACCTTCTAAATACATCCAAATCTGATAAATAGACCAACAACCCTTTTCCCCCAAAAAACTCATAGTATCATAAAGTTATCACTTTACATGCAAGTAAATGTTTGGCTTAATTACAGTTTTGGTCTCCCTATTATACCTCACTCACGATTTTGATCCCCCAAGAATTTTTTCCACGATTTTGGTCCCCCTATTTTATCAATTTTTAAAATCGTTGCCCCCCACCAATTTGGTCAAACATTTGGGTGAGTTGGCACTCACTAATCCAATGTGGCATTCCACGTTGTCATGCCATGGTGGAATATAATAAAAATAAGATTATTTTTTTAGACCAAAAAAAATAATATTAACAGAAGCTTCACTGAGAACCAACGCCATTTCATCTCGTCTTCGTCTTCTTCCCTTCGAGCTTCAAACTCAGAACAAAAGTTTCACTGAGAACCAACGTTTCTACCTCTTTCGGCTTCCATTCCTGTCGCATTAGGATCGTGTGAGCTCCAATGTCTAAGTTTTCCTCTGTTTCATCTCATGGGTCTTCACAGAGAAGAAGAGCAGTTCGTTGCCGTTGTGGATTTGAAGCTCCATTAAAGACTTCTTGGACAAACGAGAATCCTGGGCGTAGGTTTTATGGATGTGCGTTATTTGAGGTATTGTTCTTCTTTATCATGCGATTTAGGGTTTTGTATGCGATTTGGGGTTACATTGGGTTTTGTGTTGACTGAAATTATACACTTGTTTTTCAGGAATTTGGTAAGAAACAATGTCATTTCTATCAGTGGTATGATGAAGAGATGAGTCCTAGAGCCAAAGAGGTTAATGACTTTGCGGTTATGATCGCAATCATTATGAACATCTAAGGGACTGAATTATATTGAATCACTCCCTCTTAATTAAATAAAATGTCATGGAAAATATTCATTTTTTGTATGGTTTTTGTTTAATTTTCAAGGGTTGTGTGTTGAAATCTTTTGCTGTGGCTTGTATATAAACCTATTTCCAGAGGAGGTGACTCATCTCAATACCAAACAATCATGGAGATTGGAGACCATAAAAAATTGTAATTAAGTGGAATCCAAAATGAAGGAAAAGGGATACAATCGTGTTGTCAATTTGAGACAAGAAAATGAGACCAAATTGAAATCTTGAAAATGTAATGTAGAATTGTTCAATGGTTTAATGAAAATGTAAATAACAAATAAAACTACTAATTTCTAAATTGCTACTCGGTTACTTAGAGCTGATTCTTAAATTCGCTGAGTTCATTCCATCTCATCATTCTCATCGATATCAATATAAAATTACATTTGAACTTGAGACATCGGTGTGATCCGAGCCCGCTTACCGTTCGGACCAACCTATCTTGGTACATTCTTTTATTTGATGTAGTGGAAAGATGGTAGAAAATATTCGTATATTGATTTTCATACCCCCACACTTGACTCTTATACCCCCAAAAGTTTTTTTAATTCCAGTTTACCCCTCTCAAATTTACACCATACGGATTTATAAAAATTAATAACGAATTTATTAATTAAAAAGATAAATTGGTAATATAATAATACATTATTGATTTATCTATTTAAATGATAAATTCGTAAAGTATTTTTAAATTACAAAATAAAGTAAAAACTCCACTAAAAATTCGTAAAAGAACCAAAACTAATTTAAAAATTATAAAAACAGCACTAAAAATCTAATAAAATCAAAAGAAGGTTATGCAATTTTTTTTAGATTTATCAGAACTAATAAAAGTTAACAAAAACTTTTGGATTTAATAATTGTGGTTTCGGGACAAATAGAGTATGTTGGTTGAAAACAATTTGTTGCCTAGATTATCTAGCCCGGCCACTGTAAGGAATACTTACACACTGAACAGAACCAAAAGATCATCGGTATCTATATCTATTTTATTTAAAAAAAAATTAATTTTAATTTTTTAACAAATTTGAAATAGTTACGGATTTATCTATTTAACTGCTCTGATACCACTGTTGGGAAAAACCACACGCGTCAACGGATTAACCCACACTCCCAAGAATCTTTGAGGGAATATTGATAAACACACCGCAAGAATAAAGAAGAGAATGACACACAATTATTTACGTGGTTCGACACCTCTTGCCTACGTCCACGGGAACAACTCAATATAATTCATTCATCTTCTCCAAATATGATTACAACAATTTGTAATCCAACCCCAATATGTGTATCACCCTACAAGACTCTCTCACTCTAAGAGTTACAAGGAATGAAAACACTCATATCTCCCAACAAATGATCACCAGCACTCTCCTCTACCTAGGACCTGGCTGGAGATTCTTCAACTCTCTATATTGTCATCCAATAATGGGGATGCCTCACCTCTTCATTTGGGCATGTCTCACATCTTCACAAGTCTCTCTATTTATATGAGAGAGTGTGACTTACATTCATGCATTAGACTTAGTGACATTAATTGTCTCACATTTCCAAGGAGCTCCACTTCTTGATTTTTCTTCAACATTCTAGATAACACCTCTTCAACTCTTCAAAAGTGTCTCTTGAATTTTCTCCACTATTAATATTAATTCTCGGAAATAGTAAATTGACTTTTCCAACAAAAAATACATTACCAATTTATCAATTAAATAGATAAATCCGTAATGTGTTATATTATATTACCGATTTATTTATTTAGGTCTTTAGGGTCTAAATTGTGTTAGTTATATTGATAAATAGGTTTCCTCGAAATCATTTTTATATTATACTATATGACGTATATTTATAAAAATGTCTCTTATCTTTTGTCGAATAGATAACAAGTCATTATACTTGTTTTATTTTTGACACAAGTCATTATACTTGTTGGATTTTGTAAATGAACCTTTGCGGTCTAAAATCTAAGTATTATAGTTAAATTTTATTTTTTAAAAGCCCATTATGTTCAAGCTGAACAAAATTTAGAGTTAAAAATGCTTCTTAAAAATTTTGCTAAAGAGGAGTTGGGCTGGTCCTAGCCGGCGCGACCTAGTGTGAGCCGAGTTGCTCGTTTTGGCTACTATATAAAAATTATTGTGTTTTAATTTTTTAAACCTGCCCAAATAAATAACTTAATTTTTTTAATTTTCATACCCCCACACTTGACTCTTATACCCCAAAAAGTTTTTTTAATTCCAGTTTACCCCTCTCAAATTTACACCATACGGATTTATAAAAATTAATTACGAATTTATTAATTAAAAAGATAAATTGGTAATATAATAATACATTACTGCTTTATCTATTTAAATGATAAATTCATAATGTATTTTTAAATTACAAAATAAAGTAAAAACGCCACTAAAAATTCGTAAAAGAACCAAAACTAATTTAAAAATTATAAAAGCAGCAAAATCTAATAAAATCAAAAGAACGTTATGCAATTTTTTTTAGATTTAGCAGAACTAATAAAAATTAACAAAAACTTTTGGATTTAATAGTTGTGGTTTCGGGACAATCAGAGTAGGTTGGTTGAAAATCAATTTTTTGCCTAGCTTATCTAGCCTGACCACGTGTAAGGAATATTTACACACTGAACAGAACCAAAAGATCATCAGTATCCATATCTATTTTATTTAAAAAAATAAAATTAATTTTAATTCTTTAGCATATTTGAAATAATTACGGATTTATCTATTTAATTGATAAATCTGTAATTTAAAAATGTTCGGGATAACTGCTCTGATACCACTGTTGGGGAAAACCACACGCGTCAATGGATTAACCCACACACCCAAGGATCTTTGAGGGAATATTGATAAACACACCGCAAGAATAAAGAAGAGAAAGACACACAATTATTTACGTGGTTCGACACCTCTTGCCTACGTCCACGGGAACAACTCAATAAAATTCATTCATCTTCTCCAAATATGATTACAACAATTTGTAACCCAACCCCAATATATGTATCACCCTACAAGACTCTCTCACCGTAAGAGTTACAAGGAATGATAACACTCATATTTCACAACAAATGATCACCATCACTCTCCTCTACGTAGCTAGGACCTGGCTGGAGATTCTTCAACTCTCTATATTGTCATCCAATAATAGGGATGCCTCACCTCTTCATTTGGGCATGAACCTTTGCGGTCTAAAATCTAAGTATTATAGTTAAATTTTATTTTTTAAAAGCCCATTATATTCAAGCTGAACAAAATTTAGAGTTAAAAATGCTTCGTCTTAAAATTTTTGCTAAAGAGGAGTTGGGCTGGTCCTAGCCGGCGCGACCTAGTGTGAGTCGAGTTGCTCGTTTTGGCAACTATATTAAAATTATTGTGTTTTAATTTTTTAAACCTGCCCAAATAAATAACTTAAATTTTTTTTTCTTTAATATAGAATCATTTGAATGCCTTGTTAACCAACACAATTGGCCTAGTGATTTAATCTATCCTGATATACAGGGGGTCGACCCGATGCTCTCATGTTCAATTCTCACAGTAGACAAATTCGATGTTAGTCCGTGTAAAATTTGATCATATGTACGAACAGAGAATATTAGTCTTTCGATGTTTGGTCACAAAAATCTTATGTACATTAGTTTAGTCATACTCATATAAGTAGGTCAGCGTATAATTGGCAAGATTTTCTCTTATGTGGCCCATCACAATGTCAAATAGCACCCAAAACAACAACAGATATCGACTTAGTTAGACCTAAATATTTTTCATGTCTGTTGGAAATTTGATTTGATAGAATAACATCATAGCTCTACTTTGAGAAGTCAGTTTTCTTTACCTACTAATTTGAAAACCTAGGAGAGTGTCCTTTTTTCCCTTAGATTTTTTTTTATATATATTATATATACATATACATAGAGTCACTTTGTGGAGAAAATCAAGCTCCTTCCTCACCTCATCTATCTGCATTTACAAGATTTTCTACAAATTTATCTCAGCATGGTTGATTTTAACAGCTTGCAATGACCGCCAAGCCCATCAATAACATAATTAGAAGAATATATTTTGATAATATAAATTTCGCGTTATCATATATTAATGAATTTAATTTAATAACCAACACCGTGTCCCAGTGACTTAATCTACCCCGGGACACGGGGGTCGACCTAATGATCTTGAGTTTGATTTCTGCAGTGGACAAACCTGGTGTTGGCCAGTGAAAAATTTAATCATAAACACGAGTGGAGATTAGTCTTTCGTTGAAAGCATTGGAATAGTCAGTGAGTAGCCATCGATGATCGAACAAAACGAATACTAATGAATTTAATTTCTGTGTAACACAAGGCAGTTATTTGGCCAATGATGAAGATTCATTAAAGGAAAATCTATTGAATGTTATGACTTATGAACTGCGATTAGCTCCGTTGATCGAGCCATGGTGTGTGGCCCAGTTCAATTAGTTGGGCTGAATTCGGGGAGGCCCAATAGGATTGGGACGTGGCCCAGTTCGATCATGATACTCAAGATTAAAAGATATTACCATTGGATGTATGTTTCAAATATTTTTATACTAGTTGGACCAAAAAAAAAATATTTTTATACTAGTAGTATATTTAAATTAAGTTTATTGATAAAAATAATTGATGTCCATAAACAGCATAAAATAACTTACGAACAAACATTCAATTCTTAATACAACTCATTAAAGAAACACTTAGTTAAATTATTTATTAAATTGTCTCGAAGCCTAGTGGTAAAACACAAGTAAAAGCGCTCTGAGTAAGAATTTAATTTGACCCGCAACACTCCACTTCCCCTATCTCATCCCCACTTCCGGCCGTTTGTAAAAAAAGAAAACAAAAAAAAACTGTGCACTAAATTTATAAATAAAATTGAATAAAACTATTTATTAAATTATATCATAACTGACTAGAGACATTACTGTGAAACAAGAGTGTGGGATATCCCATCATAGACCCTAAAAAAATCTAAAAAAAGCATAGCTCATCTATTTTCTATTAACTCTTCTTTTTTTTTTTTATATAATATTTTCTATCTCTTAAGTAAAAGGCCATGACATGATTTTATTTAATACTAATACTAATATTCACTTTGACACCTAAGTGGCCTAGACATGAGTCTCCATAACTTCCCATTTGACAATTGAAATCTTTGCAAAGAATTGTTTGATGCATCTCCCGCACATATCTTTTCTTTAGGCATCCTAATTTCATTGGTCAGCTTCTCTGCTTCATTTTGAGTATTAATTACATAATCAAAGCAAATGTATCTACCATAAGCATTGCCTCCATTCATTTCCTTGTACACACATGCATGAGCTTCAGCCACTTTCTTTACATCAACTGTTGCTAGCAAACCATTAGAATACATCTCTTTTGCTCCTGCATTTGCATTTTTAAAATATTTAGATTCTAATCTAGTCGCATTTCAGTGCTAAATTAATGACAAAATTAGTGATGGAAAAACTGAAATCTGTTGCTAATTTTGGCGTCACAAAATTTATTGAGGAATTACGACTTTGGTTACATCATAGTACCTTTGAGATAAGCAATTGTTGCTGTTGGATTCCTATGACAAAATTCAGGACCTGTGATGAGAGCTGGACAGATTGTAGTGAGCTTTAAACCCTTTTCATTAGCAATTCTCCAAGCAGCTTTCTCTGCCCTCATCTTCCCTAATGCATACCATAGCTGCCATATATTTAATAGAAAGAGTTAGGTCATAAAATATATTTGATTTGATATCACCTATTCACCTATGTTGTATAGGATTATGCGCCGAGAGTGTAAAATATTTTTACACAATCATCCTACCAGGTTTCACCTTGATGCTAATTTGTTAAAATTATTTGTATCCCTAGAAACACCTACAATGGTGTGATCTGATAGGATGAATGTGTAAAAAAGTTTTACACCGTCAATGTAAAGTCTTTAAACCCTGAGAGTGTAAAACATTTTTACACAATCATCCTATCAGATTTCACCATGATACCAATTTACTAAAATACTTTGTATGCTTAAAAACAACTAACATGGTATGATTTGATTGGATGAATGTGTAAAAAAGTTGTACACTGTCGGTGTAAAGTCTTGAAATCCTGAAATAAGCAAGGTGGGATTGTTGTGCAAAATTACCTTTTTGTCTATGCAGAGTGACTCAGTGCTCCAAGAGCCATGGTTAACAACAGAAGAGAGGTCTAAATTTGCATTTTGTTGCCACACACAAGCAGCTAGTGATGATGTGAGCACACATTTCTTAATGGAAGGTGTTCTTGCACATGCTTCCATCACATTCTCTGTTACACTCACTTCAATCTCAGCCATGGATTTCTAAATATCATACAAAAGTAATTTATTAAATATTATATTACACATATATATTGACAAATAGTAACACTTTTTTTAGATATTGGTCATGTCATGATTACAAGAAACACACCATGTTGAACTAGAGACAACAACTGTGTAAGATATTTAATCTTAATTTTTTGCAATATCATTCAAGAATGGTAATGTGGGTAAGTAGGGTACACAAAATGAATGAGAGAGAGAGAGAGAGAGAGAGAGAGAGAGAGAGAGAGAGAGAGAGAGAGAGAGAGAGAGAGAGAGAGAGAGAGAGAGAGAGAGAGAGAGACTAATATATGAATAAAGACACAGAAAGAAAAAGAAAGAAAGAAAGAGACTGACAGTGTAACCAGAAAGGCCAGCAGGGTCGGTAAATGCAGAGGTGTGAAAAACACCACGACATCCTTCAAATGCTTTTTCCAAACTTTCAACATCACTTAGCTTTGCAATTACTATCTCCAAATCTCCATTTCTTTCCATTTCCCTCACTTTCTCTATCTCCTCTGCACATAATTATTAATTTCCATTAATATGTTAATTAACATAACCACCAACTTTAATATTAAATTTCGTACAGGTAAACATATATAATGACAATTAACAACATGCACTTAATTAGCCAGCCTCATATTGATTTTGCATAATTCCTAGTAATTGTTGAGTATTGAATATAAGCTACTATTTTTCTATGCTCGTCGCCCCAAAATTCTTTATAAGTGGATCAGACCTAAAGCAAATTTTTAGTTGAAGTTTTTTTTTTAAGAAGTTTTAGGTTTAATTTTTTTTGTCGCTATATGAATCCACAAACCACAATTTTTAAATGTTTAAATTAATTTATTTTGAATGTTTTTTCCGCACTAGTGTGACAAATATTTTTTGTTGGTAGACTTAAAGCTAGAATCTTAGTAGTCTTTCCTTTAGGCCGCCCTGGTTTGTATATTTTGATGAACCGGTGAATTATGATCAAATGTGTGTGTAAGACTAATTCACAATCTCAAAGTTTATTTTAAATCAACAATTTAAATTATTCACATTAATAATTAATCATCTTCTGTATGTTTTTGTTTATATTTGTTATTTTAATATAATAGCTAGGGCTGTAAAAATAATAAGATTTATGTAGTTATTATAGAGAAAAAGAAAGCCGGAAAAATTATATTAATTAAGGTGTAAAAATAATATCATGAATGCATTAAATATATAATCTATAAAATTCAAATAGTAGTTGTGGTCACATGTGAGCCTTTCTTTCGTGTCCTGTTATACCAATAGTATATATTTTTTTTATTAAAAAATATTATCTTGATACACTGATCACTTCCAGCAGCATGGCACTCTTTTGGTGTTAGTGAACATGCAATAAACAACAACAAATATAAAGATATTATAGGAGTAAAATAAATCAAGATCATTCAACATAGAATTTATGTGAATATGATCATATAAGCCGGCTATTTTTTTAGTATACATCACAAGGAAGGAAGAGACTGTTTCCTTATTCAAAATTGTACACTTTGAATAATGACATGTCATAATAAATAAAAACAAATATGGCAATTTCCATATTATAATATAGATTTGATTTATATTCACAAACGTTGTATGAGTTTTTTACAATGTCTTGCAATCACAAAACGACACGTTATAATTACTTAATAGTCACTTAACGGTGTAAAAAAACAACCACCAATCAAAATTGGTTCAAGTAGTAACTGGGCTCAGATTTTACCCTAAAATCTCTAATTCGTATATTTGGTATGACAAAAACATAGTTAGGAGGAGAGAACCACACAGACCAATAAAATCGGGCATATACATGACTTATCAGTTAACAAAGCCAGTGAATAATATATTATTTATTTATACACCAATAACACGATAAAAAAAACATGGACACGAAGTTGCCGGCAATACACAATTTTATAACCCCACATATATGCCAATTGGAAAGTACCAAAAGGACCAAATTAATATACACGTTACTATCACATGTGCTGCCTCAAAATATTCATTTGACTATTAATAATTTAATAGACACAAAATTTTAACTAAACATAGTTCATCAATTACATCACGTAGGGGCCTGGAAAATTTAGGAAGACAATGACAGAAAGAAAAAAGATAATATGCAAATTTTTTATTAATTTGTCAGTAAATTTTAGAGTAATAGATAAAAATAATAACAAGAAAAGAAAAAAGAAAATGGTCAAAATTGTGTCAACATATTTTACAATCTAAAAAGAAATGGTCAATTTGAACAAAAAAAGAAAACAAAGAGTGTGAAAAAAATTAAAAATTGTAATCTTTAAGAATCTTTGTCTCAAATGTAACAAACGATTTTTGGACAAGTAAATGTAACAAACGACTTTGCTACCAACTTCTACTTTTTATTTATTTATTTATTTATTTACATGTGTTGCACATTCATTCTTCCTACAATCCCACTTCCTTCCTCACACCTACCATGAAAAAAATATATCTTTTTTTTTTAAACCAATCTATCTTCCACGGTGATCGTGGAGATTAATCCTTCGAGGTATCTGAGATCCATTTAAGGGGTTGACCTCTTCCAAAAAATGTTTTTCTATACGCACCAACCAGAAATCGAACCCAAAACCAAATGATTAAGGGACCCAAGTATCTATCACTTGTGCACATCATGTTGGTAAAATATATCTTGGTTTACTCCACACAAAAACAGTTTAAAAAAATGTATAAATAGTAATTTTAACTCGTGTAATACATTCTCACTATATTATCTAAATATGTCGAAATTATAAAAACATTATCACTTATATTTTTTTTAGTAATTTGTGGGATTAAACCGATTCACGAAGCGTACCTCAGTTGGTAAAAAGCTTCACCTACATCTAAAGGGTAGTGAATCATAGAGGGAAAAAATGGAGAACATTAAGTGACTATATATAGTATCATCTTCTCACAAGTTGAGAACCAAAATGGTTAGTTACCTAATTAGTTACACTAAAATAAAGTAAAAAAAAAACAGAGAAAACAGAGAGAGAGAGGAGGAACTGGGAAGAACATGGTGAATAAATAAAAGCTTAAACAAGCAAAGAATCTAAACTAAAACAAACACAAAACTAGTTTGTTTGGGAAAATTAAGGAAACTAAGCAACATACCTGGATTGTCAACGATGATTCTAACTGAATAACCCAAGAGCAAAAGATGGTTGACCAAAGCAAGACCCAAATATGAAACACCACTAGTAACACAAACCAAGTTTCTTCCTTCATCTTCATCATCAAAAGAACAAAAAGGGATGTTTTTTCCTAACCCCTCATCGTCTTTTCTCCGGTGAATACCGGCTGCCGCCACAAGATTCCGGTGATAGAGCTCAATCTCTGTCCTCTTATTCTCCCATCTGTGCACAACACCCATTTTTAAACACCAAAAATTTAAGGATGTTGTGTTGTGAATTAATTGTGATAACTAAGAATATGGAAATAATGAATATATAAAAGTGATTATGTGGCTTTTGGGTGTGGTTTAGTTTAGGGGCTTATGAACTTAGAGCAACTTCTTTTATAATGTTCTAATTTGGTATGGACTTCTTCTATATGGTTGAAAGGGGGGATGTGGATTTATTTATATATAAAAAATAAAAAATATAAAATAAAATATAGATATAGATGACTAAGGTTGGTGTGCTTCATATGAGTCAAGTGAACTGTTCATTTCAATGTCAAAGTCCAGCTTGGCGGGTTATTATATAATGGAAACGGCAAAAAAAAATAATTATACTAATTGATTGGACTCAATTACGAGTACGTAGCATTAATTCCTAGAAAATAAATATTAAGTTGCTTTTCGCAGAGGGAATATTTTTTTTTATTTAGGAAGACAAATAAACATCACACACATACTCCCTCTGGTGGCCAGATACATCAATTATTCAGTAAATTTAAAAAGTGATTTTTGTTGCTTAAAAACGAGTTCAGAGGGAATACTATGGACCCGTTTGGATAGAGCTTATTTTGAGCTTATGAAAAATAACTTATAGAGGTAAATATGTTTTTCTGTCAATTCATAAGTCCTTACTAACAAAAGTTATATCTTCATAAGTTGTTTTTCCATAAGTCTTTAATTACTACTTTGACAAGCTTATGAATAATACATAAAACTTATTTATTTGCATTAGTTATTTTGCATAAGCTCAAAATAAGCTCTATCCAAACAGGCCCTATATATCACATGGTCGCACGCGGTTTGACTCGGGAGTCGACATCTCCATATCACTGAAATTACCAATATGCAATCAGCAGTGAGGGATTTTGTATAGGAAATATTAAAGAACAATATTATTATTTATGGTTAAATATGTTACTTATTTCGATAAAACTTACAAATTTTATTATTTGTTCCTACAACAACTTTCTATTAATTTTTTATCCCTGTAAATTTTTTCATTTTAGTTTATTTTTATTTTGGTCTCCAACTTTCTTAGTTTGGTGATTTTCATCCCAATATTATATTTGTGGCGTATTTGGTAAAAAAAAAATTTCTCATTTGCCGCTAGCGCATTTGATTCATATTTTTTTTTATTGCACTTCATGTCTCCAAAAGTTGTGGATTTTTGCACTATTAGTCTTTCACTTTTTCAAAATTCAAGATTTTTGAGGACTAACAATATAAAAGAAATCCATGATTTTGAGAGACCAAAAATGCGGTTACAAAGTATGGAGACTAAAATCTCAATATTAATAAAATTGGAGGACAAAAATCGCGATACAAAAAAGGTTGGCAATTCAAATTTAGTCCCTACTCTTCGAATGATGCAGCAATGCTGAGTCTATAAAACAATATTAATTTAGGGTTTAAATACACACAAAAAATTGTTATATTTGCATAGACTTATAAAAATATATTTAAACCTTAAATTAATGTAATGTTATAGACTCAACACCGTCACATTAATAAAAAACCATTTGTTGAACCTGATTTGATAAAAGTTTCCTTCACAACTCTAGATAAACAGCCCATAGTATATTAACTAATCTTGTAGCAAGCAAAGTAGTATTGTAAAAGCTATATTGTTTGTATAAATTGAAAGAGTCGTGTCCAGTATCTAGGACCCTGGCTTAGGGTGGTCAGACTAATTTAATAACCAAATAAAATTTTATATAACTGTAAATAAAAATAAAGACATAATTGCATAATTGTTCAAATCATAAAGCTAGTCAAAAAAACACTTACATATTTATAATTGTCCCCTACGTGACTTCATATGTTAAAATCGTTGAATGATCAACTCAATATCAACATCCATGAACACTTCTTTCTCAATATAAGTAACTAAACTATCATTCATCCATTCATCACCCATTTGATTACGCAACCTAGTCTTCTCAATCTTCATAGCAGAAAAGGCTCTTTCAACGGTTGTTGTGGCTACAGGCAAAATAATTGCTAACTTCAATAGAAGATAAATGCGTGGATAAACAATATGTCTTCCATTTTCAACCAACTTCTCTGATAGATCACCAATTCCTTTCAAAGATGCAAATTCAACATTCCTACGCATATCAATGACGTAACTCCCAAGTTCATTTTCAAGGAATTCCAAATGAGTTGTAGAGAATTCATGTGGATAAAACTTTGCAAGTTCAACAAGTTTTTTCTTATCAAACCGAGAGAACAAGTTGATTGGACTAAGACAAGCCATACAAATTAGCAACTGAGAATTTGTTTCAGAAAAATGATCGTTTAGTTCTTGAAGCTGCATGTCCAATACAGTATAAAATATTCTAACACGATAGTGATGCAGTGATGCTCTATTGTGACAGCTTGAGAATTGCTTCCACGTCATGATTTTCCCTCATAAAATATATCTACCATATTAGGAATGTCAATGTCATGTTTATTGCAAAATAAAGTTACCTCGTGCAACAAGGACTCCCATCCATTATCCCTCATGGTTTGTAACCGCTCCTTTAAGACTAGTTTCTTGATTCAAGCCTTGCCCACTAGTAATTTCTCCTTTTTCCAACGCCTCCATGACATTCATAAATTGTCTCTCACGAAGCATGTCAAGTCTTTTGCAAGAGCCTCCAACAACATTTATCAAAGAAGACACACAATTAAAAAGACCGGCAACTCGAATGTGATTTTTTGACAATGCAACTAATGTAAGTTGTAGTTGATGAGCAAAACAATGCACATAAAATGCGGATGAATTGTCTCTTAAGATCAAACTTTTGAGACCATTAAGTTCTCTTCGCATGTTGCTAGCACCATCATAACCTTGTCCACGAATTCTTGATGTAGTAAGCCCATGTTTGCAAAGCAATTCTTCTACTCCCATTTTTAATGCTAATGCTGTAGTAAACACGTGTTCTCAGTTGCAGTAAACGCGTGTTGTGTTTGTGAGGGAGAGTGCTAGTTTTTGGAGTTTTGGGTTGGGCTAAATGAGTTTTGCTGTTTTGGGATTAATGAGTGGTGCAAATAGTAGAGACTAGGTTGGGGAGGATGTGCAAAATAAAAAATATAGGGTCAAAAAAAATTATAATAGGGGTATCGGTGAGATTTTTAAAAGTGGAGGGTGTGCAGCTGTAAATCCGCCACTGGTCGTGTCTATACTTGATACATGGTAAAATATTAAATAATCTTTTTATATAAAATAAGGGAGAAATATTAAATATGAATGGACAAATTTTAGAGATAATCTGGTCTGAGAGTTGGGCAATGGAGAAGACATAAGATTCTTGTGAAGGCGAATTGTGGGGTGTGTATGATGGCCTTGCAATCACTTGGGGTAAGGGCTACAGGAGAATTATGGTGGAGATCGATTCTTAGTTGGTCGTTTTTTTATAGGTAATGTTAGTGGGGGAGAGGGAATGTTAGTTTCCCGGGTTTGAACCCAGGACCTCTTGCTTCCACTCATTTGGTGAACTCCACTATAGACTGTAATATCTTTAATTCGGTACCAACCTTCATTGCTCAGGCCTTCAACTCCGGGAGAGTTGGGTCTTTTGGGTTGGGTGTTTAGTTGTTTCCGGGGGGGCCTAGGCCCTCTATTCTCTCAAAAAAGAAAAATTGATTGATCACTTGATAATTTTATTTCAACAATTTTTCTGGCCAACCAGACTCATCTTAAATAGATCCGATTTCAACTTGACCGACATAACATTGAGTGTGTTTGAGTGTAAGCTAATAAAGATTTAGGGAATTGGTCTGATCAAAATTTAAGGTTAAGTTAGAGGGATATATAATCCATCTCACTCCTACATGTTGTGACTTTCTTATAATTGGGTTTGAGTACCCCTTGTACTCTTTTACAAAATTAAAAAAAATATATTTTCATTAAAAAGTAATAAACTATTGTCAAAAAATTAAAAAGTAATAATCTAAATTTTGATATATAAAAGTAATATTATGAGTTTTCTTTTGAATGGAGAAATTTTAAGATAAGGGAATGACGCTCTAGTCTATGATAGGGAAAAACTTTGAGACTTGTTAAACACTTACAAAAGAAATTACATTTACGTTATTCCAAAAAGATTAGTTGGGTTTTAATCTGAAACCTTCAAATATAAATCTTCTCATACTCCAACTCCGCCACCAATATTGGAGTTTAATATTATGATTTTTTTGTGGATGGAATGATGGCTTGAGTTTGTGATTCTTGTGAAACACATGGTCACTCACCGACCACGTACTTGAGTACGTTTTTGCAATGTAAACACACAAAACTCTATAATTACTTTTTGAATCCATCAACAAATATGTACGTACGCGTCCCACGGCAATTCCATGCACTCTTCAGCCTTTCAAATAACTAGCGCTTGTGCACCCCTTCTCTTACAACCGCAACAACTTCAGTTAATGTGAAATTTCTGTCTTGTTAAAATTTGTTTTTAAAATTACAATACGAAAAAGTCTTATTTGTTGATCATTTGAATGCTAAAGTATCCCAAAACACGCTGCTTAAAATCACACTTTATATATTTGTCACGATGCTTTTTTTTACCAAATCGGTTATTGAAGAATAAACTTTGAGTATTTTAATAGTTAAGTTTTTTTTTTCGAACACTAAAATACTCCAAAACACGCTGGTTATTGAGGCACAAATTTTGCATATTTGAATAGTTGGTTTTTTTTTGCAAACACAGAAGCATCCGAAACCACACTACTTAACATCGCACTTTACATATTTTGTTATGAAATTATTTTTATTCACCGAATTGGTTACTGAGGAGCAAAATTTGCGTATTTGAACGGTTAAGCATTGCACTTTACGTACTTTATTACAAAATTACTATATATTTTATTTTAACAAATTGGTTACTGAGAAACACACTTTGCGTATTTGATCAATTAATTCATTTTTTTCAGATTTTAAAGCATCTCAAAACACGCCGTCTAACAACGCACTTTAGATAAAAGTATGAAAAAAAAGGAAGGATGAGGAATTAAAAAGGGAGAAGAGGGATTAAAAAAACGAGGGGGTGGCGTGGGGGGAGGGGAGGGGTGAGTGGGGGGGTGTAGGGGTAGGGCGAGGGGGGAGGGGTGGGGGTAGGGGGCTTGGCGCCAAAACCAGTGGGAGGGGCCCACTGGGGACTAGCCAATATTTATATTTTTAAGATATTTTTTTATCCCGTAAAGGGAAATAGAAGAAGTTGATAATAATACTAAAAAATTGATTTAATGGAGTATGATAAGATTTATATTTCATTGATCGCAAATTAAAGTTTGGAGTGTCATTTACTCGACCTAAAATTTTACTCACAAAAAAGGAGTTGACAATCAAATGTCAAATGGAGTTGGGGTACCCTTGTATATGTAAGGGTTGAGGTATCCTTTTAATCCGAGTAATATAATATTTTGTTTATAAAAAAATGACAAATGGAGCTGCCGCATATAATTTTGACCAGTTTGGCAATTGGCACTTTAAGCTGTTAATAATGTGACAATATGTACTGATTAGAGTATGAATTATATTAACTATACTATATAATAACCAAAAGCCATGGTAAGTGGACTTTAACTAAAAAAAAATTAAGCATTGCTCTCTTCCTCTCGTCATTGGGTTTGGAATAAATAATTATGAGTGTTTGTTCAACGAGTTTTCACCTTTAGTTGGACTCGGTTTCAAAGACTCAAAAAGTATACTGGCGTGTGCACCCGTGCGTCACGGGACAACAATTTCAGTTAATGCAAAGCTTCTGTCTTGTTAAAATTTATTTTTAAAATTGCAATACGAAAAAGTCTTATTTGTTGATCATTTGAATGTTAAAGTATCCCAAAACACGCTGCTTAAAATCACACTTTATATATTTGTCACGATATTATTATTATTATTATTATTATTATTATTATTATTATTATTATTATTATTATTATTATTATTATTTTTACCAAATTAGTTATTGAGGAATGAACTTTGAGTATTTTAACGGTTAAGTTTTTTTCAAACACTAAAATACTCCAAAACACGTTGGTTATTGAGGCACAGATTTTGCATATTTGAATAATTGATTTTTTTTTTGCAAACACAAAAGCATTCGAAACCACACTACTTAACATCGTACTTTACATATTTTGTTATAAATTTATTTTTATTCACCGAATTGGTTACCGAGGAATAAAATTTGTGTATTTGAACAGTTAAGCATTGCACTTTACGTACTTTCTTACGAAATTACTATTTTATTTCAACAAATCGGTTACTGAGAAACACACTTTGCGTATTTGAACAATTAATTTTTTTTTCAGACACTAAAGTATCTCAAAACACGTTTTCTAACATCGCACTTTAAATAAAAGTATGAAAAAAAAAAAGAGGAACGAGAGATTAAAAAGGGGGAGGACGGATTAAACAGAGAAAAAAAAAGAGGGTGTGGGGGGATTGGGGTGCTCGGCGCCAAAACCAGTGCCACCGGAGACTTCTCAAGGTTTATTATATTCTTAAGATTCTTAAGATATAAGCTTGCAATGTGGAAAGAATCTTAAAAGATTTCATACCTTCATTCTTCTTTTTGACAGGGGGGATACCATCGTTTTGTTAGGTCAAATTATATTTTTAATTGTTTATGTTTTGTTTTATGTGTTGTTGGTTGGTCCCTTACATATTATTTGTTGACCCAAATAAAAAGTCTCCTTTCTATTATATTACTTGCATGAGTCTTAGTTATTTTAAATAATATATTAAAAAAATACAAAGATGTAGAAAAACACCGTGTTTTACCTATTTTGTCACGAATTTTATTTCTTTCACCAAATAGGTTATTAAATAATGAACATTACGTATATGAATATTTAACATTTTTTTCAACTCTAAATTACCTCAAAACACACCGCTCGGCGTCACACTATATGTTTGTTGCCACGAAATTAATTTTTTCTCAAGAAACCGGTTATTGAGTAACTAACTTCGTGTATCTGAACAGGTAAAAAAAATTTGGTACTCTAAATTACCCCCAAAACACACTGGTTAATATCGCATTTTACGTATTTGACATAGAATTAATTTTTTTCCATCATTCTCGCAATTGAAGAATGAAGATCACGTATTTAAACATCTAAAATTTTTTCCCGACTCTAAGTACCTCAAAACACACTGCTTAATAACGCTTTTACTTATTTCGTCACAAAATCGGTTATTGAAGAACGAATTTTCCGCGTTTGAACGGTTAAATTTTTTTCTTAACTCTAAAGTACCTTGAAACTCACTGCTTAAAATATGAAAAGGGCAAAAAGGGCACGAGTTTTGACTATGTGTTGTACGTGAAATATCCACCCTCATGCTTTTATCAAAATTCCAAAATTGCTACCAACTTTTTTAACATTATTTGCACGAGATCTGCACTAATGTTTTGATCAAAATTGCAATACTGTCACCAACTTTTTTGTCTTTATTTGGCCAAGGTTTGTCATCATGTTTTTATCAAAATTGCAAAATTGTTACCAACTTTTTTTATCTTTATTTGGGCGAGATCTACTCTAATTATTTTACCATAATTACAAAACTGTCATCAACTTTTTTGTCTTTATTTGGGTGAGATCTGCCCTCATGCTTTTAACATAATTGTGAAATTGCCACCAATTTTTTGTTTTTATTTGAGCGTATTATACGGATGCGTATAATACGTATATATTTTCAAGGCTAAATAGCACATTTGGTCCTTTATCTTTGCTCCAGATTTCACTTTGGTCCTTTATCTTTTTTTTGGTCCGTTTTGGTCCCTCATGTTTCGTTTTTGTTTCATTTTGATCCCTCACGTCAGTTTTGACTAACGGACGCCACGCTGGCAGTTAACTGCTGACGTGGCGTCCTCAATTCATTAAATGACGTGGCAGGTATAGGTGACAGTCATTTCCACATCAGCAAATTCATTTTTTAATTACTTAAAAACATTAAAACATTAAAACAATTAAAATATTTAAACCCAGATTTCTATTCATTGAACCTGTTCCTCTTCATCACCATGTTCCTATTCATTGAACTTATTCCTCTTCATCTTCATCAACATGAACGAATTTCTCTCTTCTCACTCTTCGTTGCCTTTCTTTTTCTCTTCGTTTTCTCTCTTCTCACTCTTCGCTGCCTTTCTTTTCCTCTTCGTTCCTCTTCTTCGTTTCTCTGCCTCTTCGTTCCTCTTCTTCAGATTTCGTTTTTCAGCAAAACGAAACCCAGCAAAACGAAACTTAGCAAATCTGGGTTTTCGTTTTCGTTTTGAATCGTTTTGTATTATATTCATTTTAAGTTTTAAACTTCAGATCTGAATCGTTTAAAGTTTTAAGATCTGAATCTTTTTCTTCAAAACGAATCTGAGATTCAAAAATCCCATCGTTCTTCAAAACGAATCTGAGTTCAAAACCCATCGTTCTTCTTGGGTTGTCAAAAAACCAATCGTAGTTGGAGACGGTAAAGAAGAAGAGAAAGGGGAAAAAATGGGAAGAAGGAAATGTTGATTTTGATGATTTTGTTAATTTGTTGATTTTTGTTCTGAGAAGAGAAACATTAAAAAATGGGAAGAAGGAAATGGAGATTCTGAGGTTGGAGACCATGTTCCTATTCATTGAACCTTTGATGATTTTGTTAATTTGTTAATTTAATTTTTGTTAATTTGTTAATTTAATTAAATAATATATTTTTTGCCACCTCATTTAATGAAAATGGATGCCACGTCAGCAGTTAACTGCCAACGTGGCGTTCGTTAACAAAAACTAACGTCAGGGACCAAAATGAAACGAAAATGAAACATGAGGGACCAAAACGGACCAAAAAAAAGATAAAGGACCAAAGTGAAATCTGGAGCAAAGATAAAGGACCAAAAGTGCTATTCAGCCTATTTTCAACCAATGTTGTTGTATTTTGGAGCCAAAATTGTTGGGTTACCCCGCCCCCCCCACCCCACCCCACCTTAATAAGAAGATATTAATTATTTATGTACGGATTTGAGTACCCCTAATATTCTTCTTAATAAAATATTTTGGCTTACCCAAAAATATATTATTATATCTAAGAATATAAATCCATGGGTAGTCTCCAAGTGGGTCCTACACATAATTTTGGCTCCAAACTTCCCACTTTCCCTCCAAACTCCCCCCCTCCCCCCCACCCCCTACCCCCCCACCCCCTACCCCCTCCCCCCTTTTTTTTTCTTCTTATTTTTTATATTTTCATTTTTTTAAGAATACATTTAAATTTAAGAAAAAAAATTAGATCTATAAATAGATGAAGTTTGTTCCTCAATAATCAAATTGGTGAAAAATGAAAATTAATTTCCTGATAAATTATGTAAAGTGTGATGCTAGCCACTCTGTTTTAAGGTAATTTAGAGTCTAAAAAAAATTAGTTGTTCAAAGGAAATAGTAATACAAAACAGTGTGTTTTGGGGTTCTTAAGTAGACTGTGATACATTTGACGGGAACGAGAGCGTTAACTGTCTCCCGAGATAGTAGCATTTGGTGTTGTTGAACAGAATTGAACTAAGAGAGAGTTGCGCAAACCTCACCTCACCTCACCTAAGCAAGATCGTTGCACATCCAATGACAGTGGCGCCTGGTTCAGATTGATGCGCCGTTGGAGTTGTTGTCGTCGTTTTCCTGGATCAAATGGACCAGTGCGAGGTTACTGTTAATGGCGGCGGCGTATACTTACGCACCTTCACTGTGTCGTCATCATCGAACACCCATCGCTGCACTTCGTCGTAGAGAAAGATATTATTTTGTTGATTGAGAGAAAGAGGAGAGCAAATCGGTATGAATTCATGGCTGCATGTAATTCTCCAGAAAGAAAGACAAACCAGATGAATCTGACCGGAGACTTGAATTGCAATTTCTAAATATCATAACTTCTTTAAATTATAAAAAGGCACCAGTTTTAAATTAATGTAACTGGAAATGGCAGGTTGTCTTACTAAAATCTCAGCCTTTCATGAAAATTTGTATCATATCCAACGGTCAAAAATAATGTTTCACCGGTGAAACATTTGGTTTGCTATTTCACCCTAGAACGACCCATAATTTAAATTTAAGAAAAAAAATTATATCTATAAATAGATGAAGTTTGTTCCTCAATAATCAGATTGGTGAAAAATGAAAATTAATTTCCCGATAAATTATGTAAAGTGTGATGCTAGCCAATGTGTTTTAAGGTAATTTAGAGACTAAAAAAAATTAGTTGTTCAAAGGAAATAGTAATGCAAAACAGTGTGTTTTGGGGTTCTTAAGCGGTTGGAAAAAATTAACTGTTCAAATATGCAGAGTTTGTTCCTTAGTAACCTGTTTGTTGAAAAAAAGAACTTTTATGTAATGTGATAATGACTTACTTGATTATCATTTGTTGTCTATATTTTAATGGAGCAATTTCATTTCTCTCAGTAACTACTTTCTTTGCATTCTATACAACATTCGTAATTTTATATTTTAAGGGTACTTTATGGTTCACTAGAAATTTTAACTGTTTAAATAGCGGAAATTGATTCATCCGTAATCAGATTAGTGAAAATGAAAATTAATTTCGCAACAAATATGTTCTACCTTATAGTTTTCTCTTATTGGCTAAACATAACTTAGTTGTTAAAATATGACTTCAATTACTATTAATATAATTTTGGTCTTATAATGCTTCAGTAGACCCTAAAGCTTTGGCCCCGTGCATCGCACGCGGCGCTAATTATTTTATTTATTCTAAACTGGCTACGTATGTTGTGCGCATAGGGGAGTATAATTACACCTCTTGAAAACAAAAAAAAAAATTCACTTATATTTTACATGATTTTATTTTGACCTCCCTAGATTTGAAATTTTGCACTTAAGTAACTCATCTCTTAAGTATTAGTTGTCGTTCTATAAGCATGTATTACAGTAAAACTAAATTTTATTAGAGGTCTATGAGTCTTGCGTAATTTGTGAGTCACACCCCTACACAATAAGAACTTACTATCCCAGCGGTTAGACCTACATTATTTTCCATAAACTTAAATACGCTTTTAGTCTTTGGATATATAAGATCATTTAAATTTAGTCCCTTCAAATTCTAACATGGTATCGGATAAACTATCAGATCCACTATAAAGCCAATTGCGAGTCATTTTCTCGGATGTAACCAAAAAAAAGTCACTTGAGTCACACTACAGTTGTATAGTATGAGCGTGAGGGAGGGTGTTTGAGAGTCTCACATCAGATGTATTAGCTTGGAAACACATTTAAAATAGGAGACATCGCTCATTTTTTTGTCAATAACTTCATGCAAATATGATATTTTTCTTTTTCGTGCATAAATATGTTTTCGCTTCTAATGTTCGTCGATGGTGCGCCCTAAGGCGAGGAGTGAGTGCCCTTTTTTACTCTCACATCTATTATTTTTCCATGTTCTCTAATCGTAGTCATTCCTTAATTTAAATTAATGTTCACCAAGACAGCTTATCAACACAATTTAACATAATCTTGGTTGACCACCACCGTTGACCTAGTGACTTAATCTACCCTTATACACAGAGGGTCAACCCGGTGCTTCCCGGGTTCGATTCCCACAATTGACAAACTCGGTGTTGGCCAAAATTTGATCCTAAACACGAGCAGAGATTAGTCTTTTGTTGAAAGTGTTAGGAACACGATATTACCTTATTTTTGGTAAAATAATAATAATTAAAAATAAGAAAAAAGGCAATCTATGGAACACGATATTACCTTATTTTTGGTAACACCGAGTGTGATGTCTATGGAACACGATATTAGCAATCTATGGAACACGATATTACCTTATTTTTGGTAAAATAATAATAATTAAAAATAAGAAAAAAGGCAATCTATATTTACATTCTAAGGGTGTGATGTCATCATCCATGTGGGTCCTCCCCCCATTTTGGCACCAAACCTCCAACCCACCCCCTTCCCCCTCTTTTTTTTCGTTTTTAATATTTTCATTTTTTAAGAATACATTTAAATTTAAGAAAAAAAATAGATCTATAAATAGGTGAAGTTTGTTGTGTGAGATCTTATGTAATGTGATAATATGTTAAACTAAAGTTATTTGATTATCATTTTTTGTCTATATTTTAATGAATCAATTTCATTTGTGTGCTGCTTTTTTAAAAAAAATTAACTTCCATGAACTATTACTTGTGTTTGAATTATAAATTCACGCTAATTTGTGTGCTGCTTTTTAATTTATCCATCAAATTTTAATATCACAACAACTAAGTACTCGTTGAAGCTTTTATCCCATGTATCGCACCGGTCCCGGCGCTACTAATATTGTAATAATATATAGCTGTGGTATGATTGAATGGGGGGAAGTATGAAAATCACGTGGTGTAAAGCTACCACCCTACCCACTGGAATAGTTGCAGTGGCCGAATGAATACGACGTTATGTTTTGTTTTGTTTATATACTCCTATAAAATAGTTTTTGCATTTGACCAAAAAAAATTGTTTTTGTATGAAGATAAAGATAAATATTCTTAGGCATATAAAAAGATATGAAATCAAATATCTACGGATATAATCAATTGGATATTTAATATTACGTAGTGTAAATATCACTAACTAGAGTTAGTATTAGTTAGTATAGTCTAGTTCATTTATTTAATCATAGTTGATGTAACTAATTCTGTTTTAGTTAAACTTATTCAGTTAGATAGTGAACTAACATTCTTTGGTATATAGTTAGCAGAATGTGTAAATGTATTAGTTGAGATGAATAAACAATATGCTTCATTTCGTTTCCTTCCTCTTGTTCTCTCTGAATTATGATCTCAACATGGTATCAGATTGAAACTTCATCTCCTTCATCGCTTCCGTTTCCCTTCTCTGCACTTTCATTCCTTTCTTTTCCTTCGGTTCTTCAATGGGGACTTCGTATACCGATTTCGCTTCGAATCCTTCGAATCCCTACTATATGCATCCAAACGAAAATCCCTCGCTGGTTTTGGTTCAACCTTCACTCGATAACCAGAATTACCAAACCTGGTCTCGCTCTATGAAGGTCGCCTTAATCTCGAAAAACAAAATCAAGTTTGTTGACGGTAGCCTTCCGCCTCCGCCGGTATCTGACTCTCTCTATGAACCTTGGATTCGCTGTAACAGTCTCGTTTTGTCATGGCTTCAACGATCGATCTCGGAGAACATCACTAAATCGCTGCTCTGGTGTGACCGTGCTTCAGAGGTGTGGAAAAGTCTAGAAAAACGCTTTTCACAGGGGGGATATTTTTCGAATTGAAGATCTTCAGGATGAATTGGCTCGTTATCAGCAAGGTAATCTCGATGTCTCCTCCTACTTTACCAAATTAACCACTCTTTGGGAAGAAATTGAGAATTTCAAACCTATACGCGATTGCACATGTGCGATTCCGTGCACCTGTGGTGCGGCTTCTGATCTTCGAAAATTCAAGGAACAAGATCATGTCATCAAGTTTCTCAAAGGATTGAATGAGCAATTTGCTCAAGTTCGCTCCCAAATCATGCTAATTTCACCTCTTCCGATTCTTGATAATGCGTTTTCAATGGTTCTTCAACAAGAAAGGCAATTTGCTCATAATACCATTACTGACTCTACAATTAAAACTCAATCCTCTGTCAATCATGTTTCTCAGACTCCATTATGTGCATTCAACGGCGGTGGTAGAGGCCGTGGTAGAAATTCCTCTTACGGTGGCCGTGGAAATCGTTTGTGCACACACTGTGGCCGCACTAATCACACTATAGACACATGCTTTATCAAGCATGGATATCCTCCAGGTTATCCACATCGCAAACCAGGCTCTGGAAGTGCTTCTGCTTCAACCACCAACTCTGCAGCTAACTGTGTACAGGACTCCAAGACTGCTTCTTCTGCAAATACTACTACTGTTGCATCCACCTCTGCCAGTCCTTCTATTGGTACAATTCAAGAACAATTCCAACAGATTTTACAGCTACTTCAACAGTCAAGCATGCCTGCTACTCTACCATCCTCGGTCAACTCCATTTTTGCCACCACATCATCCTCCCAAAACTCAGTTTCTCCAACCAATTCCGGTAAGTATAAACACTTTTACTATGTAGATGAGTCTGGTAAGCTAAATCATTTTTGGATAGTAGACACCGGTGCTACTGATCACATCACACACACCTTTTCAAACTTCATTTCCACCTATAACATTGCTCCTAAATCCATGACTATGCCTAATGGTGACACTGTCACCACCACTACTGCTGGAACTGTCCTTCTATTTGATTCATTAGTTCTACACAATGTATATTACTTTCCCCCCTTTCATGTAAATATCATCTCCGTCACTACTTTGTTTGATTCCCTTCTATATGATGTGCAATTGCACCCTGATTGTTGCAATATTGTGCAGTTGTTCCACCCGAGGAAGACTGGATTTACAGCTAAGAGGATTGGCAAATTGTACGTGTTAGATACCTCATCATTGGCTTCACATTCCACCCCTGGTACATGTAATGCTTTCATTTCTACACTTTTAGATGCAGATGCAAATAACCCTGCCACTGTTTGGCACTATAGGCTAGGACATCTATCCACACCTATACACAAATGTATTGCAAATCAATTTCCCTTTATTTCATTTGGTACTTGTACAAAACCATGACACATGCCATTATGCAAAGCAACGAAACTTACCTTTTTCACATAGCACTACACATTCTATTGCTATTTTTGATTTGATTCATGCTGATATTTGGGGACCATTTGCTACCCCTTCCATTTCTGGTCATAGATACTTTTTAACCTTAGTTGATGACTATAGCCGGTTTACTTGGATCATCTTTATGAAAAATAAGAGTGAAACCCGTACTCACCTTACAAACTTCATTGCTTACATTGAAACTCAATTCAACAAACACCTAAAATGCCTTCGTAGTGACAATGGACCCGAATTCCTCATGACTAACTACTTTCTCTCCAAAGGCATCATACACCAAAGATCATGTGTAGAAACACCTCAACAAAACGGTATAGTTGAGAGAAAACATCAACATATACTCAATGTTGCTCGTGCCCTATCTTTTCAATCCCATTTCCCTTCAAACCTATGGCACCTATCCATACAACAAGCCATCCACATCATCAATAGACTCCCCACTCCCTTACTCAATTTTTACCTAGCTCACCAGCACCTCAACCAGTAGCTCCTCGCACACTACAAAAAAAAAACGTCATTTGCCACGGACATTAGCGACGGAATACGATTCCCTCGCTAAAACTGACATTAGCGACGAAATTTGCGAGGGAATAAGGGTCTTCGTTTTTTTGAAAATTAGCGACAGACATATGTGCATTAGCGACGAAACAGTCTGTCGCTAATTGTTTGGAGGGAAACTGAAATCAGAACAGCACGGAAACCGAAGCGATTAGCGACGGAAAAACTGGTCCCTCGCTAATGTTTTTGACCGTTCCAGCCTTGGTAAGCGTGAATGGATGAGCGACGGAATAGTCCATCGCAAATTCCGTCGCTAACCCCGATTAAATAGAATCAGATCCCATTTTCCTCTCTCTGTTTCCTCTTCTCTCTCACTCCCTCACTCTTCTCTCACGAACCCCAACCCCACCACATCATTTCCAGCACCACCACACCACGACAACCACACCACCGCCACCACACCACCACAACCAACTGTCGCCGTCGCTCCTCTCTCTCTCCTACGCGACGTCGCTCTCTCTCCTCTCTCTCTCTCTCCTACGCGAACCTCTCTCTCACTGGAGCTCTCCCTTTTCGCCACCACCGGAGCTCGCCCTCCTCACCACCGGAGCTCTACCTTTGGAGGTTTTTTTTTACTGATTTTGATTTTTTTTACCAACTGATTTTGTTTGATATTGTTTTGTTAGGATTTGTAAAATTAATTTTGTGAAATTGTTGTTTGGTAATTTTAGTGAATTTAGTTTTGTGATATTGTAAAATTAATTTTTTATATTGTTTTAGTGAAATTGTGTTTAGGATTAGAAATTGAAATTGGGTAGAAATTGAAATTGTGTTTTAGGTTTTAGGATTAAGTTTAGGATTTATAGAAATTGTGTAGGATAAAAATTTGAAGTTGAAATTGAAATTGTTTGTTGAAATTGAAGAAGTTGTTTTATTGAAATTGAAATTAATAGTGAATTGATTTATGTTTTTTGCTTGAAATTGAAATTAATAGTTGAAATTGAAGTTGATATTGAAGTTGTTGTTGAATTTAATAGTTGAAATTGAAGTTAGTTTTTGAAAGTGAAGTTGAAATGGTTTAGGATTGAAATTGTTGGTGTTTGAAGTCTCACAACCGCACCGGAGTGCGCACCGTCACCGAACCACGTACCGCACCGGACCTCAATCTCATAACGGTTAGTTTCCAAAATAAATTAATTGTTGTTTTCATGAACCCTAGGTTCGATGACTGTGTGTTGTTGATGGAAAATGGTGAGGTGATGCCGTCCCTCACCCCCATATTTTGCTCGAAATCATCTCCATTGAGATAATTGCGAGGCGATACTAACAATTTTAAGGCTGGGAGTTAGAAATAACTTCGATCCTTCACTACTTATATGGAAAAAGGTTTTGTCTGATCTGTCCTTAACCCCCATATTCGGCTCGAAATCATCTCCACTGAGATCATATCGATGCCACTAACTTGATAGATTATTGGGAATGTTAAGGGAATCTAACACGTTTTCTTAAATGTGTGTAGATGAATTTGTATGAATTTAATCGTGAATGAGTGTATGATCGGTTATATCTGAGAAGAGCGGGTTTGAAGGAATCTTTTGTAATTGGGGTTGAACAGTTTCTTGTGGTAGCGTGGCGACATGAATTGGCTAAACGGGAAAATGGGGTTAGATGTCCATGCTTAAAATGCGACGGTGTACCTATTAGGACCGATAATGAAATCAGGGAGCACTTGTATCAATGGGGGGTTTAGGCCTAATTATTGGATTTGGGTGGACCATGGAGAACAACGACGTCAAAATTTTGAGGTAGGGGCTTCAAGCAGTTCTGGTGTTGGTGTTCCACGTAATGAAATTTTTGAGTCGATGGAAAACATGATTTGTGATGGTCTCAGGGTGAATGTGCCATTTGATGAGCCTCAATATGACGATCATGATGAACTTCCAAATAAAGAAGCACAAAAATTTTATAATTTGTTAAGAGATTCAAACAAACCGTTGTTTGAAGGCTCGCCACAGTCAAAATTATCTATGTGTGTGAAACTTTTAGCTCTCAAGTCCATGAGTAATATTTCTGAGGTGGGTTTAGACTATGTGACTGAAATGATGTTGGAAGCGACACCTAATAAGGATAATTTGCCAAAAAGTTATTATGAAGCAAATATGTTAGTTTCGAAGCTGGGATTGAAATTTAAGAAGATTGATTGTTGTGAGAAAGGGCACATGTTGTTTTACAACAACGAATTTGGTAAAAATGATGGTGAGCTACTTGAATGCAAATTCTGTGGAAAGCCAAGGTATCATGATCGTAAAGGGGCAAAACGTAATTATAAACCTATCCCTGTAAAGTCGATGTTCTATTTGCCTATAGTTCCAAGGTTGCAAAGAATGTTTGCATCGACCGAAATTACGCAGAAAATGACTTGGCATTATGACAATAGGCGTACCTCAGACGACATTTTACGCCACCCATCCGACGGTGAAGCGTGGAAGCACTTTGATCAAGTGCATTCAGATTTTGCCTCAGACCCACGGAATGTTCGGCTTGGCTTGTGCTCTGATGGGTTTACTCCATATATCCAAGCATCGGCGTCACCCTACTCTTGTTGGCCAGTCATTGTTACCCCTTACAATCTTCCTCCTGAGATGTGCATGACTAAACCGTATATGTTTTTGACTTGTCTGATACCTGGTCCATCCAATCCAAAAGCTAACATTGATATCTTTTTGGAACCTCTGATTGATGGTCTTAAGAGATTGTGGGGGGGTGTTTTGACATCTGATGCAGCACGAAAGAAAACTTTTATGATGAGAGCCGCATTGATGTGGATAATTAACGACTTTCCTGCTTATGGTATGTTGTCTGGTTGGGGGACTCACGGTAAATTGGCATGTCCCCACTGCATGGAACACACAAAGGCGTTTACGCTAAAGTACGGGGGCAAGAGTTCTTGGTTTGACTCGCATCGCAGATTCTTACCGCAAGATCATAAATTTAGAAAGAACAAGAAGGCCTTCAAGAAAGGGGCAGTTGAAACAGATGGACCACCGCCTTTGTTGACATCAGGTGAAATCTGGAGCAGAGTTATGGATTTGCCACAAGCCACAGAGGTAGGGGAGCTCACCCGGCTGGATGGTTATGGACAGGCGCACAATTGGACAAAAAAAAGCATATTTTGGAATCTCCCATATTGGAAAGATCATTTGTTGAGGCACAATCTTGATGTTATGCACATCGAGAAGAATTTCTTTGACAACATATTTTTCACTGTGATGAATGTGAAAGATAAAACCAAAGACAATAATAAGGCTAGATTGGATTCTGCTCTTTATTGTAGCAAACATCGATCTGATTTGAATTTGGTGGAAATGCCTAATGGGAAGATGTTAAAACCCAAAGCCAAATACTGCCTAACACCAGATGAAGCGAAAGATGTTTGTCGATGGTTGAAAGAATTGAGGATGCCAGATGGTTATTCTTCTAACCTTGCAAGATGTGCCGATGTGAACACCGGGAAGATGTATGCGATGAAAAGTCATGATTGTCATGTATTCATGGAGTGTTTGCTTCCAATTGCTTTTAATTCATTACCAAAGTGTGTTTTGGAACCACTTATTGAAGTGAGTCAATATTTTAAAAATATGTGCTCTTCAACATTGAGAAGGGATGATCTTATTAAGATGGAGCAGAATATTCCTTTCATTATTTGTAAGTTGGACAGAATATTTCTTCCCGGTTTCTTTGATTCCATGGAGCATCTACCGGTTCACCTTGCGTATGAAGCAAGGCTTGGTGGACCAGTTCATTATAGGTGGATGTATCCATTTGAGAGGTAATTATCTATTTCAACATTTTATTAAAATTATCTTAATTAGTATGATTATTAGTTTAATGAAGTATTTTTCGTTCAACAAATAGATTAATGGGTGATTATAAACGATCGGTGAAGAATAAAGCTAGAGTTGAAGGATCGATCTGCACAGCTTATCTACACCGTGAAACGTACAATTTATTTTTGTTCACATTATTTCAACAACTTTATGTTGTCAACAAATAATAGAAATGAAATGCAGATTGAAGAAGAAAGACACCCGCTCACTTTATCTGTGTTTATCAAACCTGGTCGCCCTTCGGGAAAGAAGTCAACCAACTACTTATCAGATAAAGAGCATAAATCAGCACATGTTCATGTCTTGATCAATTGCACTGAAGTTAAACCATATCTTGAGTAAGTATGCTCCAATTCAGTTGTTAATCTATATTGTATGATGTTAAATCAGATTTTGATCAACTTTCAATCTAAAGAGTAATAATAATTCTTTTTCAGTGCATTCTTACGAATTGAGGGTATAGGCGCTGAAGAATCTTCTATTCGTATACATGAAAGTTTTCCATCCTGGTTTAAGACTAGAGTAAGTAACCAAATCCCCAAGGCGCTGAATAATTCTTTAAAGTAGATATGAGACATGACTTATTTTTCCATATGTTGTTTACTTAGGTTTATGAAGCAGAACCAACTCCCCAAATCCGACACTTGAGGAACTTAGCCGATGGTCCTTTGCTAGATTGGTAAATTAGTTTACAAATCTGTGTGTGTTTTTTTACATTATTTAATTAGTTAGCAATTTTTGAAAATGTGTTTCATTTTATAGAGTAAAAAGGCAGGACGCCCTATCACTGCTCCTGAGCTGCATAGAGCCACCCATGTGAGGAAAGACACTGGCGAGTATGTTGATGAGCGCTCCAAGATGACTCAAGTAAATATACAAATTGATTTGTATTATATAATGTTGTTTTGTCAGAATGGAGCGCTAATTTGTGGTTATTCAAAACATGAGCAAGTAAATGAGTTCATGACTCAGCTAACTCAGGGGAGCTGGGACCCTGAAGCACTTGGCCAACTTACTCCTGAGATGATAGATCTGTCAAATCAACATTGGGAGAAGACAGTTGGTTGGTCTAAGGGTCGCCTGTATGGTACGGGGCCCTTGGCTCCATGTATGGGCCAGTCGGGAGCAGCAGAAGATGCCGTCGACCAGCTTCTACTCCTGCAGATACAGAGCATATGAGGCAGATGGAGCAGGAGCTGCAGTCTACTCGACAGGAGCTGCATGATACTCGACAGGAGGTCAGGAACTCTTCTAAGGCGATGAAAAAGATGCAACAAAACTTTGAGAAGGTGAGCCGTAGGCAGGCGATGATGTTAAAGTATTTTAAGAATATGCAGCAAAATCAGCAGCAAGATGAGGAGGAAGATGATGAGCAAGATGAGGAGCAAGTTGAGGAGCCTGATGGTGGCAGCTTTTAGTGTTGTTGATTAACGTTTTTGTTATAACATTTCAGATTAAGTGTTGTGGATTCAAATTTTATTCTCGTAATTTTTATTTATTGAAGAATTTTAATTTTAAACTGTTTTATGTATTTTAGATTTTATTATTTATTAATAAAATAAACAGGTATAAAAGTAGATTAATCTAAAAAAAATACAATCAGATGGGCATTAGCGAGGGAATTAGCGAGAGAAATTGGACGTGTGGCCAGGCGTTAGCGAGGGAAATTGGACGCGTGGCTAGGCATTAGCGAGGGAAAGTGGACGCGTGGATAGGTATTAGCGAGGGAATTAGCGAGGGAACGTGGACGCGTGGCTGTCAGAATTTTCCCACGTGGTTGCCATTAGCGAGGGAATTAGCGACGGAATGGTCCGTCGCTAATTAGCGACGGACTCAGATTCCCTCGCTAACGGTCATTAGCGACGGAAAGTGGACATTTTTGCGAGGGAAATTTCCGTCGCTATTAACCAATTTTTTTGTAGTGGCACATCTACAAGAATTAAAACTGCCCCTGCTTACCTTTTAGATTATCACTACAATTTGCTATCTTCTTAACTGCCAGTGTCTTCCTCAGGTAATTCTACCCTCTTTCTTCTGTATTGTCTTATGAATATTGTAATCCTACCTACAAACATTTCTGTCTAGCTATAAGTTCTGTCACCGAGCCCAAAACATACACCCAGGCAAGCAAACTTGACTGTTGGCAGGTAGCTATGAAGTCTGAATTGGATGCTCTTGCATCTACTAATACTTTGGCAATTGTGGATTTACCAAAAGGTAAACATCCAATTGGTTGTAAATGGGTTTACAAGATCAAACATCATGCAGATGGGTCAATTGAAAGATATAAGGCTCGTCTAGTTGCAAAAGGGTACACTCAGCTTGAGGGTGTAGATTATTTTGACACTTTCTCCCCGGTTGCAAAGCTGACTACTATAGTACTCTCCTCTCTCTTGCTGCCATTAAGGGTTGGCATTTAGAACAACTTGATGTAAACAATGCTTTCTTGCTTGGAGATCTCCATGAAGAAGTCTACATGGATCTTCCTCCTGGTCTCCAAGCATCTACTTCACCCTCCTTAACATCTCTTGGATACTCTCAATCTACAGCTGATCATTCCTTGTTTACCAAGTTGCACAACACTCAATTCACTGCTCTTTTGGTCTATGTTGACGACATAGTATTAGCTGGAAATTCCCTCAATGAAATTCCTCATGTAAAACAATTTCTAGATGCCAAGTTTAAGAACAAAGATCTTGGCACTCTACGGTTCTTCCTTGGCTTGGAGGTTGCACGCTCCAAACAAGGCATTTTTCTCAACCAACGCAAGTATGCACTGGAACTATTGGAGGACAGTGGCTTGCTTGCAGCTAAATCTTGTACCACTCCCTATGATGCCTCCCTGAAGTTGCATGATCCTAATTCTCCTCCTCTTGAAGACATATCTTCTTATAGGAGACTGGTTGGTAGATTGCGGTATCTCACTACCACGCGGCCAGATTTGGCTTTCATTGTTCAACAACTTAGTCAATTCATATCCAAGCCATTGCAGGTTCATCACTGTGCTGCCACACGAGTACTCAAGTATATCAAGAATGCTCCGGCAATGGGACTGTTCTATTCTGCAAATTCCTCCATGAAACTTTCTGGATTTGCAGATTCTGACTGGGCTACTTGTCCAGCTACCCGCAGGTCAATTTCTGGTTATTGTGTGTTCCTTGGAACTTCATTACTGTCCTGGAAATCGAAGAAACAATCAACTGTGTCCAGGTCAAGTTTTGAGGCTGAATATCGTGCTCTAGCAAGTCTCACTTGTGAACTTCAGTGGCTCAAGTATCTCTTTCAGGATCTGAACATTACTCTTGAAGGTCCTACTTCAATTTACTGTGATAACAAGAGTGCCATTCACCTTGCTCATAACCCCATTTTTCACGAACGCACCAAACACATTGAGATTGACTGTCATGTAATTCGTGAAAGGATCCAAAGTGGCCTGATTGATCTGCTGCGAGTGCCTGCCTTCTGCTTCTCAGCTAGCAGATGTGCTTACAAAGTCTCTGTCATTTCCCACATTTTCTACTTTGGTTTCCAAGCTTGGCCTACTCAACATCCATAGTCCAGCTTGTGGGGGGCTATTACCTAGTGTAAATATCATTAACTAGAGTTAGTATTAGTTAGTATAGTCTAGTTCATTTATTTAATCACAGTTGATGTAACTAATTCTGTTTTAGTTAAACTTATTCAGTTAGATAGTGAACTAACATTCTTTGGTATATACAGAATGTGTAAATGTATTAGTTGAGATGAATAAACAATATGCTTCATTTCGTTTCCTTCCTCTTGTTCTCTCTGAATTCTGATCTCAACATTTAATAAAAAATGTATAATCAAATGGATACTCACAAGTTGGATACCTAAATGTTCCAACATCATCTACATCGTTTATTTCCACTTTTTTAACTCCAATATCTAATAAACACTCAATTCGTTTGACTCAATATCTTTAAAATTTTTACTAAATGAGTCTTATTAATAACTCCACGTCATTTTGTTTCAACAAAAAACAATATATTAAAGAAGTATCTAATTTATTTAAAACTTTTCTTAAAAATAAGATACGTTGTTTCAATAGGGGAGAGAGAATGATGTCTACGTAGATACACATCTAAATATGTACTCAAAAAAGTTTACCCAAAATTAGGTACCAAAAAAGTATCACTCCAAATAATTGTTCCATAGAATAAGGGAAAATGTTTATTGGACAACAAGATGCTATTATATATCTTGAGAGATAGAGATAGAGATAGAAGGGAGATGAGTAATATATATATATAAAAATGAAGAAGGGATACTTTTATTTTATTTTTTTGGTATTAAGAAGTGATACTTTTATATGATAAAAAAAAGAGAGAGAAAAATGAAGAAGTGTTAAATGCTGGAATTTAGTCCTTCAAGATGACCATATTTCTATCCCAAGTAATCAAAGAGATTGTGGCAGCTAGAAGAAGTACCACTGAAAGTTAAAAAAAAAATTGCATTGAAGTGTTGTAGAAATGTGGTACCAACCCGGGATAGATTGATGGGCAATTGTGTGCAATGCTCCTTAGAATGCCACAATGTACCTATTGAGTTTATCAGTAAATTATGTTGGGAAAGAGAAGGGCTTTGAGGAACTATTTCTTGCTACTTAAGCAGGTCATCAGATTTTAAAAAGCTTCCTTCTAAAGTGTCTTCTAGCCTACCTCCACCAAAAGCTATTATTGTGATGGTAATATGGAGTTCGTGGATATGTAGAAATGCCTTGGTATGGGATGAAAAAGAGGAAAATATTGGATTATCCATATACCAAGATCTAGAATTACTTCAGAGGAATAATGACCAAAACCTGTTTGGGAAAGCTGCTACCAAGGAGTTCAAGTCAGAGAGACTTGAAGTAAAGCTTTTTAGCCTAATGGAATTGAAACACAACAGGCAGAGAGCTACATTAAACAGCTAAGAAATTATATGCATTAATCTAAATTCTTAAGGGTAAGTTTGTTGGGAGATGATCCCATTATCATGTCAATAAATTATATTTTACAGGTGACTCAAGGAATAGCATCTCAAAAATTGGTGTCTGCCGCAAACAAAAGTTCAGATATATGGTAAATACAACTGAGATGTGCTCCCATCCCCCAAGTATGTCGCAAACTATCATTGAATGTATGTTATCACTGAGTTTCAGTCGTTGATGAAGATCAATCAAACCATGATAAAGCTCATCTTGTTCTTCATTTTTCAACTTTGTTAGCCATACTGCTCAACTGTTTCTCTAACTGCAAACCAAACAGAAGGTGAGATACCCTAAATGATGGCTTACAAAATTCCATATAAAAATTGATCAAGAAAGCTATTCTAGTTTTTTCCTTTATGGACAAAACTTATGTGTTTTCCAATCACACAATGACACGTAGGCTAGTTTTTCAAAAAATAAATAAAAAAAAATAGATAATATAAATAATTAATCCACGTGTCATGGTGTGATTGGAAAACAGCACCAACCACACCTAAGTTTTTTCCTTTATAACTTAGTTGACGTAATATAAATATTCTTACTGCCGATAGTACAACAGGTATAATCATACTGAAGACAAGCAAATAGATTTACAATTTCACTTCCATTAAACACAGCACGCAGCCTTTGTAGTAATGGGAAACTATTTTCCCAATTTATGGACAGCTTGATCCTGGGAATGAATACCATTGATGGCAACTTCCTTATTCCCTACTCTGCCACATCAAATTCTCCTCCAAAAGACTTAGATAGATCAAGTTTTGCCTATTCCCTATTGAGTTCAGTCCTTTGAATTCAGTCCTATAACTTTTGATCCTCTAAAGAACGTCTTCTCCGCCTTTGAATCATTTACGAACAGCGGTTTGAACCATGTGTTTTAGCTCCTGTTCCAAGCGTCTCCACCTCCGCTTTGACTCTACCTACTTATTGCATTTGCAAAGGTAAACATTCTACCGACCTTTTTATAATTGCTGCTATACCATCGTTCATGTTCCACCAATTGTAATTTTGTTTATGCACTTTCATTGGTCTCTATTCCTAAGACAATTCAAGAAGCACTATCCCATTTAAAGTGGAACCGTGATTGATGAGATGTCAACTTTAGACTCTAACCATATTTGGGAGTTTGTTCCACTTCCTTCTGGGAATTTATTTTTGATTACATGTGGGTGTTTAATGTTCTCGATCAAGTACTGAAGTTGAGTATCGCGCTATGGCATATGCCACATGTGAGCTTTTGTGATGGAAACATTTACCACATGAACCACATTTTTGTGAGGTTTGCCTTGTGTAATTTGTGTGCGATAAACAGACAGCTTTACACCTCTCCTCCAATCCAGCTTTTTACGACAAGACAAAGCGACAAAGCATATGGAAGTCGACTGTAGTTTCCTTAGAGAAAAGATTCTCTCTAAAATCATTAAAACCTTCTTTGTCAATTTTAAGAATCAACAAGCTGATATATTTACTACATCTCCACAAGGTCCTCGTATAACTTACATGTGACAAGATATTGGATGCATATGATGTATATGCTCCACCTTAAAGGGGGAAGTGTTTAGATAAGGTAAAATAGAATTAGTATCAGTTAGGATACTATGAAATATCGCATTTGTATTTTCGGGAGACTTTCACAAAATCCTTTTTTAGTTGATTCTTTCCCTTAGGGTATGTTTGGGAGGGGGTTTTGTGAGGGGAAGGGAGGGGAGAGCTTGAAAAAGATTTGTTTATATTTTAATATGTATTTGAGATTTTAAAAAATTAAAAGAACAAGTTGATAGATATCAATGTAACATTTTTAATCACATTTGATTTATGTTTAAAGACATTTTATAGCTTCCTCAATTTAGAATTGAAAATATGCCCTCCCCTCCCTTCCCCTCCAAAAACCCCCTCCCAAACATACCCTAAATCTTTGGGATTGATTAGGATAGACTGATGTATATATATTGTATATTCTCCTCAAATAAATACACTAATATTTTCAGTCTCAAGAAGAACAAAACATACATAAGTTACTGTGCTAAACACAAGAAGAATAAATCTTCCTTTGTGACTGAAGCAAGAGCACAATAACATGAAAACCATACAAAGCATCACAGTTTGAACCAAAAGGGTAACAGGGCAAGAAACACACCTGAACGTTTTTCATCTTTTGCCTCTGCAATTCCTCAACAAGGCTCCCAATGCTGACATAAGAGTTTAAAATGAGATGTTAGCCGAACTTACACTAACAAAACAAGAGTCAAAAATTTAGTTACGTTCATATACCTTTGTTGGAGTTGAATCACCTGCAAATGCAGTTCTCTCTCTCTAGTTGTCGAAGGTGGTGCCTGCAAGTTGCACAAATGTGATGCAATTCAACAGTACTGGAAGCATAGAATCCTTGAAGGGTATTAATTTTTAATTCCATACCCCAAATTATGCTAACAATTGTTCAAAATCAAAAACATTAAATTTCTTCCTTATACTTTTATCCCTTTTAGCCTTGTGCCACAATTGCAAAAATTGTACTGCTGGGCATGTAAAATTTAATTAACAGTCTTATTCCGACTAGTTAGTAGGGTCTACAACATGGCTCAAACAATGTCATAACATCCTGTCAAATTATGTCCAAAAAGGCATTTAAATCTACATCATTCTTAATATTTTGGAGTACAGTTTTTCTTGGTCTGCTTCTATCTCTAACTATTAGACTACCTATCATTTGACCTACTTCTGTTACTTTTAATATGCACATTCTATTACTGCGTTATCTCTCTAAGAGTACCATATCAAGCATCCTATTTGAGAAAGTTCTATATTCTTTACGGATCACACAAATTTGATTCCTGATGAAATGAATCACTAGTCAATATTTTACTTGCTTGCTTGTTGCTCACTTGAGTGAGTGGTAAATAAACATGATTTCGTTGCTTTTTATATTGTGGTTACAAAGGAGGTCGATGACCTCGTAACTGGGGGGAGGAGGGGAATGGTAGGGTAAAGTTGAGGTAAAACATGCTGGTTGAAATTCAAGCAGTCCACCCAAAGGGACTTGGTGCAAAATGACAGGGTTTCTACTTGATGTTGAATCCAAACTCAAGGACAATAACAAGATATTGATGGGCTTATATGCTTGTCATTCATAACAACAAGCAATAATAATAACATTATCAAATACCAACATCCATAGTGGTGATCTGAGATATTTACAAGTTAGAAAAATCAATGCACCTCAACATTGAACAAAAAGTATGACTAGAGAAACACTTTTTGTTGCATAACATAATGTTAGAGGTTTCGAAAGCTTCTATGCAAGGCGGTAGTTTACCTGCATAAGATCAACTACCCCTGCCTCCATTGATTCTGTACTCTTACCTGCAACGACCAAAATCACTCAAATAACAAATAACAAACTAGATTTAAGTCATTTGATAGTTTAAGGGGCAACACACACAGGAGGAGGTGGGGGGATGCACACCCAAATACACAAAGATGAGAGGTATTACCACAAGATTGCTCTGCATACTTTATCAATTTAATAATTTCATCCTGTCAAAAACCCATGGAAAAATGAAATATTGCCTCTGACAGTTTGACTAGTCATCTGACAAAAATTTAACAAATACAAACAGAAGCATACTCTCTGCAAGCCGTTCTGTTGCAAGATGCACTGCAGTGATGGAAGAATAGCAGCAGTCATGAAGTTCTGATTTGGGGGACTGGCAGGACCTCCACCAACTGGGCCAGAAGTATTGTTTGGAGGGCCCTGAATGAGTAAGAAGAAATGGCAATGGTTACCAAGCCATTGCCTAAAACATAAATCACCTAAGTTCCATCCTCAATGTTAATTAAGTCAAACATTCTAGTACATCTAAATCCAACAATAATGTTTATGTAGTCTCAAGATGACAAAAGAGGAAGTGGTACAAATATAAATAAATAGTATAAGACTTGCAATATCCAACCAGAAATTGATGAGAAAATTTAGGACTAAGATCTATGATTGTACGCTTTGGTAAATCAGCATACAAAGGAAGTCCTAGAATATGGGTTGGACCTAACTCAACCCTACAAAATCGGCTTATAAGTAGAGAGATGTCTCCCACTTGTAAACATTCTTCAGGCAATATCACATGATGTGGGACTCTCACCAAAAAACGTGTTCAAGTTTATTACAAGATGAGTATATCTACCATTTAATACATACCATTGGGCTAACATCTGCTGATGTGACCTTAAACCGCCCCTTACGCTGGACAATTGCTCCTTCTGATGTGTCATCAACTGCATATGGGAAAAAGCATTAACAGATTATGTAAAAAACCATTTAACAATGTGTATATTTTCAGATAAGCAAAACAACTAAAAATCTGGTTGATATGAAAGGAAAAATCCATAAAGATGACCAAAAGACCAATCACATTAACTTCAAAATACACGTACCCAAAGGAAGGTTGTTGGTATCTCTCCTCTGCCGATATAACAATGGACCACTGTGATTCCGTTCGGAAGAATACTTTGTTTGTAGAAAATCCCTTTCAAGAAAAACAAAATATATTAGTACTAGTAGTACACTCATAATGCAAGTCAAACAAATATGCTAGTTGCAAGGCAAAATGAACATATATTAAATGAATAAATTATCCCAATTCCCACAGTTCAAGATCATTGCAAAATCAAGCTTACAACAGATACCAAATTCCCATGAATTCTCAATAACCATGACACATTTTACAAATATATAAGGCACCTTACGCAGGTTATAAATCTAAAACATTTGCTTCAGCCACCTTAAATCGTTTGAAAAAAATAATATATTTCCTCCAAGGCAGTCCTTACATAGAAGTATTCGAATAGATTTGGTATTATGGTTTAGGTTGGGAGAAAACAGAGGAAAATAAGAAAAAAAAAACAAAAAAAAATTTGAATCTGAAAATGAATTGTATTCTGAAAGTAATACTTTTGAGTACTTGCACATTGACTGATATAGGAAGCTAAGTTAGCTATAGCTAAGTCAACCCCACAAAACCGACTTGTAAGGTGAGGAGTGCCCAAACTTCATAAGCTCTTATTATTAGGCATTATCTCTGGTCAATATGATGGCTTAACAACAGATCTGAGATTGACTCTAATAGATTTTGGGCCTAACTCAACTTATTGGGGAAACCCAAGTTCCAATTGACCAGAGATAGTGCCTATCAAGCTTTGAGACTCCTCAGCAAATAAGTGAGTTTGGTGCAATTGAGTTAGCCCAGAAATCTAAGATGGTGGCAGCCATCCTAAATCCGTTGTTGAGCCACTCACCATATTTTCCATACACCAAGCCCAATAATGTTGGACATGAGAGAGTATATTGGAAAAAACCCGAGTCTCACGTTGACTAGATATATTGAGTTAATCCCAAAATCTAAGAAGTCCAAGTAACAAGTCCATAAGTAAAGAAGAAAGATAGATGAAGCTACGAAAATTGCTGTAAATGAAAAACTCACCTGTCCCCATCTGTAACCTTTTTAGGGAAAAAATTATCAGGTTGCAAAGAGCCACTCAAAAACTTTCTAGGCTGAATTATAACGTTTTGGGGCGACGAACTACTTGGCCCAGAACATTCATTATCAAGTCTTCCATCATTTTGATCCAAATCTTTTGGACTAGTATTATTGACATCATCGTCACAGATATCAAAACAACCTCTGCATAAATGACATATGAAAAAGAATATTCTCTCATTCAAACTGAATTGCTAATTTAATGCATGATTTTCAAAAATACAAGAATTAAAATTAGTTGCCCAATGAAAAATTCAATTGACAATTAAAATGTCTACCATTTACCCATTCAAATTTTATTTTTTAATCCTTTATCATACAAAATAAAGTTTAGCATATTATATTGCTGTAGATGAACAGAGAAATAGATCTGAAAGACAATTGCACAAACTTTAAAAGAGATTTTATATAGATCATAAAATAGGAAGGAAAAAAAAAACCTTACATACAAAAATTTAATGAAGAATTGTTGAGAGATAAAATGGCTCAGTTTGTTTAGTAAGTACTTTACTATAATAACTAACACCAAATAAAATAAAAAACTAAATTTTGCCTAGTTAGATTGTGTCACCAACATGGTCAACTTAAAACATTAAATGATATACTATCAAAACTATATCATAACCCAAACCTAGTATCAAATCTTGTGAAGATGGAAATAAAAAATTATGAAAGGAAAAAAAGTAGTACCAAATCTTGTAAAGATGGAAATAAAAAATTAGGAAAGGAAAAAAGTAGGAGATGAGATGACCATACTTAAGTGCTTGAAGAGGTTTAGTAGGAAATGAAGCAAGTGAACTCTCTAAATCCTGAAGATTGTTGAATCCATCCTGAAATAAGATTTAACACAAATGCTATAAATTTAGACATATCCAGTATATTTTTTAAAAAGGCTTAGACTTGGAGTTCAAAGTGAACTAAAAGGTATAAGATCATTTTAGGACAATAACATTACCTCCTTGTCCAGTGTGGATGGACCATCTGAATGATTAGGAGCAGATAGCTCCTCTGACGGAACCGTTAAGTCATGAGATCTGTCCTTTTGCTTCTTATCCGTATCTGGCTCTTCTACATTTTCCATGTCAGCATCTTGAATCTGTTGCCACCACAAAAATGTTCATAAGGAGAAAGATATTATTGCCAAGGAATAACTAACTAGTCCATATAATTCAAATAAATAGATCAGACAAAATAAGAAGGTGAAAATACTTACAAGAGCAGCTTGATTTTTTAAATCTTCCAGGTTAAAATTCCAGGCACTAATTCCTCGAATATATTCTTTCTGCATATGAAATAGTTGCATCATCAAATACAGTATATTCTTAAATCCATAGGATCTAACAACATATTTAAACAGATACAACACAAAGGGAAATAAGGGAAAATGACATGTATTTGAGACTGCATCATAAAAATCACCACCTTCAATAGACCATGCCATAAGCAAGCACATACCACGGAAGATTTATGAAGAACCCACCTGAGATAATTGCTCCTTATCCTCATAAAGAGCCTTGTTCTGCATTAATAAATCTTCCTCCTTAGCCTAGAACACACAAGTAAGTCAGAGGAACGATAGCAATGCCCAAAAAACTAACAGAAGAATTTGGAGATAGACAGCAAACCTTCAACATTCTAAAACGATCTCCTAACGGAGCAAGGCCATCTAGAATGGTCCGACCAAGATATTCGGTTCCACGTGCATGTTTAAAGAAATGGTGCTTTAAAAGCTTTTCTGAACTTGGACGCTTCTTTGGGTCTTTCACTAAGCAGGTGGCAACCAACTCTTTGAATGACTGGGAAAGGAGGAAGAACTATTTATACATAAACTACCTTTTTGTGCAACAGATGCTACAAAGTTTGAGTGCACACTACAAACCTTTGAAAATCTTTTGTCTCTTTCATAATCAAGGCCTGGAGGGGCATTCTGCAAAGTCATAAGTAAAACCTGCAGCCAGAATAATAAGGGAAAGAATTCAACCCTGGGCTCACAGAAAATGCGGAGAAGAATTATCAGAAAGCACATGCAAATAAGTTTTACAAGACAGCTGAATTACCTTCATAGGTGGATACTTGGAAAAAGGGGCATGACCATGAGCAAGTTCAAGTGCTGTTATACCAAATGACCATATATCCGCTCTGTTTATAGAGAAAATGAAAATATAAAAACTCAGCAAAGACTAAGATATCAGCAATTAAGAGGGGGAATAGAAGACACTCACTTAAAATCATATCCATGTAATTGCTGCATAACTTCAGGAGCCATCCTGCGGTAAATGAAAACTAGTATGATGGTAGCTAGAATTCATTTGAAAATAGAGTAGGCTCAATAAAAAAGTAAATGGTACCAGCAAGGTGTTCCAACAAAAGTATTTCTAGAACGTTGCCTATCTCCAGTATCAAACATACATGCAGACACTCCAAAGTCAGCTAGTTTGACTGCACCATTAGAATCAAGCAAAATATTCCCAGCCTGCATGGTTAAGAAGTTTAAAAGAGGAGAAAAAGAGAAGCCGCGAAATACAAACATGTATACAAAAGGTAGAGAAAAATTCACGGAAATAAATAGAAATTAACTCCTAGGTTTCAGATACAGCTTTACAAGCACCACAAAAGCAGAAACATGAGTTCTTTTAAAATCATTCAATCACACTATTCCACTTAGTTTATGATTAATAATTCTACTGTCAAATTTTCAATATTCAATATTAAAAGGATGCATATCTTTTTTTCAAAACAAAAAAAGAGATGGCATTTGTTGAGGAATAGCATAATACCTTAACATCCCTATGTATGTGACCATGAGCATGGAGATAAACAAGAGCTTTGAGAACTTCACGCAATAATGTTGCAATAACAGGCTCTTCAAAACCCTCAGGATAGGCAGATTTCATTATATGAAGGCAAGAGCCCCCGGCCATGTATGGCATCACAACCCAAAGACTGTGTCCGGCAGTAAAAGAGCAATGTGCTCGTAAGACATTTGGATGATCAATCAAGTTCATGGTATGCACCTCTCTCCGAATGCCATCCTGCATATAATTGTACAGCTATCATTAACAATATACAGGAACAGAGTACACATTTACACAGGTAATAGAACAATTTATTATGTATAGCAATGTAATACACACTGGCACCGATGTTCGAACAATTTATTATCAGACAATAAACTAATGATTGAAATTATTCTTGTATTCTAGCACAAATGGAGTCAACTATGCAACTACACGTATAAACTCAACAGACTTAAAAAGTGAACGACTGAACAGACACAACTTCGTGATTTAGCATCAAATAGTGTATTAATGACAGGAATTATCCCTTCATTGATTCCAAGCATCTAGCACACAATTTAAGTGAAAAAACAGTACAGTACAATAAGAAACGAAACTGTTATGTTATACGCATGGTTAGGTTAAATAAGGGTGAACAGGTTCGACAGAGCCTTGCTTAAAGAGCCACATTCCATACAAGCATGGCAAGCTCAATCAAAAGACCCTTTGTTATAAGCAAATATTTTTCACACCTTTAGAAATCGAAAGATCTTGATCATTTGGAAAATAGTGACCCAATGTACAATAAATTAAATTCACTACATGCAGAGGAAACTGAAAAGGATAACATTACATATTGTATAAGAGATTAGCCCACATACCAAATCGTTATTGCACTTCTCTAGATCAAGAACCTTGATGGCAACAACCTCGTTGAGTGGAATGCAGAGAGCCCTGTGTACCGAGGCACTAACACCTTCCCCAACTTCTTCATACAACTTGTAATCTTTTGCACTGAGAGGATATTTCTTTTCCAAAATTTGCTCCATATTTCTTCTTATAACATAATATCCAATGCTTTATAATTAAATATATATACTATTGAAAAAAAATAGGTTATTTACTGAAGATGTCGAATCTATGTAATAAGTCTTCAAGGTTGGTAGCATCTCCCCTTTCTTCAAATCAAACGTGAAAGTGCATCCAACAACTTTATTGAGATGTTTTTAATTCCAATGATAATTTAACTTACAACTGCTCTCATTCAATAAGTTTAAATTGCCAAACTTGAATTTCAAGTATGCCGTAACCAGCTTGGAATAGCATAGCAAGCAGGTACTATTACATGCTACACAACCGAAATAGCATGTGATAAGAATCAGAGGTATCCAGTCAGTACTGCACGTAGATGGGTAGGTGCAGAAGACATCGTATTAATCTCCAATATCTGCAGCAAGGGGGATAAAAACAGACTCACTACTTAAGAAAACTAAACAACTGCCACAGCCAATTTAAAAAAATATCAGAAAACAGAAAGAAGAGAGACTAGAGAGAACCATAAAGCAATGAGCACATAGATGATACACATTGCAATCATACAATACGAATACAAAGATACAAACATTTATAGATACGCAAATATGGAAGATTAATAATGTGCACAAAAACAATAAACTAGTCTATGCCTTTCCAACAATAAATTAAGGAGTATTAAGGGGGGTTTTTGAAAGAGCTTATTTGGGATTTTCATCTGACTGAGGCACTTGCGTAAGTGTTTGGAAGATAATACAAAAATAGCTTATAATATGTCTATAAGATGTTTTCAGCTTATAAACTCTCTAGATAGCTTATTGTCATAAGCTGTTTTCAGCTTACGCAGAGTTTATTCTATGACGTTATATTTGTTTTTTTAAAGAAAAAAAAATGAATCACTTAAAATTTCAATAGCAAATGAAGTTTGCCCAATTTTCGTTTAAAACCACTTATAGCACAAAGGATCTGTTCATAATTTAGATGTGGAAAAAAAACTGTCAACAGTACCCAATACCTATTATACAGCTTATTTGGGCCTATGGTAGAAACATGGTGGATACAATAGGGGTTGCGGCCTATATGGTGGACGGCACAAAAAATCCGCCACACCATAACGCCCATGGCAATGTCACAGCTATTATTTGACAGCATTATTTACTTTTCAAGAAAACAGAAAGTAATCAAAACATAAAGATAACCATATAAAGCCTCTTTTAATTTTTAATGAAAATCATTGCATTTTTCACATTTTCCTTATCATTTTATCCACCATATAAACTCCAAATGCTCCAAACAGCTGCATGTCACTCTCTAAGCAACACTGCAACTCAGATCTCTTTGCATGTATCAACGATGATGCCCAACTATGCTTCCCTCTTTATTTCTATTATTCACAATCTTCCCTTTTCTTATGTATAATTGGGCCTTCAATTAGATAAAGATGCAGATAGTTTAGCACAGTTTTTACTGAGAAGATATGATGAAGATAAAAGCATAGGTAGCTCCAGTTTTATGAAGAGGTTCTCGATACAATATTCTGCACTAGACTTATAATAGTGCAAGAGAATTTCGAGAGATCTTCTGTAATGAAATGACTTTTGTATGCGCATGAGGTTGTGACTTGTGAGTATCACTTGTTCTGCATTATGAAACATGATTAAGAAAATAAAAAAAAAATGAATTTTAATTGTCGAACATCCAAACATGTGGTAAAAGAAAATTATTTTCGAAAACCGTGGAAATGAAAAGCTGAAAACATTTTTTAAATCATATGCAAATGCAATATATATAAATCTTAATGAAGAAAACACTATTATTTATCCCCCAATTATTAGGAAATGAGATTCCATATTTGTCATATCTTAAAAACCTAAGCCGACAAAAACCAACAATTGGATAGGTATGTCTCGGATCAAAATAGGTTGGATTGCCAACATGCCATAGTCCATAAAAATTTTAATTCGTGCGGTTTAACTACTGCCTAATGTAACTCTCTGCATTTCTAGAAGGTGGGCAATAGCCTTGGTGTCCATATTTGGGAGGACCACTGGGTAGGAAGGAGATTGGCATTTCAGACATTCTATGTTGCATCTCTATCTTCCTTCTTCCTTAAACAACTCTCCTGCTCACAATTTATACACTGTTCAAGATTCTGTTATTTCACAAAACATCCAATTTTGTCATAAAATTATAGGAAAATTTCAACATTAGAGTTTTTCTTAATCCATTTATTTGGCTTCAAACCGACATAAAAAATGGTCCCTGAACTCTTCTAGGGTGTCTGTAAATATCACTTATCCATCTCCTAGCTCATGTTTGAATAGAGCTAGATAAACCTCTTTGGAAGTCCAGAGCTTCCTTTAAGGTCACCTCTTCTATTTGGGTTGCTGTTCTTAATAGAATCAATTCAAACGACATATTGCAAGTTCATAGGTCACCAAAGGCTCTTTTTCCTTATACTATTGCACAATAGTAATGTTTGAAAAATGATAATCGGCAATATCATACATTATCAGACAATGTTTAACATTGCCGAATGGTTATTTTTGAATCTAATTATCCACAAAAAATTTAACATTTCTCTCCAAACTTTCTGAGACTGAGATCTCATTCTCTTTTCTCCTCATATTCATACTCTTGAAGTGAATTCTAAAAGTGGATAATTGATATCCCCTCCTTATCAATATAATAGTCCTTTAAGGTTCTTTAGTACAAATCAAGAAATAGCTTTGATTTCAAAGTAAATTTCAAATATAACTTTGCCTCTTATTGGTTCACTCACATATTTACTCTCTATTTAAATGTAAAATAATTAATAAATTAAGGGTATAATTGATAAAGAAGTAGTTAATTTCGTAGTTTATCCTTTAATTTCATAGTATTTTTAACTTGATTTCCTAGTTTTTTCTTCTATTCCAAAACAAAATCCTTAAAACAGTCTAAGGCAATTTCTCATGATTAAGCAGGTAAAATAGATTCTATGATCCAATGAAAACAAATAAATGTAACTTGTTCATTCCGTCCTTTGATAAAGTCAGACTCACTAGAAATAAACCTTCAAACCACACATCAGTTCGCCAACACAAAATGTAGTCAATACTGTTGGGAATACAAGTGAGTGGTTGGTCCCACGTCGACTAGGAATGAGCTAAATGAAGGATATTTAAGAGAGGTGACCCATATACTTAATGCTTTAAGGTTTTGGGTGGAGATGTGGTGTCAAAGTCTCTTGGTGGTCTTGGTGGTTAGCTCGTTGTTGCTCTATGTGCGCCCCCGGACTCCCCAACAAGTGGTATCAAAGTCATGGTTCATCTTGGTGGGGGGAAACCAAGTTAAAATCTCTTCATGTGGGTGGAGAGATTGTTGGGAATACAAGTCTAAGTGGTTAGTCCCACATCGGTGCTCCCCCGGACTCCCCAACAAATATGTCATTGGCAATTCCACTCTACAACACAAGATTTATCATATGACCTTTCATAATGAAATCTATGAAATCCAAATATAAGGTGCTGATTCTTGTGCATTCTCCAATGCTTCAATGGATTTCCTAGTATCAAATTCTACCACAAATGCCCCATCTCTCCACCTTCCTATCGTGATCAAATCATATCAGGGGATAACTGCAGAGCAGACTTCTTCCCAGCATAAACAGCATTCAATTTCAGCATGTTTATCACCCAAACTTTAAAAAGGTAATTCTTTTAGATCCCATATAAACCATGAAGAGATCTAATAACAAATCTAATTGTACCTTCATCTCCGCGACCCATTATCAAAAATTAACTTTTGACCACAAAGGCATCTACCTTCCTTCAATGTTTTTTGATTTTTATTTACTTCAAAAAAAAATAAGCTGCCATTATCTTCGCACTTACAATAAACAGACTAAATCTAACCACATAAATCTTTCTAATCTCCATCCAGCTAGAAGTCAATAAATGCCAATGTCAGTAATCAACAACTGTTACTTCAATTTGAAAACATAATCCAATTACAGATTATGCTTAAACCTAATAATTTCAATCGTATCTAAGTAGTAACGTATAATTACGAAAACAAAAACCTTCCATCTTAAAAAAAAAAAAATCCAAGTTATCAGCGCTTTATCCGCAACATCTCTTACTTCCAAATCGTAAATCCCGGGAAGAAAAAAAAGCATCACACGCACACAATAATTGTCAACCAAAAATTACGAAAAACGGAAAATCAGCACACGCATTTGATCAAGCAAAATCCACAAAGCAACGAATTGATCAAAGCATCAAAAAATGAGACATGATTGAAATTTCATTTCTTCCGTTAATAAACAGCGAGATAATTGATTGAATTGAATTGAATTGACGGAATCGAAGGAAGTTAGTTAGGGTTTGTGAAGACGAAGAGCTTACTTGAATCTGACCGAGTCGGAGAGAGAGTATACTCAGTGAAGAATCAAAACGACGCCGAATCAGGTGGCGATGATGTCGTTTAATTGATTTGATGAATCTATCGACAAAACCAACGAACACGATGAATTTTCGGAGCGAAGTTCGGTTTTCACATCACAGTCTTCATTTGAACTCTTTCTCTCTCTGTGTCTGATTGAACTTCTTCTTCTGTTTTTCTGTGCCAAACAAACACTACAACAACCTTGATTGAATCTCACTCACTGGTCTTTTTCTTTTGGGGACAAAATTTAAACAAAATCACAATCAGAAAAATGATATATATAAAAAGAAAAATGATGTAATATAAAAAAAGAAGTAATAAATATAATAATATTAAATTACATTTAATGCTAGTTGATTGTCATCTTCTTTGCTATATTTACTCCATTTATTCTTTTTGAGTTTAATGCTAAACTTTATGAGTTCAAAAGTTTTTTCTTTTTTGAGAAAATGACTTCAACCGGTGTTTTAAAAACCGGTCGGGACTTCAACCAGTGTTTTAAAAACCGGCTCGGCACGGCCGGTCGAACCGGGAACTGGGGGGGTAATCGAGCCGGTCAAGGTTTTGGATCAGCCATGCAGCAAATCGGTGGAAACGGTGTGACTCGACCGATTTTTGGAAAAACCGGTGACCCGGCTCAAACCGGACCGGGTTGTGCATTTTTTTTTATCAAATCTTTGAACTGTAATTGGGAGGGGCCGCGCGAACGCAGACTCCCACTAGTGATTGACATCTAGGTAAGTATGTTTCCCATCGACATACGCCTTACTTTTATATCTCATTCTCCTCCCTGTTCCGTTCATTCTAAGCGCTACCATGAGGCTACCAATCTTATTGAGGATATTATTTATTTCAAATATATATAATAGGTACCCCTTTTCCTAAAAGTCAAGTACGCTCATCCTCATGGCATTAGCTTGTAATATTAATATTATGTTTCAACAAACTTATTTAATATTAAGTATTTTTTTAAAGATTTATACCAAGCAAATAAAAATAAAATAGGCATGGTGTGTAATTTTAACAAATTAAGTTTTACAAGTATGAAATATATGGGTCCTGAAAATTTGGAAATTTTTTATATTTTAGTAGATATAAAATAAACATAGTTATTAATTTTACAGAGACGAAATTTATATTATATACTATATAGGTATTGAAAATTCTCAAAATAGAGACCGGGTCTGAGTCATCCGGTCCCGATTTTGGTCATGCGGTTCAACTGTCGACCCCTCGGTACGACCCTTGACCCAGTGACCCGGTACCTTTACCGAGTCGGTCACCGGTCCGAGTTTTAAAACATTGACTTCAACCGTTTAATCTATATGCACGTATGAACTTTTTACATTTTCAATCAATATTTTCTTTTGGGTTCAAATCATTACTAGCTATTCACAAAGTGTATTGACGCTTTCAACAAAAGATTAATCTCCGCTCATGTTTAAGATCAAAATTTGCACTGCCAACACCGAGTTTGTGAACCGGGAGCACCGAGTTGACCCTTCGAGTCCCAGGGTTTAAAATTTCAATCAATATGAAATTACAATAGGATAAAAGTCAACAATTTTGTGATGTGTCCATTTCATATTTGGTTGACGTCTGTAAAATATGTGTACATTGTCGGTGTATACTAATAAATTCATGAGTTGAATTGGCGTGCACTGATGATGTAAAAATTTTTACATCATCAACGAATCAGAAATCATGATACATGTGACTATCAAGATAATTTAGATAAGGATTTAATCAATATACCAACAATGTTAGGATTATTTGCATAGACAATGAATTAAAAATCGACACATAAAAAAATATTTAACTTTTATCTTATCAATCTTGAAACTCAAACATATCACTATTTCTTATTAGTGACAGGTGTAAAAAATCTTACACTTTTTGTGCATAAGAATTAAGCTCTTAAGATCAAAGTAAAATATTTTTAGGGTATCCATCTTTTGATTAGTTGACAGCGTAAAATATATTTACATTGACAGTGCATACTAGTAAAATCCATTATTTATTCACTTCGCTTCTTTTTATTTGTCGACTTTAAAGAAGCAATTTGTTTCTGATTTGTTTCTTATAACTAAAGTGAATGATCATCTAACTTTGTCATCGATGTATCAGTCAAATTGAGCCTATAATATAATATAAAATATTATTCATAACATTTTATATTATACCATACTGTCAATTTGACTAGTATATTAGCTTGTGATGGACTTCGTTGATATCTCTTACTATGAAGGCACTTTTTAATAGTAGATAAATTAATTATTTGTTTGGTAAAAAGAATTAGTTATTTGTGTCTTAATTATATATTTATTATTTGTTATAGAGAGAAAAATATGAAAAAAGAACGAAGGACACTAATAGTCAATAATTCAACATGTAAAAGATTAATAATTTCACACCCTTTTTCTCTAATCTGTCCTAGTTTTGCTCCATCTTCTCTCTAACTTTTCTTTTTCATCATCCGTTGGAGAGGGGTGATTTTGGGTCATTTTGCGACCCAAAATCACCTCTCTACATCAGTTTTCTCTCATTTCATCTAAATAAGTGTTATTCACATAGTTTTGAGCTTTTTTTCGTGATTTCGTCGTCTAAGTGCAGGCATCGTTGTTTTGTTCGTCGTCTTGTGCGGTGCAGTTGTTTTGTTCGTCGTTTTGTGCAACGTAGTTTGGTTTTCCCGTCTTGTTACGGTCTTTGTTCCGTCCGGCTTGATAGATCCACGTCGACTCGCTACAGATTCAACTAATGAAGACTTGGTCGTCAGCGCTATAGATCTGGAGGCATAAGTACTCAGATGGCTTTAATTTTGTCATTTTTGTAGGCAATTTGCCATTTTATGCTATTAACTTGGATGCTGTGAGTTTGGTTGCAGATTCATCCTTTTTAGTTTTAGCAATATGGAATTTGTATTGTTTTCGATGTAATCCACCAATTTGAATGAATGAATATTACTTTATTTTTAGTAAAAAAAAAGACTAATAATTTCATTAACAACATCAAAAAAAAATTTGACAACATCAAAATTTATTTATTTTTGTTGATTTATATAAGACAGCCTTACATGTAAAAAGGAATAGGGATGGTATTACTTTTCGATTTTTAAGGAGATTTTTGTGTCCTTAAAAAACACAATCAGAAAAGTATAAATATAAAATATTTAGCAATAATGACAATTAAATTCCCACAAAAAAATAATAACAATTAAATTTAGAAGAAAACATATATGTAGTTCCATAAGTGTGGTTGGTGCTATTTTCCAATCACACTACGCCTGGGTAGAATACTAATTTATATTATTCATTAAATTTTAGTTATTTTTTGAAATTAGTCCATGTGTCATGGTGTAATTGAAAAACAACACCTACGAAACCACAACTAAATTTTGTGCTTAAACTTAATGTGAGTCAGTTCTCATTTTTTTTTATAATTACTTTCTCTATTCTTTACTCACTTCATTTTTTTTGTCTACTTATGACAAATAAATATTACACACACTACTACTAATCACATTTGGGTTTGAACCCGGAAGCCGACATTCCATTGTCGCTGAAATTGCCAAGACAACCGACGGTGAGAGACATTTAGTCACTTCATTCGTTTTTATTTATCAAATTTTAAAAAATAATTTATATTATTTTATTTTTAATTGTGACAATTAACTTCAAGTTTGGGTGCAAGTGGTTAATGCACTCTATCTTAAGGAGCGGACTCGGTTAGTACCTGGGTTCGATCCTCGGCGATGGAACAAATTGGAGCCAGACTGTACTTACCTCCCGGTCGAATTCCAGATTATTCACGGCTCCTTTCGCTTAAATACCGGAGGGGGTCAAAGACTCTAAAAAAAAATTTACTCACTTCTCGAATATGTGTTTAATTAATTATTTATTATAGAGAGAAAAGGAGAAACAAACGATGGGCAATAAGCAGTCAACAGTATAAAAAGATAAAGACTAGTAAAAACGAATTGAGATAATATCGATATATTGGTCTTTGAGTAGGTGGATTTATATGTATTTTTTGAACACATTGTTTATTGTTTATTCGAAAAAAAATAACATATATTTACTAAAAAAAAGTAATACCACCCACTTAATTGAGGAGAGTATTGTCAAAAAAACTTAATTGACGTGAGAGAAGGAACTATAAATTTTGGTTAACTTTAGTTATAAATAAAAGAAAAAAAACATGCATTTAATGTCTTCAATTAGATACTCCACATCCAATCCAATATATAAGTACAAAAGGTACATTTAATTGACTTTGTATTTTAGGATGGAGATAGTAGTATATCACGGTAAATCTTTATCTTTAGCGTTATATATGTAAATCTTACCCCAATCCCGGCAACTTTGGCCTTTTATTTCTTTCTCCATTAAAACAATGTTATTTTCAACTGTGTGTTTTGGGGTATTTTAAAGTCTGGGAAAAATTTCAGATATTAAAATAAGTAAAGTTGTTCCTCAGTAACCAGTTTGTTGAAAAAATAAAAAAAAATTGTGACAAAAAAAGTACGATTTTGAGTACTATAGTGTCCGGAAGAATTAATTTCCTGCCAAAATACATAAAGTGTGATGCTAAGTAATGTATTTTTGAGTACTATAGTGTTCGAAAAAATTTTAACCGTTCAAAATTTAATTTTTATAAACTAACTCACCACTTAAAAAATTAATTTATTTTTATACTTCTTTTCCTTATATTTGCATTTCTTTTATATTTATTTTTTGCGAGTACTCGCACCCCCTTTTGTTTCTTTAATGAGTACTCTCGCTGGCCCTCCCTTTTCTATAATCATTATTTTGGTCATTTCGCGTCAACAAGTATTAGAAGCATACTTAAGTTGGTGTATTTATATATTTTATTCTCGTTTTTTGTATTTGATTGTAAATAATATTTAATATATTTATAGAAAATGACAAAAATTCTTAAATCCAGTTTTACCAACTGTCATGAACAATAGATATTGTGGCTTCTCTTTCGTAATTTGTTTAAAAATCTAATTGAGACTAACTTGTGCAACTTGTCCTTTTACTAATTTCACCACTTTAAAAAGTCAATTTATTTTTATTCTTCTTCTCTTTATATTCTTTTAACCAAAATTTATATTGTCATTTTTATATTCTCTTTCTAAATTATCTTTATGCAAAAAAAAAATTATATTGTCCCATTATTTTACCCCTTGCTCCAATTTATTTATACTTAGTAGGTTACATTAAATATATTCCCTTTCCATAATTTACTCTCTTTGCTCCAATTTATTAGAAATAACTAATTTTTTACCCGTGCATACGCACGGGTGATACTGTTGATCGGTGTATTGCGATGAACTCATAATAGTAATTTGGAAGATAATTATAAGTTGTGAATAATGTCTGTTGCACCCCAAAAAATCCGGTTCGGACTTCTCATTGTACAACGTGGAAAAGGTATGGAGCCGCCACCAATATTTTAATTTTAAGACCAAAACATTGAAAAAAGGTCTTTTAGACAAGACGGATGGTCTTTCGAAAACTAGAGATATGGGTTCGGGGGTCGGTTAGGCATGGGGAAGGTATTAGCACCCCGTACCTCCTTTCTACCGAAAGGGAACCTTTAATTAAATGTGTGGTTTGAAGTGTTGATTTGAAAATGCTTTTATTTTGCCTCTTTATTGAGAAGGGAGTGAGAAGACTTAATGAAAATTTTTATTTTTGGCGCTTGACGAGAGTTGGCCTCTCGCTCCTACGTATCTCCTGGTGCGATGGAGAATTCAAAGCTACGTAGTTCTTGGTTGTCCTAAAAAGGTTTTTGTTTTTTAGTCTGTTTAGATGAGTTTTCGCAGTAGGAGTGAGGATTCGCGATGACCAAACAACAACGGTTTAGAGTGGCCGCGCTACTAACTCTTTTGAAAATGAAATTATCATTAACAACCAAACGGCAACGGCGCGAGTGATCATTAACGATAATCGGTTTTGCTTTTGATTCGAGTGTTCGCGACGACCAAACAACAACGGTTTAGAGTGGCCGAGCTACTAACTCTTTTGAAAATGAAATTATCATTAACAACCAAACGGCAACGACGCGAGTGATCATTAATGATAATCGGTTTTGCTTTTGATTCGAGTGTTCGCGACGACCAAACAACAACGGTTTAGAGTGGCCGCGCTACTAACTCTTTTGAAAATGAAATTATCATTAACAACCAAACGGCAACGGCGCGAGTGATCATTAATGATAATCGGTTTTTATTTTAGATGATCAAAAAGGGCTTTCGCAATCGAATTAATTTTGGTTTGTTGTGCTTGACGAGGACATGGCTCGCTCCTACGTATCCCAAATGGGAATCAAAGCGACGTAGTTCTAATTTCTTTAGTTTTGAAAAGGTTTTCGAAGTAGGACGAGCATTAGCGAATGATTAAACTAACAAAGGTTATGGGTAATCATCGCTGAGTACTCATGTGAAATTGAAGAGCGTTCATAGAGATCAAACTAACAAAGGTTATGGGTGACCTCCACTACTTGCTTATTTTTGTTTATTGAAAATGCTTTGAAAATTAATTGGTTTGGAAAAGAGTTTTTTAAAAAATAAATAAATCATTTTCAATCGAATTCTATGTCCAAAACCAAATGCAACATGAATGAATGAAGTTCAAACATATTCAACTAATCAAGCAATCATGAACATGTTGATCATCAACTAAGATTAAGCATGCCAATATAATCAAGAGATTTAATTGTCATAGATGCAAGACAAAGTTCTCAAAACAATTGTGTTTGTGTGTGAAGGAGAATTGCTACACAGGTTGGAAGCAATCTCAAGAGGGGCACATATGCCTCTATGCTACACATGTTGGTAGCCTTATAAGGGCACATGATTGTGTAAAAGGGTTTGTGCACAATTAAGTCAAGACATTCAAATGGCATCAAGAACAAAGGAATACAATTGATCATAGGCATAGAGTATTCTAGGTTAGGTGAATGAACATGTGAGCAATGATGCATGATTTGGCAAGCATGTGAATGCATGAGCATACAAGAATGAATGCATGAATGAGTAGACAAGAGGATGCATGAGCATACAAGAATGCATGAGCATTTGAGTATGATTACGTTTATTATGCAAGGCATAAATACTCGAGAATGCATGAGAGTGTCGCATAAATAGGGATGAATGAAGATGCATGAGGGTGAAAATGTTTTGGTAAAAGGTTTAGGTAAGAAAGTGGTAAAATGTTTTTGGGTTTTGGTGTTTTGTAAATGAGATGAAATGTTTTTGGTCTTGAAAGTGGTAAAAGTATTTTGGGGTTTATTTTATAAAGTTGAAAAAGTATGAAATGCAAATGAGAAAATGTTTTGGGGTTTTTATGCAAAGATGCAAGTGGTAAAATGTTTTGAATGAAGGTAAAAATGTTTTATGTGATGAGATAAAAATGTTTTGGTAAAAACTAAGTGAAATGGTAAAAACCAAAGTGGTAAAATGTTTTTATGTTTTTTTGGTAAAAAGTTAATGAAGTGGTAAAGTAAAATGGTAAAAAGTAAACAAACACAATGACATAACTTGCATTTACTCAACCACAATCAAAATGACAATCTTCAAGCAATCAAAGGGGTAAAAACCTAGTCATGGCCGAATGCATACAAGCATGGAATCATCAACTTATTTCATGCAAAAATTGACAAATTAACACACAAAACAACACAAAAGAAGAGGACCTAATCTATCATGCAAGTTCCTAAGACAAACATCAACCAAATCATGCATTTATTCACGCAAAATCAAAGGAAACAAAACTAGCAAAATGGGTATGAGAATGGGTTTTTATTTGATGAAAATTATACCAACAAGGTTTAAAATACAATAAAATGCAAGAAGACACAAGAACAATTCCTTCAAAGCCAAGGAGCCACCTCAAACACCCAAGCCTCCCTAAGTGCTTGTCAATAATGTTTGAGATGGCTCCTCAAAGCATCAACAACAATATATGAAGGAGTTGAGATGAGGAGAAGAGAGATTACATAATGAAAATTAAAGAAAATGCAAGAGTTTGTGAGCTTACCTCTAGATCTTGCTTGAAATGAAGAAGAAGATCAAAATAGAAACCAAGAACACTTGAACCTCCTCTTGAATCCCACGAAAATCACTTGATATTGAAGGATTTGATGATGAACTTTGAAGATAATGCAAGATTAGAAATGGATCTAGTGTAGGAATCAAGAATAATGAAGTTTGGATGGTTGAAAATTGAAGAATTGGTGGTGGAAATGGTGGGAGGTGGTCTTGGGTTTGAGAGGGGAGGAGGAGAGGAATTGTGATCTGATTGTGTGCTAGGGTAAAATGAGAATCCCCCCCCCTATGGTCTCTTATTTTGGGTTTTATATGAGGTGCAAAATTAAGGGTATATAGGACATTGTGCTTTTGCCAACCATTGAGATTTGAGATAGAATTTGAATCAAGGGCCAAGATTGCAATGCACATGGATTAGGGACAAAGAGAAAACACAAATGAGTGAGGAATGGCTGGTGTCATATGAAATTGAAGAGTTTTTTGTACACAAAAATTGTTGAGGGCAATTAGGTCAATTTGCACATAGTTGTAGCCTAGGATTTGATCTAGAATTTTAATCAATGGCTAGGAATACAACTCACATGGATTAAGGGCATGAAGAAACACAAAATGAGGGAAAAAGAGGGCTGAAATTCGCAGCCATGAGGAGGGAAGGAGAGGGAAAAAATGCAAGTTGTCACAAAATAGTACATTTTGTCTTATTAAGGACACTACCTTATTTTGATTCTTTTTGAATTTTCTTTTTATGATCATTCTTTTATTCCATGAAGATTCTTTTTTTTATTTTGGGCTCATCCTAGGATTCAATCATTGGGCCCAAAATTCCATGACAACACCATTCCCAAAATTGATTTTGGGCCTCACTCTAGCAGAAATGACCATTTTGCCCTTTTCTTCGAAACTTGACTTTTTATGCAAAATTTAATCAATGATGCGCAAAAATTTATAACCCAACTCATTTTGACCCAAATGAATTCCTCCAAATATGCCCAGTGATTTTTACTGAGAAATTATCTTTTAGGGTAAAATGACCAAAATGCCCTTTTTGACCCAAAAACCCTAATTTTGCCCGATAATGCATTTCCACTTCAAAAATGAATCTATAACCCTAGAAATGACCTCTAGAATCTTAGAATGCATGCTTAATGACCTTCATGAGGAATTATCATTTTTATTGTGAAATGACCAAAATACCCTTTTGGACTCAAAAAAACCTGATTTACCCAAAAAGTGCATTTCAACTCTAAAAATGATTTTAGAAACTTTGGAATGACTTTTAGGACTCAAAATGCAATGCATGATGCTTCTCACTCCTCAACTTATTTATTTTTGTGGAAAATTAGGGTTTTGATCTAAGTTGGACAAAATTGGGGTATGACAGCTGCCCCTCTTTATCTGGATTTTAACGAGGAATATGAATTGGCCGAAACATATTCCGAGGCAAAATAAAGATAAAGAATTTAGAAATTATACCGATTTTGTCTACTTAGGGAAACCCGATTTTTCCTTTTTCCATCTCTCTAGTTTTTTCTGTTTTTGTTAATGTAAGGTGAAAAATGAAATTCTAATGCATGCGAGAATAGAGATTTTTTTTTTTTTTTTTTTGATAAATGGACACTTTCGTGTCGATGCGTGCAGACTGAAAGGTAAAATGGGCACTTGGCGTGCAAACAGAAACTGTAAAATGGGCACTTGGCGTGCAAACAGAAAGGTAAATGGGCACTTGTCGTGCAAACAGAAAAGTAAAATGGGCACTTGGCGTGCAGAAAGCGGTAAATGAGCACTTGGCGTGCAGAAAGCGGTAAATGAGCACTTGGCGTGCAGAAAGCGGTAAATTGGGAATTCGGAGGCTGCCTAAAACCTTCTAACGGACTCTTGTCGAGTCCGAGCTCTGGGGTGGCCTTTTCGAGCGGCCGATCAACATCAGGTCCGGAACTGATTTGATCAATGGATTTACGCTATGCCTTAGGCCGACACAACTAATCCGAAGGACTTAACGAAGTCTGATGGATCCATCGCGCGCTCGTACACGATGTTGTGATCTGTGGAAGGAGTTCACTAACTCTGTGTTGATGGAGTTTACTAACTCTGTGTTGATGGAGTTTACTAACTCTGTGTTGTGGTGATTTTCTAAAAATGAGATTTTTGGGACTCTCTGGTCCGAAGTAACTTTTCTCTTGGATGGTGCATGAAATGCGTGCACTTGGATGTTTGGGGTGCACATGAATGCAATGATTGACTTTGGTGGGATGCCTTTTCTGTTTGATTTTTCTCTTCTTTTCCTTTTGTTATTCTTTCGCTCTTCTGAGATGCGAGTTTGAAGGCGTAATGTACTGTTTGATGCCATGGAGTGATGACTGGTATGGATGATATGAGAATGATGAATGATATGAAGATGTTGTGTTCTTTTATGTTCCATCTTCTGTGATTTTCTTCTCTCGTTTCTTATTTGCTCTTTTTTTTTTCTATGGAATGCAGATATCTATGTAAATGGAGTGTGAATGTATGTTATGCAAAGTGTATGTGATGTGATGATTTCAATGGAATGATGGATGCTATGAGATGCTATTTTTGATTTTCTTCCTTTTTATTTTGGTTAAGGATCAACACTTCAAGTGCCTACAAGGTAACATCCTAGTCCCCAAGGATTAAGGTGAGCATCAAAGCCCTACAAGATAACAACCTAATCCCTGAGGATTAAGGCGAGCACTAAAGCCCTACAAGCGGCCAACTTTAGGCGACCCCCTCATGTGCTGAGATAGCTGGTTAAAGAATTTTTCCTATTTGTCTTTTTGCTATGTGAGGATGCAAATGCAGTATTTTGATGCATGATATGACAAAATTTTTTGGGGTATTCAAATACTTTTTTTGTGAATACTTTCATAATGATGAGACGCGAGACTTTGGATGCAAAAGTGGGATGATTATTGACCATTTTTGTTGAAAAATTGAATTTGATTCAAACTCCAGTGTTCTCAAGGTTTTTATTTACAAACAAGCTCACTTGTTTTCTCTCCCTTCCAATGACGACTGAATCTTAGATATCGCATGACTAACGTGTGTTCTCTCTCTTTGAAGCATTGCTTAGTAAGCATGCATAGGAGCGCAAATGTGAATGAGTGAGTCTGTTAACTTGGGATTGGTTTAGGATATGTACGACAATTGAAGGGATGACAAACATGACTATTACCGACGCTCATGAGGGACCAAGGGATGCAAGACTGCCCCGGTTCGGGCTTTTGATGAGTGAATAAGCTTGCCTTTGCCTGGTGGTGATAATGACTAGGGGTGTAGGAGATGATGAATTGGGAACACTTCGGCTCTTGGGATGAAAGGTGGAATGAAAAGGGTTTTGTTTCAACCCACAGAGTTTGGTGTTGCCCCAGTCAGGACGAAACAAAGTTGCCCCAATTAGAATGACGAGGCCTTATTTAGGATAGTGAGTTGAGAGATTGCCCCGGTGAGGTTCTTATGGGAATGAATGAAGTGAAGGAATGGGAATGCACTTGCCCCATTTTGGAATGAAATTTCAAATGGTTTCTTTGAGTGAGGTTGTGAAAAGGTGATAGAGTTATGGTGACAGTTATATACGGAGGGTGGTATGTGAACGGGATAGACGACGAACAAAATCTCCCCATGGTTGAGTGGAGTGAGAGGTGAAGGAAATGTCCCCTAGTACACATCTTTGATTCTTTTTAAGAAAAACTCAAATGCAATGAAAGTTTTGACTTTTAGTATGAAAGAAGCCTCACTTGGTGATCACTAAACCTTGTTTTAATGCAACTTGAATGTGTTTGAAGTGCAAGTCTTCCTTTTTCCGTCAGCTTTCTTTTTTTCGACTGTTTATTTTTGTTCCCTCATCTCTTTTTCCTAAGGGTTTGTTTTTCCTTGATCAGCTTTCTCTTTTCTGATCGTTTGTTTTTTCTTTTGAGCAAACACATTGTAGACAGATAAACTTAGTGGTCCTAAGATTTAAAATTTGAGAAAACAACAGCATTCGGTCATTGATCGGAATGGACTTTTCGGGATTGTGGTGTTTTGTGGAGGAGGGATGATGGGGCTTAATGAAGAGCTTGGGGGCTAATGGTAGGATGATTTTCATTCGGCGTTGGCTGACGATCGATGATTTATGATGGTTAATTGGCTTGATGAGGTGTTTGGAAATTTTATTCTTGGCTAAGGGTTTGTGGAGGGCGGGTTACCGAGGTCAAAGGGAAGTGTTTGCGGTTTATGGAAGGAGGGGTGTATGGGAATGATGAAGTGTTTGAAGGTTATTGAGACAAGGATCTCTTGTGTTTTGTGGTAACATGTACCAGCTCACCACTTACATTTCTTTTGTATTTTCTTTTGTTTTGGGATTTTCATTTTTGAATCCCTTTTTTGATTTTCTCTCTCTTTTTTTGTTTTATGATTCTTTTCCTTCTTTGACTCGGGTGAGCTGATAGAAAGTGATGCACTTTTTTTTTTTGGATATTTGAGGTGATCCTTGTTTAGGGTGATTTTTGGATTTTGGTTTTTCTTGGGTTAAGGTGGGTAGGAAAGGGAACTTCTGGATGGCCAAACTTCATTTCAAATTCCGATTGCTTATTTTTTTCATAAAACTTGACAACAATTTATCTATCTATATGTGTTTGCTCTTTTCTTTGCATTTTTTTTATGCCCTAATTTTTTGCCTGGACCGCTCTTTGCGAGTTTTCAATCCACCGGGCGCTCCTTTTTGCCTAGGCTGCCCTTTGCGGGTTTTCAACCCAGCGAGCTTGTTCTTCTCATTTATCTCTTCTTTTCTCTTTTTTTTTGGAAAGACTTGCACTAAAGGAATATAATGCCGATAAAGAAAGTTAGTGATCACAGAATTGCCCCAGCATGGAGGACTTAGAGTGTTAGTGAGAATGAACCAAAAAGTCAAGTATGCACTGATGGGAGAGAATATGCGCCTTATGGATGGACGGGGCGGGGTTAGACTGGGATGGTGATGATGACAAGGAAGGAAACTGACTGACTCAAACAAGAGAAACTGCACGTGTCATGCACGTTCACTATATGAATGCTTCACAGAGAGTCAACATTAGTTAGAACAATGAATTGATGAGCTGCTTCAGTTTTTTTTTTGTCATGGAATGGATGGGATGCTGTGCTTTTGAAAGACATGCAAATGAGCTATTGATTTGCAAAACTGAGTGCCTTGGAACACCTTGAGTTTGCAACCAAGTAAGGATAAACTTTTTCAAAAAAAGGATGATTGTTTTGCAAGAACGTCTCGCTTCTCATCACAACTTTTATTTTATGCAATGAATGAATGAACAAATTATGATATGCAAGTATGATGCAAATGCGTGGAGAACGACTACTCGAAAAGTGTGGCTTATTCTAAATTATTTTGTTGCAAGACAAAATATGGAATACCAATGTGAATGATGCAAGAATGATGCCCCCCATTTTTTCCAAATGATTTTTGATTTTTATTTTATTTTTTAGAGGCGAGACAAGATGCGAAATGCCAATGCCCCTTTTTTGAATGATGAGAGATGCAAGAATGGTGATATGAGGCAACTGATTGTCGTTACCCTGAGTAACTTGCCTGAAACATTGAGTGGATCCTGACTCAATACTTCACACAATGTACTGAAACGTTTTGACAATTAGTTGACTCAATTTAATTTCCTACTTGAAATTAAAATACGTGCGACTGGGTCAAAGTGCTCTGACATCGTAAAGTAACATCTCAAATTTGTAGTCGACAAACAAATTTGAGACATTACCCTTCGTCGTTCAAAGGTGCACTTCTATCCATTAAGCCATCACATGAGAAATTTTTCTTTGTTTCGAAAGGATGCATGCAGGGAGAAATGATGTATTCGAACAAAGTGATGAGGTTAATGAAATGATGCATGAGCGCCACATTGACGCGATGTCCGCATTATTTGATGATAGTTTTTGCATAATCAAGGATGAATGAAATGCGATATGGATGATAGATGCTTCTGGTTTTCATTTTTCTTATGCAATGAAATGAAATGCGTGATGCTTGCAATTACTTTCCTAATGCATGGGAGATATTGAATGAAGATGCATGCGAGATGAGACGTTAATGCTTATTTTTGATTTGCGACACAGAAAAGTATTAATGCGATGATGTGATATGGACGGACGACGGAATGAGTGGGTGAATGAATGAACGAATGTGCATTTTGAATGAGGATAACGTAAATTGCATCACTTGATGATTTTTCATGATTATGAGCGAATGAAATACCATAGGGATGATAATTGTTTTTTTTTTAGAATTTTGTTTTATGTAATGCATGATGCCATGATGCAAAGTGCGGATGATGATTGCTTTTCGTTTTATTTTTAAACTATGAAATGGAGTGCCTGATACTAACAATTATTTTTAGTGCGTGGAAAGATATGATTCTTATGAAAATGCATGCGAAATGAGATGTTTATTTGATTATTTTTTGTAATGCAAAGAAAAAATGCATGTAGTATGTTTTCTAAAAAAACTTGTGGAAAATAATAATTTTTGATTTTTCTTGATTTTTGGTTTTTTTTTTCGATAAAAGACGGTATGCACTAATACTTGTTTGAATGCAAGTGCAATGCAATATGTATGATTTCATGTTTGTCTTGGTGCCGGGAATCACGGTGTACTATGTCTTGCCATAGGTTTAACGGTGGATTTTGATTATTTTTTTTCTTTGAAACACAACAAGGTTAGAATCAATAAGCGAAACAAAGCACATTCCATGCATTCAAACTTAAACAAACTCACACCTCGGAGTATACGCTGTTTCACTTTTGATTCCACATCGTGCCTATGACAAGATTCTTTGTCACTTTGGGATTCTCGGTAAACAAACTTTGATGAAATGCAAGGATGCATGCATGAACTGTAAAAGCTTCTGTTGGATGCAATGCGAGGATGCATGCAAAATGATGATGATGTTTTATGCATATGCAGATTAGGGCAAAACCCTTATTGGCATTAGTTCAAGTTTTTTTGTTTTTTTTGAAAAATGCGTGCCGTACGTGGTTTCATATGGACCAAGTAAGAGAAAGGCTACAACGGCAGCTCGTTCTCTCTTTTTTTTTTTGAAAAGAGTGGGCCATATGTCACTTCGTACGGACCAGCAAAAGAAAGGCTACAACGGCAGCTCTTTCTCTACTTTTTATTTGAAAAACCTCCTACTCTTTTTTGAAAACATGTCTATATTACCATGCAACACACAATTTGGTATGCCCCTTGTGTCCTACGAAGGTGGGGACCTAAGTTCTAGGACAACTCAAATGTTCCTCCCATGCGGGTTCTAGTCACTTCCTCACCAGGCTACCAGAGCTAATTCTCTTTCACAATAGCACCCACAACGATGGAACGCCATCTGGTGTGAGGCATCATGAAAGAGCATACTCTGGCTGAAACTTTCGTGAGAGTCGGAAGGACAACAGTCCAATTTCCAGTCACTACTCGTTTCCACTCTCCTAAGTTTTGTCAGACCTTGGGTTTTAGGCCCCTCTCAAAGCATAGTAAACATAAGGTGTGAGTGTGTGCAGCAAGGGCATACCGCCTAAAACTACCCACATATACCCCACCTGCAAAGGAAAACCCAGAACAGTCCAAATAATAGCAGGTAATAACATGTCGTCTACCCTAGGGTTTAATATCACAATACTAATAATCCAACCTAGGTTTCAGCAACAGTCATATCCACTGCTTACCTCAAGAAAGGGAGCGGAGAAGAAGGGATCATAATAGAATGGGAGGAAATGCATGTTTTTACCTTAAGAAAGGGAGCAGAGAATAGGGGACATGGGAATTGAGGAATGCATGAATATGGCATTGTGAACAAATAGAAAAGAAGTAAAACAAAGCTTTCAACTCAATTAATTTTAAAACCACACATCAAAGTTAACTAGGCTTGACCCTCGTCTTTTTTTTTTTTTAAAAAAAAAGTGTCCCCAGTGGAGTCGCCAGCTGTTGCACCCCAAAAAATCCGGTTCGGACTTCTCATTGTACAACGTGGAAAAGGTATGGAGCCGCCACCAATATTTTAATTTTAAGACCAAAACATTGAAAAAAGGTCTTTTAGACAAGACGGATGGTCTTTCGAAAACTAGAGATATGGGTTCGGGGGTCGGTTAGGCATGGGGAAGGTATTAGCACCCCGTACCTCCTTTCTACCGAAAGGGAACCTTTAATTAAATGTGTGGTTTGAAGTGTTGATTTGAAAATGCTTTTATTTTGCCTCTTTATTGAGAAGGGAGTGAGAAGACTTAATGAAAATTTTTATTTTTGGCGCTTGACGAGAGTTGGCCTCTCGCTCCTACGTATCTCCTGGTGCGATGGAGAATTCAAAGCTACGTAGTTCTTGGTTGTCCTAAAAAGGTTTTTGTTTTTTAGTCTGTTTAGATGAGTTTTCGCAGTAGGAGTGAGGATTCGCGATGACCAAACAACAACGGTTTAGAGTGGCCGCGCTACTAACTCTTTTGAAAATGAAATTATCATTAACAACCAAACGGCAACGGCGCGAGTGATCATTAACGATAATCGGTTTTGCTTTTGATTCGAGTGTTCGCGACGACCAAACAACAACGGTTTAGAGTGGCCGAGCTACTAACTCTTTTGAAAATGAAATTATCATTAACAACCAAACGGCAACGACGCGAGTGATCATTAATGATAATCGGTTTTGCTTTTGATTCGAGTGTTCGCGACGACCAAACAACAACGGTTTAGAGTGGCCGCGCTACTAACTCTTTTGAAAATGAAATTATCATTAACAACCAAACGGCAACGGCGCGAGTGATCATTAATGATAATCGGTTTTTATTTTAGATGATCAAAAAGGGCTTTCGCAATCGAATTAATTTTGGTTTGTTGTGCTTGACGAGGACATGGCTCGCTCCTACGTATCCCAAATGGGAATCAAAGCGACGTAGTTCTAATTTCTTTAGTTTTGAAAAGGTTTTCGAAGTAGGACGAGCATTAGCGAATGATTAAACTAACAAAGGTTATGGGTAATCATCGCTGAGTACTCATGTGAAATTGAAGAGCGTTCATAGAGATCAAACTAACAAAGGTTATGGGTGACCTCCACTACTTGCTTATTTTTGTTTATTGAAAATGCTTTGAAAATTAATTGGTTTGGAAAAGAGTTTTTTAAAAAATAAATAAATCATTTTCAATCGAATTCTATGTCCAAAACCAAATGCAACATGAATGAATGAAGTTCAAACATATTCAACTAATCAAGCAATCATGAACATGTTGATCAACTAAGATTAAGCATGCCAATATAATCAAGAGATTTAATTGTCATAGATGCAAGACAAAGTTCTCAAAACAATTGTGTTTGTGTGTGAAGGAGAATTGCTACACAAGTTGGAAGCAATCTCAAGAGGGGCACATATGCCTCTATGCTACACATGTTGGTAGCCTTATAAGGGCACATGATTGTGTAAAAGGGTTTGTGCACAATTAAGTCAAGACATTCAAATGGCATCAAGAACAAAGGAATACAATTGATCATAGGCATAGAGTATTCTAGGTTAGGTGAATGAACATGTGAGCAATGATGCATGATTTGGCAAGCATGTGAATGCATGAGCATACAAGAATGAATGCATGAATGAGTAGACAAGAGGATGCATGAGCATACAAGAATGCATGAGCATTTGAGTATGATTACGTTTATTATGCAAGGCATAAATACTCGAGAATGCATGAGAGTGTCGCATAAATAGGGATGAATGAAGATGCATGAGGGTGAAAATGTTTTGGTAAAAGGTTTAGGTAAGAAAGTGGTAAAATGTTTTTGGGTTTTGGTGTTTTGTAAATGAGATGAAATGTTTTTGGTCTTGAAAGTGGTAAAAGTATTTTGGGGTTTATTTTATAAAGTTGAAAAAGTATGAAATGCAAATGAGAAAATGTTTTGGGGTTTTTATGCAAAGATGCAAGTGGTAAAATGTTTTGAATGAAGGTAAAAATGTTTTATGTGATGAGATAAAAATGTTTTGGTAAAAACTAAGTGAAATGGTAAAAACCAAAGTGGTAAAATGTTTTTATGTTTTTTTGGTAAAAAGTTAATGAAGTGGTAAAGTAAAATGGTAAAAAGTAAACAAACACAATGACATAACTTGCATTTACTCAACCACAATCAAAATGACAATCTTCAAGCAATCAAAGGGGTAAAAACCTAGTCATGGCCGAATGCATACAAGCATGGAATCATCAACTTATTTCATGCAAAAATTGACAAATTAACACACAAAACAACACAAAAGAAGAGGACCTAATCTATCATGCAAGTTCCTAAGACAAACATCAACCAAATCATGCATTTATTCACGCAAAATCAAAGGAAACAAAACTAGCAAAATGGGTATGAGAATGGGTTTTTATTTGATGAAAATTATACCAACAAGGTTTAAAATACAATAAAATGCAAGAAGACACAAGAACAATTCCTTCAAAGCCAAGGAGCCACCTCAAACACCCAAGCCTCCCTAAGTGCTTGTCAATAATGTTTGAGATGGCTCCTCAAAGCATCAACAACAATATATGAAGGAGTTGAGATGAGGAGAAGAGAGATTACATAATGAAAATTAAAGAAAATGCAAGAGTTTGTGAGCTTACCTCTAGATCTTGCTTGAAATGAAGAAGAAGATCAAAATAGAAACCAAGAACACTTGAACCTCCTCTTGAATCCCACGAAAATCACTTGATATTGAAGGATTTGATGATGAACTTTGAAGATAATGCAAGATTAGAAATGGATCTAGTGTAGGAATCAAGAATAATGAAGTTTGGATGGTTGAAAATTGAAGAATTGGTGGTGGAAATGGTGGGAGGTGGTCTTGGGTTTGAGAGGGGAGGAGGAGAGGAATTGTGATCTGATTGTGTGCTAGGGTAAAATGAGAATCCCCCCCCCTATGGTCTCTTATTTTGGGTTTTATATGAGGTGCAAAATTAAGGGTATATAGGACATTGTGCTTTTGCCAACCATTGAGATTTGAGATAGAATTTGAATCAAGGGCCAAGATTGCAATGCACATGGATTAGGGACAAAGAGAAAACACAAATGAGTGAGGAATGGCTGGTGTCATATGAAATTGAAGAGTTTTTTGTACACAAAAATTGTTGAGGGCAATTAGGTCAATTTGCACATAGTTGTAGCCTAGGATTTGATCTAGAATTTTAATCAATGGCTAGGAATACAACTCACATGGATTAAGGGCATGAAGAAACACAAAATGAGGGAAAAAGAGGGCTGAAATTCGCAGCCATGAGGAGGGAAGGAGAGGGAAAAAATGCAAGTTGTCACAAAATAGTACATTTTGTCTTATTAAGGACACTACCTTATTTTGATTCTTTTTGAATTTTCTTTTTATGATCATTCTTTTATTCCATGAAGATTCTTTTTTTTATTTTGGGCTCATCCTAGGATTCAATCATTGGGCCCAAAATTCCATGACAACACCATTCCCAAAATTGATTTTGGGCCTCACTCTAGCAGAAATGACCATTTTGCCCTTTTCTTCGAAACTTGACTTTTTATGCAAAATTTAATCAATGATGCGCAAAAATTTATAACCCAACTCATTTTGACCCAAATGAATTCCTCCAAATATGCCCAGTGATTTTTACTGAGAAATTATCTTTTAGGGTAAAATGACCAAAATGCCCTTTTTGACCCAAAAACCCTAATTTTGCCCGATAATGCATTTCCACTTCAAAAATGAATCTATAACCCTAGAAATGACCTCTAGAATCTTAGAATGCATGCTTAATGACCTTCATGAGGAATTATCATTTTTATTGTGAAATGACCAAAATACCCTTTTGGACTCAAAAAAACCTGATTTACCCAAAAAGTGCATTTCAACTCTAAAAATGATTTTAGAAACTTTGGAATGACTTTTAGGACTCAAAATGCAATGCATGATGCTTCTCACTCCTCAACTTATTTATTTTTGTGGAAAATTAGGGTTTTGATCTAAGTTGGACAAAATTGGGGTATGACAATGTCCAAAATGTATGATTTGAAATTGAAAGTGGAAAATTATATTGAGTCGAAGAAATTAAAGTAGATTGACAATGAGAATTACATTGATCCATAATAATGTATTTGGACATTAGAGGTAAAATATGCATTCCCGTTTACCCTCTCGTTTGCATTCTCGTTGGCACTCCCGTTGGCGCTGTCGTTACCTCTCCCGTTGGCACACCCATTGCCGCTCTCGTTGCCAGTCCCGCTGGCACTCCTGCTCTCGTTGGCACTCATGTTGGCAGTCTCGTTGGCACTCCCTCTCTCGTTGCCACTCCCGTTGGCGCTCACGTTGCCACTCCCGTTGGTATTTTACTCCTTTTTAGTAATTACAAAATAGTTATTTGGTAATTTTTTGTAGTGGTTAAATTGATTGATTTTATTCTTTATGAAAAAATTGATTGATTTTAGTAGTTTTAGTAGAGAGATTATAGTAAATAAAAAAAAATTTAGATTATTCAATTATTGAGTATAGTATTAATTTAAGAATTTAATAATTTAGTGTTTTGGAAATTTTAGTCTTTGAAATTTTTGTTAAAGGTACCTCCGTTGGCACCTCCGTTGGCGCTCCCGTTGGAGGTTAAAGTTTTTTTACAATTCTTAGTGGTTAAATTCAATGATTTTAATAGAGAGATTACAGTAAATAGTAAATTTTAGATTATTTAATAACTGAGTATAATATTAATTTAATTTTTTCTACTAGATATTCTCCTATTGAGAAGTTTTGTTTGTCCTTGTTTAATGCATGTACTAAATTGGAGTATTACCTATTACCTAAGGAAGTTTTGGTTGTGTGCAATGTGGATATTATCAAATATCTTCTTAATAGATCCCAAGTAGGTAGCTCAGTTGGCGAGCTAAGGGATACTGAAGGAGTGCACCAAATGAGTGCAAGAAAGAGGTCCCGGGTTCAACTCCCGGAAACTAACATTTCCCCACCCCACTAACATTGCTTATCAAAAAATATATATCTTCTTAATAGGCCCGTCTTACAAGGAAGACTTGTCAAGTGGGCCATTAAGTTAAATGCGTTTGCCTTGACGTACATGTCGTTAAGAGCCGTCAAAGGGCAAGCCTTGGCCGATTTCTTGGCTCAACACCCTTATGTGGAAATACACGACACCCCAGCTGAGTCTATTAACTATCTGAGCCTAAAGCCCTGGGTGCTCATGTTTGATGGATCGAGTACCCAAACAAGGACAGGCATTGGAGTAGTCATCACCAGTCCCTGTGGTCAAACGTAGAGATTCATGTGCAGGATAGGGGATCAAGCCTCCAATAATCAGGTCGAGTATGAAGCCTTGATCATGGGACTTGATATCCTGGCCGCCATGAAGGCTCAATATGTGGAAATCAAGGGGGATTCACAACTAGTGATCAAGCAAATCACTGGGGAATACAAGTGTTAAAAAGTTGTTCGCCGACGCAGTCATCATGTATGTCCCTAGGAGCAAAAACCAAGAGGCTAACGACTTAGCCCAACAAGCCTCAGGTTACAAAGAGTTGGTGGTCGAGGTATTGCAACAAAATACCCGTACTTCGGCTTAGGAGGACCCTGCCGATGCTTGGATTGGAGTATTGACAGAGTACCTCAGTAATCAAACGGCCGACACTGACTTCAAAACCAAGCAAAGGGTGTTGAAGTATATTCTGATAGGGGACGACCTATATAAAAGAAGTGCCAATGGGGTGTTGTTACGATGACTCAAAAGAAAGGATGCGTATATGGTGATGGCACAGATCCATGCAGGAATTTGTGGTGCACATAGGTCTGGCCCCATCATGAAATGGCTGATATACAGACATGGATACAATTGGCCGACGATCACGGTCGATTCCTTCCAGTTTGCAAAGGGATGTGAGGCTTGCCAGCTGCATGGGTCAATCTAGAGAGTGCCTGCAAATGAGCTTCATCCCATTGTCAAACCTTAGCCATTCAGAGAGTGGGCCATGGATTTAATTGGCAAGATATACCCTCCAAGCTCAAAGGGCCATAACTTTATTATCGTGGCCACCGATTACTTCACTAAATGGGTGGAAGCTGCGCCTTTAGCAAATGTCAATCAGGCTGCGGTGATCAGGTTCATAGAAAATCAAATCATGTACAGATTTGGCATCCCTGAAACCATCACGACCGATCAAGGCACAATGTTCACCGGGGAACAAATGGTGGCTTTTGCACAAGAATACGGCATCAAGATGAGACATTCGTCTCCTTATTATGCTCAAGCCAATGAGGAAGCAGAGGCTATCAACAAGATCATCATCGAGCCCATCAAGAAAAACATAGAGGACAAGCCTCGACGGTGGCACGAGACCCTTAATGAGGTCCTTTGGGCTATGAGAAATTCTAAATCCACGGCCACGGGGGTAACTCCCTATTGTTTAGTCTATGGGCAGGATGCCGTGTTACCATTGGAAATCAGTGTGACATCTTTAAGGGTGGCTCGGCAGTGTAGCGACCGAAAAATCCAGGTGAGGATTCCTCGAAGGTTCAAAAATGAAGCCGCCACCAAAGTTTAGTTTATAAGGGCAAACATTGGAAAATCCCTTTTTGAATGGATAAGGGTCCTTGAGACCAGATTTGGGTTCGGGAGTCGGTTATGCATGGGGAAGGTGTTAGCACCCCACGACATCCTTCCTAAGGAAGGTTACCTGCTAATTAGTTGTAGGAAAAAAATGTTAATTTTGAAAATGTTAATTTTTACCCTTTTATTGAAAGAAAAAGACTTAATGAAAATTTTAGTTTTTGTGCTTCACAGGAGGGGACCCCTGCTCCTACGTATCTCCAGGTGCGATGGAGAAATCAAAGCTACGTAGTTCTTGGTTTAGAAAATGTTTGTTGGTTGGTGTTTTTTAATATAGGGGTTTTAGGATTGTGTGATCTGTGTTGAAGGACCACTGGGGGTCTGAAGGAGCGCTGAGGCTCTGAAGGACCACAGTTCACTTATCCTAAAACGATGACTAACCCGGCCGTACGACCGACTTAATCCCCTACTTTGAAAATAAGACTTTTTTGATTTTTGAAATGAAAGAGATGTATTTTTATTTTTTTTAATTTAGAAATTATTTATTTTAAATAGGGATTTTAGGACCTGGTCCGTAACGGTTCATTAGTGGCCTAAAAAGCAGACTAACCTGACTGTACAGTCGACTTAATCCCCTATTTATATTTTGAAAATGAAATATTCATCTATTTATTTTTATAGGTTTCTGTAAAAAAATGGATTAAGAAAGAAAGGTAATGGAAATTGTTTATTTTTGCGCTTCACAGGGGCGTGACCCTGCTCCTACGCATCTCCTGGTAGAGAATCAAAGGCTACGTAGTTCTAGGGGAAAAAGTTTGTTTTAATTTTTGAATAGGTGGTTTAAGATCACCAAGCTGTACAACTCAGGCGTCTTGAACCGAGACCGACAAGATGTCACATCTCAGTCAATCCCATATTTTTGGTATTTTTATGAGAAAAAGAAAGGGAGAAAATATTTTTTATGTGAACTAGCATTTATTTTTGAAGAATGATAAGAATAATAATAATAATAATAATAATAATAATAATAATAATAGTAAAAATAATATTAAGAAAAAAAAGGGATGATAATAAATAAATAAAATAAAAAAATAAAGGGAAGGTGTATTTGAAAAGGGGTGGTGTGGAAGGCTGAGCCCAACTCGTTTTTTTTTATTCAGCAGCCCACGCATTCTGGGCCTTCAAGGGGGGGGGGGGCGCTGTAGTTAGGAAACGGAGGGGGTGCAAACAGCGATCTGAAGCAAACAAAAAAAGGAACAAAAAGAGTGGGCTGTGTATATAAGGCTTAAACAAAAAAAAAACTAAACCTAATTCTCCTCCCTTCACTTAGGCGCCGCACAAGCTTCCTCTGAGAGAGAGAAAAATTTCAAAAAAAAACTCAGAGAGAAAGGAGAAAAAGAAATTACAGTGAGAGAAGAATGAAACCAGGAGAGAGAGTGAGAGGTTCCGAGGACGTCGTTGGCGGGAGAGAACCGAGGGGAGAGAGAGGAGGGGCGTGGTGGTTGTTGGAGGCGACGGTGAGGAGGAAGAGAGGAAGGAGAGGCGTGGAGTCGACTTAATCCCCAAACTGGTCTGAAGGATCTATGCTAGACTCTGTGCTAACACTACGATCTGGTGTTTGATATAAGATTCAACGTTTGTCGCATTGACTTAAGAAGTAGACGTAATTAGGATCGACACTTGAAGTCGATTAGAGAGCAACGGGTCATATGCTTGTAATGTATGCATCTGTAATGATTGATTTTAAGTGGAATGAATGAATGTAATGAGATTTTTTCTTATTTGACTTTTTGCTTTTTTCTTCTTTTCCTTTTTTTGCTTCTTTTCTTGGTACATGATAAAGGTATGAAATGCTTTGATGCAAATGTAATGCTTTGATGCGACTGCTATGGTGGATGAAGGAAGACACGTGAATGCATGGTGCAATGATATAATTTGTGGTGTAGAAATATTTTTAGCAACGACGAGACCGGCGCTTGGCACGTCTATCGAAGTAAAAAAAAAGTCATGTGTGTGCATGCATGCAATGTCATGTATGCGCAATGTGGAAACAAATGAACTACAGAGGCCCATGAACTGTGGATGCTGAAGCTTATTGAAAAAATTGATAAGTAGTATATGTGAGTGCAAACGACGTGCAAATGCAAATGTAATGCTTTGATGCAGGTGCCATGGTAGGTGCATGTTTGCTTGGTGGAATGAAATGTATGGTATGATTTATTGATGATGCATTTTTGCGGTTTTTGAGATGAGAAAAAGATTTTTTTTTTTGCGAGAAATTGAGAAGTGGATGCTTTGGAATCATCACTTATTGGATGCATGGTTGTATGGCGGAATGATTTATGCTATGATTTTATTGATGATGCAGAAAGATTTTTGTAATGATGAGAGATGAGGCTTTTGATGCAGGAGGCACAGAAGTGAATATTTTGCAATAATCGTTCCCTGGAAAAAAAATTGGATTTGATTTGAATTCAAGCTTTGGCAATCTCAAGGTTGTTGTTTACAGTCACTAATGTGCAACCGTACCTGACTGTATTTACAGACTCATTCACGGTTGTTCTTCCCTTATGGTGTCCCATGATTGATTGAATTTTAGGTCCACAAAGTTAACAGAGTGAGTGTTTAGCGTCACATTACTAACTTGTGTTCTCTCTCTTTGAAGCATTGCTTAGTAGACATGTAGAGCAGTACGAATACAAGATGAATGAATCAGTTGACTTGGTAAGGCAGGTATGACACGCGATGGGATAAATGGTAGGTTTTCCCCAAAGTCATGAAAGGTAGGTTTTTCCCAGCTCAAGAAATGTGGAACTGCCCCGATTTAGACTACCAGTGAAGGTGATCGAATAGTCTACCCCTGCCTAGTGATGATAAAACAAGGGGTGTAGGGGAGATAATGAATTGGGAATGCCATGACTTTGGAATGAAGGGTGGCAAGCAAGAGATTCTGTCTCAACCCATGACGTTTGGTGCTGCCCCAATCTTGACGAGAGCAAGGTTGCCCCGACTGGAGTAACATTGTGAAGGGCTGTATTTAGGATAATGGGTTGCGAAGATGCCTCGGCATGGTTGTGTGGATGTGGATATGACAAGGGGGTGAGATGGGTGTCGAGCGAGTTTCCCCGACTTTAGGTGAAGTGAAGAGTGATGGGATTTCCCCATTTTGGAATGATATTTAAATGATTGCTTTTAGTGGGGTTATGAAAGGCGGCTGAGTTAGGGTCATGGGTCTTTGTAGTTGGTCGTATGTGCTATATGAATGGGATGGATGCCGGACATTTTCCCTAAGTTCAAGAAGCATGAAAGGTGAAAGGTATGCCCCACTTTGGGATCTAGGTGATGGTCCTAGTATAAACTTTTGGTTCTCTTTTAGGTGAATCCCAAAGACGGTGACAGTCTTGAGTTTTTTTGATATGATGAGAATTTCAATTGGTGATCACTAAACCTTGTCTTGAAATCAGTGCGATTTAAATGAACATTGGAGTGCAAGCCCTTTGGGTTTTTTTTTCTCTTTTTTTTATCCTCTTTTTTGATTTTTTTTTTGAGCAAATATATTGTAAATAAATAAACTTACTTGTCCTAAAATTAAATCTTTGAGAAAATGAAAGCAATTAGCCACCGATCGGTATGGACTTATTAGGGTTGTAACATGGCCAATGGTTAGGGTTTATGAAAGAAATGGCAATTGAGCCCAAAGAAGTGTTTGAGGGCTTAATGAGAGAATGACCTCTTATGAAAGAAATGATGAGTAGGTCCAAAGAAGTGTTTGAGGGCAATGGTTTGGGTTTTATAAAAGAAATGATAATTGGGCCCAAAAAGTGTTTGAGGGTTTATTCGGACAAGGATATCTTCTGTGTTTGGTGATATTATGTATCAGCTCACAATTTCTAGTGCTTTTGCTTTTTTCTTTTTGAGGATTTCTTTTTCAATCCTCTTTTTTGAATTTCACATTTTTTGTGATCTTTTTTTTAGTAGAGTGAGCTGATAAAAGTGACACACCATTTTTTATGTGGAATTGATCATTGTCTAGGGTGACTGAAAGATTTTTTGATTTTTTTTTTGGCTCAAAGGGGTAGTAAAGAATTTTTTTTGAGGATACGGGAAGATGACCAAACTTTATTTCAAATCATGATTGCTTGTTTTTCTCAAAAATTATTTATTTTTATATATCCACTCTTTTTCTCTTTATTTCTTTTATTTGCCCTAATTTTTTGCTTAGGCTGCTCTTGCGAGTTTTCAACCTAACAGGCTTATTTGATTTTTTTTGCAAAGGACTTACATCTAGGAAATACAATGTTTACAAGATATCTAGTGATCACAAATTTGCCCCAGCTTAGGGCCTAAAGTGTTAGCTCATGAAATTTCATCATTGGGAACAAACCAAATGGTTAACTAGGTACTTGTGTGGAGAATATGCACCTTATGGGATGGCCGGGGTGGGGCTGGACATGAACAAAGGATGGAAAAATGTGGATACTAACTGACTCAAACAAGAGTAGATGCACATTGCGTTCAAATTCACTATACGAATGTTTCACAGAGAGTTAACATAGTTAGCGACATGATAGAAGAAATTTTTGATAACACATTGGTTAACAAAATGGACCATTTTGATCGTTTATCATGGGACTGATGAGATGCATCGTTTTGCTGGTAAAAATTTGTGAACGAGCTGCAAAATCTTTGAAAATTGAGTGTCTCGAAAACACCTTGAGTTTGCAACTGAGTTTGACCTTGTTTTGTACAGCTAAGACTTTTCAAAGGAAAAATAATCAATTTCGTCTCATCTCTCTCATCCATTTTTTGAAGAAGCAATGCTCATGTTTTTTTTATGTATGGATGAACACATGATCATGTATATGCGTGATGAAAATGCAAATGCGTGAAACACGTGAATGCACGATCATTTGGAAGTAAACCAATGATTCTAAATGATCTTTGAAGGCAATGCAACCTGTGAAGGATGCAAAGTCACAAATTCTCATTTTTATTGGATGCTCAATGATGCATGAAAAAGAGTGATGATATATTTTTGTTTTTTTGTTTTATTTTAGAACATGATGATGGATATGTACGATGAAAATGCATGGAGGAACTGATCACTTGAAAAGACCGACGATTTTATTCCTATTATGAATGCATGATGATTTTTTCTAGTTAAAAGATTAACTATACTCATGCAACGAGGATAAATAAATTACATGCCCCTTGTGTCCTAAAGCATGAATAAACACATGATGATAGATATGCATGATGGAAATGCAGATGCAAATGCACGAAATGCGCGCATGAATGATCACTTAGAAAGACCAGATACTCTAAATATTTTTTTTGGGAGGCAATGCAGCGTGTGACTGATGTAAAACCTTATTTATGTATCAGAATGAAATGCTAACAAAAGGCGTATCTTTGAATGATGCAAAAATAATGACATCATTTTTGTGAAATGATGCATGCCGAAATAAGGAATGAAATGACGTATGAATGATCGATGAAACAACGGTTTTTTTTATTTATTAGGATGAGTGAGATGTATGAATGCTATGTTTTTACATGCATCTCATGATGTTGCAAACGATGAAATGTCTACATTATTTGATGGTAGTTTTTTGTGAATGGAAGTGCACGCTAAATGAGATATTCCAATGTTTATCACAATTTTTTAATTGTGCTCGTGGTTTTTTCTATTCTCTTTTTTTTTAGAAAAAAAATGTAATGCAAGAATGAACAAATGATGTTGCACGATGCAGATGCATGGAATGTGAATGATCACTTGAAAATATTGACTACCCCAGATGATTTTTCGGAGGCAATGCAATATGATGATGAATGATGCAAGAAAATGACATTATATTTTTTTTATTTTTTTATTTATTTGGAAATGATGCATGCATGATAGATGGCTAAATGCATTTGAAGTGGTTAGGAATGAAGAACTTTTGTTTTTCTATGATGCATGAAGAGGAGTAATGAATATAACGTTTTTTATAAAATATATTTTTCTATATGAGTATGCAAGATGATGCAAGTTGGACAAATATACAGTGTCTTTGTTTTTTCTTGGGATGATGATATGCATGTCGGTACCATGAGAACTAGATGTATATGAAAACAAATGATTTCGTTCTATTATGAATGCATGGTGATTTTTATTTTCTAGCAAAATATAATGCCCATGATGACGGATATGTATGGAAAATGCAAATGCATGTATGCATGAAGAAATAAATGTTTGATCCTAATGCAATTATTTTTATTTTTCAAGAGGTAGTGCGACATATATGCAGACTCTTATTTTTAATTTATTGGATGACGAATGATACAATTATAATGAAATGATTTTTTTTTGTTTTATTTGGGAAAATGATACACGAACATGGAGTTGATGCATTTAAACTAGGATGGCAACATGAGGGAAAATGATGTATGAATGATATGTTTTTTTGAAATGTAATTCATGACTTTACAAATGATGTAATGCCTACGCTATGTGATAATGATTTTGAATGATTATGTATGAATGTTAGTGCATGTTGAGATGCTCATGTTATATGACTAAAAAAATTACTCTTTTTGTGCGAGGAAATAAAATGCATGACACTCGCAGTGATTTTTTTTATGCATAGAAAGGAAAGAGTACATGATGCTTGTCATGATTTTGAATATTTTTGTTGTTTTTGGAACGGGAAGACAGATGCATGAGTATTGATGAACCAGTTCGCCTTTGAATGAATGAACGAATGTGCGTGAGATGTGAATGTATGGTTTTATTCATCTCGTCGGGGAATCCAAAACTTTTTATTAAAGTATAGGGTCTGACTTTCAAATAGTTTTTTATTTTAATTTTACCCACCATTTTAAAAAGTTTTGTTATTCCCCGGCGGTCATTGAAATGTATGGAAAACGATATATTTAGAGATTTGTTTTTATGATATGCAAAATAAAATGAGAATGCATGAGACATGTTTCAAGAAAGGAAAATAGCTAGAACAATGAAATATGATTTTTGGTTTTTTTTTTCAAAAAAAAAAAGGGAAATGGGAAGGAAATGTATCTATGCTTATTTGAATGCGACGGAGTGAAGCTCCTTTGTGTCCTAAAAAGAGTTCCTTTGAGAATAGATCTAAGATTCTTTCTACTGAGTGAACCTTTCAAAGGGTAGCTCTACAAGGTCCTAATAAGGTTCCTAGAGCCAACGACCCCGTTCGAGAACGCTAGCCACAACAATAGGCAAGCTATTAGAAGTGATAGCACCCTCGAAGGGACCAAACTCTAGGTGAGACTTTCGTAACCACCGAGCTGGACGTACATCCAGAGGGCCATTACTACGCAGTCTCATTCTAACTTAATTTATGCTCCAGTCCGGGTATAGGACTATTCTCACGTGTGTGCAAAAGTGTGATAGTGGAGTGTGTGAAGGAGCAAAATATCAAGAATACCCCCCAAGCTGCAAAACAAACAAACACATATACAACAATAATGGTCTTCTACCCTAGGGTTTATATACTTAAAAGAATATAATTGGCAATAAAATAAAAGAATAATCACATATACAAACATAATAGTCTTCTATCCTAAGGTTTACATATCACATGAAAATAATATAATATGCAAGAATAAAAGACAAAAGGATAGGGTAAAAATAAACATTAAATCGACAATTAATCCTACAACTAATTAGACTAGGCTTGACTCTCTAAAATGTCTCCAGTGAAGTCGCCAGCTCTAGCGACCGAAAAATCCGGGTGAGGATTCCTCGAAGGTTCAAAAATGAAGCCGCTACCAAAGTTTAGTTTATAAGGGCAAACATTGGAAAATCCCTTTTTGAATGGATAAGGGTCCTTGAGACCAGATTTGGGTTCGGGAGTCGGTTATGCATGGGGAAGGTGTTAGCACCCCACGACATCCTTCCTAAGGAATGTTACCTGCTAATTAGTTGTAGGAAAAAAATGTTAATTTTGAAAATGTTAATTTTTACCCTTTTATTGAAAGAAAAAGACTTAATGAAAATTTTAGTTTTTGTGCTTGACAGGAGGGGGCCCCTGCTCCTACGTATCTCCAGGTGCGATGGAGAAATCAAAGCTACGTAGTTCTTGGTTTAGAAAATGTTTGTTGGTTGGTGTTTTTTAATATAGGGGTTTTAGGATTGTGTGATCTGTGTTGAAGGACCACTGGGGGTCTGAAGGAGCGCTGGGGCTCTGAAGGGCCGCTGAGGGCTGAAGGAGTGCTGCGGCTCTGAAGGACCACAGTTCACTTATCCTAAAACGATGACTAACCCGGCCGTAAAACCGACTTAATCCCCTACTTTGAAAATAAGATTTTTTTGATTTTTGAAATTAAAGAGATGTGTTTGTATTTTTTTTTAATTTAGAAATTATTTATTTTAAATAGGGATTTTAGGACCTGGTCCGTAATGGTTCATTAGTGGCCTAAAAAGCAGACTAACCCGACTGTACAGTCGACTTAATCCCCTATTTATATTTTGAAAATGAAATATTCATCTATTTATTTTTATAGGTTTCAGTAAAAAATGGATTAAGAAAGAAAGGTAATGGAAATTGTTTATTTTTGCGCTTCACAGGGGCGTGACCCTGCTCCTACGTATCTCCTGGTAGAGAATCAAAGACTACGTAGTTCTAGGGGAAAAAGTTTGTTTTAATTTTTGAATAGGTGGTTTAAGATCACCAAGCTGTACAACTCAGGCGTCTTGAACCGAGACCGACAAGATGTCACATCTTAGCCAATCCCATATTTTTGGTATTTTTATGAGAAAAAGAAAGGGAGAAAATATTTTTATGTGAACTAGCATTTATTTTTGAAGAACGATGATGATAATAATAATAATAATAATAATAATAGTAAAAATAATATTAAGAAAAAAAAAGGGATGGTAATAAAAAAATAAAATAAAAAAATAAAGGGAAGGCGTATTTGAAAAGGGGTGGTGTGGAAAGCTGAGCCCAACTCGTTTTTTTTTTATTCAGCAGCCCACGCATTCTGGGCCTTCAAGGGGGGCGCTGTAGTTAGGAAACGGAGGGGGTGCAAACAGCGATCTGAAGCGAACAAAAAAAGGAACAAAAAGAGTGGGCTGTGTATATAAGGCTTAAACAAAAAAAAAAACTAAACCTAATTCTCCTCCCTTCACTTAGGCGCCGCACAAGCTTCCTCTGAGAGAGAGAAAAATTTCAAAAAAAAACTCAGAGAGAGAAAGGAGAAAAAGAAATTACAATGAGAGAAGAATGAAACCAGGAGAGAGAGTGAGAGGTTCCGAGGACGTCGTTGGAGGGAGAGAACCGAGGGGAGAGAGAGGAGGGGCGTGGTGGTTGTAGGAGGCGACGGTGAGGAGGAAGAGAGGAGAGAGAGGGATGGCGGTGGTGAGTAGGGAGAGAGAGACGCGGTGAGAGAGAGAGAGAGACGGTGGCGGTGAGGGACGGTTACGGTGGTTTGGGCGTGGTGGTGGTCTTTTGCGGTGGACGTGGGAGTTGGGAGGGGCGACGTTTGGGGGTGGTGATTTGGTGGTTTGTGGCGGCTGCGGGCGTGATGGTGGTTTGCGACGGGGGGGGGATTGACTGTGGTGGTTTTTGGTGTAGGTACGGCGGTGGCCACCACGAGCGGTGGCCGGAAGTAAGGTTCTCCTCCCCTCTCCCTTTTTTTCTCTCTTTTCCTCACTGTTTTTGGTTTTTTCTTTCTTACTGTTTTCCTTCGAATTCCCCTCCTAATTTGAATATTTGAGGTTGAATTTATAGAGAGATTCTGCATCTAATACTATGTTGAAAGGTCATTTTCACTGCAACTCAGTTTTGTGTATTTGTTCAAGCATTTCATGCTTTGGTGTATAAAGTGCTGTGAGCACAATTTTCTTTCTCCCGAGCCCCTGCCTCATTCACGATTTTGTTGGGTTTGACTGTTGCTCACATTTGTTTCTTTGTGTACAGGCTGTGTATGGAGGCTTTGGTGTAGTGCAGAGAGGCATTCCTTAATTGGTGAAAGAGGGCAGTAACATGATAAAAGAGATTAAAACTCTTGTCTCAAAATGGACTTACACATCACTCTCCATTGTATTATCTATAATTTTTAGCAATTCTGATTTCGAATTTTTCTATCTTTATATTGTAATGTAAAAAAAAGAGTTAACATCAAATATTAATAACAGTCTTTTTTAATTAAGTTCTTCTTGCAATCGATAAAAAGAAAATAAGTTCTACTAATAACAAATAGAAATGACGTCAAGCCGCTACCAAACGGCATGCGTAAACGACAAAAAAAAATCTCAAAAAGCACAACGAGCAATATTTTGATTTTTTTCTAATAAACTTTAAATTAGCCGGAAAAAATTAGGGTATGACAGGCAGCATGCCCTCAGCATAGACGAATACCAACAAACCATGTTAATGGAGTTGGACTCGATGGACGACGACAGGCTGGCTGCCCTCAGTAGAATTGAGATGAACAAAGCCAAAACGGCCCGAGCCTACAACAAACACGTCAAGCCAAAAAAATTTGTTGAGGGCGATCTCGTGTGGAAGTCTATTCTGCCACTTGGGAGGAATGATCCTCAGTTTGGCAAGTGGTCCCTAAATTGGGACGGGCCCTACAGTAAGTGAAGTATACGGCGATGGGGCATATCGTTTGATTACATTCGACAGTGAAGAGTTCGAAACAAAAATCAATGGCAAATATCTCAAAGCATATTATCCTGCTCTATGGGAAAGTATGCAAGGGAAAGAAAATTGGTAATTATACAAAAAAAAATTGTCATGGTGGCTCGCCACACACCGGCAGCCTAATGGAAAAAACAAATTGGGAACGAGGACAGGCTACTCCTTCGCTGCAGCAGGGCCTTCCCCCTCCATAGGCTCGGACACCTCCTGACCAGAAGGGAGGACAGCTGAAGCGGGTGCAGCGGTGGAAGAGTTTGTCAAGCGAACGCGAAGCCTTTCCCAGGAAGCTATTGCATATAACACTTCGCTTTGGCCGCGCTCCTTGTCATAGAGGAAGACTCCTTTTTGAGATTTCAATTCCTTGATGCGTTGATCTAAGGGCTTGCTCTGATTGTATAAACGAGCTTGATCTGCTGTGACCAAAGCTAGTTTCTTGGTCGCCTCTTCCTGCTGAGGACGCAAAACCTGCAGTTCTAACTTGGGCCCTGTTAGAAGGGATTCAATCTCCTCAATTCGGCATCTGGTCATCTCCTCCTCGGCTAGCACCAATCGGCATTCCTCTTCTTTCTCACCGTAGGTTGAGAGGTACATCTTCTTCTCTGCCTGTAGGGCATTCAGGCGATCCAGTGCTTGTTGGACAGCGTCTTGAGCAGCGTAGGATGCCGAATAGGCCCGAGAAATCTCCAGAAGCCGATAAGCTATGTCCCTTAGGATCTCCCTCCTCTGCGTTGACATACCATCCGAGGAGGATAGTCTGAAGGCCAGAAACCACAGGTCTGAAAGCTGGGTAGGATCAGTAACAATTCTCCCCCGGAGGGCATCCTCTAGTCTTTGTAATTCTTCTCCCGAAGGGGGAACCACCTGAGGATGACTCTGGGAAGCAAAGTACTGAGCCACCTCCGCTTCAATCACTGGTTTGGGGTCTGGCTGAGGAGGAAGAGGAGGGGAGCACACGGGAGGAGGAGAGTGATTTGCAATCAAAGGTGCATCTGGAACCAGGGGATCGGTTGTCTGCGGGTAAAATAACTATGAGAAAAACGGAAGCGCCAGCCAACAAGAAGAAGGAAAACGGGAGAACACCGTACCTTAGATTTCTTGGAAGGGCGAGAGTTGTCTTCTGCCACCACAGTAGCCCTCTTGGCCGCTGGCCGCGAAGGAGTGTCTGCTGGAACACGCCAAGCAGACGACCGACTGAAGGTAATGGGAGCATCATCATTGTTACACCTAATTTTGTCAGTTTTTTTTTAATTAATCTAACTTCTCATTTTACTATAAAATAGGTCGGTTGGTGTTGGGTTAATTCTTTTTTTACAAAGTTTTAAACATTTGTTTACACTATTTGCAATTAAAAAAAGAAATGTACAGAATTACGTTTGAGTTCATTAAGAGCCAAGATACAAAAATAACAAAAGCCCAATAAATAAAATCCAAATCATCACAAACCTAGTCCAATACCACTAGCCCAAAGTTACAAAATTACAACACAAAATAGAGATGCAGCCGATGCCTTGTTTGTCAATGTTCGATGCTTATTGATCCATCTCTAAGCAGCGGCCTAACCTAGCAAATCAAGAAAGAAATCAAATGCAATTAAGGTGCATCAAACGAATTCAAACCAAATAAACCAGAATGAGAATCCAAATCACACCAAAGAGGAAATCCAAAATTGAATTTCAGCATATTATTCCCTTAACTTGAGTAATATACTATCTTCACCTCCACGCATAAGGAATCCTATAATAAGGAATGAATGAACAAAGCAAAGGGGGAGGATTTTCGTAGATAGAGAAGAAAACCAAATAGTACAAGAGAGCAAAAAGGATAAAAAATATAGAATTTTAGAGAGGAGAATAGTACCCCGATGCCCACTCCTCTCAAAAATTATTCACCCCTGCCATCCAAGCCTAGAAACTGATCTTAACACCACAACCTCACCATCCAAACACAGTATCCAGCACTGCGGCCTGCCACTGCTTTCGGCGAGTACAGTCGTCGTCGCCTCTGCGCTTTGTTTTCTTTGTCTGCGTGCTCTTCCTCATCTCCCCTTGGAGTGACCGCAAATGGCTGTTTCTGCAACCTTCTCCGTAGCTGCGTTGAAGCAGCTAACACTCCAAGAGGTAGCGTTTTTCAATTAAAGCCCAATCAAGTATATTCTATTAACTCATTGCTCGCTCTTATTTTAGTTCAATTAAAATCCGGTCATTTCATGTTAATATTTTATCACCAAGCGCCCGAGGGAAGACTAGGTCTTTAACACCAAGCCACCAATCGGCATTCCTCTTTTTTCTCACCATAGGTTGAGAGGTACATCTTCTTCTCTGCCTGTAGGGCATTCAGGCGATCCAGTGCTTGTTGGACAGCGTCTTGAGCAGCGTAGGATGCCGAATAGGCCCGAGAAATCTCCAGAAGCCGATAAGCTATGTCCCTTAGGATTTCCCTCCTCTGCGTTGACATACCATCCGAGGAGGATAGCCTGAAGGCCAGAAACCACAGGTCTGAAAGCTGGGTAGGATCAGTAACAATTCTCCCCCGGAGGGCATCCTCTAGTCTCTGTAATTCTTCTCCCGAAGGGGGAACCACCTGAGGATGACTCTGGGAAGCAAAGTACTGAGCCACCTTCGCTTTAGTCACTGGTTTGGGGTCTGGCTGAGGAGGAAGAGGAGGGGAGCACACGGGAGGAGGAGACTGATTTGCAATCAAAGGTGCATCTGGAACCAGGGGATCGCCTCTACGCTTTGTTTTCTTCGTATGCGTGCTCTACCTCATCTCCCCTTGGAGTGACCGCAAATGGCTGTTTCTGCAACCTTCTCCGTAGCTGCGTTGAAGCAGCTAACACTCCAAGAGCTAGCATTTTTCAATTAAAGCCCAATCAAGTATATTCTATTAACTCATTGCTCGCTCTTATTTTAGTTCAATTAAAATCCGGTCATTTCATGTTAATATGTTATTACATGTTTGACCCCCTGTCCGATTCTCATTAACTCTCATTTGTTTTCCTTTTTTTTTTAATTTTCATTATCATTATATATTAAATACATTTATTTTGTTTTGAATTCAATAAATAAAACTGATTGATTTCACCCAAAAAAAAAACTGATTGATAACACTGTTTGCATCTCCCTATTCGCATGATACCACGTGTGTCTAGGCCATGAACCTTTTTCTTTCACTAATCACATCCCTAAGTTTCCTTTTCTTTTTACCATCCATCTTGTTTCTAACATAAATATCCTGCAATTCTCAAAAAATCATCTCTTCCTTACAAATAATAAAAAATAAAATAAAAAATACCAAACACACAAATATTTTCTACCCAAGAACTACGTAGCTTTTGATTCAAGGTAGCATTCCTTAGGAAGGATGTCGTAGGGTGCTAATACATTCCCTACGCATAAACGACTCCCGAGCCTAAACCTGGTCCGTAAAACCCTCTTATCCATCTAAAGGTTTTTTCAATGTTTTCCCTAAAATAAATATTGGTGGCGGCTTCCTTGAAAACTTCGAAGAATCCCTTCTTCGCATTTTTCGGTCAATACAATCATCATCTTCTTCCACATTACGATCAGCAGAAGTCCCTACAGTTAGAAGGAGGACTAAGATGTGATAAGAGAAAAAGCAGGGGGAGGAAATAACGAATGCCTCACGGAGAACAGAGGACATACCTGCGGCTGGTTGGGACCGAGTGGATGGCCGCCGAATGGAAGTGGGAGGCCTAGGTGTTTTATCAACGATAGTAGGAACGCTGCTGGTACTGGTCGGTGCTAAAAAGGGGACTGGAGCTGCGTGATGACGACCGAGGTACTTGGAAAGATAATCATCAAGCGCCCGAGGGAAGACTAGGTCTTTAACACCAAGCCACCAATTGGTAAAGCCACTGGTCTCCCCCGGGCATACCTCGTAGTGCGCCCACACGCTCTCAGTAACCTTGTAGTAATTGCCAGTGACCATCTTACCTACCTGACTATCCATCAAACCTTCTCGACGACGAGAATCACTCAGGAACCGATAAGGGAGAGGGACATGCTGCGTTAGCCCAAATTGCTTACAGACAAAGTTGGGATAATAGTACTCTACGAGAGCCTTACTGTAACGGGAGGTAGCCAGGTAACCAATCGGCTGGTCCCTGGCCACCAGGGCGGACCGCCAGTTGTCAGGAGCAGTACCGCGCTCTGTGAGGGGGAGTTGGTCTTCTTTTTTCTGGGGAGCAAAAATCCAAGAAGGACTGTACCTTTTGTCCAACACTAGGCACCATGTCATCTCAGTAGCATTCATCTTAAAAGCTCCTTCATAGATTGAGCCGCAGTTAGCCTATGACAAGGGGTGGCCGAGAGTTGGGGACCAAGACATTTTTTGGTTGGCGACTTGGGGATAGTCAATCCAACTGAAAGAATGTGAGGAAAATAGAGGGTGGCCCACAGCTGAAGAAACCACATGGGACCTTGAATTTTGGAGACTCGGTCGTAGTCCCTAATCTGGTCGAGCATGACTTGGATTCCTCAGTAGAGCTCACCAAGAAAATAGGGGGCCCAGGCATAAACTTCCCCGCTGGTCATCACGGCAATGAAGGGCGCCCAATTCTTGGACGACACCGGCAGAGGCATTGCCGTAAAAGAATCTGCAAAAGAGATACATAAGGAATGCAGTGTGCTCCTATTCGGTGATAGTGGCTTCGGACTTGGAATTCGCAATTAAAAACTTTGAGTAGACCCCTCCAGCATGGACATGGCCTAAGTTCACATTCCTGGGCAGTCTTGCAGGATGGACGCATCGGCCAAATGCGGGCAGGCCAGTGATGGCGGCCACGTCCAGAATGGTGGGGGTGACCATGCCCCAGGGGAACATAAAGGCATTGAAGGTGGAAGACCAGAAGCCCAGGAGAGGCAAAAGAACGTCAAAATTATGGGGGATGGCGAAGGTAGAAAAAACGATCATGTCACGAACGCCCCAGGCTTTCCAAGCATCTTTCTTGACAGGATGAATCCTGTCGAACCAAGTGTGGTAGTCTTCGGTGGGTTTGGCCCAACCCCTGGTTTCTAACACCTTGGCATCAACGGTGAACCAATTTTGGGTGATTGGTATGTCGGGACAAGCCGAAGTGTGGAAGGTTTGTTTGAAGGCATCGAAGCCTTCGCGGACAGCAGAAGTGGTAGGCCGCACTGTAACACCGCCTGAGACGACAACAAGGATATCTTGTGGGGAAACCTCAGAGGGAGTATTCGCCGAAGATGGACCAGAGGAGGAAGAACTCGGTTGGCTGTCATCTCCGCCATAACTGTGTTCACGATTTTGAGAGTTTGAATTTGAAGACATGGTGGAGAGAAGTGGCGATTGCAATGGAGAGAAAGGGTTTTGGTTCGTAAAGGAGGAAACTAAAAGAGCGAGATGTTTCAAGAAAAGTGAATAGTCATGCGTGGCTGTAGCTATTTATGGTTTTCGCAAATCTTGGGAACCGTTGCGCCGCCCTATTATCCAGCGCAAAGGAAAACGCCAAGTGTCACCGAACGATAGGTTAGTCACTTCAAACGGTCCTGTTAAGTCATATCAAGGGTTTTTGCACCATCAGTCATGTCCTTGCGGCCATACGACAGCACAAAAAAGGGGCAATTGTTAACACCAAAAAATAACTGAGTTGTAGACTGAGGGCCGAGTGAAGATAGGGAGTGGAATTGAAGTCCTGAGGCAGGCCACCAGACAAAGATTTAGGAGATAACTGCCAAAGAGAAGAATCAAGAGAAGCCCTCGGGACATATCACAAGACAGCTCCCCGAGGAAGGGGTTAGCCCGAGGAGCAATAAGCGAGGCCGAGGGAGAGCAAAGCCTCAACCTATAGAGTGCCACAACCGAGGTGGGCTCGGGTGCCTGAGTTACTTCCCGAGGACGAAGGCTAATTGAGCAAGCCAAGTGGCTGGGGTAAGGCAGGCTTGCTTGGAAGGCAAGTAAGAAGGAGCACGAAGACAAAACGTGGGAGCAGTTGAAAGATCAAGCGAATGAGCGAGGCCTTGAAAAGCAGAGTGAGGGAGTTCACCCCACTAACCGTGCTAGTAAGATCGTGGGTGGTTACTCCGCCTCTTTAGGGCTTAGGAACGATGATAATCGTTGATCTTAGATTGATCCAACGGTAGGCAAATGTTGGCTATGGTACCGACGAGGGCCTATGTATATAAATAGAAGAGCAATTGTTCAGAATAGAGACATCAATAAATCAAAAACTCTACGTTTATTTCATCCACTAGTAAAAAAACAGGAAAAGAATTGGAGGTTTTAAGTCGGATGCCAAAATATCCGACTTAAAATGTGGACGCGGTGGCAATTTTGTAATAAACAAGAAAAAATATTTCAGGCGCTCAGCTTCGAAGTCGGATAAAATATACATCCGTCTTTAAATGCCTATTTTTTTTTGGCGTAAAAAAAGTCTGACCCAAACTCACTCCCAAAATCTATAGTCGTTCTCTCTTCCAAACCCTATCGCTTCTCTCTGCCAAACTAACTCTCTCACCTTCAAAATTTCTATGGCTTAAAATTTCTTTCTCTCCATAAACCCTATTGCTCTCTCTGCCAAACTCACTCTCTCAATCTGGATTTCATCTCACTCTCAACCACAAAAGTCAATCGCATCTCACTTTTGGGAAACCCAATCTCATCTCACTCTTAACAAAACCCTAAATTTCTTTCTCAATGAAGACTCCGTGTTTCTAATGGAGGAAACAAAGGGCTTGTAGCCTCTCTCTCTCTCAGTGCGTGTCTCGCTCTGCATCTACTTCGTCTTCTTCTATTTTGAGATTTTTAGGTAAGGTTCTTCATGTTTGTGTTTCTTAGGTTTTTGTAGTTTTGATATTTTGTACATCAAATGATATTGATATTGTTATTGATGCTGAAATTGTTCTATTTTGGTTTAATTAGAATGTCAGAATGTAAATGAAGCCCGCTCAACACCGTAACGGCACCGTCAAGGACCATGCGGTAGTTATTGCATTCTTTCATCTTTGAAATCTTAGTTTCATTGTTTTCCCTTTTCGGCTTTAGCCCCTTCTACTGCATTATCATCTGTATTTTCTTTTAATAATTTCCATTTACGTTTTAATTAAGTGAATTGTTTTTATTTGGTATGTAAGTGCGTTCAAATTTCAAGTTAGAAATTAACGTTTTTCTTCTTGCGGAGAGGGAAAACCTCTCAGGATCTGCTAATTTGGTGAGAAAATCCAAAAATTAAATAAATATGTGAAAAGGCATTAATGTTGTGTTTTTGTTTAATTGAATGGTAATGTAAAGGAATGCTCTCACTTTGGTGCTGATTTTAACGTGCTTATGCTTGGGGGTGAACTTCCTGGAAGATTTAGAGTGGCAGTTAGGTTGCAGCCCCGAAATACGGAGGAATCAGTGGCGGATGCTGATTTTGTTGATTGTGTGGAACTGCAGCCGGAGGTATACTAAATCTATTTAGTAACTTGTTGAAGACCTTTCTTCATTGTTTCATAAGGTTGTTGGATGGTTAGTCATAATTGGATGCCTCTGTTACAGCTCAAAAGGTTGAAGCTTCGGAAAAACAATTGGGATGCAGATACTTATGAATTTGATGAGGTGCTCACTGAATTTGCCTCTTCATTCATTGGTTTGGGTTCAAACTCCAATCTTTTGATAATCAGGTTTGTTGGTATGTGAGGGTGCATTAACAAGTGGTTTTGGGATCTTTGGTTGAAACTTAATTTTCTTTTTTATAACAAAATTGTTCAAATATGCTGTCATGAATTCATTCCAGCACTTGAAAACTAGTTTGAGTGAAGTGAAGTGGGTTAATCTTGACAAAGTTTGTATTCTCATTTGTGGAATATGCACAGGTTTGATAATCCATTACCTTGTTATTCTGATACGTAATTAGGTGAGTCTATGTTATATTCCAATTCAATTTCATATGTGCTTGTAGGTCTTGGTGATATTGTCAATGTTGCCTTACCTTGATATTCTGTTGGCATCTTTGGACTTGGAGCTGTTGGCCTTGTTGTATGATACCCTTCTGCCTTTTTCTGTTACTGTGTGTATTGCAGCTTTTATAGTAACTGATAAGAGGTATATTAACTCCTGCTCTTCTCTTTGATCCAAATTTTAGGCTGTTGAAGGGGCAAGGTTACCTGGTGCATCAAGAAACATTGAGTTTGATTTAGTTTCCAGCCAAATTTAACAAGGTAAAATGCTTTCCTATACCACCTAATTCTCTAAGATTAAGGTCACAACAAAAATTAAATGATTGTAATTCTGGTTTTATTCTTGTTGGTACATGGAAGCTAAGAAGTTTGGGGTCAATGAGTTTCTGAACCCAAATGATCATGAGAAACCAGTACAATAGGCCAGTTCAACAATTTAGAATATTATGTATCTTTTATCCATGCCTTTCCCATTTTGAATTTTGAAGTATGATGCTATTGAACTAAGGCTGAAACTTGATTAAGTGGTTAGTAATTTGTTGTCATCTTTTCGAGTAAGTTTTTAAGGACAAATCATGTTGTTTTTGAAGGTCGGATTTCAATGGATGCTTTCTTTGTATAACAAATTAAATGGAATTTTAGCTGATGAGATGGGTCTTGGCAAAACGATCCAGGTCAGTATAATGTTTTGTTGTGCCCTCCCTTAAATGGGGAACAATTGCCCTCCCTTAAATGCAATTCTTGTGTGCACCTCCTCTCAAATTAAATATTTCTTCTTGGTACAGGTTATGGCATTAATTGCCTACTTAATGGAATTTAAAGGAAACTAGGGGCCAGATCTTATAATAGTCCCAAATGCTGTATTGCATACTTGGTTGCCATCTTTTATGCGGGCATTTTTTATGCTGGCGGGAAGGATTATTGGTCAAAATTATTTTCTCAAGTAAGTGTGCCATGACATATTGATGTATACTGTGATGAGTAATTCAATGTTCAATGCTGAGTTAGTGTTATATTTGCAGGAGGTTATGGCTATGAAATTTAATGTGCTTGTGACTACTTATGAGTTCATCATTTATGACCGGGCAAGGCTTTCAAAAATTGATTGAAGGTAGATTGTAATTGATGAAGCTCAGAGAATGAAGGATAGAGACTCCGTTCTAGCTCGTGATCTTGTTAATTAGATATCAATGTCATAGACGTCTGCTTCGGATAGGAATACCTTTACAGGTCTGTGTTAAAATTCAACCTAACATACCCAAACAGAGTATAGCTATGTGTTTCTCTTTTGTTAATAATAATTGCACCTATGATTGTAATTCAATATGCAGAATGTATGACATTGCAATCTGAATGGAAAGGCAGACAATTAAAATAATATTATTTGCAAATTCCAAGAGACCCAGAAATAAACTTATATATCGTGTCATGTTGATGTGGGATAATTATGCAGTGATTTTCTTTTTTATTGGTATTGAAATTTGATGTCTAAATATTATAGGGCTTTAATTGGAGCGTAGTGAAAAAAGTATAGTGAATAGACTCAAATATGCATAGAATGACATTGTGACTCAAATATCGTAGAATACATTCCTTTCAATTCACTCAATTGTATTCTATTTTGATTTGATATTTGATATTCATTTATAGGTAACAAACAAAATGATGGTTATTCTTATGAAGAATTGAAGCACATTAGACAAGTTTGGGTGGAGTTCTTTCTAAGGTTATATGAGGGGCGTAAGCCAATTGAAAATGAAGAAAGACGAAAGAAGAAATCAACTCAAGTGAAAGTGTAGTTCATTATCGTACATTTTGGAATATTATTAGAATATCAAGAATTTGATTACTTGTTTTTTTTAATCATTGGAAGTGTAGTATTAGCGTATATTTTGGTATGAAATCTAACAGTTTAACTCCATATGTTTTTGTAAAGTAGTTTAATTATCGTGTGTGTATGTGTCACTCTTGCCTAGTTGAAATTGTAGTACTTTAATGACTTTAAAGTATGTGCATGAAATGATTGTATATGAAGGGTGAAGCAAAAAAACAATCAAAACCAAAAAAAAATATTACTTTTAAAGTCGGATATTCTTCTTATACGGCCTAATATCTGACTTAAAAGCAGACTTTTAAAGTCGGATATTCTTCTTAATCCGACTTTAAATGTGAAGAATATCCGACTTTAAAAGTGTTCCAAGAGGCCAAAAACACATTATGATAAGACTTTTAAAGTCGGATTATTGAATTTATCCGACTTAAAAAACGTCCTTTAAAGTCGGATGCCTATCCGACTTAAAAATTGCAGACTTTCTAAGTCGCCTCGCTTGAAGTCGGATACACATCCGACTTGGAATGTCCCAAATATCTGACTTTAAATCCTGTTTTTTCACTAGTGATCTATCTGCTTTTATCGTATTTATTTTTATGCATTAGCCAGTAGTATAATCCAACCCTCGCATCCTATTCACTCAACCTGACCCTTTTTAGAGGAGTCAGGATACCCACAGTCAACGAGCAGAGTTCCCCCCTTGGCTCCTTGGCGCAATTGCTTGAAGAACAGAGGAATAAAAAAACCTTCCCAAATCTCAGACCGAATCCACGGCTAGGACCTAAGAGTTTGACGAAGAACGACAGAAGGCAAAAGGGTGTTGTTTGATGTTGTTGACGGGCTTGAAAAGATAATTGATAAGCTTGCCGAAGCTATGTGTGCTCAGATTTAAATTAAGTCAATGTTGGTTCCAATTGTTTGTTACCATAATGTAGTATCTGCTGTATTTGCTATTTATTATCCCCCACTCTAATTACCCCTTTTCTTAAGCCTAACTACTGGTCCCACTAAAGCAATTCAACCCTAAGAAATACCTTCAGCTTCTTAAAGACGCTGTAGGTAGCATAACGTCCATTTTTTCATGCCTAACGACAAACAACTTGGCAACAAATTGAACAGGAACGTATTGTACAATAAGTCAATGTCATATTCAAAAACAAACACTAGAACAATGAAAATAAATAAATTTGGGTAGTCACGTCTTATCAAAAGCTGGTTATATTTCAGTATAGAAGGTGTTATAGTATCTATCCATACATCCACACCCACATCATCTGGAGGGCGTGGAGACTGACAAGCAGCAATTGGGTGGCAGTGTGTGTACTCTAACCAAAGTCCTTGCTTCCTTTCTTGAAACCACACTTCATATGAAAATGAAAATCCATTCTCACAGTGGATGGTTAGGGGGTTTGTTAGATAGTTCTTAAATAGTTCTGCGAAACCCCAAGACATTCTCTATAAACATAACAAATTTATGCGTCGCATATTAATATGTACTTACTAAGACATAGTAATTCAACACCTACATGAATGGAATATAGGAGCTAATAGCGCGGGGGGGGGGGGGGGGGGGGGTTGTAGTAGTCCGTGTTGGGGATAAACACGTGAAAGGGACAAGAAAAGGAAGTGGCGGCGCTAAGGACAAGAGGAATGATTAGGGCAATATAATATGAATAGTAAAAACTGCACTGAATTTCATAAAAGTAGGGTTACAAATTACATGCTACTGACGTCTATATTTATATACAATGAAACAGGCCCAGACCCATAATTTCGACTAGCCCATTCGACGGGCCCATTTCGACTAGGTTTCTAACTACACCTACTATTATTACAAGCAATAGAATTACAAGGCATATCTCAATATTCCCTCCTAATTCACATTGCTGAGTGACATCATCCCAAGCATCGTTCTCAGTTCTTCGAATCTTCCCTTTTGCAATGGCTTTGTCATTGCATCAGCTACTTGAAGTTCCGAACAACAATATTCCAGATTCAGCTTCTCACTGTTTACTTGATCACGCAGGAAGTGATATCTGGTCTCTATGTGCTTCGACCTACCATGTGCGACAGGGTTCCTTGCGAGATCTATCGGAGACTTATTGTCGATCAACAACTTCATTCCTTCGACCCCGTGCACTCCAATTTCGACCAATAGCATGTTCAGCCATGATGCTTGACATGCTGCAAAGGAAGCAGCCACATACTCTGCTTCACAAGAGGATAACGCAACTATACTTTGCTTCTTCGAGCACCAAGAGATGGGTGTCGATCCATACATGAAGACATACCCACTTGTGCTTTTTCGATCACTCTTGTCTCCACTCCAGTCGGAGTCAGTGTAGCCAAACACTTCATCACCATTCTTCGACACACTCTTGCGCTAAGGAACAGAATACCATAACTTTGTGTTCCCTTTACATACCTTAGTACTCTTTTTGCAGCTACCATATGAGAGCTTTTCGGCTTCTCCATGAATCTGCTGATCATTCCTACACTAAACATAATGTCAGGTCGAGTGTTGCACAGGTACCTTAGGGAGCCCACGATCTGTTTGAATAAGGTGGCATCTACTTCAATCCCTTCGTCGTCTTTCGACAGCTTGCTGCTAGTGTCTGATGGTGTCGAAACTTCCTTGCAGTTGCTCATGTCGAATCTTTTCAGCATGTCAGCTGCATACTTCGACTGGTGCAGGAGTATACCCTTACTTGTCTTGGTAAACTCCATCCCCAAGAAATATGATAGATGTCCCAGATCACTCATTTCAAATTCTGACATCATCACTTTCTTGAAGGCTTCGACTTCGACTTCATTGCTGCCAGTTACAAGTAGATCATCTACGTACAGGCACAACAACAACTGAGTCGAAGTTCCATTCTTCTTCACATATACTCCATGTTCATTAGTGCATCTAATGAACTTCTGAGTCAAGAGAAATCCATCAATTCTCTTGTTCCACGCTCTTGGGGCTTGCTTGAGCCCATACAGGGCCTTCTCCAGCTTATAGACTTTGTCTTCTTTACCCTTCGACTCAAAACCAAGTGGTTGACAAACATAGACTTCCTCCTCCAGAGGTCCATTCAGAAATGCTGACTTTACATCTAGTTGATGTAGGGGCCAGCCTCTATGACTTGCCAATGCTACTACCAATCTTATGGTTTCGATCCTGGCTACTGGGGCAAAGACCTCATTGAAATCCAAACCAGGTTTCTGCAGGAACCCTTTGGCTACTAGCCTGGCCTTGTACTTGGCCACTTCTCCATTGGGCTTGACTTTGGTCTTGAAGACCCACTTCACCCCTATGGCTTTCTTTTCTTTTGGAAGTTCGACTAGCTTCCAAGTATCATTCTTCTCGATTGATTTCAACTCGTCAATCATTGCTCCCTTCCACTGCTTGTGACTAAGGGCTTGCTCCAGGCTCACTGGTTCTGCTTCTTCCATTAGTGCAAAGTGTGTCAGGTCTCCCTCTGCTGTAATAGCAGAATCTGGGTAAGTGTCGAATCCTTCTAGTCTTACTGATCTCTGCCTTTCCCTTTGCGACCTTCTTAAAGGTTCGACAACAATGGGTTCTTCTGGCTCTTCAGTTTCGACCTCTTCATTCTGATCATCTCGATCAGAGACTTCGTCGAAGTCCATCATTGTAGTTTTCTCACAGCCTTCTTCCCAGTTCCAATGTTTCGACTCATCTACTACGACATCTCTGCTTTTCACTATTTTCTTCTACACAGGATCATACAGTTTGTATGCTCCTGTCGAATGATAGCCAACAAGAATCATTTGTTGTGCTCTATCATCCAGCTTGCTTCTTAGTTGCTTAGGGACATGTCTATAGCATACTGAGCCTATTATTACACTTGGCTTTCTTCCTAGCCACGCTTCTTCAGGTGTCTTCCCAATCAATCTCTTTGTGGGGCATTTGTTCAGAATATACACTGCTGTGGCTACAAGTTCTCCCCATAAACTATGAGGTAGCTTCTTCTCATTTAACATACTTCTTACCATGTTGAGGATAGTCCTGTTTTTCCTCTCAGCAGTACCATTATGCTGAGGCGTGTAAGGTGTAGTGACTTCATGCACAATTACTTCTTTCTCACAGAATTCGACAAATCCATGGGAATTGTACTCACCACCTCCATGGCTTCTAAGGGTTTTGATTGCACATTCACTCTGCTTTTCAATCATTACCTTAAACTTCTTGAATATTTCTAGTACTTCACTCTTCCTTTTGATCAAATACACCCAGGACATTCTAGTGTATTCGTCAATGAAGGTGACAAAGTACTTATTCCCTCCTAAGGAACATACTTCGAAAGGACCACAGACATCAGAAAATATCACCTCTAGCTTCTTATCTGCTCTGCTAGGTACTTCTGATTTAAACGAGTTTCTTGGTTGCTTCGACTTGCAACAACTCTCGCAAACTTTGATAGGTACTTTTACTGCAGGCAACCCATGAACCATCTTCTTTTCATGTAGTTGACTCAAGCTCTTGAAGTTGAGGTGGCCAAATCTTCTGTGCCACTTCCAGTGCTCCTCTTCGACAGTACTCTTGAGGCAATGTTCTTCGACTACTTGCAATTTGATCTTGAAGGTTCTGTTACTCTGCATTAACACCTTCAGGATCAACTTCTTGGTCGAATCAAACAGGCTGAGACTGTTATCACCCATTTCGACGGTGAATTTCTTCTCGATCATCTGCCCAATACTTAGCAGATTGCTCTTCATAGCTGGTACATAAAATACCCCTTGGATGTAGCACCACTTACCATCTTTCGACAGGAACTTTATGGTACTTACTCCTTCAGCAGTAACTCTACTGTTATCTGCAAACCTTATCTTTTTGCTTATCTGCTCCAGTTCGACAAACCACTCCTTGTGACAACACATGTGATTTGAACATCCTGTGTCCAGATACCATTCGACAGACTTCTCTTCAGTCGAATTTGTATCAGCCTTCAACAACAGTAATTCTGGGTCAGTAGCTGTCATGAATGACAATTCTTCATCATCATTGCTGGCAATGTTGGAGGCATCACCAGTGTTTCCACTGCCCTGCCACACACACATTGCACAAGTATTTTGAGCATCGCAAGTGAATCCACTTATACAAGTGTTCCCACTATTTTGCTCGCTACTTTCAGCAATTCCTTCATCGAGTCGAATCTCATCTTCGACAGCCATCAGCAGTAACTCCTCTGAGTCAGAGTCTGAGTCATCATCATTAGCAAACTTGGCTTCTGCATCTTTATCCCTAGGAACTTTCTTGTTTTTACACTTGTTCCTATAATGCCCAAATTGCTGACAGTTGTAACACTGAACTTTCGACAGGTCTCCCTTCTTCTTGTCGAAAGATCCTTGTTCTTTCTTCGTACTGCTTGATCCCTTTTCTCTACCCTTCTCCTTATTACCTGCCTTCCAATTTCTCTTAGAGGAGTATGAAAGCAAGGCTTGTTCAGTTTCTTTCTCTGAACTTCTCTGCCTTATTCTCAATTCATGCGCCTCTAAGGAACCCTGAAGTTCATCTAACTTCAACGTATCTAGGTCCTTGGATTCTTCGATAGCAGTAACAACGTAGTCGAATTTCAGGGTTAAGGATCTGACCACATTTTCGACTTTATTTACTTCAGTCACAGTTTCACCACTACCTTTCATTTGATTAGTTAATGCTACTAACCTCGTAATGAAATCTCCAATCGATTCTCCATCTGTCATCTTCAAGCCCTCGTATTGCTTCCTGAGCGACTGTAGACGTATCTTCTTCAGCCTATCTGCTCCTCCATACGAGTTCTTTAGGATGTCCCAAGCCGCCTTTGCTGAATCACAGTCGATGATCAGGTTCAAGATGTTGGAATCAACGCATTGGTGAATCAAAAATAGCCCTTTTCCATCTTTCTTCCTCAGCGAATGGTGGTTGTTCCTCACCGCTTCAGTGGCGTTTGCTGCCAAGGGTGGAACACCATCATTCACGACATCAAGGACATCTTGATATCGAAACAGCACCTTCATCTGCACACACCAACGTTCATAATCCTTTCCGTCAAAGATTGGGAGGTTCCCCGGAATACCTCCACCAGAGTTGTCTCGCGCTGCCATGAATCTTGATAGATTTTGTGAGGATCTAACAAGCTCTTGATACCAGTTTGTTGGGGATAAACACGTGAAAGGGACAAGAAAAGGAAGTGGCGGCGCTAAGGACAAGAGGAATGATTAGGGCAATATAATATGAATAGTAAAAGCTGCACTGAATTTCATAAAAGTAGGGTTACAAATTACATGCTACTGACGTCTATATTTATATACAATGAAACAGGCCCAGGCCCATAATTTCGACTAGCCCATTCGACTGGCCCATTTCGACTAGGTTTCTAACTACACCTACTATTATTACAAGCAATAGAATTACAAGGCATATCTCAATAGTCCGAACCAGATATATAGTTTGATGCTTCATACGATTTTGGCAGTAGAATGTTGCATGCATCAAACTCATTTTGGCCAAGATACTCAAAAAGGACCACATCTAATGCAACATTCTTATCATGCAGCCGTGCAAACTCATTCCAACCATTGGCCAGCACCAACTACTCTCCATCATTCCATAGACCTACCATTTCCTCCGCACCATTTGATGAAATTCGACGTAATGGGTTTTTCAATCTGTGCCACCACTTAGTCTCTACTGCAAAAAAGACATTTGGAATCGGTTGTTTGGCACATTTGGAATCAGTTATTGGCCGATTCGGATACTCCCGATTCTAAATGTGGGGACATTTTGAATCGGTTAAATAACCGATTCAAAATGTAACATTCAGAATCGGTTGTTTGAAACAACCGATTCAAAATGTGACATTCAGAATCAGTTGTTGCAAACTACCGATTCAAATTGCTTTTCCAGACACCTTACAAACAGGACATTTTGAATCGGTTATATAAACAACCGATTCCAAATGTCCTTAAAGAAACATACATTTAAAGTCGGTTTTTTCTATAACCGATTCCAAATGTCCAATTTTCTTTTTTTTTTTACTCAATTTTTTTTCCATTCACACCTATTAACCAATTTACTTCCGGCAACTCATACATCAACTCACCAATTTACATACACTCATAATAATTCATATACTTCCATTAAACTTAAAAGTACTATAAGTAGAAAATTCCACCAATTCATTAAACTACATAGTAAAGAAATTACAACTTTATCATAAGATATGGTAAGTGTTTTAATTACATGAGAATCTCAAAAATAACTTTAGCTCTCAAAGGTACTCTAACATAATTCCTAGCTGAGCAATATCTAACTCACATGAGAAAGCACCTCCATCACTTGTCACCACAATTCCTGATAATTTAGAGGGATAAAGAATGAGCATTCCTGTACAAAAAAAAGAATGAGCTTCCAATAATTATCTAGTATTAATGTAACAGTAGGATGATTGACATAAAAGGGGGGGAAATAGAGTGCAAACTTTAGTGCTCTACATATAGAATGAAATGCTAGAACATATGATATGAATTGACCACTTTAACAATCGGTTGTTTAGGCAACCGATTCCAAATTAACTGTTTCTGAATCGGTTGTTTACACAACCGATTCCAAAAGTCTAAATATGCACATTTGGAATCGGTTGTTTAAACAACTGATTCAAAATGTCTAAAAAAGTCTCACCAACATCAATTTAATTGCAAAATTACCACCGTGCCTATATTTGGAATCGGTTATCCAAACAACCGATTCCAAATAGTGTTTTTTAAAGCAGATTTTGCACTAGTGAGTCACAAACATTTCAGGGGCATCACCTACAATAATGTTTTTTTTATCATTTAGTGCAAATTAACTAATATGGTGAATGACATTACAGCACATTGCGTTGTGATACAAGTACATGTCTTTGACCTAAAATCTTATGTTCTGCGGTTCTAAAACACCGTGATGATTTGAAATATTGTTCTTACCACTTACCAGTTCCATACGCATGCCAGTTTTATAAACACAAGCGAATAAGTCTACTGGCTGGGGATTCCTAAGTTCCTCTACAGATAACAATATAAAGTAGTTCATTTAACTGAAACCATAAACCAATTAATAAGATAAACTACAATGACAAATATTATCACGCATCCTTAAATCACATTACCTGATCGCTTAACACGATTAGGTAAGCGATCACATTTAAGCTATTTACAAATTTTTCCACGTACATCCCTAAAAAGAAAACATTAGCAAGTATGTTTGGCTTGCATACATAACACTTGATTAACCAACATAATACTAGTAGACGAAAAAAAATAGCGCATGTGTGGTAATAGTAAGATGTTAGTAATGAAGGTAAATTTACCAAGTGCACTGTCAAATCGCCATCGACGCAACGCTAGATCGGCATCTGACGCGTCGCCTACAAAGGTCAAATTTTTATCAATCAAATTGATTAGTTGTCAAAATATAAGCAAAATGCGCCGATAAAACATGTACAATGAACAAACGAAAACCATATAAGTAAACGTTTGGTGAACCACACATGCAGACCACCTAAAGCATACGTTAACCTTAAAAACTAAGTTTTCACACTTCCGTAAGACCGTTCAACATAAACACGAAAAGTATTCCATCTTTATGAAATCTGGTAAGTTGTGTTGTTATTATTCGATTTACAATAGGGTTCTAAATCATTCCTTTGTAGATATCAACAGTAACGAAACCCCCAAACCAGTTTCCTACTATGTTTAGTAACAATTAGTTGCATTTCATGTTTATCAATCATGAATTTACCAGGTGTTATGAAATAAAGAAGAAAGTTATTACCTTTCTCTTTTTTTTTCACCTCAAAGTCCCTCCACTTCGCCCTGCCACGAACATACTCCATCTTTTCCTACAACGATCGACAAATACATGAATACAAAACAATCGTTGACCGCAAATCGTAGTTGCACTGCGAAGAAGGAGATGTTGGGCCGCAATATGACCACAAACGGTGAATATGGCTGTTGGAATGTGGGAAGTGTCTTTTTCTTTCTTCTATAGCTCAACAAAAACATACGAAGTCATATATCTTAAGTTAGCGGGACAAGCCATTTTGTTTATTTTTATTCAAGAAGATGCCTATTCATATACCAATAGTACCCGTGCTTGTAAAATTCAGTGTTCTTTTTTTCCATCAATGTAATTTAGTGATACTAATAATTGGTGAAAACCTAATAATAAATTCCAAGCTATCTAAATAATTTAATTAAATTTTTAACTTAATCTTGAGTTTTGTTTTTTGTGAAATTGGTGAATTGAATTATATATTTAAAAATTAGTTAAAACCATGTGAGGGAAAAATGGGCTCGTTGATTAGTTGCATATAAAGTAATAATAAACATCACTTTATCTAAATAATTTTATTAATATTCCAACTTACCTTTGAGTTTCGTTTTTTGGAAAATGGTGAATTGAATTATAATTTTTAAATAGGCTTAAATATATGTTAAGCCCCTGCAAATATAGCCAAAATCCATTTAAGCCCCTGCAATTTTTTTTTTAAAATGACCCTTGCAAATATTAAGCGTTTGCGGTTAAGCCCCTCGGTCAATTTTCCATAAAAAAAGCATAAAAAAATACTGACGTGGCTAACAGTGATGACGTCAGGATGACATCATCAATGACGTCACTGCCACGTGTCTTCATCGCATTGGACCATTGTGGCACGTGGCACTGAATGCCACGTCATCACCCCATGTCATCATTGCCACGTCAGCAACCAGTAGATGGCTGCCACGTGGCTGTGTTGTTACACTCAAAATCAATTTTAATAATGGCATCAAAAGGACTTGAACCCACAACCTCTTAGTCAAAGACAATTGAAATAACCACTGAACCAATGTTTCACTTGTGATATCATACCAATTTTGTTATATTTATATTATTTCACAACATAGATTTTTTAAAAAAAAAAAACTGGAACTCGAAGAACAGAAGAACAAAACTCTCTTCTTCTTCATCATCATCATCATCCTCAAAGCTTCATTTCTCTTCATTTTAAAATGAATCTGAGTTCTGAGTTCTCTTCATTTCTCTTCTTCATTGAGCTTCATCATCATCTTTGTTATTAGCGAAACAATTCTGAGTTGAGTTCTCTTCATTTCGCAAATTCGTTTTCTGAGTTTCCATAATCTTCATTTTCTGGATCGTTTATCGATTTCGTTTGAACTCGAAACAGATCTGGATCGTAACTGTACGATTTCAACGCCTTCGATTTCAACAATTTATTCGATCCATAGCTATACGAAATTGATCTGGGAAACGAAATGGGTTTATGGGTTTCGAAAATGGGTTTATTACTGTTGTTGAGGATGATGATGAATTGATCTGGGTTTATAGGTTTCGAAATGGAAAACGAAAATGGGTTTATGGGTTTCGAAATGGGTTTATGGGTTTCAAAATTGATCTGGGTTTATTACTGTTGTTGAGGATGATGATGAATTGAGTTTCTGGATGGAAAAATCTGCAGAATTTTTTGATGATGAGGAATGATGACGATGAATTGGGTTTTGATTTTTTTAAAGAAATAAATTCGTTTTTATGTAGTATATATTGCTTTGTTCGCTCAATACACTAAAGTTAACAGTTGGTGAAGTGGTCGTTGTGGTTGTTTGTGGCTAAATGGTCAAGGGTTCAAGTCCCATATAAGGCAATGTTTTTATTTTATTTTATAGTGATATGTAAGTGCCACGTGGCAATGATGACATGGGGTGATGACGTGGCATTCAGTGCCACGTGGCACAATGGTCCAATGGGATGAAGACACGTGGCAGTGACGTCATTGATGATGTCATGATGACGTCATCACTATTAGCCACGTCAGCTTTTTTTTTTATGGAAAATTGACCGAGGGGCTTAACCGCAAACGCTTAATATTTGCAAAGGTCATTTTAAAAAAAAAAATTTGCAGGGGCTTAAATGGATTTTGGCCATATTTGCAGGGGCTTAATATATATTTAAGCCTTTTAAATATTGGTAAAATCAAATGAATATCTGTTGCGACCTAAAAATATAGTGTTTGAGGAGACACCATCCAATTTATTAAATGAGAAAAATTGGGAAAAATACTTGTTTTGGATTCGGGAGTCGGTTATGCACAGGGAAGAGTGAAAAATTAATTCAACTACATCCCTAATACACATGTCCTAAGACACTAACCTTGAATCTGATTGTGCAAATTATTAATAAGCAATGACATATTTGTTTTAGCTCGAAATTAAATAAAAACATTCAGTAAATAAAAAAATCGTTATTTACAAAGAAATAAACACAAGGATTAAATTAGAAAAATTTAATTTTTTGCTTGACAGAAAAGCCTTCGAAGGTAAATAAATGGTAAAAGAAAATAAGGCGTTCAATTATTATTTTAGGTATGGGTTAGGCACAAAACTGGGGTTATCAAAAGGCCCGTATTTTACAAAAAAGGGGGCTATTTAAGTGAAAATAATGAGTGTGAAAAACGTATCCAAATGCAATACAACACATAGCCTAAACTAGTAGCCCATGACTTGAAAAGAAAGGGCCTATGTTAAAAACAAAATAAGGTGGGGCGCATAAATTGAATAGAGGGGTGTAATAATTAGTATATGTCCAAATCTATTGATTTGAGTTCTAGTATTTGTTAACATGACTAAGTAATACGCATGGTCCTGCAGGTTCTCTCTAGCTTTTAGTGAGATAAGGTCTTCTAGAGTATACAAATATCTTTAGGGGTTTGGTGAATATTAACTGATGGTTAATAGCTGAGTTACATCTTTTACACATAAAACTTTGTGTGTTGTCTAATTTCTACTAGTGTACGTATTTCATTGGTTTGAGTATTACATGCTAGACTTATGACACTTCAAGGATATGTTCTACCGAAGTTATTGTGAGATATCAATGAGTTATTGAAGCTTTGATTACTTTCATCTTCAACATTGATTTCTTCTTGTTTGGTAAGAGTATTCTACCTCAAATTTCCTTATATAAAACCTGTTACTTTGTGTCAATGGTGACTAAAATAACAAATCTACAAATTCCAAAATAGCTAGTCTCATACAGTTTTCAACAGCCTCAAATTGCAAGTTTTCAACCAAGAATATAAGAGATTAGTTTCATAGAGTCTCGAGGTTTACAGTATATTCAGTTTATCTAGTTACAGTTTCTTGGTTTTTGTTGTTAAACCTTGATACAAAATCTGAAAATAGAAAGAGCAAAAGTGCAAAAAAAGAGCAAAAGTGCAAAAAGAGCTAAAGAGCAAAAAAGAGCAAAAGTTGCAAAAGAAAGAGCAAAAGAGCAATATATTATTTTCTGTCTTCTTGTCCATAGGTCTTCTTCAATATTGTTGAACCTATGGCTGAAGAGTATCAAAACTGTATTCCTGAAGATGAAAGGGAACCTATTCTGGGGGGTTTGGCTCAGGCTTCAAAGAGTAATGTTGAGTATGCTCTTAGGGCCCTGGTAGCTCAGATAATCTCCAACAAAGTCCTAAACAAGAAGATTACAAGATCCATTATATTCAAAACGTGGGATCAATATAATGACCTAAAAATCACAGATATGGGGGACAATAAATTCCTATTTACTTTTCCATCTATGCAAAGTGCAACTGAAGTTCTTGAAAGAGGTCCTTGGTTTGTAATGAACCAGCTCATCAGTTTACAAAGGTGGGGTGAAGGTATACGGTATACCTTTTAAAGATATTAACTTTGATTTGGTTCCATTTTGGATTCAAATTCATGGCCTGTCAATTCATGAAGTTAATCCATCAAATGTTTATATCTTGTTAGAAAAAGTAGGGAGAATTATTGAGGTTGATGATAATTTTAACTCAGGATCAGCTTCTACTCATTTCCTAAGGGCTAGAGTGATGATAAATGTTAAGAAACCATTATGGTCTGGTTGTTGGTTACAAAGAGATGTTAATGAAAAAATATGGATTGCTTTTAAGTATGAAAGGCTGCAACGTGTTTGTTTTGGTCATGAGTTGAAACACTGCAAAATTCCTAGGTTAATGGCTGCTTTTGATAAAAGAATACCAAAATATGGTGATTTCATGATAGCTACTAAACCTAGAGCTTTTCATAGAGTTCCTACTGGTGGTAATTATTATCAGGGCAGTCAGTCTCATTCTAATGAACCCTACCAGTCTAATCCAGAAAATGAACCTAGTCATGATTCTAATGAAAGGAGTGAAACTGACTCAAATGTCATACCTGATAACAGAGTCCAGATTGTTAATACAATAACTACCCAGCCAGAAATTATCCCTGATTCAGCTGGTTCTCATCAATCTAGAATAATTCGTAGGTTTGTTGGTAAGGATTTTAGGCTGCCTTCCCAATCCTCTCCACCTTATTTTGTAGAATTTCCCCCAAATGATGAGAGTTGGTCTGAACCAAGTGAGAACATTATACCTGCACAAGTAGAAGAGGCACTTAGTTTTAAGTTATCTCAAAGCTTAAACATCAAAAGAAGTAGGGAAAATACAAAATTGCTTATTTCTAGTGGTGAAAGTTCTGGTACAGTGCAGGAAGGGGCCAAAAAAGCTAGAGTTATTGCAATCATTGATGGCCAGATGATTATGGATGCTACTGAATTGACTGAGGTGGCGGGTCTTTCCATGCCCCCAAAGTTTCAATGACTGCAATCACTTGGAATTGTCGTGGATTGGCAGCCTCCACGACAAATAGAGAGCTTGTTGACTTGTTAAAGGTCTACAGGCCTGCCATTCTCTTCCTTATGGAAACTAGAGCCCATAAGGAGAGAGTTGAAAGAGTCAGAAGGAAATTTCGTTTTCAGAATTCATTTTGTGTTGAGTCTATTGGTACCTCTGAGGGAATTTGTTTATTCTGGAATGATTACTATGAAATACAAGTTCTTCATTCTTGTTCTAATTTTATTCACACAGCTGCTAGAGAAAGAAGAAGTGGATTCATGTTTGAATTCACTTTTATTTATGGTAATCCTACATTTGCAGCTAGGAGGAATTTATGGTCTAAGTTGTCTAGATTGAAGCCTTTATTTGATAGAGCATGGTGTTGTGCAGGGGATTTTAATGAGATGACTTCAGATATTGAGAAAGATGGTGCTCATGAGGTTGAGCCAATTAGAATGAGATTGTTTAAAGAATTTCTAAGTGATATAGAGCTGATGGATATGAATTTACAGGGGAATAGGTTCACTTGGATGAGTAATCCTAGGGATGGGTTAGTTACTAGACAAAAAATTGATAGAGTTCTAGCTAATTGGGCTTGGAGGAGTAACTTTCCTCATGTTGTGGCCACTGCTCTCCCTATCATTAATTCTGATCATTCTCCTATAATCGTTAAACCTAAGCCTCCTTTGTCAAGTGGTCAATCTTTTAGATATGAATCTTTTTGGGAGGAGCATAGTGAATGCAGGGATGTTATTTTTGATGCTTGGAAGGATTCTAATTCAACTGATCCCTGGGAGACTTGGAGTAAGAAGGTTAGAAAGTGTAAGAATGAGCTTCAATCCTGGCATACTAATACTTTTAAGAATGCTGCTAAAGAAATTCATGTTCTTAAAATTCAGCTACAGCATGCTCTAAATGCTCCTCCTAGGTTGGTTAATTGGGCTGATGTAGCTCAATTTAGGAGTCAAATTGATAAGCTTTGGCAACAGGAGGAACATTATTGGGGGCAAAGATCTAGGATTAAGTGGCTCAACTATGGAGATAAAAATACTAAATTCTTTCATGCCTCTACTGTTCAAAGGAGGGATAGAAACAAGCTTCTAAGGATAAAGAATGGTGAAGGTGTTTAGCTAGAGGGTCAATCAGAAGTTACGAAGGGAGTTTTCAACTTTTACAATGATCTTTACTCTGAAGAAACTCCATCTTGTATTGATGTTTGTCTTAAAGTGGTTCCTAATTGTGTTGATGGTTCTATTAATTCTAAGTTGGAGTGTCCTGTTTCTTTTGATGAGGTTAAGCAGGCTGTTTTTGATCTAGGAGCTCTCAAGGCTCCAGGACCTGATGGGCTGAATGGTCTCTTTTTTCAAAAGAATTGGGAGACTATTAAAGATGATGTCTTCAAGTCTATCAACCAATTCTTTTCTGAAGGAATTTTAGGTAAGGATGTAAATTTCACAAATGTTGCTCTTATTCCTAAAGTTCCTCACCCTGAATCAGTCTCTCAACTTAGGCCTATTAGTTGCTGTACCTTCATTTATAAAGTTATTGCTAAGATTTATGTTGCAAGGCTTAAACCTTTCCTTTCTGCAATTATTTCCCCACAACAAAGTGCCTTTGTTGGTGGCAGAATGATTCAGGATAATTTGGTCATTGCTCATGAAGCTTTTCATTTCCTCAAAAAGAAAAATGGGAATAGAGGGAAAGGTATTGCTATTAAATTAGACATGAACAAAGCCTATGATAGAGTCAATTGGGAGTTTCTTAGAAAAGTCCTTTTAGCCTATGGTTTCTCTGTTTCTTGGGTGAATTCTGTGTTAGTTCTGGTCTCTTCAGTTTCCTATTCTTATCAAGTTAATGGCTTCTCTTCCAATAGAGTGTTTCCTAAAAGAGGTCTGAGGCAAGGAGACCCACTGTCTCCTTACTTATTTATTTTAGTTTTTGATGTTTTGTCTAGGATGATTACTAATGCCTGCAATTCTAGTGATCTACATGGTATTAAGTTAGCAAGTTCTGCTCCTAGTCTTTCTCATCTATTTTTTGCTGATGATGCTATCTTATTCACTAAAGATTCTCAAGAGGGTATTTATCAAGTAATAAATATTCTAAATTCTTTACAAAAGCTTCTGGGCAAAAAATTAATCTAAGTAAGTCTGGGATAATTTGTGGAAGTAAGGTCAGTTATGATACTAAGATGACTATTGCTAGAATTGCTAATATTCCTTTGTGGGAGCATCCTGGGATGTATCTTGGTATACCAGCTGAGTGGGGAGGTTCTAAGGTTCAAGGGCTGGCTTGGATTAAAGATAGAGTTACTACTAAAATGGAGGGGTGGAAAGGAAGTCTTCTTAATCAAGCTGGGAAGGAAGTGTTGATTAAAGCTGTGATTCAGGCTATCCCTACTTACATCATGTCTATTTTGCAACTTCCTAAAACTTTCTGTGCTTCTCTTACTGCTGCTGTGGCTAAATTTTGGTGGCAATCTTCTACTAATAATAGAGGGATTCATTGGAGGAAGTATGTTGAACTTTTTTCTCCTAAGCTTCTTGGAGGTCTAGGTTTCAAAGACTTTCAAAATATGAATACTGCTATGTTGTCTAAACAAGTATGGAGAATTGTTAAGGATCCTGGATCCTATTAGGCTACTACTTTGAAAGCTATCTATTTTCCTAATTGTGATTTTGGGCAAGCAGTTGTTGGAAGGAATGGTTCTTGGGTCTGGAGGAGTTTATTGCATGGTAGATCTTTGATTACAAAGGAAGCTATTTGGGATGTGTGTCCTAGGAGCAATATGAGCATTGTTAATGATATATGGTTGGCCTCAGGGGAGAAAGCTCTTCTATTACCTTCTGCTTCTGTGTCTAAGGTTAGTGATCTTATAGATAGTTCTCATAACTGGGATATTCCTACTCTTAGGGATAACCTTCAGCCTAGTTCTGCTATTGAAATCATTAAAACTCCTATTTCTTGGACATCTTCTATAGACCAGTTAAACTAGCCTCATTCTAAAGATGGGAATTTTTCTGTTAAGTCTGGGTATAGATTGCTAGTCAATCCTATTCAGGTTAGCTCTAATGCTTCCTCTTCTAATGGGATTCCTAATGAGGTGTGGAAAATCATTTGGAATGCTAAAGTTCCTTCATAACTACCTCCCTACTAAAGATGCCTTGTTTAAAAAGAAAATCTCAATTTCTCCTAAGTGTCCTTTTTGTAAGTTAAATCATGAGACCATAGAACATCTTCTGTTATTGTGTCCTTGGACACAACCTCTTTGGTTTGGTCTTCAAATTGTCCATCCTCCTACTCCTATTGGGTTAACTACTTTTTATAATTGGTTTCTAAACACCTTTCTCAGTTTCACTCAAGATACAGATCTTAAATTGTCTAAGCTTATTTTCATTCTGTGGAATATTTGGAAGACAAGAAATGATTCTATGTTTAATGATAAGACTCCTATTCCTTTGGAGGCCCTTTTTAGGATTAAAGCTCTTTGGATTGAGTTTGTTAGTGTTTCTAGTGGTCCTGTTGTTTCTAACCCTTCTCCCCCAATCAACATTCCTAGTAAAGTGAAGTCTAAATGGAAGCCACCATTGGGGCTTGCTACGAAGGTTAATTGTGATGCTGCTTTTAACAAAACAACATGCACAGGTGCTATAGCAGTAATTTGTAGAGATTATCAAGGAAGAATTCTTACTGCTAGTCATAAGAAAATATTTGCAAGATCTTCTTTGGTTGCAGAAGCCATTGGGGTGCGAGAAGCTGTTTCCACTGCTACATCTCTTCATCTTCATCTTCCGGTGATTGAATCGGACAACCTTCAAATCGTTGACTTGTGCAAAGCCAATAAAAATAATGCAGAGATTAGTGTTCTATTAAGAGATATTGAAGAGTTAAAATTGAAGATTGATGGATGTAGCTTTACCTGGACTAATCGTGAAGGAAATAAGCTTGCTCATGAGGTTGCTTCGCTGGCGTCTAAAGGAAGGCTTCTTAGCAATTGGACGGCAAGACCTCCAGATTCAATTCGCAGAATCATTGTTGATGATTGTAAGGAATGTTTTGATCCAGGTGATTTGAGATTTGGCAATTTCGATTGACTTTGGAGAGTTGCATGTCTTCAATCGGGGTTGGTTTTGAGTAATTTTCGAATGGTGGTTGTTATCTGAGAATAGCTTCGCTTGATTTGGAGGTTTGATTCATCTGGGGGTTGATTTTCATTGAGCTTCAATGAATCTAAGGTTTCGCTGGTTTCGCTGGTTCGTTCTCTGTTCGTTGCTTCGAAGAGAATGAAGTAGTTCGTGCGTGTGTTTTATGTTTTATGTTTTTGTTTGACTGGTTGTTAGTTGGACCATTGGTTTGGGCTTGCTCTTGTCGGGCTCTTGTTAACCTTTGGGTCTTATTTGTACCACCTTAGTTTATTTTGATGCTCCCCTTTTTCTTCCTTTGCTTGTATTGGATTAAATTGGGGCATCTGATCTTTTTGTTGTATTTGGTTGGGGCCTTGCCCATTTCTATGGTAATCAGTACAACTTGACCCAAAAAAAAAAGTAGATGTTTTTTCTTATAATTGAAGACAAATGGAGTAATTTTCGGTATTTGTTAACATGACTAAGTAGATGTTTTTTCTTATAATTGAAGGCAAATGGAATTAACATGACTAACTCTACATTAATCCATTTACATATAAAAAAAAGCTAAGAATTTAACTTTCTTTCTAAAAATGCCACATTTATATGGTTGGCTTATACCATTAGGATATGTTTGTGATAACATTTTGGACAATATGAGAGGGCTTATTTTTCTTTTCTAAATTATTTGAAGCTATAAAATGTTTCTAAAAATAAATAAAGTGTGATTGAAATGTTGCACAATCATATAACGTGTTAATCTCTTAATTTTTTCTAAATATCAAATATATATTGAAATATATACTTAGCCTCTAAAACACTCCCTCCAACTTTAAATAGGGTTAAAAATTGATTTCATTATTTAATGCATCTAAATATTGGTGTTTGTTTATTATAATTTGGACCAAAAAAAATTCATTGTTTCTTAGAAATTGGAGATGATGGAGTACTATGATTATGATGGAGTGAATTTAACGGTCAAAATAGATTATAGGGTTAAGTATGTTTTTGGTCCCTATAAAATTTGAAAATTTTGTATTTAGTCTCTATAAAAAATTTCACTCAATTTTAGTCTCTCATAATTTTTAATAGCGCTTAAAAGCAGTATAAAATGCCCAAAAGTTGCTATTGAAAGCCATGAGGGAATAAAAACATTGACGGAGAAAAATGTAGTGACTAAAAGTGACTAAATTTTTTTATAGGGACTAAAAAAATTAAAATTTTATAGGGATAAAACATATATTTAACCCTACATTATATCATTAATTTGTATCACTTGTTCAAGATATTGTTGGACCCTAAATGGGGCACCTCTCCCAGGAGGGACTCAAATATTTGTTCGCCACGTTGTGAGAAACTAGCATGTTCTAAATGTTACTCTTAAAATTTTTGAGTCTCATCGCCTAATTCTTCACTTATGTTTTTGGTGGGAATTAACGTCGTTGTATTCTATACATATTATTTGTCCAAGTTGAAATGTCGTCGAACGCCAATTAGTTGGCATCAAGGACCAACCTACATTTACAAACTTCCATGACAAACTCTACACCAAATTATATAAGCTAGCCACTAACTTGGGCGTCCTAGTGTCTTGTAGGTGGCTACCACCGACGTTTTCCACCGAAGATTAGAGAAACACTACGCCCTCCTTTTTCGGTAGGTTTTCACTTAATTAATTATTGATTACTTAATTTGTGTTGAGGCTAATCTCCTAGTTGTATGTTTCCATAATCCTCATAAAAGAGATTGTGAAGTAATTAAGAAAATTTGATTATAAAATAATTAATGCAAAGCGGTAATTGCTTAGTGATTGAGACAGAGTTGTAGGGCATTTTACACCTCTGCTTCTCGAAGGGATGGAAATCAGTTATTGTTCAGGTTGATTCTAAGGCTGCTTGTAGCAACATTCAAGTGGAGGATTTTTGTAGGCTTGCTGTGGTTGGGACATTGTTCGTGAGATCCGCAAAGTCACACAACTTGATTGAGAGGTTAAATTTGTTCAAATCTATTGAGAAGCTAATCCTTGTGCTGATGTTTTAGAAAGTTTTTGTTGTATTCGTGTTAAGTCCTTGATTTTCTTGGAGCAGAGTCCTCCCTATATTAGCTCTGTGTTGCTCTAATGCTCTCTGATTGCTTGGGAATGTCTATTCCCCGCTATATTTTTAGTTGCTTGCTTTTTGCTTTTAGGACTTTAGCCCCATTGTATACCCAAAAAATTTGGCAGTTTTTTTGTACCCCCCATTGTACCCCATACCCTCATTTTACCATAAATCCCCAAAATACCTCTAGTTTTTCGTTAAAAAAATATTTTTTAAAAATTTCTGGCAATACACATATTTCTGTCTTCCGGAAAAAATTAAAAACAATCAATTACGCGAAATAATTAAATGTAACGAAACTCGCTAAACTAATAAACAATAATAATACTATATCAATACAGTAAAAATATAAAAAATAATACAACTAAATGTCCAAAAGCTGTAAAGCAGCCAGCAGACTATCATAGACATCCCTAGGAATGCCGTCGACTGCCAAAAGACTATCATAGACATCGTGGACATGCCTAGCTGCTCTCTCCATCCCGGACTCTAAGGGAAGTGGACCAACATCCTCTAGAGGCGAAGGCAGAGCTGGAGGTGAAGGCGGAGCCGGAGTCAGGCGGGGAATGGACACCAGCAAGTACCATGGTAGGTACTCGTCATCACAAGCACCCTGGACGGGTGTCCGTCGACCGCTGTCCCTGAAAGCCCGCGCTAGGGACTGATAGAACATCAGCTGTTGTACTATGAACTCCGGAGATGGACGTGGGCCCGAAATAGGTGGATCAGGAATCTGCTGGACTACTATGAACTCCGGCGATGGACGTGGGCCCGAAATAGGTGGATCAGGAATCTGCTGGACATATCCACACTGCTAACGGACCTTGTCTGGCATATATGGCACAACCACATCCCCCACAGCAGCCAACCTCTGAATAATGAAATGTTGGGAAATCGGAGGTACTATCTGTGGTCGTCCCAGGGGCTCCATATGACCTGCTCCCTCTGCAAGTCATCCAGCAGCTGCCGAAACTCCGGAAGCTTGATACTATCGCACTTCATGTTCGCCCACCTGCTGCAACGTGGAAGTTAACTGGCACCGAAGTCTTTCCGCACCACGATGGTGGGGAAATACTCATATATCCAGCACTAAAATAATAAAAAAACAAATAAGTAATTATATAAATAAAAGTAATTAAAAATAAATAAAAATAATTAATTAATTAATTACCTGCAGCAGAGAAGCGTATCCGCCAATCTGTGACGTCTCCCAGTAACAAGCATCAGCTGGACCCCAAGCCCACTGGCCACACAGATCAAAGCCAGAAATAAGAGTCACCCACTTGACAGGGACAGATGTGTGACTCTTGTCGGCAAAAATGGTGCTGCCCAACAAGTGTAGCAGATAGCACCGTGCCGTCTGATCAAGATGGCCGTGCTCCATGTTCTGTGTGTATGCGGCCATCAAGAAAGAAAATCGGAATGCCGGTCCCCTGTTGAACTGACACCCTGCCCAACAGGCTGTGTGGTCAACGCCCAGCAGGTCAACTCCATCCCGAATAGCATCGGCAGTGTCAAAATGTGGCCGATGCGCCAACGGTGTGCCGGTGAGCAGCAAGTGGAGCAACGGGGACACATCGTCCAACGTCACTGTCATCTCCCCCCACGGCATGTGGAATGAGCTGGTCTCAGAATGCCACATCTCCACAAAAGCTGATATGAGCTCGTGGTTGATGTGTCCGAGAGGTGTGATGTCCAACTCAAACAGATGGGCCTGCTGCAACCATCCTGCTATATGTGGGTGGTGCTGCTGAGGTCTCATCTACAGTATCTTCCCCCATGAGAAGCAACTTTAATCTTACCCCGGTCCTGTAAAAAAATAAAAGTAATTAATAAATTATTAAATGTAATTATTTGTTAAAAAATAAACAAATTATTAAAAGTATTACCTGTCCCGTCTGTAGTAGTCTGTGGACGCAGTGGACATGCAACCGGTGTAATAAAACCTGCTCAGCAGCCTCATCATCATGCTGAGCAACATCAGCCTCAGCCTGGTCATCTACATGCATGGCGTCTGGCTCAGCAGGCTCGTGATAATAATGCTCCTGCTCCTGCTCTCGCTCTCGGACACGCCTCTGACGCTTAGACGCGTGTCCGGCCTGTCTAGTCCTCAATCTGAACCTGCTCCTACTGCCAGAAGGACTCTGCTCATCTCCTCGTTCCGCTCCTGAATGCTCGCCTCGCTCTATGTTTCCTATTCTGGTTGCCACTGAAAAAGCAAAAAAAAATTAATTAAAACGAAATTTCAAAAAAAAAACATTCCGGAAATACCATGTTTTTGAGGTATTTCCGGAATTCCTTGGAAATTAACCTTCCGGAAATACCTCAAAAAATGGTATTTCAGGAAAGCTTTCCGGATATACGTCTATTTCCGGGAAGTTTAGGGAAAAAAACTTACTTTTTCCGGAAATATGATGGAATGAGAAATGAATTCGTTTTTTAACATTGTTTTAGGGGTATTTTGGTCCGTTTGGTCAATTTGAGGGTATGGGGTACAATTGGGGGGGGGGGGGGGGGTTTAAAAAAAAAACTGCCAAAAAATTTATGTAACTTAAAATTTAAAAAAAGGCGTATAAAATGGAACAAACACATTTCTCAATAAATTTATGTACCGAAGTGGTATAGAAGGATTATCCAATATATATTTGCTCAAAAAAGTATTAAATAGATATGGGATTTAGCAAACTCCTTAGAGATTGAAGTATAAGAAAATAAATATACATATTAATAAAAAAATATTAAATAATCTAATTTAATTTTCTTGATATATTAAAAAATAGTAATTATATTTCTCAAAGTATTCTTTCTCTTTCGTAAATTTTTATGGGCACTTGTTTTATGAGAATAAATAAAGTTATTGAAAAATAAAATCTCATTTATGGAATTACATTTTGCAAATGGTAACATTTAATACGGTAAACATAGTTAGAAATTTTTTATATTTTAGACCACTAAACACTACAATAATTTTTGGCCCATGCTTTTCCCAACCCCCTCCTACTCACCACACACCCCTTAACTAGAAATATTCCAAGAATACCCTCACGTGCAACGCTCATGGATTCTGATAGAGGACGTATTTTTAAATGGTTCGGTTACGTCGCACCAAACACGTACGGTTCTACATCTCCGAGTTCAGTATTTAAGGGGTTCGGTTACCAACAACCGAACCCGTTTGGCTAATGTCAACCGGACGTGGATTTTTTTTTTAAGAAGGGGTGTGTTTTTCAATTTCGTTAGTCCGGTGATGGGCTACCGGATATGTTCGGTAGGTGGTAACCGAACCTACGTGATACTGCAGCAGACAGAATCAGGAACAGTAATGTTTCTGTTTATATTGCAAAGTAGAAACTAACTATGTATAAGCCAAGTTAGCAGTGATTTAAAAAATGTGGTAAACATTCAAGCCTACCAGTCATACGTGGGAAATTTGCCGTCTTAATACAATTTTGAATACAAAAATTACAAATCTATCAACTAATCACTATCTTCATTATCTTTAGTTAAATCTACATAAGCCCGGGGTTGTGTCTCTAATATCATCGACCTCCATTTTTGCATGCGACCCGTAAACTGCGGTTCCCAACCCTTTGCTATGGGTGCCCTGTTAACATTCCATACCGCATCGGCCAGGGGCATTGGACTTCAATTCTTCATAATTACCTTACAAAGACAAAAAGCATATATAATGTTAACTAACGTTTCACATTATAAAAATGAATTCTAAATAGAAGTCTATATACCTGTACAAAGTGTCGATCTGTATAGTAGATGTTGAACGTACGGACACTTCTGAATGGTGCAATATGAAATGAGAAAATTGTGAAAGACCCGTTAACAAACCAACAAGTGAGTATGACCTTGTATTTGTTAGCTATCAGATACCCTATGTCCAGTACAGTCATGCAATTCTCTATGTCATTCTTGTGTGTCCGCATCAACAATTTCATCAGAACAGTGACTTTTCCAATACCACCATATAAGTTTGTGTAAAAGTCATTGTATTGCCTAAGCTCGTCCAACAGATCATTTCTCACAGAATGCCAAGCATCCTCACCCCTTCCAAGTAATGCAGCAATATGACTTGTCATTTACGTGCTCCCTTGCTTTTTTGACAATTCATCTTTCATTTTCTTGTCTTTTCTAGGTGCTCCCTTTGTGATGATCTTATCTGGAGGTGCACACATGGAAGTAGTGTCTGGGAATGCCAACTTACGTGCTTTTTGCTTTATCATAACTCTACCAGCGTGATCAGAGGCATCAAACCTTCGTTGTATAACTTCAAATTCAATCTTTAGATTCAGCTCATCATTTGGGATCTGGTGTTCATCCTCATATTGTATTTTGAAATTCAATCTCCGCCAGTGTTGATGAATTAGGCGCAACGTAATTGGGGTGCAATCCATCATAATCCTACAAAATAAGTGTCATTTTTTTAGTGACAACAAAATTTACAAGGTGACAAGACATAATTACAAATTGAATACATACCTAGCAAGCTCACACGCACATGGTAGTCCGTGTGTGGTTCTGACCGTGCTTCCACATAATGATGCATAAATACCAATGGCTCCAGTCCGCTGCAACTCAGTGCCTATATAGTCTATAGCGTTGGCAGAAACTAAGGATGAGATTGGGCTTCATGGGTTTGATTTCATTAAGGATGAGATTAGGCGCAATATGATTCCTAGTCATTCTATCCACTACATCATTCTCTTCCGCAGTTAATCTACCATTGTACGGACGACCTTCATCATAAGTAATTAATGCGTGGTTATGTGTTCCACACATAACCCTCCATATCCATCCTCCAAGTTTCTTAATTATAAATTTACCTTTCAGTCTGAACTGACAGCAGCACTTCCTAGTATTTGTTCCCTCTATAGCATTAGACATGTACTTTCCAGCTTTTTCACAAGTCAACATGCAAAATTCTTTACCTGATCGTCGTCCGGTGTCGGATCTAGATATCACAATCACCATCCCAAGACACTTGCCAACCGTACGTACCCATTCCAACAACTCTCCACGATTACCAAATAATTGAAAATAAATAAATATCAATTACGTACTTAGGAAAATTACCTAAAACATCAAGACTTAGTCCGTACCTTATCCGTTGTGAACGAACTAGTAAAGTGTACAACCAATGCGTCATTCGAGATGTCATCTACTCCTAAAGTTGCACCTTTCTCTTGTCCTATCAATCAACAAATAGAAAGAAAAAAACCAAGTTACTGGACAGTCTGAAAATAAGCAGGTTCGGAAGTCACTAACCGAACTTGTTCGGTTCACCTTAACCGAAACCTTCCGGCACTTCACTGCCGTGTCAACAAAATTGCAGAAACACCCCAAAACCAATTTTGTTAGTCCGATGGTCCTTGACTGAACCGGTTCGGTCAGAGGCAGCCGAACCAAGCGCGATTTCAGAAAAAATCCAAATGCAGCAACTTTCAGTGACGAAATTGAAAAAGGGTTGGTAGGGATGATACCTTATTATGGTTGGCAATGTTGATAAGTTGAGTAGAAGGTTAATGATGAATGTGAGGTGGATAGGGTTTGGAGTGGAGAGATGGGAGGTTTGGGGTGTTTGAGGGGAGTGTGTTGGAGTTGGAGGAGAAGAGAAGGGATGAAGGATAGGGGGGAAATGTAAAAGAATGTAAAGTTATTTTGGTAAATGCGTAGGGTAACGGGGTGTGTGGTGAATAGGAGGGGGTTGGGAAAAGCATAGGCCTAATTTTTACTTGTATTTAGTCCAATAGAAATAAATGATTATCTACTAAGTGAAGGTCTTCATATTCAACATGGAGCCGTTGATCACAAAATTAAACTCGACACACCACCGGTTGGCCTAATTGATGTTAACACACACTCTTGCTAACTTTCATTAAGTTGCATCATTGGTTCTCAAATCAATGTTACACATTTTCATCATAATAATATCATATGCATGAACTAGGGAAAGGTATCCACACCAATGTGTGTCAATATTTACCTCTAAAGAAACAAAACAAAATCAGGAGCCACTACACCAGAAGTTCAAATAAATGGCACACCTTTCAGTAGTGCTTTCTATAAGCTCTGGTCGTATTGCTAGGTAGTTCAAATATCATTGAAGATTCTCCTCCATAAGCCTTATCTCGATTCTTGACAAGGTCAAACTTGACCATGTAAAACTCGTGGGTTATCAATGCCTCATAACGGTCTCCAATTTTCCTTTAAACGATCTCTTACGGTAAATAGGCTGGTAGTTTTTCCCAAAAATATCACAATCATTGTATGCTTTCATGGTTTCGTTTTCTCCCCTTCATATGCTTTGGTCAATGAAGTTGTTTTCCCGTAAACGATCTTCATCTTCCAAATCAATTTTGAAAAGATTCTTGCTAAGTTAGTTTAGAGTTCAAACTCTTGTGGAAAGAGGTTCTCTAAATTCCATCACCTTGTCATGAAAGCAGGGCTTATTTAATTAAATGGTATTGTCCATAATGTTTTATAATGAAGATTTAAATGGTATTTAATTATGATTTTTCATTAAATTGTATGGTGTAATTTTTTTAGAGGTGAAAATAATTTTTTTTAAGACCATATGAGACCAAAGGGTCTAGAGAGTGTAACATCTTGTCCAAAATCAAAATTTGTTTAAGTACGTATAATTGTTTGGAAGATGTGTGACGAACATGAATGGTTTTTATGTGGGAATTATATTGAAATGTCATGTCTTATGGTGTTTAGTATAAAGGTTTTGATTTAAATACGCTTTTACCCCCTACATTTTTTTAAAAAACACCTTACAAATTTCACCATTTTGGCTTTAGCCCTTCTGTTATTTACCCGTTAAAAAAAAGCCTACGTGTCAGTTTTATATCTGAGTTGGCATATTTAATTGCCAAATGGACTTGCGACGTCATTAGTGAAGCCCATTTGGCAATAAAAAACCCTAGATTCCCTTCTTCTTCTTCCCTTCGTTTCTCTTCATCTATTCCCTTCTCACTGTCTCCATGAATGCGCACAGTGAATGTTCTTCATCAAATGCACCCATTCGCAGAAGACGACTTCCAGTTTGTCCATGTGGGAGTACGATGAAGTTCCACATTTCTGGATATGCACAAAACCCAGGACGCCCCTATTGGAAGTGCCTCCACTGGGTATGTTGTTAACTAATTGTAATATTCATTGTTGTTCCTCTCACTGTAAAACTGTAATTGTGGTTTTTCCATTGTAGATGTTAAAAGACAGTTGCAAATTATTTGTGTGGGATGATGAATTAAGTGAAGCACATTTTACAATTAGGGATTCTCCTTCAATGGAAACAAGTTGTGGAGTGTCTTCAGAAATTCAAAGCTGCAAAGGTTGTCATTATCTGAGAAGTTAATTGAAGCAAGCACCAAAGAGAAAGAAAAGCTGAAGACAAAATTAGCAAATGAGAGGGAAAAGGTTAAGGGGCTTACATATAGGTTTCAAGGGGTTCAATTTGTCTTGATTTTATCATGGGTTCTGTTTGCTGTTTATGTTGTTTGGGTTAATGGAAATTAGTGTCCTAGGATTTGGGATTGGTTATGTTGGTTTGATCATTAGTGTTTTTAATTTGAATCAAGTTATTAATGGAAGTTATTCTGCTTTTTAATTGAACCAGAATTGCAGAATTGAACCAGAATTGATTTTTAATTGAAGAATCATTTGTTTTGTGGTCATTGTGATGTTAAATTGCAGAACCAGAATACATTTTGATGTTAAATTGCAGAACCAGAATTGCTTCAAACAGAATACAAACAGAAAATGCACAAAATACTGTCATTGATTAAGTACAAACAGAATACAAACAAAATACTGTCATAGCAGAACCAGAACCAGAATTGCTTCAAATAGATCATTACAATACATATGATACAAAATACTGTCATTGATTAAATACTTCAAACAGATCCTTACAATACGTGTGATACCAAAATACTGTCACTAAAATACCAAAATACTGTCATTACAATAGAAATTACTAAATCTCCTAATACTGAAACAACTTCTTCACTCTGGTCTTGTTGACCACCGGAGATACTCTTCCTCTTCCTGTCTCTTGGGTTAAATCACCTCCATAATCAGCAGCAGCATTTGAACTATGTGCAGTAGCTGTTGATGCAATCACTCTTGGTGCAACAGATCCTTTTTTGATTGGCCGCTTGGGTCTAGGGGGGTCCAAGTGGTTGTTTACTCCTTCCTCTTGCCTATGACAAACATGAATGATATAAGAAGGGAAATCTGAAGGTAGATAATTTTTGAGCAGCATTAGGGACTTGTTCATAAATGTACCTTTGCAGCAATATGGACTGGTGGAGCAGCATTATGGACTTGTGCATCATTTGGGACTTGTGGATCAGCATTAGGCACTTGTTGTGCAGTGATAACTCTATTTTATATAGTTATTCATATGTTTCAACTTAATAAATTGCTCTCTTTCAAGCAAAGATAAAGAGTTTATATAGTATTTTATGTAATATGTGATAACTTGAGTGTTTGACACGGTTATAGTTGATAATAGGCCATTTTGGATACATTGTGGTATGTTTGATAAGTTTGTTCAGTGCAGTCTATATGCTCCTGCATCAAATGCTTCTGCATTGATCCTGCACTTATAACTGCACTGGTTTAGTACATTGCTACTGCACTGCAACTGCATTGCCTAAAGATTGGAGCCATCCACTTGCACATCCACTTGCCATCCACTTGCATTTGATGACCTCATGCTTGGTCTCCTAAAGCAAGAACACCTCGTATTTCGTTGCCTACAATTCCCACATAGCTATGAAGAGTCATCAACGTAGGGACACATGTTGTTATCTCATTTGCCCTCCATATACACTTGATTGAAGACTTCACATGGGAATCAACTGCTGTAAAGTAATCATGTATACAGCCATCAAAGTTACTTCAACATGAAGAAAGGAAGCACCTTACTTGAGGACTATATAAAGACCTCATTCCTTCACTTGAAGATAGATCACAATCCATAAGTTAGAATTAAATTTCAATATATATAGTTAGTTTCTATTTTGTAAGAAGGAAAGGAAGGAAGTGACAAATCCTCCTTACCTCGATTTCATAGTTTTATCAAAGTGCTAAGAAGCTAATGCAACTACATTGCTAGGAGGATTCATGCTAAGAGCTTCAACTTGTGTAAATATCTTGTTGTTTCTCTTTTGTGATTCCAATTATATAAACATGTTCTATTCTGTTTATATTTACCTTGCAATGTCTATGTTGAGCTAAACCTCTCTTAGTTGGAATGTTCTAACCATTTAATGGGCTTTTAAGTAAGTTTAATACAAGTATATGATGTGTGCACTTTAGTTCTTGTTTGATAATACTTTCAACGCTTATTTTGAGGTTGATCACTTAGAATAAGTAGATTTGTAAAAGCAGACATGGTTTACGATTAAGAACTCAAGAACTAATATGGGTGAGTGTTTTACATAAAGGAAACTTTGTGAAAACCATACTAAGTCCTAGACATAGGATAGTATAGTTCATAGGGTAATACTGTGGGTACTTTAAAAGACAAGAATGAACTTATTTAGCAAGCCTAGACATAGGAAGCTTGTAATGAAACTCTGAAGAAAAGTGAGTGAAAGGCACATAACTAATGCAACAGCATTCAGTGCAACTGCATCATAACTGCATTAAACACTTATAAGTAAATTACTTGGGGAAGACATTCCAACTAGCTTTTCTCTATTGCATTACAACTACTTACACCTTGCTTTATTCTAACTTACTTGTGATACTCACCATTATCAACTATCTTGTTAAATTAGTTACTTTTCTCTAAATTACATAATATTGGCTTTTGAAAGAGTTCATCAATCCCTGTGGGTTCGACCTGTTCTAAACACTGTATTACTTGTTATGGACTGTGTATACTTGCACATGTTTTCCACACACCAAGTTTTTGGCGCCGTTGCCGGGGATTGTAGTTAAATTCTTTTAAAAATCTGATATACTGTGATTTAGTGTATATTATTTCTGGTATTTGCAAGTTTCTGTCATGCAGGAGCACATGGTGCTTTAGCATATGTACAGGACCAGAAACAGGACACACGAATACAGTTTAGATCCAGAGATAGAAAGAAGATTTAGGAGATTGTTAAGACTCCAAAAGCAAAAGGAACAAGTCTGCAAGATGTCTCACAGTGAAGGACAAAGCTCAAGACCACACTCAGTACGAGGAGGTCATGGCTCTCATCAAGATACAGAAGAAGATCACAGAGAAAGATTCATTCACATGGATCCCATAGGTATGATTAATGATAGAGATAGACCTCTGAGGGATTATGCTCAGTTTGATCATCAAAACATGCAAACTAGCATATCTAGACCTCATATAGATGCTGTGCATTTTGAATTTAAATCTATGATGTTTCAAATGCTTCAAACTATTGGTCAATTTGGAGGAACTCCTCTAGAGGATCCTCACTTGCATTTAAAACGGTTTTTAGAAGTATGTAGTAACTTTATCTTACCTGGTGTTAGTGAAGATGCTTTCAGATTAAGGTTATTTCCTTATTCTTTGAAAGATAGAGCTAAGGCTTGGCTAAACTCTTTAGATCCTAACTCTATCCATTCATGGAATGAAATGGCTAAAAAATTTTTAGGAAAATATTTCCCACCTATCAAAAATGCCAGGATGAGAACTGATATTACATCTTTTAGACAAAAAGAGTTTGAATCATTATTTGAAGCATGGGAAAGGTGGAAAGAACTTTTAAGAAAATGTCCTCATCATGGTTTACCTGTTATTATTCAAATGGAAACTTTTTATAATGGTTTAGAACCTCAAACCAGAATAATGCTTGATGCATCTTCTGGTGGAGTGTTATTAAATCTGTCATACAATGAAGCATGTGAATTAATTGATAGAATAGCAGCTAATAGCTCTAGTTGGCCTACTGAGAGGGTGAGTGCCTAGAAGAAACCATCAGGGGTACATGAGGTTAGTGATGTAACAGCCTTATCTACACCACCAGGATTCCCACCTCAAAAACAAGCCACCAATGAAAATTCTCTAGAAAATATGCTTAAAGCATTCATAGGAGAAGCAAGAACAGCTAGACAAACTCAAGATGCTTCCATTAAGAATCTAGAGACCCAAGTAGGACAGTTAGCCACAGCTTTGTATCAAAGGCCATCAGGTGCCTTACCTTGTAATACAGAAGCCGCTCCTTCCCAGAAACAAGGAAAAGAGCAGGTTAAAACTGTTTCCTTAAGAAGTGGCAAGGATTTGATTAAATCAAATGAGAGGGAAAGTGTAGATAAGGGAGAAAAAGAAAAAGAAAAACAGAAAAATAGCAAAGAAAGAAATGTGGAAGCATCCAATGCTCCTGCATTAGAGGAAGAAGTTAAAATCCCTACACCTAAGTTAGTACCTGAGTACCCTCCTCCTCCTTACCCACAAAGATTGAAAAAAGCACATGAGGAGAAACAATTTAGCAAATTCCTAGAGGTACTAAAACAGTTGCACATAAATGTTCTCTTAGTAGAAGCACTTCAACAAATGCCTAACTATGCAAAATTCATGAAAGATGTGCTTACCAAAAGGAAAAGATTAGGGGAATTTGAGACAGTTGCCATGACTAAAGAATGTAGTCAGATCATGCAAAGTAAAATTCCTAGGAAATTGAAGGATCCAGGAAGTTTTACAATTCCATTTTCTATTGGAACCTCTTATACTGGTAAAGCTTTATGTGATTTAACCAGTTGGGAATTGGAATTGTAAGACCAACCACTGTGACACTTCAATTAGCAGATAGGTCAATAGCCTATCCTGAAGGTATAATAGAAGACATCTTAGTTAAGGTAGACAAATTTGTGTTCCCTGCAGATTTTGTCATTCTTGACTTTGAAGCAGATAAGGATGTACCTATTATCCTAGGAAGACCATTTCTAGCAACTGGCAAAACCTTAATAGATGTGCAGAGAGGTGAACTTACAATGAGAATAAATGATCAAGAGATAAAATTCAATGTGATGAGTGCTATGAAGTATCCCACAGAGGATACAGAAGAATGCTCATCCATTTTCTCTCTAGATAAATTGGTAGAAAAACAGTTTTACAAACAGTATGATCATTTGGCTAATGCAGATGCACTTGATGCACCTGCATTACTAGATGAGGAATTACTAGAAAAAGAAAACCTGCCAATAGGAAACTCTTGTAAGGAAGTCTGGGCCAGAACTTATGAACCTCTCAATCTTGAGGATCCAAACCTCAAGGAAAATTTACCCTCCATAGAAAAACCTCCTAAGCTAGAATTGAAGGAATTGCCTAAGCATCTTAAGTATGTCTTTTTAGGAGAAAATGAGACTTTACCAGTTATTATTGCTTCTGATTTAACCTCAGAACAAGAAAATGATCTCATCAATACTCTAAAGAAACATACCAAAGCAATAGGTTGGCAAATGACAGATATCAAGTGAATTAGTCCTTCTGTGTGTATGCATAGAATCATCTTAAAAGAAAATTCTAAGAATAGTATAGAAAGCCAAAGAAGACTAAACCCTATCATGAAGGAGGTTGTGAAAAAGGAAATCATTAAATGGCTAGATGCTGGCATCATATACCCAATATCAGACAGTGCATGGGTAAGCCCTGTCCAATGTGTACCAAAGAAAGGGGGTGTGACAGTAATAGCCAATGAAAAGAATGAGTTGATACCTACTAGAACTGTAACAGGTTGGAGGATATGCATGGATTACAGAAAACTCAATAAGGCTACCAAAAAGGATCACTTTCCTTTACCATTCATAGACCAAATGCTAGATAGATTAGCAGGGAAAGAGTTTTATTGTTTTCTAGATGGCTATTCAGGATACAATCAGATAACCATTGACCCTAAAGATCAAGATAAAACCACTTTTACATGCCCTTATGGAACCTTTGCCTTTAGAAGGATGCCATTTGGATTATGTAATGCACCTACAACTTTCCAAAGATGCATGATGTCAATATTCTCAGATTTCATTGAGCAATCAATGGAAGTGTTTATGGATGATTTCTCTGTCTTTGGAGAAACATTCCAAGATTGTTTATCAAACTTGGAACAAATTCTCAAAAGATGTGAGGATACAAATCTAGTGTTAAATTGGGAAAAGTGCCATTTCATGGTGCAAGAGGGCATTGTGTTAGGACACAAAATTTCAAAGAAAGGTCTAGAGGTAGACAAAGCAAAAATTGAAGTACCATTTAAAGGTATCAGGAGCTTTTTAGGCCATGCTGGTTTTTATAGAAGGTTTATCAAAGACTTTTCAAAAATTTCAAAGCCATTATGTATGCTTTTACAACATGATGTACCATTTAACTTTGATGAGTCTTGTTTGGATACTTTTGAAAAGCTTAAAAAAGCTTTAGTAACAGCACCAGTGATAGTAACACCTGACTGGAGCAGGCCTTTTGAACTAATGTGTGATGCTAGTGACTTTGCAGTAGGAGCAGTCCTAGGGCAAAGGTATGACAAGGTTTTTCATTCTATTTATTATGCTAGCAAGACATTAATTGAAGCTCAAGTAAATTACACAGTCACAGAAAAGGAATTATTAGCTGTAGTATTTGCATTTGAAAAATTTAGATCATACTTAGTTGGCACTAAAGTAATTGTTTATTCTGATCATTCTGCCATTAAGTATTTGATTTCAAAGAAAGATGCAAAGCCAAGGTTGATAAGATGGATTCTACTCCTACAAGAGTTTGATCTTGAAATTAGAGACAAGAAAGGAGTAGAAAACCAAGTAGCAGACCATTTGTCAAGGCTTGAAGGTGAATCACTAGAAGGAGAAATCAAGGAGAGTTTTCCAGATGAGAAATTATTGGCAATCACAGTCAATGCACATAGTGCAACTGCATATGCTACAAGCAATGCAGGAGCATCAAATGCATCTGCACCATGGTATGCTGATATTGTAAATTTCCTTGCAAGTAGAGTGACACCAGTGAATATGACATATCAACAAAGGAGAAGATTCTTCCACATAGTAAAACAATACTATTGTGATGATCCATTTCTTTACAAGACGTGTCCTGATAAATTAATGAGGAAATGTGTTCCTGAGGAGGAACAACAAGCAGTGCTTCTGCATTGCCATGCTGCACCATATGGTGGCCACTTTGGAAGCACAAGAACAGTAGCTAAGGTATTAGAGTCTGGTTATTTTTGGCCTACTTTATTTAAAGATGCATATTTTATGGTCAAGAAATGTGATAAATGTCAAAGGGGAGGAAATATCTTTGATAAACATGAAATGCCAAGAACCAATATTTTAGAAATTGAATTGTTTGATGTATGGGGAATGGATTTTATGGGACCTTTTCCACCTTCTTTTGGCAATTTATATATTTTAGTAGCTGTTGATTATGTGTCCAAATGGGTAGAGGCAGTAGCATTACTAAATAATAATGCAAAATCAGTAAGTAGATTTCTTCAAAGGAATATATTTACTAGATTTGGTACTCCTAGAGCTATAATTAATGATGAAGGTTCACACTTCTGTAATAAGATCATTGAAAACCTTCTAGCTAAGTATGGAGTTAAGCATAAAATTGCTACAGCCTACCACCCTCAAACAAGTGGACAAGCAGAAATCTCAAATAGAGAAATTAAAAGAGTGCTAGAAAAAATGGTAAGTCCAAATAGGAAAGATTGGTCTTTACATTTGGATGAAGCTTTATGGGCTTATAGAACAGCATTCAAAACACCCTTAGGAATGTCTCCTTATAAAATAGTTTATGGAAACGCATGCCATCTACTTGTGGAGTTAGAAAATAAATCTTATTGGGCTATCAAGAAGCTCAATTTTAACTTAGATAAAGCAGGTACACAAAGAATGCTAGAGCTTAATGAGTTAGAAGAGATTAGGCAATTCTCTTATGAGAATGCTGAAATCTACAAAACCAAAACAAAGGCATGGCATGACAAAAGAATTCAAAAGATAGACTTAAAAGAGGGAGGACTAGTTCTGCTATACAATTCTAGATTGAAGCTTTTCCCTGGAAAGCTTAGATCAAGGTGGTCAGGACCATTCAAATTGGTTAAAATGTATCCTCATGGAGCAGTTGACTTGTTAGATGAAACCTCAAACACCATCTTCAAGGTAAATGGTCAAAGAATCAAAATGTACTATGGTGAACATGTGGTGAGAGATAAGATCACCACTCAATTGAAAAATCTCTAAAAGAAAGAGGTAGTCAGGCTGATAAGACTCTTAAAACAAGCGCTTAATGGGAGGCAACCCATCATTTTTATTTAATTTTGTTCAAGTTGATGTTTTAAGTGTTTTGTAGGAAAAACGGGAAATTGATGCAGCTGCATTGCAATGCTACTGCATTACATATGCATTGAAGAAAAAAATGTGCCCTGTACCCAAGTTCAAAAGTTTGAAGAAATTGATCAAGTGTGAATGACGACTCATCAGAAGCAAAGTTAGAAATTAAATGAAGTGTTGAGTAACCAAGGAAGACACGTGGCTGCACGCATGTCCACCACGACCTTACCTAACGGCTACTACCTCAAATCAAATCAAAACTTCTATTAACTCCTCACTAAAAAAACCCTAAAATCATTTTCGTTATCCCTTCCACTCAATCTGAAACCTCCCACTCTAATCAAACAGTTACACACATCAATTCCATATCCAGCAAATGCAATGGTGAAGAAGCAATCAGCATCAAAGTCATCAGGCAAACATGCATCATCATCGTCCCAAAAGGGCAAGAAAGGCAAGACCAATGCACCAGCATTGTTGAGTGAAGAGAAAGCTCATCTATGGAAAATGCAGTTGCTACCAGAAAGAGGATACGATTTGAAGAAAGCAAGTCAATCATTCATGGCAACAGTGGCCAATCTTTACTGGGATCACTTTGTGTTTCCACGAGGAGGATATATTGAAGAGCTAGTGAGAGAATTCTATGCTGGACTTCCTGAAGGAGAAGGACCAGAGAAAAGCTACACTTCTAAGGTTAGAGGTAAGATAGTTCATTTTCATCCTAAGAAAATAAATGAGCATTATCTGTTAAAATACAATGGACTTGAATTTGAAAAGAAAGTAGGGAAGGCTCATAAGAAAGAAATGGAAGAGATTAGGGGTAGAATTGCCACACTAGATTCTGTTTGGGAAAGATTTACACCAAATGAAGTTAAGCTAAGAATTACCTATTTGATAGATGCTCTAGGAAATTGGCATTTGTTCATTACAACATCAATCTTACCTACTTCACACACATATGCTATGACCAAAGAGAGATTGATCTTACTAGATACAATTCTCTCTGAGGAAAATGTTGACATAGGTAGATTGATTGCAAGGGAAATCTATACATGCACAACTAAAACAAAGGGATTTCTGTTTTTCCCTTGTCTCATAACTGAATTATGCATGAAAGAAGGTTTTCCTATTGCTGCTAATGAACAAAGAAAATTTCCCCCTACTAATTTGAATGCTGAGATGAAGGAGAGAATGAGAAAAGTGAAGAATCAGTGCCTATGCCTGCAATGCAAGAGCATTTCATGCAGAAGCAAGCTGCAGTGTGGAAATTTCATAATGAACAACATGATTGGCTGCAGCTTGTTTTCCAATATTTGTCTAATGAATTAGGCAATATTGAGGCACTTGTGTTCCCAAGTTGGGTGTTAAAAACTGAAGGACAAGAAAAAGATGAGAAAGAACAAACTGATGAGGATAAGGAAGAAGAGAAAGAAGAGGAAGAAAAGGTAGAGAAAACAAAGAAGAAAGTGACTAGGAAACAAGCAAAGGGAAAGAAAAAGGTAGTAGTGGAGCCTGAATTTGAAGAAACTTATAATTCAGAAACTGAGGATGAAGAATTAGAAAAAGAAATGGACAAGGAGAGTGAAGATGAAGAAGAAAGTGATACTGAAATTGAAAGTGAGGAAGAAGAACATGCTAGAGGTTTCATTCTGGAAGAAATTGCCAGACAAAAATATGCCAAGAAAACACCACCACAAGCCCAACAAGAAACAACCCACACTTCACCAATCACGTCACCTATCCAATCACCAATCCACTCACCTACCAAAGAAGCATCTCCCCAACCAAAATCACCACTACCCTCCCTTACTAATCCACCAATACAGTCACCACCACAAACAACCCCTCCTCCACCCTCTCCACCAACTAGGGGTGTTCAGTAGTTTGGGTAAATCTGAACCAAACCGTAATCCAATCCAAACCGAAGCATTTGGTTTGGGCAATTTTTTTGATTGGGCCAAATCCGATCCGACCCGTAAAGACCCGTTCTAATTCGGTTCGGGCAACGGATTTTAACTTTTAAATCCGCTGACCCGTTACCCGAACCGTATACCACGACGCCGTTTCATTTTTCCTACTTTCCTTCCACTAAGTTAGTAGACGCACCGTTCCAGTTCTTGTGATTGACGCACGAACCACCATTCCAGTTCTTCCATTTACTGCAAATGCTTCAATTCCCTCAAGCATTTACTCAAATGCTTCGGTTACTCAAATCATGCTTCAAAGCTTCAATGCCCCCATTTAATATCGGATCGGTCCCATCTGCTCTAAGTGAAGGTCGGTCCCCACTCCATTATTATGTTGTACTTTCAAGGTAGGACTAACTGCGCAATAGGCAAGGGTAGCTCACGTGGTTGAGTGAAAGGGACATTCTCTGGTGGAAAAACGTAGGCGTACTGGGTTCGAACCCTGCTCCCCCCTCCCCTCTAACAACTAACACACTAATTACTAACCACTTTGCCTATCTAAAAAAAACTGCGCAATAGGCAATAGACCGACCACGTCGCGAGATTCTACACCTAGATAATATACATTAATGGTTGGGAACCTAAGCAGGAGGAAGCCCTTGCACTGTTGAAGGTAATCCAATCCAAATCACCTAACAAACATAGTTCTGCGGTTATAGGCAATAGACTAAAAAAATTAAGATTGTTAGCATATGACCCGCGAGTCCAATCCGAACCAACCCATTTAACATCGGATTGGTTTGGTTTGGATTTTGTGGGAAAAAATTCAAAATCCGAACCAACCCAAACCGAATAAATTTGATTGGTTCGGGCAACGGATTTGGTCAAAATCCGCCCAAACCAACCCGTGAACACCCCTACCACCAACTGAAACAGAACAACAAACTCACACTGTACCACAAAGTCCAATCCCAACCTCACCTATCACTGAGCCACAACCAGAACAAACAACCCCTACTAGCCCTACTAACATTATAACTAATGTTGTTTCTGCTCTTGAGGATGAAAATGTGCAGGATACTGATGAAGATCCAACTGAAGAGGCAGAACCAGAGACAGTACACGAGGAAGAAGCTGAAGTTGTCACAGAAGCAGTTGAAATGCAGAGTGATGCACCTGCATCAGATGCTTTTGCATCTCAACAGAAAGCAGCAATGAAACCACAACATGATGAGGCTGCTATGCAACTAGTTCTGGAACAAATAGCTCAGAGAAAGAGAGAAGAACTGGGAAATACACAACAATTCTTCAAACAACCAGCAGTCAAGGAACCAAAGAGAAAGATATCTGAGGCAATCCCAACTGATGCTACTGCATCAAGTCCTGCATCAACACCAGTGGAATCAGGTGCATCTGCACCAGTAGAAGTAACTCCAATCTCAAAGCCAAAGGAAAAGAAGCAGAAAGTAAAGAACACTCCTCCTACCAGGCAGAGTGCAAGGACAAGGAGTGGAGCTAAGAAATGAGTATCTGTTACATGCTTTCTGCAATTTTAACTACTATATTTTGGATGTTATCTTACTACTAACCCTTCCATGGTTGTGTTTTTAATCCCTCTCCCCATATTTTGAACAAATATTTGCAAAGTATTTTATGAACTTCTAGCAGTGAGGACACTGCTACCCCTTAAGTTTGGGGGGGGGGGGGAGAACTTATCATATTAAGTATGTTATGTATGTATGTGTGTTTTAGCAAATGTATGTTTTTAATAAATATTTTTGTATGAATGTATTAGATGTACTTAATAAAGTAGTATCCAAATACATGAAACTAATTTTCCAAAAATACATTTTCATTGGAAAATAGGGACAAGTATGAGGAATACTATAGATTGTTAAGAACATTTTAGTAGATGATCAGTTTGAAAACATTTTACAAAAATATGGTGCACCTATGGATGGATTTTTGAAAAGCAAGAAAAGAAAAAGAAGCCTTATTTCTCACAAAAATAACCAGAATTATTTTTTCTCCAAATACCTCAAAACTGAGTTTGTGAAAAAAACCTTACTATTTAAAGAGCAATCTGATGCAAGGGAAAATTTTGGTGAGCTAAGGTCAAAACAAATTTTGATTAAAAAGTTGGAATAGCTTAAAGAATTAAGTTTGGGGGTGTTTTTATGAAAACCAAGGCTGAATTTGAAAAGTGAGAGCAAACAATGCAAAGGAATACAAAAAGAGTGGATCAAAAGCCATATTGACCTGAATCAGATTGAGCTATACCTGTGCCTAAGTGCATGATTGCATCTGGAGGTCAAAGACCTGTGCCATGCATGAATGAATGCATCTGGAGGATAGTTCAAAACTGTACCTGTGCCAAAGTGCATGAATGCATCTGGAGGTCAGTGAAAAGCTGCACCTGTGTCATGCAGGAATAAATGCATCTGGAGGACAGTGAGGAAGGCAATATAAGCTACAAAAAAATAACACAGTGCAGAAGCAATGCAACTGCACTGCAGAAAATAAATGCAGAAAAACATCAATGCATAAACACTTCAAAGAAGTAATGCATCTGCATTAAAGAAACCACCAATACCAGAAAAATAATGCATTGACTCAAAAAGCTTGGAAAAATTCAATCAAGTCCTTAGTTGTGTTTAAAACTCCCCAATACTTGAGGATTTTGTGAGACTAATCTTTCTTTTGAAAAATATTTTGGTGTGACCAAAGATAAACCAATCTTTTCAAAAGCTAGGAGGAAGTTTTTACTTAGTCTTGGAATCAATCTCAACTCAGTGGGTTCACACACACACACACACACACACACAAAAAGTGTAAAATTCTGGAAGTTTGAAAAGAAATAAAGGCACAAGAAAAATTGATAAGCAAAGTAGTTCACAGAGAGCACCTCATGAAAATCCAAATATCAAACTGATTTATCTTCTAAAAACTATAGTTAGTTTGTCTTTGTCATTACTTGAGGACAAGCAATGGTTTAAGTTTGGGGATGTGATAACTCTATTTTATATAGAGTTATTCATATGTTTCAACTTAATAAATTGCTCTCTTTCAAGCAAAGATAAAGAGTTTATATAGTATTTTATGTAATATGTGATAACTTGAGTGTTTGACATGGTTATAGTTGATAATAAGCCATTTTTGATACATTGTGGTATGTTTGATAAGTTTGTTCAGTGTAGTCTAGATGCTCCTGCATCAAATGCTCCTGCATTGATCCTGCACTTATAACTGCACTGGTTTAGTACAATGCTACTGTACTGCAACTTCATTGCCTAAAGATTGGAGCCATCCACTTGCACATCCACTTGCCATCCACTTGCATTTGATGACCTCATGCTTGGTCTCCTAAAGCAAGAACACCTCGTATTTCGTTGCCTACAATTCCCACATAGCTATGAAGAGTCATCAACGTAGGGACACATGTTGTTATCTCATTTGACCTCCCTATACACTTGATTGAAGACTTCACATGGGAATCAACTGCTGTAAAGTAACCATGTATACAGCCATCAAAGTTACTTCAACATGAAGAAAGGTAGCACCTTACTTGAAGACTATATAAAGACCTCATTCCTTCACTTGAAGATAGATCACAATCCATAAGTTAGAATTAAATTTCAATATATATAGTTAGTTTCTATTTTGTAAGAAGGAAATGAAGGAAGTGACAAATCCTCCTTACCTCGATTTCATAGTTTTATCAAAGTGCTAAGAAGCTAATGCAACTACATTGCTAGAAGGATTCATGCTAAGAGCTACAACTTGTGTAAACTCTATCTTGTTGTTTCTCTTTTGTGATTTCAATTATATAAACGTGTTCTATTCTGTTTATATTTACCTTGCAATGTCTATGTTGAGCTAAACCTCTCTTAGTTGGAATGTTCTAACCATTTAATGGGCTTTTAAGTAAGTTTAATACAAGTATATGATGTGTGCACTTTAGTTCTTGCTTGATAATATCAACGCTTATTTTGAGGTTGATCACTTAGAATAAGTAGATTTGTAAAAGCAGACATGGTTTACAATTAAGAACTCAAGAACTAATATGGGTGAGTGTTTTACATAAAGGAAACTTTGTGAAAACCATACTAAGTCCTAGACATAGAATAGTATAGTCCATAGGGTGATACTGTGGGTACTTTAAAAGACAAGAGTGAACTTATTTAGCAAGCCTAGACATAGGAAGCTTGTAATGAAACTCTGAAGAAAAGTGAGTGAAAGGCACATAACTAATGCAACAGCATTCAGTGCAAATGCATCATAAATGCATTAAACACTTATAAGTAAATTACTTGGGGAAGACATTCCAACTAGCTTTTCTCTATTGCATTACAACTACTTACACCTTGCTTTATTCTAACTTACTTGTGATACTCACCATTATCAACTATCTTGTTAAATTAGTTACTTTTCTCTAAATTACATAAAATTGGCTTTTGAAAGAGTTCATCAATCCCTGTGGGTTCGACCTGTTCTAAACACTGTATTACTTGTTATGGACTGTGTATACTTGCACATGTTTTCCACACACCATGCAGCATTAGGGACTGGTGGAGAAGCATTATGGACTTGTGGAGCATTAGGGACTGGTGGAGCAGCAATATGGACTTGTGCAGCATTTGGGACTGATGGAGCAGCATTAGGCACTTGTTGTGCAGCATTTGGGACTTCTGCAGCATTTGGGACTAATGGATCACCTTCAGAGACTGCATCTGTTCTCTGTTTCTTTGGCTTCCTCTAAAATGCAGCAAGTAATTAAACAGAAATTAATTGAAGTTGCAGCATATATTATAAAAACAGAAATTATTTGGCATAATTAGTGTAACCTTGTACCTTTCTTTTCTGAGCTTCTGCACTTACTTCTGTGCTCTTGCACCCCGTTGCATTATGTCCTAATTTGTTGCATTTGGTACACCTATATTTGATATTTTTTCTATTCAAATTGGTTGCATTAGGGTCTTCATCAAATTCCCTTCTTCTAAGCTTCTTGGGCATCCCAGGACCTCTTTTATATTGTGGAGGCAACATTTCCTCCTCCCAAATTGTAGGCCACATGTTTTGGCCATTAATGGGGCTTATACCATGATGGTAGCATTCCAAATATTTCTCTCTGCTGTAACACTCATCAACATAGTCCATAGAGTTGTAACCCTTATAAGACATCCAACTATTGCATGTCTACATGGTATCCCTATCAACTGCCAGTAGTTACAACTACAGGTTCTTTTAAATAGGTCCATTACAAACCTATTTAAAAATGCAGTGTGTTCTACGTCAAACTGTTCTTCAGCAGACCATGTTGGCAACCAATTCCCACTATGTTCTATCTCTCTATGTAATCTCTTCATGGGTTTAGGCATTATGGGAAAGTGCCATCTACCACCTTTCCTCCTTAAATCAGTTATCCTACCCATTAGATATGTTCTAATCCATTCACACATAGAAATAATTGGTCTATCTCTAGCAACCAGAATTGTACTATTAAAAATTTCAGCTAAATTATTCATCAAAACATCACACTTGGGATAAAAACTAAAAGCATGCTTACACCATAACTTGGTAGGAACACCCATGAGCCACCCCCATGCTTTAACATCCAACTTCTTCATCTCTTTCATTTGTTCCTCCCACGCTTGATAGTAGGTAGCCTTTGCAGCCCCCATCATTAGGTCTCTCTTTGCTATACCTCCTCCAAATTTTTTCTTGAAATTGGCATATAGATGCCTCAAGCAAAGCCTATGTTCTACTGACTTAAACATCTCTTCAAACACAGCAACCAAACTCTAGCCAACAAATGAAACAAACATGATCAGTGAGACAATTATTGTAACAGTAAAAAATGTAAACAATATACTGTAAGTGTAAAAGAAATATACCTTTTGCTGATCTGATATGAAAACCCATCTACTTTCTTGACCAATGTCCTCCATAAGTAAGGTCAAGAACCATCCCCATGATTCCTTTGTTTCATTTTCAACAACTCCAAATGCAAGTGGATAATATTGGTCATTTGGGTCTCTTCCAATAGCTATTAAGAGATGTCCCCCATATTTTGTCTTCAAATGACATCCATCAACCCCAATAAAGGGCCTACATGCAGTCTTGAATCCTCTCTTTGTGCCATTGAAACAGAAGTAAAAAGACCCAAATCTGGCTTGCAAACTGGGTGGAATTCTATCAACATTGATTTTGCATGTGTTACCTTGGTTTGCCCGCACAAGCTCTACAACATAATTCCAAAGCTGAGAGTATTGCTTATCTGCATCACCATCAACAAGATCTCTTGCAATCTTGATTCCCTTCCAAGCCCTATTGACAGTGATACCAGTAGCATACTTCCTTCTAATCTCCAACATGACTTCAGATATTTTAACCTTGCTTGTTGATTGAAGCCTTTCAACCACAATTCTACTTACCCACTTGGAGTTGGCATTTTTATTATTAAAAACCCTCCCACACGTGTGCTTACCCTTGTATGTTTTTAATCTATACGTGTGAGTGGTACCCACTTGACTACAATAAGCCAGATACCCACATTCACTTTTACACACAAGCCTTGCCCTATTTTTTTCATTTTTTAAATACTTTAACTCCCTGCCATTTAATACAGCATGTTCCAAAATAGCCTCTTTAAATTGAGCAATAGAGTTAAACTCCAAACCAAGCTTGAATTTATAATTCTTATTTAATTCTTCTTTCTTGAAAACAGGGTACCTCATACCCCTGTGCCCAATATCATCTTCCTCAGATTCTGAACCTGTGCTATATAACTCCTGACTCTCATAATTTTCTTCCATTTCTTAGTCACCATCTTGTGAGTCTTCATCACTTGGTGTATCTAAAGTTATTCCTGCTGCAGCTCTTTTTGCAGGAGACATCACCTTACGAGTAGACCAAAGCTTGGTTTTTCCTTTCTTGACAGAAACATTTTCTTCAGCAGGTACCTGAGGTTCAAATCCATCATCAACAGCATTTGCCCTTTCTTCTTCACTGTCATCAAAATGAACCCCTCTATCATCATCTTCAGATTCAGACTCAGTAGCTCCTTCACTCTCCTCCTCTAAACCCTTGCCACTGGAATCTCCATCAACCTTCTCCCCAACCAGTGATTCAACATACATGTGTAACAGTTATGCTTGATTGCAAAATCAGCACATTGAATCAGACATCCACCATAGGAGAACCTCTTCTTTGTATCCTAAATCTCTAACAAGGTCAACAGCTTCAATGAAACTCCATTTGTCAACATCATTGATGTTGGCAACAACAATATCCCCACCATTGTAGCCACTGTTTTCCCCAACTTAAAAATTACCCCCATGGTAAATAATGATGCTGAAACTCATGCCTAGATCAACCCAAACATTTTAAACTTTCAAAAAGGTCCCTCAAATATATATTTTTTTGAAAAAGGTCCCTTATTTATCAAAGAAAACTGTTATGTACCAACAATTGTGGTCCCAAGCAAGTCAAATAAAGCACAAAGGGACATATTGGTCCCCTAAATAGTCAAATAACATAGAAATCAACAATAAACAACACAATCACAACAAACAGCAACAGAATCAACAAAAACACACGCATCAAAAGGTGTGGTCCCAATAGAGTGAAATAAACACTCTCTTTTTGCATTTCAAACTGAAACACTTCAAAAAACAAAAACAGAACTACACGAAACCCATTATCACATGCATTTCACAAACCCTAAACTAAAACACATCAACGAACCAAGTAAAACACAAAAACTTACTTCTGAGCTTCGTTGTACTTCGTCTAACCACAATAAGCTCCGATTCTTCGTTTTCGTTGTTGCATGTCTCGCCTTTTTCGTCTTCGTCTTCTTCTCTCCAGAAACCCTTCGCTGTTGGGTTCCAGAAATCCTTCGCTTCTTCTCTCTTGTTACTGCATTCTCACTCTTAGTCTCTCAACCAAACCTTTCCACTTCTGTTTCTTTTAATTTCTTTTCTTAATTGACTAAAATTTTTAATTCTGACTCATTATTTAAAAATGCCAACTCAGATGACACGTAGGCTTTTTTGTAACGGGTAAGTAACAGAAGGGCTAACGCCAAAATGGTGAATTTTGCAAGGCGTTTTTTTTAAAAAAAAAAATTGTAGGGGGCAAAAGCAAAACAACCCCTATTTGCAGGGGGTAAAAGCATATTTAAACCAAAGGTTTTATTAGAAAGGGGCGACAATAAGAGATGTTGAAGGTTGCATTAATAATTAGAGGGGTGTAAAAAGAATTAGCTCGACAACTTAAGAGAACAACTTTGCTTGAGCACAATAATATAAAAGCCCATACTTATTAAACACCCCTAGCTACCCCATTGACCTTGCGAAATGACCAAAATACTTCAGAACCAGAGAAAGAGGGAGAGACTAAATGTGGGTACTTAGAGTGCTAGGAAGGTGAGAGAGATGGAAGAAGGGGTTCTTGGGAGGGGTATTTTTGGAATTTTGAAAATTTGAAGGGTAGGGAGGTGTTTACTAAGTATGGGCCTAATATAAACGGTCCCTACCCCTTTGTCTTGGCCCATTCACCCATAACTCCTTAGCTCTTGGCTTTTGGACCCCTCACATAAACCCCATATCCCCCAGTTTTGCAAAGGTTTTTTTTTTGGACCCCTCACTATATAGTTCCCCCCTATACCCCCACACAATTTGATATTTCGAGAATACCCCTCAGTAAAACCACTTAACGGATTTATCTAATTAACTAAAAATCCGTTTTTGGTTTTTTTCCCAAAACAGACTTATATTATTAAAAGATAAATCCAATTTGAGAAAAAAACCAAAAGCGGATTACAAATTAATTAGATAAATCCGGTTTTCAAAAATAACAAAACGGATTTACCTAAGAAATACTTAAATCCGTTTTTGATATTTTTTAATAACGGATTTATCTATTATTAGATAAATCCGTTTTGAATTTTTTCAAAATGGATTTATCTAATAAATAGATAAATCCGTTTTTACATGTCATAAAAGTCTAATATTTCAAGAGACCTGAATGGAACATATGATGAATTACTTTTATAGCCGTAAAACTCTTCACCTGTGATCTCTATTTCACAAAAGTCTGAAATATATAGCTCCTTGAGAGAAGGGAGCTCCCCAAGTGATGGCAACTGGGTACAAAATTTACATTCCAACAATAGAAGACATACTAAATTGGGTAAGTGACAATTCCCAAGCCATTTTGGAAAGCTAATTCCTTGGTAGAAAGTGATGTTGATTGTTGAGCCTATTCAGGTTGCTCGTTGGAGATAATTTTGATAGATTTGAAAGGAAAAACACTAGTGGTGACTATCAATTCCTTGAAGAAAACCTAATCTTGTGGTCAAGTAAAAGTCAAGGGACTATCGCTCTCTCCAGTAGAAGCAAAATACATTTCAACTGCAAGATGTAGCTTTAAGCTTCTGTGAATGAAGAATCAACTTAAAGATTATCAGATCAAGAGAGTAGCATTTCTATCTTATGCGATAATACTTTTGTAATATGTTTGCCTAAGAATCCTATAGTGCATTCTAGAGCAAAACATATTGAAATTAAACATCATTTCATTAGAGACTATGTTTAGAAAGCGATTTTAAAAACCAAAATTGTTGACACTGACCCATGGGAAGATATCTTTACACAAAAATATTACAATTAAATATTTATATTTATCATTTTTTATTTAGAATAAATATTCCACCATCTAAATATGGAATATTTTTAATCTCTCTAGTATTTATCGTAATTATATTGCACCGTTTATTTAGAGTAGTATTTTTTGACAACCAAATTTTACAACTTAAAGCTACACCATATAAAATACATTCAGCTTTTGTGTGTGTGTGGAATTCAGAAGAGAGAGAGAGATAGAGATAAGTTTTCAGAATCGTCATCGTTTTGCCACATCAACATCCACGTCAGCCACCTAAGTTTTTTTTAACAGAGTTAAACGGATGTTACTAAAAAGGGTAACGATGCAATATTTTTCACTACAAAAAAAACACTGATTAGCGACGGACATTAGCGAGGGACTTGTTGTCCCTCGCAAAAACAGTCATTAGCGAGGGAATTAGCGAGGGCATAGAGCTGTCAATTTTTTTGTCATTAGCGAGGGAATTAGCGAGGGAACTGTCCCTCGCTAATGACTGCCCTCGCTAATTCCCTCGCTAAATTTTGCTTTTTCAGATGATGGGACTCAGCGCAGGGGTTGGTAAAGGTGCAGAAATTAGCGAGGGACAGTTCCCTCGCTAATTCCCTCGCTAACGTTAACTTTTCAGATGATGAGACAGTTCCCTCGCTAATTCCCTCGCAAATTTTTTTCTTTTTTCCTTTATATCCGTTTACACCCTCACTCTTCTTTCTCACTCACTCACCCACTCTTCACCATTCCTCTTCCCTTCATCTTCCCCCTTCCACTTCCTCTCACACCCTTCTTCTCTCTTCACTCTTCCAACACCACCACCACCACCATCATCATCACCTCCTCTCACACTCTTCTTCTCTCTTCACTCTTCCAACATCACCACCACCACATACCTCCTACCACTCTCACTCACTCTCTCTTACTCTTCACCACCACCAACCCACCACCCCACCACCACCACTCTCACTCTTCTCTCTTTCTCTCTCCCTCTCTCTCTCTCTCTCTCTCTCTCTCTCTCTCTCTCTCTCTCTCTCTTTCTCCCTTACTCTTCTCCTTCTCTCTACTCTAAACCACCCATCACCACCACCACCACCACGCCACCACCACCACCACACCACCACCACGCCACCACCACCACCACCACACATCACCACAAAATTAATAATATAATATATCATTCATTAATTAATATATATAAAAAAAAACAAACCATTCAGCACTGGACACGTGTCATTTTTTTTGAAAACTGCAGTCATTAGCGAGGGAATTAGCGAGGGAATTAGCGAGGGACTTAGCGAGGGAATTAGCGAGGGAAAAAGCCGCCGCTAATTCCTGCGCATTTACCAACCCCTGCAACTGAGTCCCATCACCTGAAAAGCTGCAGTCATTAACGAGGGAACTAGCGACGGCATAGTCCCTCGCTAATTAGCGATGGATCCAACTTCCCTCGCTAATCCCATTTGCGATGAGGGAATTAGCGAGGGAACCAGTCCCTCGCTAAGTCCCTCGCAAATGACCATTAGTGAGGGAATCAGGTCATTTTGCGAGGGAACTGTCCCTCGCTAATGACTAGTTTTTTTGTAGTGTTTTAAACATAAGGGACCTAGTCGTTACAAAAAAAAGTTAAGAGACTTATTCGTTACCTGAAAATAAGTTAACGTTAAGGGACCTTGGAAGATATTTTGCCTTATAGTTTCTAATTTTATTGCAGTGGTACGACATTGAGGAGCAGATGAGAGAATCATCCGCAGAATTGGAGACAGCAGTGAGACCTCATTGAGAGACTGCAGTGAGACTGACCTGAGAGAGCGAAGTCACGCGACGTATCAGCGGAAAGTCGAGGTACGTACGGCATGGTCGTCGTCGAGTGGCAGAGGCGGTGGTCTAACAGCATATGGATTTTGACGCCAAGGAACGAGATAAGAAGCAATATAAAATTACATTTTTTGATTTTTTCGATATACAATATAAAATATCAGAAAATGGTTTTTTCGGGAGGACAGTTTTCTGGAAAATTAAATTTTGGAAAAATCAATTTTTATTTTTCAAAATTGATTTAATTATGGAAAAAAGATAAAAAAATATATATCGAAAATTACAAATTTTTTTTACTCCTGTAGAATTGTAAAAAATGGGAGGGTTTAAACAGGATTAAATGATGCTGGGGTATCTACTTTCACTCTAATAAAAACATACGCTAGGAAAATGACATTTTTAGACATTCTATTAGACTGCCACGTGTCCAATTTTTTGGACATTTTAGACATTTTACACTAAAAGACAAATTTTAAAACGCTGCACAGCAGCCCGACGTGCGCTGTTTTTTAAAACAAAAACAGAAAAGCTGCACAGCAGGCTAACGCGTCAGAAATTTTAAATTTTTTTTTTAATTCACTTTCAAATTTTAAAAAGCTGCCAGTGTTTTAAAAAGCAAAAAACACAAAAGCTGCACGGCAGTCTGACGCGTCAGCGTTAGAAATTTAAAAAAAAAATATTTTTTCTCTTGTTTTTAATTCACTTTTCTCTTAATTTTATAAATCACTTTTTTTAAATAACTTTTCTTTTTTAAATTTCTTTAAAATAATTTTTTTTTCCATTTTATTTTACTGAATTTCTTTTCCCATTTATTTTTCAAAAAATTAAATTTTTTGTTAGTTATTTACTAAAAGAATATATTTTGTTGTCATTACAAAAAATTACCAAATAACTATTTTATAATTAATAAAAATGAGTAAAATGCCAATGAGAGTGGCAATGGGAGTGCCAACGGGAGTGACAACTAGAGCGTCAACGGGAGTACCGACTTTTTTTAAACTTTTTCCAACACAACTATTTTAAAAAAAATTATTCATTTTTATAATTTACTCAAACTACTAAAATTAATCAATTTAACCACTATTAATTGTCAAAAAACTACTAAAATCAATCAATTTTTTCATAAAAATAAAATCAATCAATTTATCCGCTAGAAAGAATTACCAAATAACTATTTTATAATTACTAAAAGGAGTAAAATGCCAACGGGAGTGGCAACGAGAGCGCCAATGGGAGGACCAACGAGTAAAATGCCAAAGGGAGTGGCAACGAGAGCGCCAACGGGAGTGGCAACGAGAGCGGGAATGCCAACGTGAGTGGCAATGAGAGCGGAAATTCCAACGGAACTGCCAACATAAGTGCCAATGAGAGCGCCAACGGGAGAGGTAACGAGAGCGCCAACGGGAGTGGTAACGAGAGCGCCAATGGGAGTGCCAACGAGGATGCAAACGGGAGGGTCAACGTGGATGCATATTTTACCTCTAAAGTCCAAATACATTATTATGGATCAATGTAATTTTGATTGTCAATCTCCTTTAATTTCTCTGACTCAATATAATTTCCATTTGTATGTTATATGACATAATACTTATCTATTTCCACTTTGAATTTCAAATCATACATTTTGGACATTGTTCACCAATTATGATTATCTTCTAAATTACTATTATGATTTCATGGCAATACACCGACCATACAGTATCACCCATGCACGCACGGGTAAAAAACTAGTTGAATGTAGATGAGGGGTATAAAATCCAAGAGCCGATCTCCTTCCAACTCACAAGGCATGCAAAAACTAAAATAAGTAACCAACATGATCTGACACAAGTGATAAATACCTGGTCGGTGCTTATAGAAAAATATTTATTGGGAGAAGTCAACCCCTTAAATGGATCTCCGATATCTCAAAGGATTTGTCTCCACGGTGAACGTGGATGATACGTTGGTTAAAAAAAAACTAAAATAAGTAAAGGAAAAAAAAAAGCTTATATATGCACAACATACGCATAGAGAGGGAGAGAGAAAGGGAGGAAAAAATAGAGAGAAAACTACGGTATAGTACCATGATCCTATTTATTGAATATGATGTCCTAACAAATGTTGTTTATTGCAGAAAGCTGCAGCAGCCGGCAACATGAACCAGTCAAAATTTTATCTGTAAGATAAGCTATAATAGTACTATAGTATAATGTGGATATATTTTTGAATTTTAGTGAAAATAAATTACAACTTTAAATCAAGTTATTCAATAACACATTTCTGTTTTTTTTTGACTGAATAACACATTTCTGTTTATTAATTTAATAGTTATTTATTGTGTATTCGATTATTAAGTTAGGAGCTTAAATCACGAAAACCTTTGTAGTTACTATAACCAAATAGAAAATCTTGTAAATGAGTAATTAAAATTTTTAGATATTTTTTTTGACAAATAAAATTATTAAATATTAAAAATATATTTTTTTTAATTATACACACATATATATATATATATATATATATATATATATATATAATTTATTTTCTCTTTTACCCTTGTTATCTTTTTCCTTTTTAATTAAGTTTTCTTTTCTACATTTCTCATTTAACTTCTAGGGGGTGTGAGCACTTAAGAAGTCTAGATACTTAATAGTTAGTACGATATGACACGAATATGGGGATACCAAAATTTTTTAAAAACCAAGATACGACATAGGCAAGATATATATATATATATATATATATATATAAATAAGTAATCGATATATATAAATAAGTAATCGATATATATAAAAAAATTAATTTGTAATCATAACAAGTGGGCACTTACATATATTTCTCCACACTTACTAATATTATTTCTATACTATGAATGTGTCAACAAGTTAATTTTATGTTTTTAGTAAGAGATATCGAAGATATATCGTATTAAGCTGACAATCATATCTTTAGTTGGTAAAATATGTATCGAAGATATATTTAAGAAGTATCTAAAAGTATCGAGTGCATATCGTATCAGATACGTATCAGACGCGATACGTCTCCATTTTAATTTGAAGTATCGGGGTTTCGTATGTTTGATCTATTAAAAAAACTTATTTTTATGATACAGTAATATAATTTAATTTAGGTAGCTGATATATAATATATCAAAGTCAGGTTTTTATATATAATTTGACTTAAAATTTTACACCAAAAAATATATTTTTTTCTTAATGGCAGCATCAAATGACATGGAGATCATGATGTGCTAATTGATTAGCAAAGTTTGGAGTTAATATGAACTATGTAGATCATGTGTGGTCTCTCTGTCCTACCGCTATTTCGCTCCTTCTTATAGCCGATGCTATGGAGATAGAACATGTTAAACTTTATAGTTTGTTTTTGTTCGGCATTTCTTTATTTGCTTTTATTTTGATAAAGGCTAAATATATATTTTGGCCCTTTATCTTTGGGGTTGTGGTCACTTTGGCCCTTTATCTTTTTTTTTTCTCATTTTAGACCCTCATGTTTTTTGTGTGTGTCATTTTGGCCCCTGCCGTTATCATTTTGGTCCCTTATGTTTTTAATTGATTTCATTTTAGTCCCTTATGTTTTTAATTGATTTCATTTTGGGCCCTTATGTTTTTAATTGATTTCATTTTCGTCCTTAAAAATTTGCCTAAAAAAACATAAACATAACGGCAGGGGCCAAAATGACACACACAAAAAACATGAGGGTCTAAAATGAAAAAAAAAAAATAAAGGGCCAAAGTGACCACAACCTCAAAGATAAAGGGCCAAAATATATATTTAGCCTTTGATAAAAAAATGACATGTTTTTCCCGTTACACATCATTATGCAGCACCTGATAATGCATGGCGGGACATGGGCACATAGCCTATATGCTAGCTATTGTGCATGGGAGCTTTCTATTTTTCATATCTAAACTTCATCTTCTTGTATGTCTATTTCAATATTTTTATCGATGAGATGTGACATCTCTAATTTTTTCTTACGGTTTGGTGTCAATAATATGCATCTTCTTCAAACGCGTTAATTAAAAAAAGTATTTGTCTAATTGTCTTTTACTTTAGACGTGTTCCGGATAGGTCTAAGATGCCACTCCGCAATTAGACATGAACTAGTATGTATGACCCGTGCGCTGTACGGGTATACATATTTTTTAAACGTAATTTTAAATTATTTTATTGTTAATGTATTATATATATATATATATATATATATATATATATATATGTGTGTTTTGTAGATGTTTATGATTAAGTAGTTGTAATTAATGTCAAAAGAAGATTAAAAATATGTAGATTGACTTATTAGAATAACCTTTAATTAGTAGACTATTATTTAGTTACTTGACTTATTATAAATGTTCTATAATGTTTTTGTCCAAAAAATGTTCTATAATGATTTATTTGTCTATAATGTTCTAGTAAAGAATTTAGTAAGGAATTTCTCTAATTACCACAACATAACAACTTTATTGTTTTCTTACAAAGATGTGAGTTAATGCTAATTTCAATCTTCATTCCCATTTTGTTATCAATTGACAAATTTTCAAATTAGGTAAATTGCAAAGCTCTAATTAATTAATTTCATCAACAATAATTTAATATTTAACCAATGGAAAGCCGCATATATATTGAGGGTGAAGACAGCAATAATTGTGTGGTCTGCCACTCGGACATCAATGCCAGACCTATAAACATAACGTTATTTAATAAATCGAGCAGAAGCATCTTAATATTTTGTTCATAGTTAACAACATACTCACATTTGCAAAGTGTAAAATATGAAGATGATAAAAACATCCAATCCCTCAATTTTCCAATACATATTCTTCAGAGCAAATTCTTGTTCAAGTATATCCAGATGTAAGTTAATCAGGTCATCTGCATATAAAGTAGGCTGATTTGAGAGTCAGAATGAGAGTCAAAACCATTAACTGCTAAATTGGCATGTACTTCTTCGCAATTTGTTGAAGATGGTGGAATGTCTACTTGATTAATAAATCTTGGGCTTACATGTCCAGAGTTGTAAGCTCAATAAAATCCATATCTCAATTAGAAAATGAGATAATGCCATGCATGTAACATCTCAAGAACGTCACACTAATGACACAAAAATTTAAAATTATATTTAAAATATTCAGCAAAAAAGTGTGAGAAAATATTGACAGATTAAGAAATAGCATGACAATAAGTAATAAGAGAGAATGAGATACGTACTGCTAAATCACTGAACTACATTTAGTGTCATGAAGTGTTACAATTCCCAGCTCTAAATGTGCCCCATTAACACACTCCATGACACATGATTTCTTTTAATGTAGGAGGCACTAAAGACAACAAAAGAGAGTCATGTAAAGAGAAATCTATGAAAAAAAAAAGAGTAATGTAAAGAGATACAATTGAAATCTGAATATTACAACAATGTATCAAACAAACTAATAGTCTTAAATCATATATAAAATCATATCATATCAGTTTTATGTATGCAATTCAAAGTTATGTTTTGTTAAGTTAGTTGAAGTTGTTCATTGGTTCCTAAATTGTTTCTATCTTTCTGGTTTAAATTTAGGGAATTCCCAAAGTTGAGCCCAGTAGTGATCTGCAGAATACCGTTGAGGTAGGTAAGTTAAAATAAATGAATATGTAATTGATGAAACTCTTCCAAGATCAATTTACTATTTGTACTCCTGTTATTATACTTTCAAATTGAGAGAATGAGAGAAACTTGTCGGGTGAGTTTCTTGCCATTTTGCCCTTGTTGATTCTCATGGAGCAGTCTTAAACTCCGATACATCATTCAATGCAAAACTCATTCATATCTTGATTTTCATAGTGCTCAATTTGCTGCTTATTTTTGTAGTCGGTTACATGACAACTCTATGAGATATGGCTTGGTGATACATGAATTAAGTTTGCTTCCTTTATTGATGATGACATCAAATAAACCTATTATACTTTGATATGGGTGAATCGGGGCCAATCTTGAGAAAATAAAGAAAACTATCTTTAATGATTATTAAAAAATTTAAAAGAAAACTGTCAATACTTATTTTGTAGTACAGTTGATGTGGCTTTGTCTAATGTGAAACAACAGTTGATGTCGAAAGCTACACACAAAAATTAAGACACCAACGAAACTCTTATTTTCATGAAGAGTATATGAAATTTTATCTTCCATTAGTTCATAGACCTTCAAAATGAAGATCTTAATTGAAGAATGAATAAAAGAAACTAAAAGGGCTTGTACTACTATGGTGTCAAATCAGATTTATACATTCAACTTCCATATTAGTGAAAAGGGATGATAAGTCATTCACTTGTTTTTATCATGAAGGGTGTGTTGCAACTTCAAAATTCAAATAATAAAGGAAGATTAGATTACATGTCAAGCATAAAGTTATCTATACCGAAGTTAGAGAGCTTAAGGAACTACCTTTTCAACTCATTTCAAAATGTTCGCCATAATCAACCTAACAACACACATTACCATATCAACATCTCAAATTCCAAATGAATTAAATAAAACACCCTCATAAAATAATTAAAAAAACCCAAATCAGAAGAATCACACATCACAAATGAAAAAACAGAAAATTCACAAAATAAAGCAGAGTAGAAATAAAACCTCCCTTCCTTCTCCTCTTTGACATCCTGAAACTAATGAAAACACTACACTCCATCCTGAAATTAATGAAAACACTCATTTGAAGCTATAAAGTTATAAGGAAAAAGCTATGGAAAATGAGAAAGGGAAAGCCCTTACCTTTTTCCACCTATGCAAGAGGAAACCTTCAAATGCAATGAGACATGAAAAATGAAGTCATATTTTTATGTGAAGAAATCCTAAATTCTAGCAAATGAAATCTGAAATTAAAAACAAAAATAGATTCCATAAAAGAAACCCAAATTCTAACAAATGAAATCTGAAAATCTTGGAAAGCAAATGCAAAAACCATAAAACATTGATTAAACTAAGAAACGGATCAATTATCGTCACAATTCACACAACACTATGTGACCCATATCAATTTTACAAAGCAAATGCAAAAACATAGAGAGTAGTCAAAAAATCCAATTATAAAAAAAATTGTAAAACTACTTACCTGAATGGGAGCAGAAAAAAACCTAACGCTATTATAAACATTTGTGGAATTTTTTCCTTGGAGAAACGAATACGGATGCGGAATCTCCGTGGGACGAAGTTTGGGGAAAGAAGGATACAAAAGGTGAATGTAACAGCTACGAAATTGGATGTACGCGGTTTTTAACTTCGAGTTTTCGAGTCGGTGATAAAACGCCATTACCTCAACGAATCAAACGGTTCGATCAACCGTGACTGAGATTAGTAGAGAAAGAAAGCATCAACTGTTCTGTGCCATTCATCAGTTGTGTTGTTGTTCTCCAGACCATCAACTGACATGGGCCTCACTTATAAAGATCCTACTTGTGATCGAGATTGAGATCATAAACTCAGTTGCTTTTTGCACACTGCTGATACTCCTATTGTTATCTTACAGTTGCTATATTTCGGTTTCGTTTTTATCAACAATGCCAATGGAGCATGATTTGAATTGCAGCCTTTATTCGAATAGTAATTGTGATTAAATTGATTGACCTGGCTACCATGATTTTCGGCCTGATAATTGGGCCTATGTATTGCAGCTGTTACTTTTCTTTGAAAACCCAGGATTTCCTTTTCTTATTTGTTTCGTGATTAATGATTGCTGATGTAATACATTGATGATTTCATTTCTCTCTCTCTTGCAAGCGGTTTGCATGATTATTATAGCAAAATATTTTGAAGTCTGCCTTTTCTTTTTTTGTCCAGATGCAGCCGCAATTTAATTCAATCTTAGCCGCCTATGTTGTCATTTGTTCACGCTCTTCGTTGTCAGCCGTTCAGATCGCTTGGTTGGCAAATTGTATTCAACGTTAGGTGAGGTGGCTGCCACCTATTTTTATTGAGAATTGCATGGAATTTTTTCTGAATGCGCGTGGCGCATATGTGGTCTGTTGATGTGGACGATTCATGATTTTATATAATTATGATAAGCTTAATCACTTTGATACATGTCTACAATAAATTAATATATTTATGACTCTCATACTTGGACGGTTCAGATTCACCCAATCGATCCAACGGCTCAAAGGCAGCAAGAATCCCTATAAATACTGGCTCACATTGGCATAAATAGGTACATTCTCATTCCTTGTCATACTACTCTACAATTCTCAATACTGAGTTGAGCGTCGGAGTGGCATCGCAGGTACCCCACCAAAAATCACTTTGGCATACCACTTGGACGACATGAGACCTACCAGCAGCAGTCACCGGACGACTGCTAGGTGCAGAATATTGGCGACCATAGTGGGAGCTGTCTAGCTTTCACCTCATCTCTACCTCTTAAGAATTCTCTCCTGCATTCCGATGGCACCCAGAGGAAGCCCCGGGTCCGAAGCATTGCCGTGTCTCAACCCCAACCTGAAGACATGCCACAAGGTGTTGCTTCCATTTTTCCAGGTTCCGGCTCCACAGTCGATCCAAATCCCCGTCCAACCTGAGAAGGCAGCAACCATCCGCCAGCTCCTGGACTTGCTGTGCAACGGCACTCAGGCTATACTTCATCAAGAAGCGCGCCTCAGGCAGATAGAGAGGCGAATGGTAGCCACGCCTGAGCAACCTCATCCTCGCTGGAGCACTCCTCCCCTAAGGACAGTGAGCTCCGGGCGCCACAGATCTCCACCCAGACGGAAGCGAGCTCATCACTCTCCTCCCCGACGCAGCAGGCACCAAGGATCAGGTTCACCTCCAAGCACCCCTCCAACTTTGCCAGATGGAACCTACTGGCCTGAGGACTCTCCCTCCAGGACCTCATCGCTCGCAACCTCTCCAGGACTTACAAGAGGCGTCGCCACAGATCTACCTCGAGGAGATCTCCAGCCCGACATGACCGTCGAGACAGATCTCAGGGACAGGTCACCTCGCAACTCACAATGGACCTCCAATGAAGGACCCTTCACCAGGAATGTTGATGACTGCCCAATTCCGAGGGCCTTAGAGAAGCTGCTAGCCCTCAAAATGTATGATGGGACTGGGGACCCTGACAGACACCTGGCCTACTTCTCTCTCATAATGCGCTACCAGGGGCAAGGGAACTCGTCCACTGCAAGATCTTCCCCCTCACTCTCGAGAAGTCAGCACTAGCTTGGTTCTAGGAGTTGAAACCAAACTCGGTCTCATCCTGGGGGCAACTAGCTATGATGTTCACGACTCATTTTGCCGCTTCTCGTTTGAAGCCCAAGTCTGAAGAGGTGCTCAGGGCGATCAGGCAGGGAGAGGAAGAAACACTTAGATAATATCTGGAAAGGTTCAACAAAAGAAGCTTATTCCAAAGAGAAATCGGGATCAACAAGCCCCGCGACTTGGCCGATTTCCTTCAAAGATCCTAGAAGCACATGGACTATGAAGAGGACGAGCTAGCCTACAAGGACATTGAAGAATCATGGCTGGAGCAAGCCCAAGCTGAGGGAACACCTTGTGAGTCCCGACCCCGACAAGGTCGTTTCTCAGAGTACACCTTGCTGAACATATCTCAGGCTGAGATCCTTGCCGAATGCGCCGACGCGAAGTTTTGAGACATTAAAACAACCCGAATCTCTTCCGTAAAGGAAAGGCCGAACCTCTAAGAATTACTGTCGTTATCACAAAAGTTATGGACATGGCACCAACAAGTGCAACACTCTAAGAGACGACATTGAAGAGCTGATTCGCGAAGGGAAGCTCGCCCAGTACATGAAGGAAGAAGAAGACGAGACTCCGGACTCTGAGTAGGGAGCCAATCACCAGGACATGGACCTAGAGCTAGGCCTAGTTAACAAAAATTGGTTGTATGGACACAAGTGCCGAATGTAAAAGCTCGACATGAATGACTAACTAAAATTCATTTTGCAATTATCGTCTTTAGCTCTAGTTCAGTTGTTAGCATTTGTTCCAAATATTATTTAAGAGTAAGAAAGAGAAAGGGTCCAACCCCATAGTTAAGCATAGAGTGAGGCGAGTTTGAGACCCAGCACAGCCTGCAGGGAGGGACTGCCTGGCTTGCAGGGGCAATATAGCCTGCAGTGAGGGACTGCCTAGTTTGCAAGGGCAACCTCAATAACAACTTCAAGCCAATATCAACATCCTAAGAGGATGGTTTTGCAAATACATCCCTTGGATGCACGATCGCACAAAGCAGGTGGACACTGACATATACCTTGAATCCAGGTAAAGGAATCAAGTGTGCCATGGCGCACCGAAACAAACAAAGTCTGTCGGTAAAAAAGGGTGGCAGGAGGACGACACCACGATCGTTTGCGTTTTTCCTATGTACCGAGGCAGGAATCTCATGACTCTCTCAACTAAGTGACCTTGGCGGTCACAACCCTTTGGGCGAATTCTATCTGGGCCGAGTCCTGGTGAACTGTGCCAAGGGTATACTTAAAGCTGACCTTAGTGGTCACAACCCCTTGGGCGAGTTCTATCTGGGCCGAGTCCTGGTAAACTCTGCAAAGGGTATACTTTAAGCTGACATTGGTGGTCAGAAGCTGGTCGAGTTCTATCCGGGCCGAGTCTTGGTAAACTATGCCAAGGGTATATTGTTAGACTATCTGATAACCTTAGAGGGGGGGTGAATAAGGTTATTTGCAAAACTTGAGTTCTTTTTCGGTTTTCAAAAACTTTTGGAATGTTTGTTTAAATCAAATGCGGAATCTGAGATTTAAACTTATATGATGCAGACAGATCAGGCACTATGCACTATTACGCTATTATTAGAGTAGGATAGACAGATATTTATAAGTAGCGTAATAACAACAATAAACAGATCAGCGCAGTGATAGTATAATTACAAACAGATATAAACAGTAAATAAAGTAAAGAGAGAGGGATAGAGATACACCAGGATTTTAGCGAGGTTCGGGATAAAAGCCCTACGTCCTCGGCCTCAGGCTTTGCAACCCTTGGACTTGATGGTAACCACTATATTGAAGAATTCTTTACAAACAGGCAACTTCAAGATAGCAAATCTCAATTCCCCCGAGCTGAGAACCCGAGCACCTAGCTAAGGATTTCAACACCGCTTCAATCTCCTGATTGAATGACCCAAGAGCACCTCCCAGGATTTCACTACCGCTTCAATCTTCCCTGATTGAACGACCCAAGATCACCTCCCAGGATTTCAAACCAACACAATCTCCTGATTGAGAGACCCAAGAAAACTTCCCAGGATTTCAAACCAACTCAATCTCCTGATTGAGAGACCCAAGAAAACTTCCCAGGATTTCAAACCAACTCAATCTCCTGATTGAGAGACCCAAGAACAAATCCCAGGATTTCAAAGTGACCCCCACAAATAGAGTAACGAATACAAATAGAGATCTATGATCCAATCACCTCAGATATAATGACAGTATAGTGACTAAGAGATGAGTGATATGGAAAATAGAAAATGATATGAAAGTTGAAGCTCTATTTTCTCTCTTTCTCAGATCTAGAAAATGTATGTGAGAAGCAGAGAGGAGTTGTGAATTGTGGTGTGAGGTGTGATCGAAATGTGAATCGCACCCGCCTATTTATAGGCTTTAGAAAAATATAAGTTTCATAAATGTGACTTAAGAATCGATTCATGAGTGATGTTAAAATATAGTATAATTGATTCTTTATTTTTAGAAAACATAGGAATCGATTCCTTGGCTTTTGGAAATATGTAGGAATCGATTTTCAGGACATCCTGAATAGGTAAGAATCAATTTCAACATTTAGTTAAAGTAAGGAGGAATCGATTCATAGCCTATAGGATAGCTTGAAAATCGATTTCAAGGTGTTTTATAAAAGAAGGAAATCGATTGTTTTAAGAAAGGAAAACAAGTAATCGATTTCATAGTCCAATGTATTTAGTATATAATCGATTTTATACTCCTATGAGACAATATAAAATCGATTTATACTCCTATGAAACAATATAGAAATCGATTCTTTTGCTTTAAAATGTTTTTCCAAGTTACGTGTCTTTCTCATGCAAGCATGCATTTGAATAAAATATTTTTCAAACCCTAATTGATGCATGATGCATGTTTTCAAAAATCATCTCTCAACTATTTAAACTGTCATAGACCTTAAGTGATAGTACCTTACACTGTGTCCTAAAGAAAGCGGAAAAACAAATAGGTCTTCGTCTTCAAAGGTGGCTTCTTCTCCAAGCTGCTCCATTTTAATCTTCCTGCTCTTTGATTCATGTCCTGTACTTTATTTTGTCCCTGCACTTTTATACACTGCAACCATTAGTAGACTAAATGTAATTTGTTATCATACAAAACAAAGAGTGTTTGTCCTTGGTTCAACAAACTCCCCCTTTTTGATGATAACAAATTACATTATGCATAGGGAGACCATAATAGAGAAACAATGGCAGAAGCTCCCCCTAAGCATAAGCATAACAAAATAAGCAGTATGACAGCAGGATAGCAGCAATTATTTTCTCCCCCATTAAATAATAACATGCATATTCTCTCCCTTAACATGCATATTCTCTCCCTTTTGCATACAATTTCTCCCCCTTTGTTTTCATCAAAAAGGAGGTGGGGTCAATATATACAACATAAGCACTTTATAAACTTGCATAATAAATAAGCAGCATTGCATAGCATATGATATATCAAAAACAGTAGTTCATGCTATGCTCCCCCTTACTTGGTGATCCCCCTTAATAATTTTAGAATGCAAGGCTTTAGCAAAAAGAGGGTGGATCATCATGATTTAAAAATATGATACCCAAGATAATCATCCTTGGTTCAACAATATAAGTATCATTTTTAACAAAAAGTATGTTGCCTCAAAGATCTAGTATAATAGTACTTGAGAAAAAGCTTTGATGCATACAAACAATTACTTCACATAAGTGTTTAATACTTGATAAATATAGTTGTGTTTTCCTTACCCACACAACCTTTACCTATTAAGCAGATTTATAGTTGGTATACATTACAGATTCACTAGCTTTGTTGCTCAAGTTCAAGAGTAGTGAAGCATTACCAGATTCACGAGCTTCGTGTCTCAGCTATCAAGGTACCAATCCCCTATACCTTGAAGCATACCTGCACAAAAAATCAAGTAGGAACTTTTGGTACCCATTTCTCTTTGGGTCCTTTGGGGTTAGTTATCAAGGGGGTTTTCACAATCCACCTTGGTTTCTTACAGGCAGGTATAAGGGTACCAAGCTCACATAATTTACGGATAGGGCATCTAGGTGAGCTATGGTTTCCCTTTTGACAGTAGGTGCATGAGAAAACAATGGGTTTATAACTTGAAGTAGATGCAACAAAAGTTAATTTCTTGTTTAAAATGGAGGAGGTGGAATTACCTTTGTACCCAATTCCTCTCCTATCAACATATTGATGTTGAGAGTGAAGCAACTGAGTCAAGGTCTTTTCACCAATCTCAAACTTTTTCAATGTTACTTTCAAAAGTTCATTTTCAAGCTTGGCATTTTCAAAATTTTGTTTAAGCTCACAAAACTCAAGGTTGACAGAGTTATGCAGTTCATTCTTTAATCTATCTACTTCATTTTCAAGTGTCTCAATTTGAGTGAGCATGCTTTTGTTACTCTTTGCCAATTTCTTAGATTTTAACAAAATAGTTTCATGTTCAAAATAAAGAGCTTCAAAAGCCTCACTCAAGTCGTGACTACTATACACATCATCAAAATCATCATGTATAATTGAATCAGAAAGACTAGGGTTATTAAGGCTTGCCTCGGAAGTGTCATTGGCCATACAACTGATATCATTTGCAACCTCCTCAGATTCACTATCAGTGTCAGAATTGTTCCATTTAGCCTCCATTTGGCTTGTACCGTGTGTGGCTTCCAAGTACTCCCAAATCTCTTTTGCTGTCTGACAACCTTTTACTTTTCCATATTCTTCTTCACATAGAGATACGTGAAGAACGTTCATTGCTCTGGCGTTTTGAGAAATTTTGTCTAACTCGGACTTTCTCAGCTCACTCATGTCAATGGTGTAGATAACCTCAACTGGCACTTCTTCTTCTTTGCTGGTAGCCTTACTTTTGATTTTCATTGGGATCAGTGGTCCATCTGCAATGATCCTCCATAAGGTGAAATCTATAGCCTGCACATGACATTTCATTCGACTACTCCAATAGTCATAGTTAGTCCCATCAAACAGGGGTGGCCTATTGAAGGACATCCCCTCTTTCAAAAAAGAACCCATAATCACAGATAGATGAATAAAATTTAAATTGCGAGATGTAAAGCTCTATATGCAATTTCTAGCTCTGATACCACTTGTTAGACTATCTAATAACCTTAGAGGGGGGGTGAATAAGGTTATTTGCAAAACTTGAGTTCTTTTTCGGTTTTCAAAAACTTTTGGAATGTTTGTTTAAATCAAATGCGGAATCTGAGATTTAAACTTATATGATGCAGACAGATCAGGCACTATGCACTATTACGCTATTATTAGAGTAGGATAGACAGATATTTATAAGTAGCGTAATAACAACAATAAACAGATCAGCGCAGTGATAGTATAATTACAAACAGATATAAACAGTAAATAAAGTAAAGAGAGAGGGATAGAGATACACCAGGATTTTAGCGAGGTTCGGGATAAAAGCCCTACGTCCTCGGCCTCAGGCTTTGCAACCCTTGGACTTGATGGTAACCACTATATTGAAGAATTCTTTACAAACAGGCAACTTCAAGATAGCAAATCTCAATTCCCCCGAGCTGAGAACCCGAGCACCTAGCTAAGGATTTCAACACCGCTTCAATCTCCTGATTGAATGACCCAAGAGCACCTCCCAGGATTTCACTACCGCTTCAATCTTCCCTGATTGAACGACCCAAGATCACCTCCCAGGATTTCAAACCAACACAATCTCCTGATTGAGAGACCCAAGAAAACTTCCCAGGATTTCAAACCAACTCAATCTCCTGATTGAGAGACCCAAGAAAACTTCCCAGGATTTCAAACCAACTCAATCTCCTGATTGAGAGACCCAAGAACAAATCCCAGGATTTCAAAGTGACCCCCACAAATAGAGTAACGAATACAAATAGAGATCTATGATCCAATCACCTCAGATATAATGACAGTATAGTGACTAAGAGATGAGTGATATGGAAAATAGAAAATGATATGAAAGTTGAAGCTCTATTTTCTCGCTTTCTCAGATCTAGAAAATGTATGTGAGAAGCAGAGAGGAGTTGTGAATTGTGGTGTGAGGTGTGATCGAAATGTGAATCGCACCCGCCTATTTATAGGCTTTAGAAAAATATAGGTTTCATAAATGTGACTTAAGAATCGATTCATGAGTGATGTTAAAATATAGTATAATCGATTCTTTATTTTTAGAAAACATAGGAATCGATTCCTTGGCTTTTGGAAATATGTAGGAATCGATTTTCAGGACATCTTGAATAGGTAAGAATCGATTTCAATATTTAGTTAAAGTAAGGAGGAATCGATTCATAGCCTATAGGATAGCTTGAAAATCGATTTCAAGGTGTTTTATAAAAGAAGGAAATCGATTGTTTTAAGAAAGGAAAACAAGTAATCGATTTCATAGTCCAATGTATTTAGTATATAATCGATTTTATACTCCTATGAGACAATATAAAATCGATTTATACTCCTATGAAATAATATAGAAATCGATTCTTTTGCTTTAAAATGTTTTTCCAAGTTACGTGTCTTTCTCATGCAAGCATGCATTTGAATAAAATATTTTTCAAACCCTAATTGATGCATGATGCATGTTTTCAAAAATCATCTCTCAGCTATTTAAACTGTCATAGACCTTAAGTGATAGGACCTTACACTGTGTCCTAAAGAAAGCGGAAAAACAAATAGGTCTTCGTCTTCAAAGGTTGCTTCTTCTCCAAGCTGCTCCATTTTAATCTTCCTGCTCTTTGATTCATGTCCTGTACTTTATTTTGTCCCTGCACTTTTATACACTGCAACCATTAGTAGACTAAATGTAATTTGTTATCATACAAAACAAAGAGTGTTTGTCCTTGGTTCAACAAACTCCCCCTTTTTGATGATAACAAATTACATTATGCATAGGGAGACCATAATAGAGAAACAATGGCAGAAGCTCCCCCTAAGCATAAGCATAACAAAATAAGCAGTATGACAGCAGGATAGCAGCAATTATTTTCTCCCCCATTAAATAATAACATGCATATTCTCTCCCTTAACATGTATATTCTCACCCTTTTGCATACAATTTCTCCCCCTTTGTTTTCATCAAAAAGGAGGTGGGGTCAATACATACAACATAAGCACTTTATAAACTTGCATAATAAATAAGCAGCATTGCATAGCATATGATATATCAAAAACAGTAGTTCATGCTATGCTCCCCCTTACTTGGTGATCCCCCTTAATAATTTTAGAATGCAAGGCTTTAGCAAAAAGAGGGTGGATCATCATGATTTAAAAATATGATACCCAAGATAATCATCATTGGTTCAACAATATAAGTATCATTTTTAACAAAAAGTATGTTGCATCAAAGATCTAGTATAATAGTACTTGAGAAAAAGCTTTGATGCATACAAACAATTACTTCACATAAGTGTTTAATACTTGATAAATATAGTTGTGTTTTCCTTACCCACACAACCTTTACCTATTAAGCAGATTTATAGTTGGTATACATTACAGATTCACTAGCTTTGTTGCTCAAGTTCAAGAGTAGTGAAGCATTACCAGATTCACGAGCTTCGTGTCTCAGCTATCAAGGTACCAATCCCCTATACCTTGAAGCATACCTGCACAAAAAATCAAGTAGGAACTTTTGGTACCCATTTCTCTTTGGGTCCTTTGGGGTTAGTTATCAAGGGGGTTTTCACAATCCACCTTGGTTTCTTACAGGCAGGTATAAGGGTACCAAGCTCACATAATTTACGGATAGGGCATCTAGGTGAGCTATGGTTTCCCTTTTGACAGTAGGTGCATGAGAAAACAATGAGTTTATAACTTGAAGTAGATGCAACAAAAGTTAATTTCTTGTTTAAAATGGAGGAGGTGGAATTACCTTTGTACCCAATTCCTCTCCTATCAACATATTGATGTTGAGAGTGAAGCAACTGAGTCAAGGTCTTTTCACCAACCTCAAACTTTTTCAATGTTTCTTTCAAAAGTTCATTTTCAAGCTTGGCATTTTCAAAATTTTGTTTAAGCTCACAAAACTCAAGGTTGACAGAGTTATGCAGTTCATTCTTTAATCTATCTACTTCATTTTCAAGTGTCTCAATTTGAGTGAGCATGCTTTTGTTACTCTTTGCCAATTTCTTAGATTTTAACAAAAGAGTTTCATGTTCAAAATAAAGAGCTTCAAAAGCCTCACTCAAGTCGTGACTACTATACACATCATCAAAATCATCATGTATAATTGAATCAGAAAGACTAGGGTTATTAAGGCTTGCCTCGGAAGTGTCATTTGCCATACAACAGATATCATTTGCAACCTCCTCAGATTCACTATCAGTGTCAGAATTGTCCCATTTAGCCTCCATTTGGCTTGTATCGTGTGTGGCTTCCAAGTACTCCCAAATCTCTTTTGCTGTCTGACAACCTTTTACTTTTCCATATTCTTCTTCACATAGAGATGTTGTCTATTCTGCAGACCATAACTTCGTCCGCGGTTATTCGATTGAGGCGTTTGAGCATGCGTTGGAAAGCTAAGAAGCAGAGCTACAATTCTTCTGTTGAGATCAAAACCCAATTCATATGTCTTGAAGGTAGAAACTGCGAGATACATTCCAGGACGAGATGCACTTGTCTCCTACCCACAAACATGTTGAACGGATACAAAAGATAGATGCTGGGGGGGAGATGTGCTGGTCTAGGGTACTCTCTCCTCTCCTGAACGACCAAATGGCCTACGAAGGTGTGAAGGCTGCGGAGAAGCGCTGAAGACACCTTGTGTCTCGAGGTCCCTTGTCTCGAGTGTATGCCTAACATACCCCCTTGATGCGGTCTCGGGTCTCAGGTGAGGCGCCTACGCGAAATCACCAACGGAGTGCCAAGACACGGGCGCGAGAACGGAGATCTTGGGGATGGAACGGCGCAGGATGGCAGGACACGAGTCTTGGGTGTCAGGTCTCGGGAGCTGGATGGGTACTGCAAAGATGCGAAGACGCGAACTCACCAACAAAGCGAAGACGCGAAGAGAGGAGAAATCACCAACAAAGCGAAGACGCGAACTGGAAGGCCACGAACCTCGGGTCTGGGGTATGCTCCCCGTAAGCTTAGACGTGAAGATCCGAAGTGCGGGACACTGTTGAGTCTCGGGCGATGGCGTGAAGCTCGAACACAGCCGTGAGGTGCGAGCGCAGGCGTGAGGTGCGAGCGCAGGCGCGAGCGTGGCAGTCTCAGGTCTCGCCTGCTGTGACCGTGGGCTTGGAGGTCATGGGTCTCGGGTGTGAGACACCTGGCGTGGACGCGACACCCTTGATCCTGGGCGTTTCTCCCTCTCCTCTTGGTACTCTTTGGAAGACCTCACCTCCCAATCTCCTGCGAAGTGAATGAAATTTTGCAAAAAGCCCAAATGTTGGAATGAATTCGTGAATGAAATTTCATCCACTTCCCAAGACGAATTTATTAAAAAGTATGAGAGTCAAGGAATGAAATTTCATTCACTTCCCAAATTTTGCCTACGTCTTGGGAATCTGCGCCGTCCAAGTATGAGAGTCATAATGGGCACGAATTTATTAAAAAGTTATCATTTCCCAAGACGTAGGCAAAAGCGCAACTACGACGCGATAAGAAGACTTAACACGACGTGCTGATGCGGACAAATCGACACGGATGACGTCAGAAAGTACTCTTCAAGCCAAGACCATCCTCCGGAATAATCTCGGCTTGGCGGGAAACTGTTCTGGACTGGGCCAAGAGGCCCACTCCGTAATTAGACATGGATAAGCCCAATCACTTTGATCCATATCCACAATAAATCAGCCCATTTATGACTCTCATACTTGGACGACTCAGATTCACCCAATCGATCCAACGACTCAAAGCCTGCACGAATCCCTATATATTGGCACACATTGCCATAAATAGGTACATTCTCATTCATTTCCATACTACTAGGGGTGAGCAAGGGACGGGTTGGGACGGGTTACACTTGTCCCTTACCCGGCCCTAAATTTCTATAGGGTCATTATTTAGACCTTAACCCGTCCTTAGACCCAAACAAACCCAATAGTTTTAGGACAAATAAAGACCGGGTGTATTTAGGACGAGACCGGGTTGGCCCGAAGGACAATTGAAACAAAATTATAAGGTGATCACTCAAGTTGACTAAAAGTTAGAAGTGATAAATTGAATTTCCTTTTAGTATTTTTTCATGTATTCAAACTCAAAACACGACTTTTACAATATTATTTTCAAAAATGTTTCTACTCAATCTAACATAAATCAAATTGAATATTTTATTTATAAAAGTCTTACTACCAATGTAATAGACTTAAAAGTTTGGGTGATGAGTGAGTAAGGGACTAATTGGGACGGGTTATACCTAACCCTAACCCGTCCCTAAATTTTAGTCGGGCCAATTCTTTAGACCCTAACCCGTCCTTAGACCGGAACAAACCCGATGTTTAGCGGGTTTAATAGGACGAAGACGGGACGGGTCTTAGGGCTGGGACGTGTCTTGCTCACCCCTACATACTACTCTACAATTCTCAATACTGACTTGAGCGTCGGAGTGGCATCGCAGGTACCCCACCCGGGACCACTTTGGCATACCACTTGGATGACATAATACCTACCAGCAGCAGTCACCGGATGACTGCTAGGTGCAGAACAAGACGTAAATGAGCAAAATAAACCTTCTAACTACAAAACATTGTATCATTTGGAACATAATATAAGAAAAAATTGAATAAAGTAATTCTTATTTTATATTTAGTGTTTATAAAAAATAAACAATCTATTAGAAATAGATTAGTAATTAAGAGATTGAAATAATATTTACATGAAGCTATAAATCCTAATCTCAAGTAAAATGGTAAATTGTCATATTTTTTTTCCAAATGACATTTTTTTGAAAACCCTTGCTTATTGCTTGGAAACACAGAAATGATTAGAGTTAACCATAGGGAGGGTCGCCCCCACAACATATGGAAAAACCTACCTCCACACCTTCACACCATAATTACTCGATCAATCTCTTTCTTTGTTATCACCCTGTCTTTAGGGTTACTCACTCATGTAAACTTATGTTTTGTACCGTACTTCCGAAGTAGTTGGTAGGTGTCGTCATTGATCAGGGGTGATCGATCTTAAGATGGCGATGTTCGATCTTGAGATGGCGGCGTTCGATCTTGAGATGGCGGTGTTGTACCTGCAAGAATACTCCGACGCTCAAGTCAGTATTTGAGTAAATCGATGTTTTAGTCTTTTTTAATCCCCTATTTATGAGCATTGAAGGTGGTATTTATCGAGTTTGCTTGATGTTTGATATGACGATCTTGGGTCGTTAGATCTTGCAGAGGTATCTGAACCGTTGGTTGATTGGACTAGATTTTCTGGATGTGGGCTGGTTGATCATTGGGCCTTGCAGGGGGTGTAAATATTGCTGAGGCATTTTACTTATTACCATAACCGTGGCCCCCCAAGCCTGGTCGCCTGAGGGGCGATCTTGGCTTGATAAGCTGATGTCGCCTTACGTTGTCGATCACAGGATGCACTGAGCTTTCTTTTTTGAGGGACTCAAAAAGGGGTGGCTTATGTTGGCCATGGGTTTTGTCGAGCTTGATTTACTTAATCGATCTCGAGATGTACCAAGCTTTCTTTACCAAGCTTTCTTTTGAACATTGGGATCAGTGCCTTAGATTCAGTACCTCCAATACTAACCTCAGATGCTCTGCATGCTCTTCCTCCGATTTAGAGTAAATTAGAATGTCGTCGATGAACACCACTACAAACCGATCTAAGTAAGTATGAAATATGCGATTCATATATTCCATAAATACTCCTGGTGCATTGGTAACACCGAACGGCATCACCGAATACTCATAATGACCATAACGGGTTCTGAAAGCCGTCTTCTGAATATCTTCGTCCTTCACCTTGATCTGATGATAACCTGACCTCAAATCAATCTTACTGAATACTTGAGCTCCCACCAACTGATCCATCAAATCGTCTATCCTCGGAAGTGGATACTTGTTCTTAATTGTTACTATATTCAACTGCCGATAATCCACACAGAACCTCATACTACCATCCTTATTCGTAACTAACAGCACCGGAGCTCCCCACGGCGATACACTTGGCCTCACAAACTTCTTCTCGAGCAGATCCTCCAGTTGCTTCTTCAACTCAGACAATTCGGATGCGGACATCCTGTACGGTGCCATAGAAACATGTTTGGTACCAGGTACAAGATAAATGGAGAACTCAACTTCTCTCTCTGGCGGTACACTTGGAATTTCATCAGGGAAAACATCAGGAAACTCGCGCACCACCTGCAACTCTTCAATGATAGCTTGATTCTCAACAGACAACGATGCCATCAGCAAGAATAACTGAACTCCTTCCTTCATCAACTTCCGCAACTGACTAGCGGATAACAGACCAGACTCCTCCTCTTCAAAACTCACCGACTTGCTACGACAATTAATATGGACATGGTTATACTCTAACCAGTTCATACCCAAGATTACATCCAATCCGCTCAATGGCAAGCAAACAAAATCCACAACAAAGTCTCTGTCGAAGATCGACAAGGGACACTGAGAACACACTAGAGAGGTAGTTACCGACTCCTTAGCTGGAGTGTCGGCAACCATCTCTCCATTCATAGCAGACAATACAAGACCCAACTTCTTACAACAATCAGCAGCAATAAAGCAATGAGTAGCACCAGTATCAACAATAGACTTTAAAGGAGTACCATTAATGAAGCACGTACCTCTAATAAGTCCATCATCTTCGGTAGGCTCATCACCTGCTAAAGCGAACACTTTTCCACTGGACCTTTCCTTCTTCGGCTTTGGACACTGAGTACTAATGTGCCCTCCTTCACCACAGTTGTAGCAGACCACCTCCTTCCGCTCACACTCAGCCACTACATGACCCTCCTTACCACATCGGTAACACTTCTTCACTTCAGCCTTGCACACGTTACTCTTGTGACCAGCTTTGCCACATTTGTAACATACAATGCTAGCAGGAGCATCTCCCCCACTAGTCTTCTTGCCAACAACAGCTTTCTGTTTACCCTTACCAGCAGGAACATCATACGGTTTACCACGACTCTGAAATTTGCTCCTCTTCTCATTCATAATCTTGTAGTGAGCATTGTTGTCTTCCTCATAAATTCTGCAGCTGTCAATCAAGTCGGAGAAAACACGGATCTTCTGATAACCAATCGCCTTCTTAATCTCAGGACGCAGCCCATTCTCAAACTTAATGCACTTGGAAAACTCAGCAGTAGCCTCACTGTAGTGCGGGTAAAATTTTGCCAATTCCACGAACTTAGCAGCATACTCAGTCACGGACATATTCCCCTGTTTCAGCTCCAGGAACTCAATCTCTTTCTTACCTCGGACATCCTCCGGATAATATTTTCTCATAAACTCCTTGCGGAACACAGCCCAAGTGATCTCTTCATTTGCAGTCTCCAACCTCTGCCTAGCCTCTAACCACCAGTCGTCGGCCTCCTCTGCCAGCATATGCGTACCATAACGGACCTTCTGTGCCGGAGTGCAGTCCATCACACGAAAGATCCTCTCCATCTCTTTCAATCAAGCTAAAGCCCCATCGGGATCATACTTGCCCTTGAAGGTAGGCGGATTTTCTCTCTGAAAGGTAGCCAAACTCCGAGACCCAGCATTCTGTTGACCTTCCACGGCCTGAGCCTTAGCAGCCAACGCAGCAGCAATAGCAGCATCGTTCCTTCCAGCCATTTTGACTAATCACTACAATCATAAACAACAGTTAGAACCAATTGACAATACTTGATCGTCAATGACACACTAACTCGACAACTTGGCCGGACAGACCGAAACTGCTCTGATACCACTAATGTAACACCCATTTTCTACCCGGAAAATTTTCGACAAAATCAGAGTTTTCAAAACGTTTTCAATACACCCACAAGGGATGCTACACTTACACCGTTAAACATCACACGCCAATAAATAAGTTTCACCATTAAAAACAGCGCAACACCTAGCACGTCATAATATCAACAAGCAGCAGAAATAAATCAAGGTTCAATTAAATAGTTATACATCACCATAAAACTTCAAAAATTAAAATAATGGAAACACTAATAAAGCCCAGCGTTCATCCCCCCGAGTGCTACGTATCAGAGCGACGACACCTGACTCGACTAGCGAAGGTAGATATGCCTTCACTCACAATCACCTGCACGTTACCAACATAGGGGTAACATTCAAACAGAAGGGGTGAGATATCTAACATTATAATAGCATATATGATAGGCAATATGCTAGGATACAACACTATATCAACCGCTTCACAACAACATCAATTAATAAATCACCAATAATCATCATTAACATCGTGAGTAATTATATGAGATGCAACCCACACCAACGGGCATATGCATGTGGTACCAATCATCACCAATAAAATAGCCAATATGGGCAACATCACCTATATGAGCATCACCATCATCACCTATAGCTCCAACGGCCGAAGCCACCATCACCAATTAATGCATATGCAATATATGCGATACCATGAACAATGCACCAAACAATTAATAACAGCAGACATTTAATTAACACAACATCACCAATATCACCAAGTGGTCATAGACCCATCACCTTAGCCCATGAAATAGGCACATCACCTGTTACATCACCAATAAAAATATAGCCTTTGTGGCTTCATCACCTAGTATATTATCAGCAATAATATCGTCATCACCAATAGCACCAACACCTATAAGACAGTCTAACTTCTCGACCGAATCACCAAACAACCACCGACACCAAAAACACCAATTTTTAACCAAATACCCACCGACACCAAAGACACCAATTTTCAACGCTAAAGACAACACGGTTTACGACACCCGGAACGACCCACAAAAATAGGAAGAATACCCAAATATAGGAATGGTAATGGAAATTTTCAAAAACGGCAACAGCAACCTTCGGGAACCGTTTTCAGAACAGTAATAATTTTTAGGAACAGTTTACAGCAACGACACAATTTTTCAGAAACAGTTTACAGCAATAATTTACAAAAACAGCACAATTTTAGGAGACAGTTTCGCAAAAACAGCAACAGCACAATTTTTAGGAAACAGTTTGTTAAGAATAACAGCAACCGCACAATTTTAGGAAGCAATTTCGCAAAACAGCAACAGCACAATTTTAGAAAACAGTTTGTTAAAAATAACAGCAACAGCATGATTTTAGGAAACAGTTTTCGCAAAAACAGCAACAGCCAACAACTAAGGAATTGGCGCCCAGCAGGGCGCCCAGGAGGCAACACCAACGCAACACCAGACGCAGAACTGGCGCTCAGCAGGGCGCCCAGGAGGCAACACAGTGGCACAAAAACGCAACATCACAGGAATTGGCGCCCAGGAGCAACACAGAGCGCAACACAGCGCCCATGGCGCCCCTGCGCCAAGACAGGATCATCAGACACGGCGCCCATGGCGCCCAGGAGGGAAACAGCAACAACGCAACACAGACAACAAGGCGCCCATGGCGCCCAACACCAGGGCGCGCAACACAGCGCAACACCAACACCAACAATGGCGCCCAAGGCGCCCATGAACCAGAATTTTCAGATTTTCACCAATTTTAGTCACCAGCCCCAAACACCATCATCATGAATATAAAATCAAATATGATCAAACAACAAACAACAATTATCAAACAACATGATCATGGCATCATAGAGCCTAATCCCCACATAAACCCCATCATACCCCCTATTATATTGAAAGAACCTCACCCTTACCTTAGATTTGCCGAATTAGAAACCTCCTTGCACGAAAACACCATGTAACCACAGCAACAATGGCGCCCCTCCTCTTCTCTCCTAGTGCGTCGTCCCTCTTCTCTTCTCTCTTCGCAACCTCTCTATTTTTTTTCTAAAAATTGCAAGTGATCCAAACCCTAGGCCTATGATCACATATATGCGCCTAAGTCATGGACTCTTGGATCACGGGCTTTTCTTCTTAACACACTTATGACACGCCACTACCTAATTTAATTAAAACATCACATTAATTAATTTAATATGACCATATTTAATAAAATACCTAAATAATTTAATTAAATAAATAATTAAATTATTTGGGCGTTACAGACTGAGCCAGAATGGTCTGTTTCTTAGATTTCCAGGATACGGCACCACCGGCTATACTAAATATATAGCCACTAGTTGCTTTGGAATCATTTGACAGAGTGTTCCAATCAGCGTCACTGTACCCTTCAAGTACAGCTGGAAATCTCTGATAGTGTAATCCTAGATTCATGGTTCTTTTAAGATATCTCATGACTCTTTCAATGGCATGCCAATGCTCGATACTAGGTCGACTAGTAAACCTGCATAGCAATCCCACAACATAGGCAATGTCGGGTCTAGTACAATCAGTAGCATACCTTAGGCTGCCAATGATGCTCGCATATTCCGTTTGTCTAACGCTGTCACCTGTGTTCTTAAAAGTTTGACACTTGGATCATATGGTGAACATGCAGGTTTACAATCAAAATAATTGTATTTCTTTAAGATCTTCTCAATATAACGAGATTGATCCAAAGAAATTCCTTTCTCGGACCTAGTGATCTTGATACCGAGGATTACATTAGCTTCTCCGAGGTCTTTCATATCAAAGTTGTTGCACAACAATGATTTCACCTTATTTAAGGCATGAATGTTTGTTCCAAATATGAGTAGGTCGTCTACATAGAGACATATGATAGTGCAAACGTCATTCTCAGTTTTGTAATAACTGCACCTGTCACTTTCATTCACTTTGAACTCATTCGATATAATCAAATTATCAAACTTCTCATGCCATTGTTTGGGAGCTTGTTTGAGACCATACAGAGACATGTCCAACTTACAGACCTTGTGTTCTTGCCCATGGACTACGAAACCTTCAGGTTGCCCCATATATATTTCTTCTTCTAATTCGCCATTTAAAAAGGCGGTCTTTACATCCATTTGGTGTACTTCTAAGTTATAAATAGAAGCCAGAGCAATTAGTACCCTTATGGATGTAATTCTGGTAACGGGCGAATATGTATCGAAGAAATCTATGTTCTTTTTGTCTAAAACCTTTGGCTACAAGGCGAGCCTTGTACTTATCAACAGTGCCATCAGGTTTTAGCTTCTTTTTCAGAATCCATTTACAACCAATGGGTTTGCTACCAGAAGGCAGGTCCACCAAGTGCCATGTCTTGTTAGACTCTAGAGAATCCATCTCATCATTTATGGCTTCTTGCCACAAGTCAGCATCCAATGAAGACAGAGCTTCGTGAATGCTAGTAGGATCCTCCTCTAATGCATAGACCGTGTAGTCGGGTCCATAGTCTTTAGCAACACGTGCTCTCTTACTTCTTCTAGGTTCTATTTCCCTTTCTACGTTGTTTTCAACGCTCCTAGGCACAAGAAACTTACTAGTTCCAGAGCCCCCACTATTTGTTGATTTAAAGGGAAATTTACTTTGATAGAAGTCAACATCGTTTGACTCAATGGTTACTTTTGCATTCAGATCATAGAATCTGTATGCTTTGCTGTTTACTGCATAACCAATGAATACACATTCATAGGCTCTACTGGCAAGTTTGACTCTTTTTGGGTTTGGGATCCTTACATAGGTCAGACAGCCCCAAGTTCGGAAATAAGACACATTTGGTTGTCTTTTCTTTATCATTTCATAAGGAGAAATTTTATTCCAAGATTTAGGAACTCTATTCAGTACATAGCATACCGTCTTATAATTTCTCCCCACCAGTGTGTTGCAGCGCCAGAATTAAGCATAATCGCAACTGTCAATTCGGTAAGGATTCTATTTTTCCTTTCTGCTTTACCATTCATTTCAGGTGAATATGGTGCAGTCGTTTCATGTATGATTCCATTCAACTTATAAAAGTCATTAAACAACTGGGAATCATACTCAGTTCCTCTATCGCTTCGAAAACGCTTTATCTTTTTTTCAAATTGATTTTCAATTTCCTTTACAAATTTTTTGAACATGTCAAGCGCTTCACTTTTATTTTTTATAAGGTATACAAAAGTGTAGTCTGAGCAATTGTCAATAATAACAGCTACTTGAAATTGTTCATCTAAGGTCATGCCTTCAGATATAATTTCATGAGCTATTTTCTGTATCTCATGTGACTGAGTCTCTACAGATTTGTCATCTGTCATCTTGAAGTTGAGGTAGCGGATCACAGCATATTTTTTAGTACCTGCTTCCTCAGTGTCATACTTTTTTCTCAGAGCATCCCATACCTCTTTGGCGGATTTACAGATGCTGTAATAATCGTAAAGATCATTACTCAGTCCATTAAGTATGAAATTCTTTCATAGGTAGTCATTGTCATTCCATAGTATTATCTCTTTGGCTGTTTTGGTCCGAGCTTCCTCTTCGTCTGTTTCGTCAACTACTGGAATCTCATCGGTCAAGACATTAGCAACCTTTTTCACAGTTAGGAAAAATTTCATCTTTTGTTGCCAGCGTTTGAAGTGAGATCCCTCAAACCGAAACGGCTTATTGAAGTCAGAAACATTTGAACCGGTAATCTCTTCGGTAGTCATGGTTGAAAAATGAAACGTCTTAAAATTGTTGATCCGAGTAGGTTCCCAGGAAAGAGAGGTGGGTTACAGTGGACACTCTTCCTAGCCAGAACTTTCCCCAAACCACACTGGTTTCAAGAACAAGCCAAAGAGATTACTGGGATGAGTCGCGGACTAGGTCGCTCTCTTTAAGACGTTTCGCGGCACTGCTCGAAGGTGCAAGCAGACTATCAACCACGACGTCCCCAGGATAAAACAGCCCAATACGATTACCACTGCACAGTGACTAACCGCTCGAGATATACACCTCAATATGGTTATTTAACCACTCAGAAATATGGCGCTTATGCCACTCAAGAAAAATGGCTTGAGGTATGATTTAACGTCAAGCCTAAGATGAAGAAAAGAAATTTTTTCGAGAGAGGAGAGAAGACTGGAGGAAGGATTTATCGTCCAGTTGGTGTGTTTTGCAAATGAGGAGAAGCTCTCCTTTTATAGGTTTTTTCCATTATAGAAGTGATTAGCCTATCCGATGTGCGACTTTTTCCAATTCACACACAAAGAATCTATCCAATGTGGGACTTTTTCCAATTCACACACAAAGAGTTCCAACACCTCACAAGATCTATTAGCTTAAAATCATAAAGAAAATTCATAAACAGAGTCGGCCTTTGGGTTCAATAGCCCTATGACCTTCTTTCTCAATGCTAGACCTAATTTCACTAATAATTAATATCACACAACCAAAGAAAACTTTCTAATTTAGACCAGAGTTTCGTGTGTCTAAACACATGATTTCCATACACAAAAGTCATATCAAAATGGTTCATAGATCTTCTTCCACTATATGGGTATTAATATAGTTAAGGCTTGGTTCAATAATTTGAATTTCATAATGACCATGCCACTAATCCTCTCAATAAGCTATTAGCTTCCACACAATGGGCGTGTTGAAGTCTCAGTTTCTTTCCCACATTTTCAAGTCTCTCCTTATGATTAGGCAGGCTCTGGTTTTCAGGTCCTATGATCTTTCTCCCTCCATATAGAAACCTGCCTACTTTAGAGTTATTTGATGGATAAACTTTGTGGGCATGGTATTTAATATTGCTACAATATATTTTGGTCTAGTGTCCACTACTCTTTTTTCGGTGAGGTTCATGCAGTTTTTTTCTATGTGCTTATTGAGGGAAAGTATTTATTGACTTTATCGGTGACTAATGTATATCGAGGAACCTAGCTAGCCACCTGACATCGGTCTAGTTGGTTATATTTTTTTGGACTGAGATACCGGCCATATCCTTTCACCATAATTTTTCATTTATCAAAAAATTATTTAAATAATATTCTTTAATTAATAATTTATATAAATATATCAATTTTTGTTTTTCAATCCTTGCAATATTTGTTTATTTTGGTTATAGTTCTAGAATATGAATAACATAAGTATTAATTCTAACATAAGCAAATATTACATGAACTAAAATAACATTTATTTTATATTTCAGGAACTTAAATTTACATAGACTAAAGAAAATTATAATTTACCTTAGTTTCATGATTCATAAAGTTATGTTCTCAAAAAGGGACAATCTTTTCTTTTATCAATGCCTCAAAAATGTGGAGAATGGTCCCAAAAAGAAAAAGATATCCAAAAAGGGTAGATGCATCTAGTGTTCAAAGACTAAACCGACGTATGTGTAACGGGCTTTGTTGTTGTCACTGTTGCAACACGTGTTACAAAAACAGCACAACATAGGAGAAAATAAAACGTCACATAAAGTGTTTGTGGATTTGCGTGAGTGAATGATACACTGACTTTCACATCATTTCATTTCTTCATGTAAAAAAACAAACTCAGTGCGTATATATACTATATATACTCTTAATATTTATTATCATATTATTTATTATATTATTATTTAGTATTCATCTGTTTTGTTGTACCTTTTTCTGATTTGGTCCCTATTTCTCTGTTTGGTGAATGAAAGAAATTAAGGTGAAGTGATTAAAGAAGTAATGTTGATCTTAACAGTAGTACTAATGAGCAATCTTGGTAGCGGTTCTATCAATGTTTTTATGTCTCCATCTCACTCATTTTGTTTGCTTATACAAGCGGCAAAGTTAACTGTTACTCACACACCAAGGTCTTAACTTTATTCTTCTTCTTTCTCTCTCTACAATTTAGTTGATCTCACAAGGAAGAGACATCTTCAGCTTTCATAGAGAGCAAGGAATTCCCCAAAATTCTAACTTGAAGACTTTTTGAAGCACCCTTTTTAATGTCATTGAAGCTTTGTGTTTTTGTTGTTGATTTTAGTGGGATCTGAGTATTTTTTTGTTCTTGATAAATAATCAAGCTGCTTTTTTTTATTGGCTTGTGATGTATTTGTGGTTATGATTCTTTTCATATTAATTGTGTGTGGCCATTTTTAGGTAAAGGGGGTTGGCCTAATTTTTTTTTTTGTTTTTCTTCATAAGAGTGAGTAGGTGAGAGCATTAAAGAACTTTGCTTGAGGTTGTTGTTGTGATGGGCTGTTTCTGTGTTTCTTAGAAGATCAGAACAGAATTTGGAAAAAAAATGCCTGAAGGGAGTAAAAGGAGGATACATTTTAGTAAGCTATATACTTTTGCTTGTTTTAAATCTCCTTTTAGAGATGGCCATTCACAAATTGGGACAAAAGGGTACTCAAGAGTTGTCTACTGTAATGATCCTGATAACCCTGAAGCAATTCAGTTTAATTATGGAGGAAACTATGTTTCAACAACTAAGTATACAGTTTTTAATTTTATCCCGAAGTCTTTGTTTGAACAATTCAGAAGAGTTGCAAATATCTACTTTCTTGTTGTTGCATGCGTTTCATTTAGTCCTTTGGCACCTTATACAGCTCTAAGTGTAGCTGCACCTTTGGTTGCTGTGATTGGAGCTACTATGGTTAAGGAAGCTGTTGAAGATTGGAGAAGGAGAAAGCAGGTTAGTGCTACTTTTTGTATAAAGGTTCATATTTGTATATGTCTAGTAAAATTGGACTATACTCAATTGTGTTGTGGTTTTGAAGTAGAAAAGTCATGAATGAAAGGAATTTATGGATGTTAGTTTCCTCTTACTAGGTAGTAATGCTGATGATCAGGTAGCAAATACCAAATGCTTGCTCATACTTGCTATTAATGTTAATGATATGAAAAATACTTGACTCAAATCCATTAAGGTTGAAAAACTAGGTATACTAGCTTTAATTAATATCTTAAAATGTACTACTCTGGTATCTTTTATAAGCAAAAATTGGTCAGTAGAAATTGATGTATTTGGTCCAAATTTTGAACAAAATACATCAACTTCTGTTGACCAACTTTCTCTTATAGAAGAGACCAGTGGACTAACTAAAGGTTTTCTTGGCTAATTTTTTTAATTATTTTTGCAGGATATAGAAGCAAACAACAGAAAGGTTCAGGTATATGGTAAAAACTATACATTTGTAGAGACTAGATGGAAGAAACTACGCGTTGGTGATATCATTAAAGTGTGTAAGGATGAATACTTTCCTTCTGATCTTCTTCTGCTTTCATCAAGCTATGAAGATGGGGTTTGCTATGTTGAGACAATGAATCTTGATGGTGAAACTAATCTAAAATTAAAGCATGCATTGGATGTGACAACTCATCTTAATGATGAAAAATCTCTGCAGAAGTTTCGTGCTATGGTAAAATGTGAGGATCCGAATGAAAATCTGTACTCATTTATTGGAACTTTACAATATGAGGGTAAAGAATACCCTCTTTCCTTGCAGCAGATTCTTTTAAGAGATTCCAAGCTGAAAAACACTGAGTATGTGTATGGTGTTGTTATATTCACTGGTCATGATACAAAAGTGATGCAGAATTCGACTGATCCACCATCAAAGAGAAGCAAAATTGAGAGAAAAATGGATAAGATAATCTACATTCTCTTCAGTTCCTTGATTTTGATATCCTTTATTGGTTCTTTGTTTTTTGGTGTTGAGACCAAAAGGGATATTAGTGATGGAAACTATAGAAGATGGTATCTTCATCCAGATGATACAACAGTGTTTTTTGATCCTAGAAGGGCAGGTCTTTCTTCTCTTCTTCATTTTTTGACCGCCCTTATGTTGTACGGATATCTAATTCCGATATCACTTTATGTGTCGATAGAACTTGTGAAAGTTCTGCAGAGTATTTTCATCAACCAAGATCAGGAAATGTATTATGAAGAAACAGATAGGCCGGCTCATGCGCGCACATCTAATTTGAATGAGGAGCTCGGTCAGGTTGATACAATATTGTCTGACAAAACCGGTACTTTGACGTGTAACTCTATGGAGTTCGTCAAATGTTCGATAGCGGGAATTCCATATGGTCGTGGTATGACAGAAGTGGAGAGGGCACTTGCTAGAAGAAGGAAAAATGGAGAATCTGAAGATGATGGTATTTCACCTGACATCTTGGGCCAGAATAGTGATATTGTGGACTCTAAACAATCAATTAAGGGCTTTAACTTAATAGATGAACGGATAATGGAGGGTAAATGGGTTCATGAACCACATCCTGATATCATACAGAGATTTTTTCGAGTTTTAGCTATATGTCACACAGCTATTCCAGATGTAGATAAAGAGTCAGGAAAAATTTCTTATGAAGCTGAGTCACCAGATGAAGCAGCATTTGTCATAGCTGCAAGGGAGCTTGGTTTTGAGTTTTTTGCGAGGACACAAACAAACATATCTTTGCATGAACTAAATTATGAAACTGGGAAAAAGGTTGACAGGTTGGCTAGCTCTTTTTACTATGTTTTTTGGTAATATATATCAAGCCTATTTGCTGATAAGCTCCCTGCAATTTTAGTGACCTGAATCATCAACTCAGATGTGAATTTTATAATTTTGATTTAATAGATAGTAGTTCAGCTTCTGTTGGCAATACTATTTGATCTTTCATCGCACTAAAACAAATTTATAATAGGAATTCTGGATGTTATAGTATACTCTTCCTTTGCGATAAGTATCACTTAAGTACATTTGGTTCATCATACCAAGTGACTGGGAGATAGAGAGCGATGTCAACCATACGATCCTAGTAGGATGGACAAAATGAAGGAATGTGTCGAATGTGATGAGACAGAAAAACACTCTCAAGCTTAAAGGCTTAAAGGATATTTATAGCTTTTCTTATTTTTTCTTTATCCAATTAGTTTCTATCCATAGGTTTGAATTTTGAACCTCTTTGATATCTTTGATATCTTTAATCCATAATGTCGCATACTGAGAGAAAGTAATTAATGATTATATAAGAAATCTTTCTGTATTCATGTTGTTACTTTTAGCACATTTTCATTCTTTTGGAAATTTGTGTTCAATTATTGTTTGTTTATCTTACATTTTATGAGCAGAGTGTACCAGCTTCTGCATATCCTAGAGTTCAGCAGTTCCCGGAAAAGAATGTCGGTGATAGTGAGGAGTGAGGAAAATAAATTGTTGCTCCTATGCAAGGGTGCAGACAGGTTTTAATCACTATCCACATGTTTCTAAATAATGGATTTGAAATGTCTAAGTTGGCCGTGGTGATGCCAAATTTTGTATTTCCCTGCATATATGCAGTATTATGTTTGAAAAGCTCTCACAATATGGAAGACACTTTGAAGCTGAAACCAAGGATCATATCAAAAGATATTCTGAGGCAGGTTTAAGAACTCTTGTAGTCACATACCGTGAGCTCGATGAAGAAGAATATAAGCTGTGGGACAAGGAGTTCTTAAAGGCCAAAAATTCTTTAGCAGCAGACAGAGATGCACTTGTGGATGCAGCTACTGATCAGATTGAAAGAGATCTGATACTTCTTGGAGCTACAGCAGTTGAGGACAAACTGCAAAAAGGGGTAATTATTAAACTATTTATATTTTGTGATAATAAATAGACGGTTTCACCAACAAGGATTGGTCCGAGCGCTAATTGGGTTCGGATTCTACCCCAAGGTCTTAAGTTCGAGTCTTGGGAGTGGTAAAAACTTTATTGAGAGGGGAGAACCACGCGGGCCGGCAAAGCCGGGTACTGCGTGGCCAACCAGGTTCCCTGGCGTTGATTAGTCACTAACAAAGCCAGTCGATACGGCGCACCAATGACACGATAACCAAAAATAAAATAAAAAAATAGACGGTTTTCACACTTACACACAAAAATTGCTCAAGCTTCAGGCATAGATAAAGACTCAAAAGATCCATTATTAAAACCATTCATTATGTGCTTGATTAGTCGATGATGTTTACTCTGTTTACTTAAAGTACAGGTTCCTGAATGTATTGAAAAGTTAGCTCAGGCAGGAATTAAGTTATGGGTATTGACCGGTGACAAGATGGAAACTGCTGTCAATATAGGGTACATTAACAAGACTCGTTCTTGATTATGTTTCTACGGAAGCTTTACGAAGTTGACTTTATTTTATCCCTCTCTCCCTTTTTACAGGTATGCTTGTAGTTTACTTAGGCAAGACATGAAACAGATAGTGATTACTCTTAATTCACCAGATATCCTATCATTGGAGAAACAAGAGAACAAGGAGGCTCTAGTAAAGGTACATAATCTTGTGAGTTTATGACATCAAATTTTCTCTCATTATTTTTTAGATCTTTGATACAATGATTGCTTAGGCCTCTCGCGAAAGCATTGAGAAACAAATTATAGAAGGAATCTTGCAAATCAAGTCTGAAAAAGAGAGTTCCAGTAAAGAAAAAGAAAGTTCTTCTTTTGCCTTGATAATTGATGGGAAGTCCTTGGATTATGCTCTTAACAAGATTTTGGAGAAGTCATTCTTTGAGCTTGCAATTAATTGTGCTTCTGTCATATGTTGTCGGTCTTCACCAAAGCAGAAAGCTCGCGTGAGTACTAGGGATGTGCAATTTGAATTTCTCTACATACAAATTATGGAAATTTCTTGTATATAATCACATTAGTCACACAAAAAAAATGCAGGTTACAAGGTTGGTGAAATTGGGAACAGGGAAGACAACGTTAGCTATCGGTGATGGTGCAAATGATGTTGGCATGCTTCAGGAAGCTCATATTGGAGTTGGCATTAGTGGTGCTGAAGGGATGCAGGTCTATATATAAATTTTCTTATACCTATTTGGGCTGTTGAATTAAGCTGTCTATAATGACCAGTTTTGTTTATGATGAATTTATGGTGAAATAAGTTTGAATGCTTCAATTTTGTTTTTTAAAATAGTATTTGTTGTGTACAGGCTGTAATGGCAAGTGACTATGCAATTGGCCAGTTCCGTTTTCTGGAGCGTTTGTTATTGGTACATGGCCACTGGTGTTATAGGAGAATATCATTGATGGTAAAATCATGCTTCCATCTCAAAATCTCACCACTCAAGATTTAGTGCTCACTGCTCACTACTTAGTGTTTTCATGGTCCAAAGATTAGTTCTTTGAGTATTCTGAAATGAGGAATTTGAACACTACCATTTCTCCAAAATGAGATGAAATCTTTTGGGGGCCAACAGCAAAAATTACCATATTTCGCAAGACTAAGCATATTTAAGCCAATATTCTCAATACATTGACTAAAAAATGTCCTTGCTTATTATAAAATATTTACTTTATAAGGGTATAATAATACATAGTCGACTGGTTAGTTGATTTCTGTTTGCTTTTCCAAAGAGCTATGTATGTTTTTGAATGCGTGAAACTTTCTGTTATTCAGATATAATTTAGTCAGCTTAATCTCCCAAAATAATAAACCTGGCCACTGATAACTTGTTTTATTTGTTGATGCAGATATGCTATTTTTTCTATAAAAACATTGCATTTGGATTCACCTTATTTTGGTTTGAGGCATATGCTTCTTTCTCTGGTCAACCTGCTTACAATGATTGGTACATGTCATGTTACAATGTGTTCTTCACTTCACTTCCAGCAATCGCTCTAGGTGTTTTTGATCAGGATGTTTCTGCCAAGCTTTGCAGAAAGGTACTAAATTGTTATTTTTAAATTGCTTCTATACATATTAAAGTATAATTAAGGATCCCTTGGTAGATATATGCAATTGTTCTTTCTAAAAGTCAAGAACTGCATGCACTGAATTATTTTATCCTCGAGGACTTTTGTGTTACATATTTAAACGTAAACACGCACCTCTATAACCCAAGAGCGCTCGGATGAGATGGTTCGGGTCTCCTCCAGCTTAACCAGAGGTCTTGAGTTTCGAATCCAACTCTGGGAGTACAGCAGCATTAAAACTCTTGAGGGGGAGAGCTTTATCGCCCATTGTGGTCCTACTTTGCAGTTGCGCACAGAGGATACCCGAATTACATAAAAAAAAACATGCACCTCTATAAAATGCTTATGCCAATGTATTCATGTGTTTATTGATATCTTTTGTTGAGTCGCGAAGGAACGTTGTGCTAATCAAACTATCTTTTTACAGTATCCCTTTCTATATCTAGAGGGAGTAAAGGACATCCTCTTCAGCTGGCCACGGATACTCGGTTGGATGTTAAATGGAGTAATTAGTTCCTTACTAATCTTCTTCTTAACCACTAATTCTGTCTTAAAACAAGCCTTCAGAAGTGATGGTCATGTAGTTGATTTTGAAATACTTGGTGTCATGATGTATACTTGTGTGGTATGGGTTGTCAACATTCAAATGGCACTTTCCATCAACTACTTCACTTGGATACAACATTTTTTTATATGGGGCAGCATATTCTTTTGGTATGTGTTCTTGTTGGTATATGGTTATATATCACCAGATATATCCACAACAGCTTATAAGGTATTTGTTGAAGCATGTGCTCCAAGTGGTTTATATTGGCTAGTTACCCTTTTTGTTGTTGTGTGTGTTCTTCTACCATATTTCACATATAGAGCTTTTCAAAGTAGGTTTCTACCACTTTACCATGATATCATACAGAGAAAACAAGTTGAAGGGTCTGATATTGATATATCTGATGAGTTGCCTAAACAAGTTCAAGGTAAACTAAGACAATTGAGAGAGAGATTGACGCAAAGAGAACCTTGAAATGTAAATGCTTCAAAAGTTGCATTCTTGGATCTCAATTTGTATTTAGTTTCTTGCTTAGTTTGGAAGTGACATTGAAGTAGTAAGCATTGCAAATAGTTTTTTTTATAGTTCATTTTTTTTTTACTTTTCCTGATGTAGATTAGCTATGTAAAGCTTGTGTAATTATTGACCAAAAAATAGCCTGTGTATTTGTTAATGGAAGTAGCAATACATATTTTGCCATATGCTTTGTGTGTGTGTGTGTGATCTTATCATCCTGTGGAAATTTTGAAAGTAGCAATGGTTAGTGATAGACAACGACAAGTATACCGGATCATAGTAACTAATAAAAGCATTAAGTAATCATATTTTTTTGGTTACAAAAGAGAAAAAAAAACAAAGGTCTAAGCCCTCAAAATAGGAACCCCTAAAGCATCACCCCACAAAACGGATGCATTCCTATAGGGGGATCAATCACTAACTCAAACAAAGAATCACTCGTTGCTCCTAACTTTGCAAGGAAATCTGTACAAAAGTTAGCTTCTCTAAAAAGAGTGCTGAATCTGCACCTCCTAATCCCCCTACAACATCTGTTTCAACAAAGCATAAGCGTGTGTTTGGGAACGCGATGTGTCACCGACGCTGTGTGTCCCATGGCATTTTACCGTGGCTTTTGAGAAGCGACAATTTCAAGCTTCTACATTGTTGCGATTTGCTTTCGCGAGTTTGGGGAGGTCCACCGCCAATCTAAACACTCGCTAAGTAATCATATATTGATCTTAGAGATTGAGGGCCAAGTATTAATTCATGAAATCAACCATTAATTGAACTTACAAGTAAGATTGAAATTGTTGATGGTGATTTATCAAGTAATCAAAACTCCTTTAGGCCAGAAATGGGAGAATAGTAAATCACCATGGCCTAATCTTAATTGCCTAAAGGAGAAATCTGGCCATAGTTTTTCTATCAATCGTGTGTTAGTGAGGTGAGAGCAACGACCATGGAAAAAACTATTTGAATCAAGAAAGTGGGTTAGTGAGGTGAGAGCAACGACCATGGAAAAAACATTTGCCATACCCATCGTCACCATACCCACGCTAGCAAATTCAATTAAATTATTAATAATATAATTTGCAATAGTGAAAGGAAGAAAATAACAAAAGCATGGGGTGGCTAAATGTTAGTAATCATTTCTCTAATATTGTACTTATCCACAATTCACTAATTTAAGTGCTCCCTTTTTCAAGATTTGGGGGTTGAACTTGCATTGTGGTTATCATTGTTCATTGTTTTGTTCATAATGTTGGTCTATGTCCTAACTATTGTCACCAGTAATAGGAATTCACATCGGTTAAAAAATATATGATGTTAAAAAAGAGGCAGTGGCAATTTTGAAATTTTAGTGACATTTTTGGCATCGGTCGTTGTCCTAACCGTTATAGAAACTCTATTCTATTGCTATTTTGCATTTTTAACATGGGTTCCTACGTTACCTGATGTTGAAAATACTTCTTTAACATCAGTTCCTGTTTTACCCGATGTTGAAAACGTGTTTTCACTAAGTGCGAAACGTAGGAACGAAACGCAAAACGCCTAAACCCTCTCCTCTCATTCCTCTCGCTCCAAAACGTACGCAAAAACCTCTGTTTACCATTTAAAAATAACTCGGTGATTTTACAAGTACTAACCAAAAACATTTTTTATTTAGTTACAAAAAGTTTAGGCGTGTTAACTTCCGAGGGCTCATCAAGGTCATGAAAAGCCTTAGGGCAGCGAGATTCGAACCAAAGTCCTTGTGGAATATAAGCTGAACCCTTACCAATTGGACCAACCTTTGCTGACATATAGCCAAAAACATAATTAAACTTTTTTTGTGAAGACCAATTTCTAAATTGCAAATGTCAAAATTTTCATAAATATAAAAATTTCTAGTTTATAAATAGAAATTTTTTCACATAATGTCAAATTAACTAGCATAAATGGCAAGTCATAACTTATACATAATTTATTTTCACAATTATTTTTGAAATTTAAAATTAAAATTTTAATTTATATTCTTTATAATGCGCCCCCTATTGCTGGTTGCACTGACAATTTGAACGACATGAAAACGCCGACTCCCGAGTTCAAACTTAGGTGTGTTCGTTTGATACTGTGTGAGGTATAAGGACGGACCCAGATGTAATGAAAATGCGGCAATCGCCCCCTGAAATAAAAAAAATCTTTGTATATCCCTATTTAAAGATTAATGTTTGCACATGCACAACCCCCTTCTCCCGAGTATTTTAGTCTACACAAATTTCCACGAGATCTTATCTGTTAGGGAGTCCGGAGGAGCACCAGGAGCAACAACGAGCTAGTCAATGAATTGGACCACCAAGAAACTTGGACGCCACATCTCCACCCAAAACCTTAAGGCGTCAGGTATATGATCCCCTCTCTTATATATCCTTCATATAGCTTATTCATAGCTGATGTAGGACTAACCACTCACACTTGAGTTTCCAACATCTCCCCCCAAGTGTGAGTCGCCCACATCACTATACTTGATCCAAACTAGTTTCCAGCCCCGCTCCCCCACCAGCTGAACCATGGCTCTGATACCACTTGTTGGAGAGTCCGAGGAGCGCCGGGAGCAACAACGGGCTAGCCAATGAATCAGACCACCAAGAGACTTGGACGCCACATCTCCACCCAACACCTTAAGGTGTTAGGTATATGGACTCCTCTCTTATATACCTTCATATAGCTCATTCATAGCCAATGTAGGACTAACCACCACTCACACTTGAGTTTCCAACATTATCTTATAATAAAAATTTCACTTTTATACATATAAAATCCCTCTAAATGTTGTAAAAAAAACCTTCTAAATGTTTACGACCTTCTAGATATCATTTTTTACCATATTTTTAAAAATAAAAAAAAAGACAAGTTGAGGTGTTAGAAGGGAAGAAATTATATATAGAAAGAAATAGTGTGGAGTTAATGAACATTTAAGTTATTAACATTAAAATATTCATTACTATAGGTTTACGTAACAAATTATTTTTTAAAAAGGTAACAAATGGGTAATAATTTTTTCATCCCCTTGACATTTTTTTCCTTTTTCTGCCTCTATTGCGCTGTTTATTTGTCATTTCACTTAATATGACAAAAAAAGATAATTTATAATTTCAACTTGTCTATCAATTTTATTCTTTAAAAAATTACATTGTGAAAATCGCATTACATCAGATATTTCCAATGAAAATAAGTGTTTTCTAGAAGAAAGACTATAATTACAGCCCCCTTAAAGTTCAAAAGAATTAAGAAAGAAAGGCTTTAATTATTGCAAAACAAATTTTGTCAAAGTAAGAAATATTATTATTTGATTAAAAGTTGATTCATGTGAAGGATGCAGAATCTATGGAGGGAAAAAACTAGGAATGTGACTGATGGCTGAACTGAACCCACTCTTTTCATGTTTGAGGCTTTGAAAGTGGCATTATATTTGTAGAAAATGTTGATTTGATATACAAGTGTGCAATTCTAACGTCCTTTTCATGGTGAGAGAGATAACACATTCTCTCACACTTTTTATTTTTTTATTGAATAGACAATCCATTCTTTAACACTATCTAAACATTGCTATTAATTAAGTACATGGATTCAAAATTAAGTTGATAAAAAATGGATTTAAATAAAAAATAGGCTAAATTGCTCTTTTGGCCCTTTATCTTTGGGGTTGTGGTCACTTTGGCCCTTTATCTTTTTTTTTTCTCATTTTAGACCCTCATGTTTTTTGTGTGTGTCATTTTGGCCCCTGCCGTTATCATTTTAGTCCCTTATGTTTTTAATTGATTTCATTTTAGTCCCTTATGTTTTTAATTGATTTCATTTTGGTCCCTTATGTTTTTAATTTATTTCATTTTTGTCCTTAAAAATTTGCTACAAAAAACATAAACATAACGGCAAGGGCCAAAATGACACACACAAAAAACATGAGAGTCTAAAATGAGAAAAAAAAAGATAAAGGGCCAAAGTGACCACAACCCCAAAGATAAATGGCCAAAACAATAGTTTAGCCTAAAAAATACTTAACCAAAGTGTAGTAAATGGATTTAAAAAAATGGATTTAAAATCTTTAACATAGTAAATGGATTTAAAAAAAAATGAAAAAATGGATTCAAAATTAAGTTGATAAAAAAATGGATTTAAAATCTTTAACATATTAAATGTATATTGTGACTGAAAAATTTGAAGGATTCCTCATGTTCGATGAAGTTGCCATCTGTTCTGGACCGAGTTCCACCTCGGACCGACTTCAATGGATCATTATTGGGCAGCTCGGCCCATGTATGACCAAGGGCAGACCCAAGGTGAGTCTGTACGCTTAGGTGCGGATCGCAATCCATGCGACGCCTGGATCACTACAAAAAAAACATGGATTAACGACGAATTTTAGCGACGGATTGGAAGTCCGTTGCTAAAATCAAAATTAGCGACGGAAATGCACAAAATTAGCGACGGATTGAAAACAAGGTATTTAGCGACGGAAATTGGCTAAATTAGCGACAGATTTAACATGGTGTGAAAATTGAAAAAAATTGAATTAGCGAGGGAAATCCGTCGCTAAATCCCTCGCTAATCTTTGGAAAATTGTGCCACTGACCGTTGCAGTTGATTTGACACGTGACCAGAATTAGCGAGGGAAATCAGTCGCTAAATCCGTCACTAATTGTTAATTTTTTTTTTATAAACCTGAATCCTTTATTTCCTCTTTCATTTCTTCCTCTTCTCCTTTTTTTCCTCTTCCTCTTTCATTTCTTCCTCTTCCTCTTTCATTTCTTCTTACCACCACCACCATCATCTTCTCCCTTCAACACCACACCACCACCACCACCACCACACCATTCTCTTTCATTTCTTCCTCTTCCTCTTTCATTTCTTTTCCTTCTCCATTTTCCTCTTCCTCTTTCATTTCTTCCTCTTCCTCTTTCATTTCTTCTTACCACCACCATCATCATCTTCTCCCTTCAACACCACACCACCACCACCACCACACCATCCTCTTTCATTTCTTTTCCTTCTCCATTTTCCTCTTCTCTTTCATTTTTTCTTACCACCACCACCATTATCTTCTCCCTTCAACACCACACCACCACCACACCATTTTTTTCTTCCCTTATCTCCCCAACCCCTAATCCCTCCCTCTCTCTATCTGAGAATAGCTTTTTTTTTTAAAAAAGAATAAGGTTAGCGACGGAAATCCATCACTAACTTTGGTCAGTGTCAGTGTCAGTGTCAAATCAACTGCAACGGTTAGTGGCACAGTGTTTTTAGCGACGGATTTTCCGTCGCTAATTTTAGCGATAGATTTTATTCCCTCGCTAGGCATTAGCGACAAGTGGTTTAGCGACGGAATTGGTCTGTCGCTAATTCCGTCGCTAACAGTCAGTAGCGAGGAAAAAACAGGTATTAGCGAGGGAAAAATCCGTCGCTAATACGTTGTTTTTTGTAGTGGATCAAGGGCCGCGATCAACCCAAATCCAATGGCTCACAGCCAAATCGCCCAGCTCTATAAATACCGACCCGTCTCCATGCCCCAGGTAAGATTTCATATCTCATCTCACCATATAATTCACCATAGTGACTTGGGGGTCAAAGTGTGTGCAGGTACCACACCCACGTCGGTCAGCAACTCACCAGCTCGGAGGGTAAATCGATCCAGCTCGGTTCTATCACAACTCAGGTTTTACTCTAGGACACCATCAATATTTAATTATTAGGGAAAATATTGAAAAAAAAATTTAAAAATGAAAATGGTCTTGAAAATCAGATTTTGGATTCAGGAGTCGATTATGCGTAGGAAGGTACGTATTAACACCTTACAACATTCTTTCATAAGTGGCTAACACATAGATCTAGTTTTTGTTTTATGTTTTCTTTGATTTCGTCATCCGAGTGTGGCGTTGTTTTGTTCGTCCTCTTGGTGTGGCGTTGTTTTCTTACCTGTCGTGTTGCGGTGTTCATTCGGTTCAGATTTAAATATCAACTTCGATCGATTACATATTCAATTAATGATTTGGGCGTCAAAGTTGCAGATCCAGAAGCATGGGTATTCGGTCACTTTGATTTTGTCATATTTGTAGGTATTTCGCCATTTTATTCTATTAACATGGGAGCTATGATCTTGTTCATAGATTCATCCTTTTTGTTTTTAGCGATATTGAGTTTGTATCATTTTTGATGTATTCTCTAGATTTGAATGAATGAATATTTTGTTTTAGTAAAAAAAAACATCCTTTCATAAAAAATTATCTCCAATTAATTGAGTAAAACTATATTAAACTTCACTTCGCTCCTATTTGCTAAAATTCAGATAAGCTTCACTATTTTAGAAATAGGTTTCACTAAATAGTATACTTCACATAACTTTAGTGGAACTCATGAATTTTAATAAGTTGAAATGTACCTATATTAAAATAAGAATGTTAGAAAATGTATTTGTTTTGTTTACTATTGGATTGCTCAATATCTTAACTTTAAACAACTATGTCAGCACTTAGGTGTGCAATAAGTTGATAGAAATATATAAAATAACCACCAACCAAACAACTGAACCCTCTCCAAGAAAATATTTGGGGGAGAGGGGGGTTTATGTTTAATCAGCACTGCCGTCACTGCAATTTGTCTTAATAGAACTAATTGCTGCATATAATAATTGATCAACATGGCTTCTTTATCATTAAAAACGTCTCCTCTAAGTTTATTAATTATTGGCCAAGCTAAACTGCATTATTGAATTATTTTGACTTTCTTCCCAAGCAAGCGGGTCTGGATTTTTGTGCAGTGTTTTAGTTTTCAGTTTAATGTTTTAACATACTATTTTTGTCTCAAAATATAAACAAAAAGTACATGTATCTGAAATATAGTCCAAATATATAGATATATTTTTTTTACAAAACGTATGAGATCTCATCCCAAAGCTAATAACTAATTAAAAGATATTGGTATTTAAGTATAAAGTTCTTTGCTTATCCCGTTACAGACAACATAATAGCTATTTGTATTACAAAAAATATTTTCATTACAAAACAAAAGTATTATAAAAACACAATTGGACCGCCAAGCCAAATCAATTTTTATCTCCGTTATTAATTTTATGAGGTTTTTAACGCAATCAAGCCAAATCAATTTTTATCTCCGTTATTAATTTTATGAGGTTTTTAACGCAATCAAGTGAAGCCTGAATGTGTAACTGAAACGAATTGTCAAATACAAGTTGAAAATTAAAAGTGAAATGAGCTTGAAATTAAAGTAAAGCTGACCAATTTTTTTTTTTTAAAAAAATGAAAAGTACTAGCACCAATTTTTTAAAATATCGGGCAATGGGTTGGCCCAGTCCATTGCGGGCCAATAATTTTTTGGGTCAGGTTGGACTGGGCCAAATATTTTCACGCTCATATTTGCTGGCCTAGTCTACCTATTTTATCAAACAGGTTGGGGCGGTCCTTCGAGCTAAGCATATTTTGAAAGCTATAGGAGTCATAAGAAAAATGATTGGTAATCTAGCTTTTATAAAAAAAAAAATTGTCATTTATTGAGTGTAAAAAATTCTCATAATAAAAAAGAGCATGAGTGAAAAAATATTAAATATTTCATTGAAGATGTAAAACAACAAATAATTTGGGACAAATTAATTTAACTAAAATAACAAACAATATGGAACATAAAAAGTAATAGAAAGCTAGCATAGTGTAAGGAAAATAATTAATAGTATAAATTTTATAAAAAATGTGTGGTTTAATTAATATATATACTAATTAATTAATTTACTCTTTGTCTAAATAAACTTTTTGTTATTTTGTTGAATGTAACAAATTTGTATAATACAGAGGAGTATGTATAATTGAAAAAAATCAACGCTACATAGAAAATAGAAAACGAAAATCAAATTAAAATAAACTGGTTTTACTAAAACAACAAACAAATTTGGTAAAAAAAAACAACAGATTAACCATGTGGGATCATCTATATGAAAGAGTATATTGAAATAAGTTAATTTTATTTAAAGATGTTAAAAATTTAAATTTTACCATAAATATCATTTGTTTTTTTAGATAAGCAATATTTCATTGATTGGAGTACTAGGGGTGCTCAAACCCAAACAACAAATTACAAATTGTTTAGGCAATCAATAGGATCATTCCACCAAGAGGAATTATTTAACATTGAATTACATCCAATTCTATAAACCAACCAACTCCACGTTAAGCACTTAATACGGGTAATGATTGAGTCGATATTAGGAGCCTCATTCTTGAAAATCAACGCGTTCCTAGCCAACCAAATACTCCAACAAGTTGTCAACCACATCAGATACCGAGTTCTCTTAGCCTTTTTGCCTTTACAAACCTTGCCTAGCCACAAACAAATGATCCGTTAAATCCATGAGGCTCGGTGGCTGAATGCGCAACCAGCCATAAACGTGCTGCCAAACTGCTGCAGCGACAACACAAATCAACAACAAATACTGCGATCCTTCGCTCTCCAACCCACAAAACGAACAAACCGAGTCCTCTTCCAACAAGATAACACGGTGGTGAAATAAATTTCCACGCGTAGGCAATGAGTCACGGAGCAAACTCCATGCAAAGATGATAATCTTGGAAGGTGTAATACAACGCCATAACTTCTCCAACAAGCTGTTAATGACGCTGCCCGAACTTTCAAGAACATCGGACATCAGCTGCTTATAACACGAACGAACAGAGAACAGTTTGTTAGCCTCAAGCATCCAAATCCATTGATCCTCCCGATCACTTTCTGGCCGAACGTCCTGCAAAATTGAAATTAAATTTATTGCTTCAGCAGTAACAATTGGATCAGCATTACCAATCGGATCAACAGTAGTAACAATCGGATCAGTCGCCTCATGTAACATCCTCAAAATAATTAGGCGAATTATTTGGATGTAAACCCAATTGACACTAATGGAAAAAAGGGATTTCATATCGGTTAAATTTGACATTCCATATCGGTTCCTGAACCGATGCCAAAAAAGGAGATATAGAAAATAGAGACATTTCATATCGGGTTCTTAACCGATATGGAAAGTTCTTTTTATATCGGTTAGAGGAATAACCGATATGGAAAGTCAATTTTTATCAAATATTAGCGTATATTTGACATCGGTTTTCTCAATAACCGATATGAAAACGAATTTTTAACATCGGTTTTACTAAAACCCGATATGAAAACTAATATTTAACATCAGTTTTATGAGAAACCGATATGAAAACTAATATTTAACATCGGTTTTCAATAGAACCGATATGAAATGTCTGATTTTTAACATCTAGTGATTTTAGAACCGATGTTAACTGGATAATTTTTTAAAAAAAAATGGTTTCAGCTCAGAGATGCTGCAGGGACAAAATGGTTTCTGCTCAAAGCTAGCGTGAGAATAAAATATAGCAGCACAAGCTAGCATGCAAAAAGAAAAATCACATGAATATATTTGACATACACAAAATGCTATGATTAATTAGAACATCCTAACATTTGACATTTGACTTACACAAAGAAATTTCATCATCATTGGGCTAGCTCCTACTCATGAAGAAGAAATACACACAAGTTGATAAGCCTCTGTACAAATACTACAGGTACAAGGAACAAAATAGTACTGAAAAGTGAAAACAATACACAACTATCACAACCAACTTCGAAACCATCTGGAGCCAACTGAGTAATCCACTGGGTTGGATTGACTGATTGCTTCAAATGGAAAGCAGTTGCAGCAGCCAAACGTGTCCAAAACAACCACTGCATAAGAAAACATGAATGTCATGCAACTTGATTAGTTGAAAAAGATTTTGTTAGGAACTCAATGAATCAGTAAGAGGAAACAGAATTAAAATAGAAATGAGACAGTGTTTGCTGAAAGAGCAACTATAGTTTGGGGGTTAAGATTTTGCTGAAATGAGACAGTGTTTGCTGAAATGAGACAGTGTTTGCTGAAAGAGCAACTTAGGTTTAACTTAGAACCACTGGCATCAATTAAGATTTTGCTGAAAGAGCAACTATAGTTTAACTTTTTATGCAGCAACAGTGTTTGTTTCAATGGTTTTGCTTCAATATATTTAAATATCAGAACACTACACGGGCTACATTGATATGGACTTAGCTCACAAATGGAACTACTACATTCATGAAACAAAAACAGTAAACAAAAACAGACATCCATAGTTAATATATACGTAGGTAAACAAAAACCATAGTTGCATTCACACCAACACAGTAAACAAAAACCAGACATCCTTATATTTGTGTCAGCAACTGGCTTTGCATTCAATAATGGGTTTGCATTCACACCAACACACTAACAAAATAGCTATCCTTATATTTGTGTCAGCAACTGGCTTTTTTTATACTTCATTTTTTTTCAAAGCATCCTACAAAGTGAGTTATCAAACCTATTTGTTTGGCCCAATTCAGCCACACTTAGGTTCTCATCAGATTTCATCAACAGATAGAAACAGATTTCATCAACAAGAAGAAAATCATGCAAGAGAAAATGATGAGGGAAACAATAGCAACTAATTCTGAATCAAAACTGTCCAGAATCAAAACTGTCCAGAAATCAACATTCAATCCAGAATCAAAATCAAAACTGTCCAGAAATCAAAACTGTCCAGAAATCAACATTCAATCCAGAATCAAAATCAAAACTGTCCAGAAATCAAAACTGTCCAGAAATCAAAATTCAATCCAGAAACAAAACTGTCCAGAAATCAAAATTCAATCCAGAATCAAAATCAAAATTCAAAACTGTCCAGAAATCAAAATTCAATCCAGAATCCAGAAATCAAAATTCAATCCAGCCAAAAGACAATACTACCCTTGGTTAATATATACGTAGGTAAAGACATAATGGATTTACCTTTCTAGCCTATTATCACCCAATAGGATGATTTCGGTAAAGTTCAAGAAATAGTTGTGCCCACCGACACCGAATATCATATAGATCGTCATCATTGAATGGTTCGGTATTGTTGAATCTCTACAATATGATATGACACAAGACCAAACATTAGTTAATCAACTAAAACACATCTTTAATATAACTTGTAAAAAATTCTATTACGTACCTCCAACCATAAGTCAACAATACTTGCAGAGACAATGTTGAACATATGTCTCATAACATAAAATCCACACTCAGTGTTGCCAGTTTGCCTTCGGGACTACAAATTATATGTCATAGTAAATATTATATATAGTAATAAAATACATTATAAAAATTGTAATTAAATCTCAAAAGTTAAACTACTTACATCGGGGTTAATCCATATAGGTGCCTTCTTTCTAGTCCCCATCAACTTATGATATCCTTCCATAGCACTAATAAAAAAGAAAGACATCATACAAACTCTCTAACTTTGTTGTTACTTTTCTACACATGATGTATAATAAATAAGAGCTTACATATTAACTTTTTGCTTGAGGGATGCAGCCGGCTTCTTTCCAAGCGAGCAAAGGAAGACGATTTCATTACTCATAGGACAAATGATCAACAATTGCCAATGTGACCTACATTTGGAAACAATTAGTGACAAATCACATAAAATTTTAAGATAATTGATAAACATGTACTTACATATAAAGATAAGGCGCTAGGTAAAACTCCTTGGAATTAGCTGGAGTCAAAACGTGCTGAGGAATCACCGGAGACAAAAAATGTTGAGGGTCAATGAAACCATACAAATCACTATTGCCCTTCAAGATACAGTGACGTTGCATATACCTAAGATGTCATGCTAAATGTTAATTATACAGTTTGAAAGTTAATTGGTTAACTAAAGTATAAGTAAAACTAACTTACGTCAACCAAAATTGTACAACACTTAAGGTGAGCATTTGGTTACCACAACAAAGATCCATTATTTCTTTCTCTACTAGAAAAAATTCTTGAAGAATGGGATCATGTTCCAATCTTAGTTGTATAGGATTTTTAATAGGTACAATCAATATCATCAACTCTTGAATCGGACTAACTTGAGGTGCAGCACTTTTGGGTGGAATGTCGACCTTGCTAGATTTTCCAATTTCCTAGACAAGATAATATATTAGTAAGTCTTCTCTACCATTACCAAGTTATTTCCAGTGTAAATATAGAAAGAAATGAGTAATATTGAAAACCTTATTTGAAAAAGGTTTAACAAGTCTTCTCGGCCACTGAATAAAATTTTTTAGGGCTTGTTCCACAGTTTGAACCTCATCAGTGGGCATAGGAACTTGAGCACCTCGATGTCGAACCTCTTCAACCACCACCCTCACCATATCATTCTCCAAACTCTTGTTATGAATGACTGAGCCCAAATTGAATATACGACCAATTGCCACCAAATGGTAAGGATTATCAACGTACAACTTACACCGATCTGGTATATCATCTGACTGATCTGGGTTATCATCAAATTGATCTTGGATATCATCAAACTGATTCTGGATATCATCAACAGAACAACTACCCTTATTACTGTTTGAGCATTGTTGGGAGTAGCCCATAGAAGCCAGCTCCTGCATTGAATTTCATAAAACATTAAAGGCATTCTTTTTACATTTTACTTTTTACCATAAGTGTTAATTTATATATACCTGCATCACATCCTGTCTAACTTTCTGTGTAAGTTTTTCGGTGAGGTTCTGAGTAATTTTTTCTGTGAGGATAGCTAAGTCTTCCTTGGTGACAACTTCTGAGGTGGGCCCACAACGTGAACGTCGTCCAAAGTAATTTATAATGCCCACACCTCGTCCAACACCACGAACACGACCGGGGTGCTCGGGACACCCAATCGCACTAGCCAATATATCTTTGCGTCCATGTGGAACAAAGGTTCCTTGCGAAGATTCTTCTTCTAGAGAATCCTAGAACATGTAATTCACAAACATGCTTAAAACTTGAGCATTCTTGTTAAAATTAAAATTGAATATTTACTTACAATCTTCTCAGCAATAACGCGTGCTTTTTCAGATGTAAAAGCACCATTTCTCTTTTGTCTGGCTCTCTTCCATAATTCATGGCGTTTAGGTGGTGATGGTGGATTGACAACTAGCGAAGGATCAGATCGGGATGCTTCTTCATTCTCTTTCTCCCTTTCTTTCAATATCTTTTCACGAAGCAAACCATAACCCCCACGAGACAAAGTGTGAGGGTAGAGATTATTTGACTGAACTTCTTGTGCTTTTTTCCTTTTCTCCTATTATCAATAATAACATGCAAATAAATACAAAAAAATTAAATAAATATATTAGGTAAACTATAATTCGAACTTACTTGAAATGTGGGTGTTAATCGGGACTGAACAAACTGCTCCCACGTCTCCTCATCAAGGAACGAATACTTTTCACAAGGAGATTCATCCTTTCGTTCTCCAAATACATATTTGCTTGTGAGTTGTGTTTTAAAAGCCTTCCAAAGATCACCCGCATATCGAATCACTTTCTTCTTCACTAATTCAGTATTTGGAACATCAAATGTGCTCTAAATTACAAAACAAAATGAAAAACTTAATAATATCGTTATAAAATGCATCATTGTTTAATCTTAGCCATAAACATGCTTCTGAATCATTCAAAAAGTGCTACCAATGATTCTACCAATGTAAAAAACTAATTCAAAATAGAAGGCATGTCATGAGTACCATGATAGTTTCCCACATCTTATTTTTAACATCTTCATCAATATCTTTCCAATCCATTACCAAGATACTAGGCTTGCTTCGAGCTAAAAGGCCTATGAAACTGTTGAACCTTACTGCATTTGGCCCAATAGCAAGGCCGGTCAACTCATCAAATTGAACTGTACGCCTTTGATCACCAACACGGTCACGTGTTAAATCCTTTAACCTTGTAGCACGTCTACCCTTTATTTTCCTTGGAGAGATGTTTGATTGGTCATCCATGGGCCTGTTTAAACAAAAACAATAAAGTATAAACACATTGAGATAACAGATAAATAACATACATAGAAAAACTTATAAGGAGCACAAAGCAATAAGATAAAGATATTTTAAACATCATGAAACAAAAAGATAAACTTAACTTATTATCTATTCCCATATCCCTTCCTGATGATCATCACGAGTTGCATGAACATCGTCCAATTCAGTTTCATCAATAAAAATAGGCATTTGTGATAAGAAAGAAGGAGTCTCAGAAATATCAAGAGTTGAATCTTGGTTTTGATCATTAGCATGTATATTTTTTCCTTGGAGAACCACAGACCATCTTTGGCTAGAAGGATCACTAACATAAAACACTTGTTTCGCATGAGATGCCATGATAAAAGGCTCCTCCTTATAAGCTACCTTGTTAAGGTCCACCAATTTACATCCTAATTCATCAATTTGTACACCACTATTATTGTCTACCCACTTACATTTAAAAATGGGTACAGTAAATTTAGTGTAATCAACCTCCCAAATATCTTCAATAACTCCAAAATAAGATATGGATGCCATGACGGGGCGCTTATCCTTTGAACTAGAAAAGTGCATGGATTCAGCCACAACCATAACCCCACTGTTTTGCATTGTACTCTTGTCATCTTGGGTCTTTGTATAAAATGAAAACTTATTGATATCATATCCACCCCAACATATGATATCAAAGTTAGGACCATGTGCTAGCCATTCTAATGTTTCAGAAACACTATCAGCATTAACGATTTGCTCTTTAAACCAATTTAGGAAAGTCTTGTTATGCTCAATCAACTTTTCTTTTTCGCTCATTCGAGGATACTTCTCCTTGACAATGTTTTTATGAGTAGATAAGTAAGGTTGAACCTCACTAGTGTTATTCAATATATACATATGTGCCTGAAGAACTTCTGCCCGACTCATGCTCTTAATAGCTAAACCTCGCGTACCCTTTCCTGCACATCTTCCCTCATGACGAGACTTAGGAATCCCTATAGGTTCCACCTTAGACATGTAATCTGAACAAAACTCAATAGCTTCTTCCGCAACGTACCTCTGAATGATAGATGCTTCAGGACGATATTGGTTCTTAACATACCCTTTCAATATTTTCATGTATCGCTCAATTGGGTACATCCACCTTAAATAAACAGGGCCACACAATCTAATTTCCCTCACTAGATGAACAATTAAGTGAACCATAATGTCAAAAAAAGAAGGAGGAAAATACATCTCCAATTGGCACAATATAATGGCTGCCTCATTTTCCAAGTCATCCAACTTCAAAGGGTCAATGACTTTGCTACATATAGCATTGAAGAATATGCACAATCTAGTTATGACATGTCGAACTTTTTTAGGCAAAATGTCACGAATAGCCACCGGTAGAAGTTGTTGCATTAAGACATGACAATCATGAGACTTTAGGCCAACTAATTTGAGATCCTTCATCGAGACAAGTCTCTTGATATTTGAGGAGTAACCTTGTGGTACTTTGACACCACGCAAACACTCACAAAAACTTTTTTTCTCTTTTTTGGACAATGTATGACATGCCGGGGGAAGATATGTGGATTTACCTCTTTGTTGCGGAGCTAATTGCTCTCTAATACCCATCACAACCAAATCTAATCGAGCATTCACACCATCCTTTGTCTTTCCCTGAATGTTGAGAAGCGTTCCGATAACACTATCACATACATTTTTTTCCACGTGCATGACGTCAATACAATGTCTAACATCAAGTTTGGACCAGTATGGAAGATCAAAGAACACTGACCTCTTCTTCCATTTATTTTTCTCATTAGGTTGTTTTTGCGACTTTCCAAATATAACTTTGATGTCCTTAACTCGTTGATAAACTTCTTCTCCAGTTAAGGCTTTTGGAGCAATTCCATTCTCTTGATATCCATTAAAAGCTTTTTTCAACCTCCGATACGGATGATTATGTCTGAGAAATCTACGATGTCCAAGGTAAACAGTTTTCCTTCCATGTTGTAGTTGATGATAACATGTGTTTTCATCACAAATAGGGCATGCTTTATGCCCCTTAACACTATACCCAGACAAGTTCCCGTATGCTGGAAAGTCATTGATTGTACAAAATAACATGGCACGCAACTTGAAATACTCATTTCTATATCCGTCAAACACATCAACTCCTTCCTCCCATAGCATTCTCAAATCTTCAATCAAGGGACTTAGGTAAACATCTATGTCATTCCCTGGTTGTTTTGGGCCCGAAATCATCATAGATAACATCATGTATTTGCGCTTCATGCACAACCAAGGGGATAAATTGTAAATTATCAAGAGAACGGGCCATGAACTATGGTTACTACTTAAGTTACCGTACGGATTCATTCCATCCGTAGCAAGTCCAAGTCTAAGATTTCTTGGCTCATTGCCGAATTCCGAAAACAAACAATTAATTTTCTTCCATTGCAAAGAGTCGGCCGGATGGCGAAGCTGTCCATCACATATTCGTTCATCTGAATGCCACCTAATGTTCTTTGAGTCATTTGCATTAGCAAACAATCGCTTGAATCTTGGAATTATTGGAAGATACCATAACACTTTTGCTGGAGAACCCTTTGTGCTCACATCACAACTAGAATCATCATCTTTCACTTTGTAGCGTGATGTCCCACAGGTAGGACACACATGCTTATCTTTAAATTCTTTCCTGTACAATATGCAATCTTTAGGACATGCATGTATTTTTTTATACTCCAAACCCACAGGACACAATATCTTTTTCGCCTCATAGTTACGGTCTGGTAATGTGTTACCTTCTGGAAGCATGTCTTTCAGCAACTCAAGCAATTCTGTGAAACTTGTATCGGTCCACCCGTTTTTTGCCTTTAGGTTGACCAATTTTAACACGGCTGACAACCGCGTGAACTTGGTGCACCCCGGATACAACGACTCTACGTTGTCGCTGCACAAAGTATCATACATACATGTTTGCTGAAAAGACTCTGGTCCAAGATCTCGAATCATCTCTTCTAGTCGATCATTCATATCTACATTAACCTCCTCTCTCTGGGATGTGCTTGGTATTCCCGACGATTCACCATGCCATATCCACCTTGTATAACTCTTGTTAAAGCCATCACAACGAAGATGATCGCGAATGTCCTTAACAACTAGTTTGTCAGTATTCAAACAGTTGACACAAGGACAATAAAACTTACAGCTAACACAAGGACAAATAAACTTTTCATTATTTTTTGGACAACTTCTTTTAGCAAATTCTAGAAAGTCTTCCACGCCCTTCTCATACTCATCACTTAGACGGCTAGTATTGATCCAACTACGATCCATAACTACTTAGGCAGCTAGTATTGATCCCATTAGAGTGAAAGCATAGTAGTAGTGGAAAAAAGACCAAAGTAATTAAAGATAGAGTAGAGGAGCTTGGAATCCTCTGCAACGAAGGAAAAAAGCAGGAAACAATCAGCGAACAGCCCCAGTGGAAGCATCTAATAAATAAGAAAATAAATATTGGTAATTGCAAGTTGCAACTAGATAAACTGAAACTAAAGGCAACATGACTTCAACAAAATAAATACCACATATATAATCTTTTATTTTTGCTAGTGCTAGTGCTTGAGACAGAAGAACTATTTGGTGATTCCCTTTTTCGAAAAAACACAAGCAACATGACTTCTAAAGTTAAATGGATGCTTACTATTATTTACGTTTTCCTAAGTTTAGCATTATCAACATCCAGAACATCCAAAAAATTTGCATTGCTTAAATAAGTCTTTCTATTTCATATCTTGTAGGATTATAAAGATGTCTACCTCTATATGATACCTTTTTTGTTCTGTAGGCAGCTTAAATCAGGGAAAACAAAGCCTCTCTTCTGTATATCTTTCCAATATCAATCCTGCAAACATAATGCATACCTATTAGCTAAAAAGATAAATATTCAAAGATAGGGTAGAGGCGTGCAAAAGATAAACACATAAAATAAGTTGAAAAAACAAAAACAAAAGAAATCAAGGTTCTAAGATTTCAATTTAATCCAGACTAAGTACAATTTAATCCAAAGAAAAACAAAAACACAATGTACAATTGTACATTATTTGAGTAGAAGCCTTAATGGTCACTAATCTCAACTAAGTACTAACTAGTTTGAATGAATAAGGCAAACTGTAAAATGCAATTTTTTATTTATTAATGTCATGGATGAAATCATAAACACAATGAAGATTATAGGTCTACAGCTACTGCTATGCAGGTGCAGATTCTAGCAAAATATTGTTCTCATAAAAAACTTGAGAACTTTTTTAAATGAAACAACATTTAGCAAGCTAATGTGCACAGCCACCTAAGGACTACAGTATGAAAACTGAATTTACATCAAAGATCTCAAGTCTCAAACCATGACAACACCTACCACTGTGTTAGTGAAAAGTTGATTATTCAGAGCATATACAATTATGAAGAGAACATATGCCAAAGTCTATGAAGAGTTAATATTTCACAACCCTCCTTCTCTCATTTCTCTTTTTTAGCAGACCAATCTTTGCTTGAATAATTTTGAATCTGATAAGATAAGCACCTGCCCTGCATTTTCATTTGTGTAATGCAGGTGTCTAGGTTCCGCTTTGAATGTGGAGGATTATCTGGAATTTATAATGCACCCCTTTGGCATGAAGATGGATGTTCAATTATCAATGAAAGTATTCAAAAGGGGCATTATGGTTGGTATGCATTATGTTTGGTATGGTAACAGGTTATCCAACAACTAATCAATCCTTTTAATTTCATTTGCAAAATGAAGTATTTACTCTGCTGTTGTCTGTTCATATCGTAACTACTAACTAGAGACAATCACAGTCGAGTTTTTCTAGTTTGATATTTTTCCAACTCTTTCAGATATGCTTTTATGATAGAATATCCGCAAAATATCTGAAAGAATTGCATTTTGTTTTGCAGAAAATTAGGGATTGGGATACTGACTTACAGCCCTCTTGGCAGTGGTTTTTTTGCAGGAAAGGCAGTGCTAGAGAATTTGCCTAGTCAGAGCATACTGTTATGCAGCCAGTTACAAGTTGTACAGTTTTGAATGATTGCATGAATTTGAAGCATTTATTTATTATGATGGCCAAAGTAAGTTTCATAAGGGCAGGCTTGTACAGTTTTCAATTTCAAGGTTTGGCATCTTGTACCCTTCTCCATTTAATGTCCACTCATGTCTCAAATTTGAACCAAACCCTTTATCTGTTACTATCAGAAAACTGAAAGAGACTATGTCTAGCATAATGGAAGTGAAGGTCTTAGGTGAAAATGGTTATGACAGAGCCAAAGAAGTGAGGGAATTTGATGAAACCAAAGCTGGAGTTAAAGGACTTGTAGACTCTGGTATTGTTAAGCTTCCTAGATTTCTTATACATCCAAAAGAACCTCTTCAAAGTTCATCATCATCATCAGCAGCAGAAGAAGAAGCAAGTTCATGTTTGTTCCAAGTTCCTGTGATAGATTTCACAGGGTATGAAATGTGTAGGAGGTCAGAAATAATCAGTGAGATTCGTGAAGCATCAGAAACATGGGGATTCTTTCAAATGGTGAATCATGGTGTTCCAGTTTGTGTTATGGATGACATGCTTAATGTGATCAAAGAATTCCATGAGCAACCTAGTGAGGTGAAATTGGAGTGGTATTCACGTGATAACAAGTTGAAAGTGAGATACTTCTGTAATGGTGATCTCCTTGTTGCTAAAGCAGCAAATTGCATGTTACCTTTGCAGATTTTCCGTTCTATACTTTTTTATTTTCTGTTTGAGAAAACGAAAGAAACTGAAAATTGAAGGCGAAAACAAAAAATAAAAGATGATTCTCATTCCTTGGTTGCAAACAGCAGAGTAACAATATCTTCTCGCAATTACAGTGACAGCACCGAGCAACAACAACCAGAAGAAAAAAGAAATAAACAAACAAAAAAAAACCCTAACATTTCTGTTCTGCAGTTTTTGCAAACTTCTTCTACTCTACAACCGCTTAAACAAAAGAACAAGCGCTAATCTATCATGCACAAAACGACTGAGAAAGATACAAACCTGTTATGGGCGGTGATTGTGCGTCCAAGCCGGTTCGTTCCTCTTCGTTGGTGATTTCAGTTCGCAGGAAGCATAGAGAAGTGAGATGAGGGCTCGCCGGAGCTCCTGGCTGCGGGGTGGTGGTGAGGCTTGAAGTTGGGCAACAATGGCTTGAACGTAGGGTTTTCTGGTTTTCTGCGAGAGGAAGAAGATGCGAGAGAGATGCGAATGAGAGGGGAGAGAGATGCGTGGAGCTGCGGGGTGGTGGTGAGGCTTGAAGTTGGGCAACAATGGCTTGAACGTAGGGTTTTCTGGTTTTCTGCGAGAGGAAGAAGATGCGAGAGAGATGCGAATGAGAGGGGAGAGAGATGCGAATGAGAGGGTTTCTGCGAATGAATGAGAGTGAGAGGGAAAGTAAATTTGCTTCGTTTCTATAACGGGTGGTCTCTGGACCCGTTATGGAATGCCTAATTTTTGGACTTTTCATATCGGTTATATACATGAACCGATATGAAAGATAATTTTTTCGCTTTCTATATCGGTTCCAATTCCAACCGATATAAAAAAATTAATTTTAATTACAAAACTGCCACCGCGTCACTTTTAACATCAGGTTGTGTTTAACCGATATGAATTCCTGTTATAAAATGTGTTTTTTCCACTAGTGTGAATTGTTTTAGTACTTGACTGGTAAATTTATTGAGTGCTAAAATTATTTATTGGTTGTCATCAGATCGTTAACCGGATAATACGGGTCAAGAAAGTTTTGGAATCGAAACAAGGGATTAAGATCAATATGGTAATTGGACCACGTTACCACTTATTTATTAAATAAGTAAGTGTGTGTGTGTGTGTGTGTTAAAGAAGAGGACACGAACAGAAGAGGAAAAGAGAAAGAAAAGAAGAGAAAAAAGAAGAGGAAAGAAGAAGAGAAAGGAAGAAGAGAAGTGAAGCCCATCCCTCCAAAAATTCAGCACCATCATCATCTCCTCTCCCTCATCATAACCCAAGAACTTGGTAAGATTTCCCTCCATTTTCCCCCTTGCTTTTGACTTCGAAAATTGAGGGTTTTGTGGGGGAAATTTGTTGAAATCATGGATTGATAGGTTGTGTTGATGATTGGGTCATGTTTAGGATCGAAGCTAGGAGCGGATTGATCGCGTTGTGAAGTTCGAATCGAAGTTTGGAGCGGTTTGGTGAAATAGGGTTCCGTTCGAGAGTTTTCAAGTCTCGGCAAATTCGGTCCGATATCGGCTCTCGCTTCAAGGGTGAGTTTTACTCACGTTTAGGCTTTTTCCGTTTTGAAATGTATTGTGTGACTTGGTTTCGAAAGATTTTGAGTCGAAAACGTTATTTTGAAATATATCGCGTTTTGACGAAATTCGTAATCGTTGAGTTTTCGATTGAATTGCTTGATTGTTTGATGTTGATTGGACTGGAATATTGCCTTGTATTGTCTGTTTTCGAGTTAGGAATCGATCGGGGCGAGTTTCGGATTGATCGGAAAGCAAATTTTTATAAAACAGGCCATTTTTGCAATGCTGTCAAATGATCGGGTCCTGCCCAAAATTTTCAAAGTGCCCAAAATGATTCCGTTTCGATTCCAATCCTCTCCTAATCATTTCCTAACCCTTCTATAATGTTATTAGGCTTATAATTCCATGATTTTGAGTATGTTTCAAAATGGTTTTATAAAATACTTTTGATGTCGAAATCGTTTCGAAAAACCGAATGATAGTACACGTGTGCGGATATGTTTTATTAATAACAAAGCGGACTATGAGTACTACGTGGTAAGGTCTAATGAAAATGAACTATGGGTTCATATGATAGTGGATATATATATATATATATATATATATATATATATATATATATATATATATATATATATATATATATATATATATATATATAACATCATGGGTCGTCACCCAAACTCGATATTATATATATATATAATATCGAGTTTGGGTGACGACCCATGATGTTAACATACTAGGCGGGGCAGTCATGATCCCTTACCGTAGGCTCCGTGCCATTAGGAAAAATACTATTGGTAAGGGGGTTCGCCGGGAGTAGCGTTCGCGCAGTCGGTGTTATGTTAGAAAGTTTGTTGTGCGGCTCACCGGGAGTAGCGTTCGCGCAGTCGGTGTCGTACTGAGTTATAGCAGGTTCGCCGGGAGTAGCGTTCGCGCAGTCAGTGGAATGTTATGTGTAAAATAATGCGGTTCATCGGGAGTAGCGTTCGCGCAGTCGGTGCCGTGTTGTGTTAAAAAGGATTCATAATTGAACCGAGAGTGTTAGTAGGGGTCTCGGTAGAACTCACTGAGATTGTATCTCACTGTTTAAATGTTGTTGTTTTACAGAGACACAGGGACAGCGGAAATCAAAGAGGCACGAGTAGGTTCAGCTCGGGCGTTGGGAGATGACTTAGTTTTATTTTGTTTAAGTTTATGTTGCCCTCTGTCGTCTGTGTAGTTTGACACTATGACATTAGTGTTATGTTTATTTTTCATTCCGCTTTCCTGTATGACTCTGACTACTATAGTTGCTGACAGTTTATGGTTTGAGCACCGTATGGTCTTCTTTGTGTATAAGACGGTTATGTTATTTTCAGCAAAAATTTTATAGTGGTATTCAGTGTCTGAGCAGGAAATATTATCTCTGATGTGTCATCGATGTGCACTTGGGTATTTTTAACAAATAAAAAATATCGGGGTGTTACAGTTGGTATCAGAGCGGTTCGACCTAGTCGGACTTAGCTATTAGAGTCTTTTACTTCCTTCAGTCGTGATTTTCTTAGTATGCTATTTGACATTGAGCTTGATCAACTTAATACTTTGTGCATATTTCGCAGAATCATGGCTAGAAGAGGTAGAGGAGTTCCTCCCCCTGCTGCTGATCCACATTTTGACTGTATGCAAAATGTGATCGAGAACCAACAGAAAATGATGCAAGACATGATCCTTATGCATCAGCAGCAACAGATCCAACATCAAAATGCTCAGCAGCATCAAGCTCAAGAGCCACAAGTGAATCCAAGAAGGGTCTTCACAGAATTCTTGAAGATGAAACCCTCCGAGTTCAGAGGTGGGTCTGATGTCATGAGAGCACAACATTGGCTGGATGACATTGAAAAGATCTTTCTTACAATGCAAGTTACAGATGAAGACAAGCTGAGATTGGCATCCCATATACTGAAGGGAGAGGCCAATAACTGGTGGGTGAATGCTAGAGCCATGATGGAAACCATGGGAACTCCCCAGACTTGGGAGAATTTCCGGACATCATTTCTGGAACAATTCTTTCCCACTGCTATGAGGTTTGATAAAGAGAATGAGTTTTTGGCTCTCACACAAGGAGGTTTGACCGTGGGACAATACACGGCTAAATTTGAAGAGTTATATCAATTCTTCGGTTTAGCTGGATATGCTCCCAACGACCAATGGAAAACTGACAGGTACAAGTATGGGTTGAGAGAGGATATTGCGCAAAATCTTAGTTCTTTTCCGAGGACCAACTATGCAGCCATGGTACAACAAGCCTATATTGCCGAAAGTGATTTGGCAAGATTGTATGCAAGCAGAAACGCGTTCCATCAGAATAAGAGGAACACTGGGCCATCTAGCTCTCAGCCGGGACCCAGGCATGACTTAGGAAAGGGAGGCAATTATAAAGGGAAGCAGCCTCAATCATTCGGTTCATCAAAGAGTAGGAATTGTACGAAGTGTGGAAAACATCATACTGGGGATTGTCAACAGAGAACTACTCGGTGCTATCATTGTAATGAGGAGGTCCACTATGCAAATGAGTGTCCAGCAAGGAAGAACTTCCAACGAGCACCCAATGCTCCTGGTCAGGGACGGATCAACACATTGGATGCTCGAACCATCACACCTACTGATAATCTTCTGAGGGGTACAGAATCTCTTTTTAAAAACTAAGTCAATATTTTATATGATTCCGGTGCAACTCATTGTTTTATATCACAAGCGTGTGTGGATCGGTTGGGATTAGCATTATCTAAGCTATTTGAACCGATAACTATTTTGACTGCTGCCAAGGGTCGTGTCCAGACCCAATCATTGTGTGAAAATTGCCTACTTGTCATAGGGGACAGACAATTTATCGTGAAATTTATTTGCTTACCTATGAGAAGTATGGACATTGTTCTGGGTATGAATTGGATGGTTGAAAATCATGTAACAATCAACTGTGCCGATCGAACCATTAGCTTCGCCTCCGAATCCGTAGGATTGACACAGGCAGATTCTGAAGCAACGATCTCTTACACCGAAGCAAGCCAGTCATTATTCCAAGGTGCGGAAGCTATTCTTATTATGTTGTCTGCATCTACTGAAACGGGTTTAGATTTGTCATCTGTGCAAGTGGTAAATAAATTTCTAGATGTCTTTCCAGAAGAAGTTTCATCCTTACCTCCTGACCGAGAGGTAGAATTCTCAATAGAATTGATTCCTGGTACAGGATCGATATCTATCGCTCCTTATAGAATGTCTCCATTAGAATTAAAGGAACTGAAGTCTCAACTTGAAGAGTTGATCTCAAAGAGGTTCATTCGACCGAGCGCTTCTCCATGGGGTGCTCCGGTGTTGCTAGTCAAAAAGAAGGATGGTAGCATGAGATTGTGCATAGATTATCGACAACTGAATAAAGTGACGATCAAGAATAAATATCCCTTGCCAAGGATAGACGATTTGCTTGACCAACTTCGAGGTGTCGTGGTATTTTCAAAAGTTGATCTGAGGTCGGGCTATCATCAAATAAAGGTAAGAGCCTTAGATATTCCGAAGACAGCTTTCCGTACGAGGTATTGACATTACGAGTTCGTAGTAATACCCTTCGGTTTGACTAATGCTCCAGCCGTATTCATGGATTACATGAACCGAGTGTTCCACACTTATCTGGATCAGTTCGTTGTGGTTTTCATTGATGATATTTTGGTATACTCTAAGACCATTGAGGACCATGTTCAACATCTCCGCATTGTCCTGAATGTACTCCGAGAGAAGAAATTGTATGCCAAGCCGTCGAAGTGCGACTTCTGGATGCCAGAAGTGAAGTTTTTGGGACACGTGATTTCCCAATCGGGAGTTGCGGTGGATCCCAGTAAGGTGGAAGCTGTATTGAACTGGGAACGACCAACATCGGTCACAAAAATAAGACGTTTCTTGGGTCTAGCCGGTTACTATAGGAGGTTTATTCAAGGTTTTTCACAATTGGTTCTTCCACTTACTCGGTTAACTCGTAAGGGCCAACCGTTTACATGGGATACCGATTGTGAGGAATGTTTTCAAGAATTGAAAGTTAGGTTGACTTCTGCTCCAATCCTAATTCTTCCAGATCCGTCTTTGGATTTTCAAATTTACAGCGATGCTTCTGGAAAGGGTTTGGGATGTGTTCTAATGCAGAACCAACAAGTTGTAGCTTATGCCTCCAGACAATTGAAGACTCATGAAGAGAATTATCCGACTCATGATTTGGAGTTGGTAGCTATTGTGTACGCACTGAAGATTTGGAGACATTACCTATATGGGTCTCGTTTCGAAGTCTTTAGTGATCATAAAAGCTTGAAATATTTGTTTGATCAGAAGGAGCTGAATAACAGGCAGAGAAGATGGGTGGAGTTTCTGAAGGATTATGACTTCGAATTGAAGTATCATCCAGGAAAGGCTAATGTTGTAGCCGATGCATTAAGTAGGAAATCCATTCATATAGCAGAGTTAATGATGCATGAAATGGAATTGTTGGAGTCTTTCAGGGACTTAAATTTGGATTCAAAGCCAAAAAGGAATCGGTTAGTGTTGAGCCACATGAGGATCTCTAGTTCCATAAGAGATTCTATTCGCTTAGCACAGGAAGTTGATGTGAAACTACAATCGCAGAAAGTGTTGCTAGATTTTACCGAAGATAGTGACGGGGTTCTTTGTTTCAACGGTAGGATCTGTGTGCCCGACGATGAGGGTATTAAAAGGCAAGTGCTAGAGATAGCACACCGAAGTCTATTTTCTGTACATCCTGGATCCACCAAGATGTATAGAGATTTAAAGCTGATGTATTGGTGGCATAGAATGAAGCTAGAGATTGCTGAATTCGTATCTCAATGCTTAACTTGTCAAAGAGTTAAGATAGAACATCAAAAGCCTGCTGGTCTGTTACGGCCACTAGACGTGCCAGTGTGGAAGTGGGAAAACATTTCTATGGATTTTGTAATGGCGTTGCCAAGGTCTCAAGCCGGTAACGACTCCATTTGGGTAGTTGTGGATCGGTTAACCAAATCTGCTTATTTTATTCCAGTTCGTTCGAGCAGTAAAGTATCCAAGTTAGCTGAGGTGTATTTGAAGAACATAGTAAGGTTACATGGGGTTCCTACCAGTATAGTGTCGGATCGAGATCCGAAATTCACTTCTCGATTTTGGAAAGCTCTGAATGAAGCATTAGGGACTAAAGTACTTCTTAGTACCGCTTATCACCCGCAGACCGATGGTCAGACCGAGAGAACTATCCAAACATTAGAGGATATGCATAGGGCTTCGGTACTTGATAACGGGAAGAAATGGGAGGATCATCTTCCATTGGTGGAATTCTCTTACAATAATAGTTATCATTCCAGTATCGGAATGGCACCTTTTGAAGCCTTGTATGGTAGGAAATGTAGAACTCCATTGTGTTGGTGGGAAGTCGGTGAGAACCGATTGTTAGGACCCGAGATGATTCAGGACACTACTGAAAAGATCCGCCAGATCAGGGAAAGAATGAAAGCTGCTCAGAGTAGGCAAAAGAGTTATGCCGACAAAAGGAGAAGGCCGTTAGAGTTTGAGTCGGGCGATCACGTGTTTTTGAGGTTGTCACCAACAATTGGCACAGGTAGGGCATTATGGGTGAAGAAACTCAGTCCTCGGTATATTGGACCTTTCCAAATTAACGAGCGAGTTGGGCCTCTTGCATACCGTATCGCTTTGCCTCCACCATTGTCAAATCTGCATGATGTATTCCATGTGTCTTAGTTGCGGAAGTACATTCCCGATCCAAGTCAACCGCTAGATTTTGAAACGATTGACCTTCGACCGGACTTGTCTTTCCAACCTCATCCAAATTACATCATGGAACGTGGCGAGAGGACGCTACGGAAAAAGTCAATTCCCATTGTCAAGGTGGTTTGGGATGGTTTTTCCGTCGAGGAAGCTACTTGGGAGTTGGAGGACGATATGCGGACTCGGCATCCGTATTTGTTTTCTTGAGGTACGTTGTGTTTAATTTTGAGGACAGAATTCTTTTAAGAGGGGGAGAATGTAACATCCTCAAAATAATTAGGCGAATTATTTGGATGTAAACCCAATTGAATTGTTTTAGTACTTGACTGGTAAATTTATTGAGTGCTAAAATTATTTATTGGTTGTCATCAGATCGTTAACCGGATAATACGGGTCAAGAAAGTTTTGGAATCGAAATAAGGGATTAAGATCAATATGGTAATTGGACCACGTTACCACTTATTTATTAAATAAGTAAGTGTGTGTGTGTGTGTGTGTGTGTGTGTGTGTGTGTGTTAAAGAAGAGGACACGAACAGAAGAGGAAAAGAGAAAGAAAAGAAGAGAAAAGAAGAGAAAGAAGAAGAGAAAAGAAGAAGAGAAAGGAAGAAGAGAAGTGAAGCCCATCCCTCCACAAATTCAGCACCATCATCATCTCCTCTCCCTCATCATAACCCAAGAACTTGTTAAGATTTCTCTCCATTTTTCCCCTTGCTTTTGACTTCGAAAATTGAGGGTTTTGTGGGGGAAATTTGTTGAAATCATGGATTGATAGGTTGTGTTGATGATTGGGTCATGTTTAGGATCGAAGCTAGGAGCGGATTGATCGCGTTGTGAAGTTCGAATCGAAGTTTGGAGCGGTTTGGTGAAATAGGGTTCCGTTCGAGAGTTTTCAAGTCTCGGCAAATTCGGTCCGATATCGGCTCTCGCTTCAAGGGTGAGTTTTACTCACGTTTAGGCTTATTCCATTTTGAAATGTATTGTGTGACTTGGTTTCGAAAGATTTTGAGTCGAAAACGTTATTTTGAAATATATCGCGTTTTGACGAAATTCGTAATCGTTGAGTTTTCGATTGAATTGCTTGATTGTTTGATGTTGATTGGACTGGAATATTGCCTTGTATTGTCTGTTTTCGAGTTAGGAATCGATCGGGGCGAGTTTCGGATTGATCGGAAAGCAAATTTTCATAAAACAGGCCATTTTTGCAATGCTGTCAAATGAGCACGATCCGTGCGTCCAGGGGCACGACCCGTGCGCCTGGTCCTGCCCAAAATTTTCAAAGTGCCCAAAATGATTCTGTTTCGATTCCAATCCTCTCCTAATCCTTTCCTAACCCTTCTATAATGTTATTAGGCTTATAATGCCATGATTTTGAGTATGTTTCAAAAGGGTTTTATAAAATACTTTTGATGTCGAAATCGTTTCGAAAAACCGAATGATAGTACACGTGTGCGGATATGTTTTATTAATAACAAAGCGGACTATGAGTACTACGTGGTAAGGTCTAATGAAAATGAACTATGGGTTCATATGATAGTGGATATATATATATATATATATATATATATATATATATATATATATATATATAATATCGAGTTTGGGTGACGACCCATGATGTTAACATACTAGGGGGGGCAGTCATGATCCCTTACCCTAGGCTCCGTGCCATTAGGAAAAATGCTATTGGTAAGGGGGTTCGCCGGGAGTAGCGTTCGCGCAGTCGGTGTTATGTTAGAAAGTTTGTTGTGCGGCTCACCGGGAGTAGCGTTCGCGCAGTCGGTGTCGTACTGAGTTATAGCAGGTTCGCCGGGAGTAGCGTTCGCGCAGTCGGTGGAATGCTATGTGTAAAATAATGCGGTTCATCGGGAGTAGCGTTCGCGCAGTCGGTGCCGTGTTGTGTTAAAAAGGATTCATAATTGAACCGAGAGTGTTAGTAGGGGTCTCGGTAGAACTCACTGAGATTGTATCTCACTGTTTAAATGTTGTTGTTTTACAGAGACACAGGGACAGCGGAAATCAAAGAGGCACGAGTAGGTTCAGCTCGGGCGTTGGCAGATGACTTAGTTTTATTTTGTTTAAGTTTATGTTGCCCTCTGTCGTCTGTGTAGTTTGACACTATGACATTAGTGTTATGTTTATTTTTCATTCCGCTTTCCTGTATGACTCTGACTACCATAGTTGCTGACAGTTTATGGTTTGAGCACTGTATGGTCTTCTTTGTGTATAAGACGGTTATGTTATTTTCAGCAAAAATTTTATAGTGGTATTCAGTGTCTGAGCAGGAAATATTATCTCTGATGTGTCATCGATGTGCACTTGGGTATTTTTAACAAATAAAAAATATCGGGGTGTTACACCTCACTCTATAAATAGGGGTCAACCCCCACTGCCAAGTACACATTCTGACTCATTCCATACTCTGCTTTGACTTCTCCTTCCCTGACTTGGGCGTAGGAGTGTCTCTGTAGGTACAACCCAACCTAAGCTCTGCTCTTGACTTCATCATCAGGTAGAGCGACCAAGCATCAGACCAACCTACACTAAGACTATCAAGGTACGGTTCACACGTTAATTACAAATGTTCAATTACGTCATTTTAAATTTATAACTCAGTTCAACCCTAATTTTATCAAATACATTCCACTAACTTATATACTATGTGCTCATGTAAACTAGTTTATCTATTAACTTATCCGCTATTGTTAACAAAAACACACCCTAATTGAACAGAATAATCCTTTACTTCTAGACACATTTGTAATTAATACTCAAAAATGAGAGATGATCTTCATTTAATGAAAGATAAACGAAAAATTTAGTTAAAGTAATAAGAATAAAAACGAGAGAGGAAATGAAACAATATAAGTTCAAACATTACTTTAGAAACTAGTAAAAAAATACTATAAACTAGTAATACCAAACACATACTATACTAGTTTATCCACTATAAACTAGTGGATTATTCTTCACAAACATAGCATCAATAGCTTATAAAGGATTTTTCACTAGCTTATAGCAATATATAGCGTCGAGATTGACACTATTTTATAGAGCTTTGTTTGGCAATGTGAATCTGCTAGCTTATACTAGATATCTTATAACGAACTTTTCACAAGCTTATAGCATATTTTTGACTAACTTATATTTTTTTTGGTACGACTAGCTTATAAAGTTCTTTGAAACGCTACTTGAAGTAGCATTTGAGCTTATAACTTATAACATTTCATTTTTTTCTCTAATTTTTACCCTTGTCACATTAATTAAATTCCTCACTATATTTCATTAAATGAATATTGTCTCTTATTTTTACACATTGTCTAGGATCGGGCCGATGACCCAATCCTCGCAATGGGCCCGAACCGGCCCACATCACTGTAGCTCTACTCACCAGGGCTTGCTGAATATACAGGAGGCGCAATCAACGGCCGAGATAGGCTCGGCTAATCCTACGGCCGAGGAACGCCGCCTCGCTCTATAAATAGGGGTCAACCCCCACTGCCAGGTACACATCCTGACTCATTCCATACTCAGCTTTGACTTCTCCCTCCCTGACTTGGGCGTTGGAGTGTCTCTGCAGGTACAATCCGACCTGAGCTCTGCTCTTGACTTCATCATCAGGCAGAGTGACCAAGCATCAGACCGACCTACACTAAGACTATCAAGGTTCGGTTCACACATTAATTACAAATGTTCAATTATGTCATTTTAAATTTATAACTCAGTTCAACCCTAATTTTATCAAATACATTCCACTAACTTATATACTATGTGCTCATGTAAACTAGTTTATCCATTAACTTATCCGCTATTGTTAACAAAAACATACCCTAATTGAACAGAATAATCCTTTCCTTCTAGACACAGTCCACGGCATGGGCCACAAACATCATTAATATGTAATCTAGAATGAATCGACGAACACTTTATATTTAAGCTGCCAAGGAAAAAATATGGTGAATTGGTAGCCAGTGGAAAGTTTTTTTCATCATCATTGCATTTTGCACAAGTGGCTTGGACTAACTTTTAACTCCTGTGCTTAGCGTTATTTTTGGTCAAGAAGATACTGAGGGCGAGAATAATGGAGTACCTCTAAGATAGCGTTATTTTTGTTATGAAGTGGTATTAATTAAAAATAGATATTTTTTTGGGAGGAAAAAATTTAGAGCGAGGGGCGTCCCAGTCCAAGATAGGGAAGACCTTCGAGCTCTTATAAATGTAATTACATTTACCTCATCCAAAAAAACTAGTGGGGAGTTGCTATTTTAATACGAAATGTTTTACACGAAACTATTATGAAACTCTCTTCTTTGGGTGGCAGCCTGGCATGGTATATTATATTTATTTTAAAAATAATTATCACTCACGTAGTCACGTGCATGCATTCAACCAATTACAATATTTTTATCAAACAACGAATTACAATACTTTATACGATTTTATAGTATAAAAAATCTTATCAAGCAATATTTTATTTATTTATTTGATTTAAATATCATTTTAGTCCTGTCAGCGAAGTGATTTTTGGTTTTATTTCCTGTAAATATTTTTGTTTTAGTCCATACAATTTATAAAAGCATCACTTTCACTCTCCAACGTGTTTTTTATTTTTAAAAAAGCTGACGTGGCTTCTTTTTTATTCCCTATAAATATTAATATTTTATTTGAGTCCCTAGCCACGTAATAAAAAACACATCAATATTTTTAAACACAAAAAAATGCTTAGGGAGTAAAAGTGAGGATTTTAGAAATTACAGAGACTAAAATAGAAAATTATTTTTATAGGGACTAAAACCAAAAGTTCTCATATTTGCGGATACTAAAATAATATTTAAACCTCTTTCTTTTGAGTCAGGTTTTGCCAAAGATCTCACTCTACAACAATTTTCAAATAATTATTCATCACCTCCATATTCCATCCCATACTATTTCATATCCCCAAAATTACAATATACAAGTTAATTTTTATCCTTTGTCTTTAAAAAATTAATTATATAGTCCCTTTATTAACATTTAAACAACAATTTAAGGTATTATTTTAAAATTTTAAAAATAATGCAGTGGAACAGCTGTTGAAAGTTTTACTTTCTTTAAAAAAGTGGAGAAATTACACACACCTCCCCTCACTTTTAGTTAAATAACAAATTTACCCCATCTATTTTGGACAAGACATTAACCTCCCTTAAATTACACACACATCTCCTATATTATGTAAAAATAAAAAGGGTGTTTGTGTCTCACAAACAAAAATAGGATTGTAATATCCTCTAAAAAATTTGCATAATTATTATAAAAACATATATTGGATTAAAAGTATTGTTGCTTTTTTCTTTTTGGAAAAACAAAGCACATATTAAAGGATTTTTAGTTAACATTTATAAATTGACAGTGTAAATAATCAATAAATCATATATATTCACTAATAAATAAAATTTGATTTTTACTAAATATTAATTTTCAATTTTCTATAAGTTTCCTTTCTTTTCTATTTTTTAAGGGTAAAAGAAAGAGAAAAAGAGCCCAAACAGAGAGATAAACCATAGTTATAAATTTATAATTAGAGGCTTCCATATTGCATCAGTCAAAAGACATGCCAAGAAAACTTTCCTTTGGGATTAACAATCCAACATTCATGCAAGTGTACATTCTAGAAGTGACAATATGGCTGCTAATTTTTTAATTGATCAAGAATTGCATGTGCATATGTTCCACAATGGAGTATATTAGTTTTATTTATTTTGAAATATGATATTGTTATTCCCCCAACAAGGAAAAAAAGTTTGAAAACTTTCTATCATATTTAGTTTGTGGGAATGCTAATGAGTACCTTAAGACATTTGGATTCCTTAATCAATGTATTAGAGGGACTTGGATCCTCTCCGTCTACTTACCCTACATCTCCTTCTATTCTCTCTATCTCACTCTTAATTTGACTCTCTCTCATCATTAAAAGTTATAAGGAGGGATAGAGAGGATGAAGGGAGATGTAGGGAGAGTAGAACGAGAGGATCCAAAGGTGTATTTAGAGCACTATCTTAATTGCAAGATCCTTTATTTAATGTGTTTTTTGTCTGCTTAATCAAAATGGAAAATAAACGCTAAACATATTTTATCAAATGATCATATCCATGTTCGAATTCGGTAGATGCATGGTCCAAGGATCCAAATGATCATATTTTATCAAAGGATCCAAATGATCATTAAAGTTGTCAATGCAACTAGCAATATAAGATTAGTTTAATGCACTTCATATGACTAGGATTCATTTATGCAGTTTGTTTGTTCGATGTGTTTTCTCAGAAATTCATCCATGCTTATGTGTTCGATTATAACAATTGTAATTAGCGTCGTATAATTTTCTCTCCATTATTTTAACAGTTGTGATTCATTTGGTGTTGAAATAGTTGGTAATGTGACTCTACCTAGGAAAAGAACCCTAAGTTTTATTATATACGGAGGTGCCTAGTTGGGAAGCCGTCCAACTTCGTGAAAAAACTAGACGTCTTTCTGCTGATCGACTTGATTAGTTTCATAGTTGTTAACACTTTAAAAATTACTAAGTCATTAGCTAAACGAGACCTCAGCTGAGGTAAAAGTATGGTTGAGTCAAAGTGAGTCGATTGGCTTAATTTCATAAAGAGCAGCTCCTAGAGAGGCATTTAAGACTTCGGACTTCTCAGTTCTTTCATTTTCTTCAGAATGACTTCCAAAGTAGTACCTATAGAAGATCCATGAGGAAGACATTATAAGCTAGCCCAACGTTGTATGTTTAATTTAGTCGAGGGAACCATATGAAGAAAATATATGAAGACAAATGGATCAAGCGCGTGGGAAGTTATATTGAAGATCAAAAGCAAAGCGTGAAAACGGAAGGACACGTCTATGCGCCAAAAATGTAGGGAATAGTGAATAAGTTCTGTGATCTGTGCCCTAGGTTGTTAGTTGGGTGGTTTCTTAGGATTTTTAACACATGATAAACTTAATGTACATTATTCTTAGCCGAGTAACCGTTTTTTATCATGATTAGCTGTAGACTAGTGATCGTGGCTAATAAAGATCATTGTATATAAATACTTAGCTTGTAAATATTCTACAAACACGATAATCAATCAAACTCTTATTTTCAAGCATTTTACTTCTCTAAGTTCAAAGTTTGAGAACAAATTTGGCACTCGTTGGCGTATGCACATGCATTCTAGAAAGAATTTACGCAATATGGATCCTCCATCAAACCCAAAAAGGGGGGATGGCCGTAAGAACAATGAACAACCAAGTTCATTAGGGTCCCAAAACCAAGATGTACCCCCTCCAATTAACTCAAATGGACAATCCAAGATGCTGAAGTGGAGTAGCCCGTGATTATGACGACGTCCTTCATCGGGCAGCAGATTCACATGGGGATACATGATATCATGTACCATGTGCCTTAACAATTGTCTAACATAGTCAAACTATGGTGCATAATAAAGTGCAATAGAATAGAGAACAAGAAAACAAAAGAGTCGCTTCTAACAATAACTCGGCTAGTTGGCACCCTTGACCAAGGGCTGACTACCAATACACTGGGAAATACACAGTACCAGGCTCCACCATACAATATTGTGGCAGGGCCTCAGCAGGTGATTCCGCCTCAGCTAATTAACTCCTAACTCCTAATTTTGCTTTCTCTCAGCTAAATAATTTTGCCACTGCCAACTCTTGGGGTATGACAAATATTACAACTAATTCGGCTAATCTTCAACATCGATAAGTGCAAATAGCTAGAAGATCATCTGAGGCCATAGGGCTAGCTGATTTGTATGCCACATGGACCACCACTATGGCTTAACTCACGACAACGACAAAAAAACTATCATACCATTAAAAAAATTAAATCCTAAAGTCTTAGAATGTGGTTAAGGCCTAACTCAACCCCACAAAACCAGCTTGTAAGGTGAGGGATGCCTCCCACTTATAAACTCTTTTTCAGGCCATATCACATTCGATGTGGGACTCTTAACACACCCCCCCTCACGCCCAGGACTAGACAACTGGAGCGTGACCCGAGTGGCCCGATAGCGGGTGGCCCATCGGATCTTGGATTGACTTTGATACCATCTTAGAATGTGGTTAAGGCCTAACTCAACCCACAAAACCGGCTTGTAAGGTGAGGGATGCCTCCCACTTATAAACTCATTTTTCAGACCATATGATCACATCCGATGTGAGACTCTTAACATAAACTAGCATTGATTTTTTTTACTTACCACAAGAGCACTCTTTTGCTATGTGTTGAGAAATCGTGAAAATAATTCACTTTAAATTTTCTAATGTAGAAAATTTATTTTGGAAAAAATTAAATTAGCTTAAATATTTTTAATAGTATATTACTTAATTATATCTAATTTTAATTATATAATTAAAATTAAGTCATTATTTAACGCATTGGAGAATAAAATTGGAAAGTTAAATTAATGTAGACGGTTAAAATAATTGTACAATTAACTTAAATTAAGTAACAACAAGCAAAATTTTATCTATATGGTGCCCAATCACACATCGTGGTGGTCGACTATTATGACGTGGACGATGTTGAGCTGAGTTTTGTTCGTCATTAATGGGTGGCAGATAGTTGTTCGTCTTGGTGCCACATTGATGAACTAGCACTGAATTTTGATTACATTTAATGAATTAGAACCATCTAGGAGAATAAGACTTTGCATGTAACTTTAAGAGTACAACTATTGTAATCGACTTTATTAATTTAACTGTCCAATTTTAGTCTATATTGTGTTTAATAATATATTGCTTAATTTTGATTAGATAATTAAAACTAGGTATAATTAAATAATAAGCTACTTAAAAATATTAAATTAAATTTATTACATTAAGAAAAACTAAACTAAATTATTTTTACGATTTCTTTCTATTTGAGTTTTTTTTTTACAATTTTTAAATTGAATTTCGTTTTTTAGAAAAAAAAAAAACACAGGTGAGAAATCGTATGGAGCCGATTTCTCACCAAATTATTATTTTTTAAAATATAACAACAAAGAAATCGCTTCCCATGGAGTGAGTGCTATAGTGGTAAATAAAAAAAAATCAGTGCTAGTTTAGGATTTAATAATTTTTTTAATGCTATGACAATATATTTACCCACCACAACATAGTCATCTCATTCGATTTTCTAATCAATTTATACTTAGTTCTAAGGCTCAATAACTTCAAATCCATTCAATTGTGGAACAGTAGAGTGGGAAAAAAAGTGCTAGACAATTCGTTGGGCAAAGATGCAGATCTTCGTCAAAACCCTTAATGGGAAGACCATCATGTATCAGACATGGTTGACTACTTGTTGGAATATTTGGTTGACAATGAACGCTTTAGTTTTCAAGACGGAGCCTCCTAACACAGATTCTATTATCTCTTGCATCAAGCACTTGTCTTGGAGTTGGTTGATCTATAAAACTAAATGTAATTTTTCTTTTAATGTTTATGATTGGCTGGAGGATCCACTTCATTGCCTAAACAATATGTAACTTTTGATTGTTTGGGTTTGAGCACTCCTATTGCTTTTTCAATGAAGTATTGCTTATCTAAAAAAAAACCAGCTAATTTGAATCACACCCTCTTTGATTGGGACTTCCATTAGCTTTAAAAAGCATAGTCATTTATTTCCCACACATCATGTCTAGAGACCACGACTCTCGCAAGCCAACACAAACTAAAACGTATTTTTCGTAATTATGCATTTTCAAGTGCAAGTCACTATGAGTCATAAAAAAAAAGTGCAAGTCACTAAGCAACCAAATTAATACAAGCAAGAAAATATCCTATATATGGTCGGGGGTTCGATCCCCGCCTTGGGTACGGAGCAGCGTTAAAACTCTGGGCCAGCTGTCCTACCCCTTGAGGCACCTACAATGAGCGAGAGATTAGTCACTGCTGTCCGTGCGGTGGGATACCCGGGTTTACACAAAAAATATTAAAACAAAAAAAAGGGTTTGTATGCTAATTTCATCAAATCAAAATTATTCAAAAAAGTTATCATATATAAAAAATATAATTAATTTCATTTTTGGTTCTCCGGCCATGTCCATGTTTGGCTTACATTCTATTTTAGTCCGTTTAATGTTTTTTAGGCTATTTTAGTACTTAAGTTTTTAATTATTTTATAAAGTTTATAGATGTTTTACAATTAAGTTTTTAATCCCTTTCTTTTTTATTTTAAATTTTTTTCAAATGAATTTAAAAAAAAAACAAATTGAGATTAGTTTATAAACGGTATTTCACCTAAAAATCGTCAATTTTAAACTAATCAACTTAACTCCAAATCAAAAAATTATAATTTTGTTCTTGAAACTTTAACTAAGTATCCTATAATATTAACGTTTAAGCTTTATCAAATTTTTATTTTAAAATTATTTTATTTCTTTAAGCATCATAAAGCCTGATCAAATGTTTTAATAAAAGAAACTGAGATTTTAAGAGGTTTAGGTGAAAGAAAATTGGCAGTAAAAGTATATTTGCTTAAATTTTAAAATACTACTAAAATCATTTAAAACAATTAACAGACAAAATTTGCACGAAATCCATCTAGAAGGTTTTTTTTTGTTTACAAAATCCATCTAGAAGATGCTAAGTCCTACTAAAAAAATCAAAAACAAATATAGATCACAAGGAAAATAACCAATGGTTGATGGTAAAAGAAAAAAAGGCTTAAATATGTTTTTGGTCACTACAAATATAGCTGTTTTCCAAATAAGTCCCAGCAAAATATTTTTTTAAATAAGTCCCTGTATTTTTTTTTAAATATGTCCTTCTGTTAACTCTCTGTTAGCCATCTGCTGATGTGGCTAACAGAGTTCCTATGTGGCTTTGCCATGTAATTAATTTTTATTTTCTGTTATTCTAAAAAACTGACTTGGAAATAAAATCAGTCTTTTAAATTAAATTAGGATTTCTTTTATCTTCATCTTCCTCACAATATTTTCTCTGGAGGTTCATCAACATTCATCTCCATTATCCTTCTCTCTTATTTCCTTCGTCTTCTTCCTCCGTAGCTTCACACAGTGCAATTTCACCATATCCCCAATTTTAATTTCACACTCCACTATAGTGCTGCACCGTACTAAATAATTCACCCCCAATTTCACCCATTCCCCACTTCAAATTTACAATACCCAAATCCTCCTTAGAATAACAAAAATTAGGGTTTCTCAACCCCTTCGATTTCTCTGTTGCGTTTTAGTGTTCTAAAAAATCTGATTTGGAATCTGTAAAAGATTGGAAGAAGATCTCAAAGATTTGGAAATTGAACTCCAATCTCCCTTGATGGGTGGATTCTCTCATTCAACCCTTCAACTTAAAGGCACCGACTTCCAATACCCATTTCCAGCAACATCAAAACCCGTCCCCAAATTCAATTTTTCGTAATCACTTTTTTTTGTAGAGACTTATTTAAAAAACAACTATATATATTTGCAGGGACGAAAAACATATTTAAACCAATAAAAAATTAAAAGGTTTTATTTGGCCACATGCAATGGGGATCAGGATCCTCTCCATTTAATGGAGGGTTCCATTTGGAGAGAGAGTGACACATTGAATATTTTAATATTATTTTTAAAATAATATTAAAATATTCAATGTGTCACTCTCTCTCCAAATGGAACCCTCTATTAAATGGAGAGGATCCCAATCCCATGCAATGGTATGTGCAAAGAGGACAAATTTATGATATAGGGGGTGTGAACCGATGCAATAAATAAATACCATGTTAATGAGTAAATTTTTGGTAACATGTTAACGAGTAAATTAATAATAATTAAGTAATTAGTATTCATTTAAGGAATTAACTAGTATTAAATAGAAATATCTAGTGAGTTTTAGATAACCTTAAAAGTTCTCTTTTTCCTCTAAGTTCTCTTTCTTCTCACGTAACCTTTCTAGATAACCTGAAAAGTTAAAATGATAATATTAAAGTGAAGTGAAATAGCGTACATATAAAATGATAAATAAAATGATAAATAAATACTATTGCCACATATTACCACTGTTCACACTTGCGTTCAAACCCGGGAGCCGACGTCCCCATATCGTTGAAATGAGCAAGGCAAACAATATATAGTGAGGGAAACATAAAAGTACAACTTTGAATTCAAGATTTTAATTTTTTAAATATCTCACATAGTAAATCATGAATCATATTTTTCACTTTTCTTTTTTCTTTTTACATATAAATGTAATTAATTTCCATATACAATTTATATTATTTTAATAACTATTTTTTATTATCTAATCCAACCATGTAAATCACAATCACATGTTCCCTAAGATTACATTTTATTTTATATTTTTACCTATAAATGGTATTTTCCCTACACAATTTATATTATTTTAATAAATATTTCTTTTTTGTATAAATAATAAACATTTCCTTTTTTTACCAAAATAATCTAAATATTTCCTTATTATACACTATCTACTAATTTTTTGAATGAAATTCCACTAAAAGAACCCACATTAATGTTCATAGGAATGTTCTAAGTAATGAAATTCCAAAGGGTGTAATAAAACTACTGTTATTTTACATATAATTGTACTTTCCACAGACAATTTATATTATTTTAATAAATATTTGTTTTACATATAATTATAGTTTCCATACACAATTTATATTATTTTAATAAATATTTATTTTACACACCCTAATCCAACCATGTAAATCATGAATCATATGTTTCACATACATTTCCTTTTTACATATAATAAATGGTAACTAATTTCCATACATTAGTGTTAAAAAAAACTAATTTCCATACACAATCTATATTATTTTAATAAAAATTTCTATTATCTAATCCAACAATGTAAATCACAAATCATATGTGTCAGTTAGAATTTTACTTTTTATTTTTCATTCTCACATATAAAGGGTATTTGCCATTCACAATTTATATTATTTTAATAAATATTTCTTTTTTTGGTACAAATAATAAATATTCTCTTATTATACACTATCACTAATTTTTGGAATGAAATTCCAATATAAGAACCCACATTAATTTTTATAGAATGTTTCAGGAATATAATTTAAAATTGCGCGTAATAAAACTATCGTTATTATAAATATATGGGGCATCCCATAACAAAACAAAGCGTCATCCATGATTATATTTTGATTTATTATAATCATAATCATATCAAAATAAAATATAATATTATATGCTTGACACACACGTTGGTTGCTCTTTCCATCTTCCTTCTGAATTCTCTGACTCATCCCATACACTATAAATACGCTCAACCTCATTTTTCATTCTTCAGAACAAAACAAACAAGAAAAAAGAAAAAATCGAAATTAAAAAGGAAAAATGCAAAACGTAGAAGAGAGTATTGTGGAGGCGTCGTTTCTGTGTCCAAGTTTCAGCACTTATTCTTCTAATAACATCAACGACATTGCGGATCAAGTAACTCACGAAAACGACAATTTCAACACTCAAAACGACACTGACGAAAACGACTTCGAATTCGTCGCGTTTCGAAAAGCCACCGATGAAACTTTCCACCACCACCGTCACTCTGCGAGCAATGTTTTTCCCATCTTCAACCGTGAACTGTTGTCCGATGAAGATGACGACGGAGCGGTTTCAGATACGGAGGCGATTCATATTCCGTTAAGGAAGCTATTGATCGGAGATGAAAAACGTGATTCTGATCCATTGCCGTCGTTGTCGGTGTCTTTGTCGGAGGACAATCTGGAAGTTGTTCCGGCGAGTAATTACTGCTTGTGGACTCCTAAATCGCCACAAGCTTCTCCGAGCAAATTCAATTTTTGCAAGAAGAGTAATTCAACAGGTTCATCGTCTTCTTCATCGTCCAAGCGATGGAAGTTTCTTGGTTTACTCCGTCGGAGTAAAAGTGACGGAAAAGAGTCACTGGCTGTATTAACTCCGCCATATCCATCGGAATCACCGTTGTTAGGGTTAAAGAAGGAAGTGAAAGACGTGAATTCGAAGAAGAAAAGTGATGAAAACAAGGATTCTAAAGTAGCCCGAAAAAAGATTCCGGCGACGGTTAATAAGATTCCGGCATCAGCGGTGTATGAAGCATTATATGGAAGAAAAAGAGAGATAAGAAGAACTTCTTATTTACCGTATAAACAACATTTGGTTGGTTTTGGGGTAACTAGTAATTTCAACTCAACGGGAAGGGGTTTTCCTCTTCATTTTTGATTTTTTTGACTTCAAGTCCAAATTATTACAAATTAGCATAGTTTTAGGGAGTTTTCTTGCAAATTTCAGTTGAAAGGAAAAAAAGTCAATCCGATAGTTTTTTTTTTGTTTTGCATGTTTATAGATGGAATAATATTCAATTTCGTCCCTGAAATTATAAAATTGTGTCAATCTAGTCTCTTGACATTATCAATATTAACAAATGACTTTAGGCTTTCCCCTCCATATGAGACTATACATTAAGTTGTTAATATCTGAGATGCAATTGAAATTAAGTGAATAATGTCAAAGATGCATATTCAGATCTAGGCGAAGAGATGAACTTGATTAACACTGATAATTTTAATGTCCAATTTTAAATATTTATAATGTCAAGGACTAAGTTGCATGATGGTATAATTTCAAGGACCAATTTAAATATTTACTCTAACGTTTTTGAATGTTTTGAATCATGATCCATGAAAAGGGTATGATAGTATATTTGGATTATGATGTATTGTCATATTGTGTGAGGAAATGCAAAAGAATCATTGACCATGTTTTTGGTCATGGGGATCTTTTTGTTTTTCTTAATTATGAAGAAAATTGAGATTGGTATGAGGTGCAACTATCAATTAACAATTGGATATGAAATAGTTTATGAAATAAAAGAACTTGGTGGAGGGGGTAGCGAAATTAATTTATTAATGATAGTTATGTATATAATATAGTCCATTTTGATGGTGGTGGTTAGTCAAATGAATTGGCACACATGGGATGGGAGAGTTGAGTTGGATTTCTGCTAAGCTGAGCAACCGTGGCTGCCTTTTAAGATGACATGTTCTTTTTGGTATAAACTGAGTATTCTCTGCGCGTAACTGCAGATACTAATCCTTTGAGCCGCGTAAGACCACAATGCGCGACAAATCTCTCCCTCTAGAGATTTTACACTGCTGCATATTTAAGGCTAGATTCAAACTTAGGACCTTTTTTTAGATAACCAAATCTATTAAGGGGCGCACAAGGGGTGCACCAACCCCTTACACCTAGAGGGCCTCGTTAAAACCTCCGAGGGTCAAAACCAAAAGACCCAGTGAGGTAAAAAGAGTACCCCGATTACATCAACGACTACAAAAAGTATTACAATAATAAGAAACAACCCAACGGGCAATTATACCAATCCGACCACACTACCCCGCAATTCCTCCCCTTCCTAGCCTTGAACCAACTCCATGTGCAATATTTAATACCCAATACAATTTCAGAAATTGACGCCATCTCCCCATTGAAAATTGCCTTATTTCGTGCCAACCAAATGCTCCAAATAACCGCCAACCATATGAGATGATTTACTCCTTTAAGCTTTTTCCCTTTCACCATCTTTCCCAACTCCATGAAGTGAGTAACCATGTCGTCAACATCCTCAAAATGCTCTCCCAGCCATGACCGTATTTGCTGCCACACATTCTTCGTCATCTCACAATGAAGGAACAAATGTGTTGTTGTCTCTTCTTCATCGTTGCAAAAAACGCAGTTGAGATCATTTTGTGGCTGCATATGCCACGCCTATAAAGTGCCTCTCGGGTAGCCACGCGATTCAACAACACCCTCCAAGCAAATATTAGAACTTTTGATGGAGCATCATTTTTCCATAGCTTTCTACACGCCATTATCCTTCGTTGTTCAGCAACTCCTCGCCCACCTATAGTAAAACAAATCAGCCAATCGTAGCAGCTTTTTATATTGAAACCCGAAGCTGCATTCACCGTCCAGCACCAGCGATCGTCCGCGTGCTGCACTGGCTGCACACCTAGCAGTAATTCCTTCAGATATTTGACATTCTGCTCCTCATCAAACTTAGGACCTTAGTTAAGCTGGAAGAGGACTCTTATCATCTCATCTAAATAATCATGGGTTATGACGGCAGGTTCTAGATGAAGGTGTGGAGAAAAGGAAAATGAAAGAGAGATTTTGAGACTTTTGAATGAAGCATAAATATAATTTTTGATGCAATGATGAAAAAAAATGTTGACTAGGAACATATAATAAGAAACATCAATAAATATAGGATGAGGCAACGTCAAACGGGATGTTAGACCCTCCTTTTGTGAATAAGTTCCTTTAATCCTTTGCTAGATAGTAATGATTTTCTAGAAGCACTTGCACTTGCACCGCAAAAAGTGTATACTTCTTATACCGTGTTTTAAAAAGCAAATTAAACTCGCTGTATGTTTGGAAGCACTTTTTGCTCACAGCCACCGTACTTCTAATTGTTTTTTGGCTTAAATAAATGTTCAGTCCCTGCAAATATAGCCAAAATTCAGTTAAGCCCCTGTAAAAAAATAAATTAAAATGATCCTTGTAAATATTAAATGTTTGCGGTTAAGCCCCACGGTCAATTTTTCATCAAAAAAGTTGAACATATAATATTTATAAGGGTCATTTTAAAATTTTTAATATTTACAGGGGCTTAAATGGATTATGGCCATATTTGCATGGGCTGAACATTTTAAAATCTTTAATATTTACAGGGGCTTAATGGATTATGGTCATATTTGCAGGGGCTGAACATATATTTTTACCCTCTGCAAATATGAAAAATTGATCGAGGGGCTTAACTGCAAACATTTAATATTTATAAGGGTCATTTTAAAAAAAAATTACAGGGGCTTAAATGGATTTTGGCCATATTTGCAGGGACCTAACATATATTTAAGCCTTGTTTCTTTAATTATCGTGATTTTCTTAAACCGGTTATATACGTATTTGCAAACACGCATATAACTGGTTTCAACTGGAATTGTCCGTGTCTATCTTTTAGAAATAAATAAATGTCAGTGATTAATTATTAGGAAGTGGAGAAACGTTAGTTTCTAGAGTTTCAACTCAGGATTTCTTTCTTATATTTCTTTGTGTCTGTTAGCTCGCCAACTTAACTACATATTTAAGACAATGGCCTATGTCTATGGTCCTGTAAAGTGTAAGCCCAACTCGTTAGTGTATAACGGGTACAAGGTCGTAGTAAGTGTTTAATATTATAAACTTAGAGCATCCCAATGGGGGTCTCTTAACTTATTAAGAATTGAACTCATTAGATATACCCTAGGGAGAATATGAATTGTGTACCTATTGAGGAGAAAGCCTTGGGTATGCATCATCTCTCCTCTAACGCGCCGGTTCCGCAACAATATTTTTTGTGAAAATAAAATAAAATATTCATTTAGGTTGTTTTAAAGTAAAACATTGTTGGCCTAGTGGCTTATATCTATCCTAGGACATGGGGGGTCTGTTGGGGAAAAACAACGTAGAGAAATAAAATGAGCAATCAGAACACAAGAATTGAACGTGGAAAACTCCAAACCGGAGAAAAACCACGAACCGTTGCCTAATGACAACCTGGAGAATAACACTATGTGAAAATTATTACAACACATAGACATCTCTCACACACCCAATGACCCCAATACACCCACACTCTCCAAAGAAAATATTTAACTACCCCTCACAACACTCTAAGACAAGAGTATAAGAGAAAGAAGGAAAATCAAATACAACTTAAAGTGTGTTTGATTGGTGCACTTGTAAAGGAGAACTTGAGCCCATTTATATAGCCTTAGTCTCCTTCTCCCTTCACAAAATTAGGCAATGTGAGACTATTTCAAGATGTCCAAATTGCAATCAACTCCAACAGGGTCGACCCGGTGCTCCTAAGTTCTATTCCCGCAGTGGACAAACTCGGTGTTGGCCAGTGCGAAATTTGATCCTAAGCACGAGCGGAGATTAGTCTTTCGTTGAAAGCGTTGGGACACTCCGTGTGTAGCCAGTGATGGTCTGAACAAAAAAAAAAGTATTATAAGTGGGACCAATTTTGTAAATTTTGTTAGAATGCTGGATTCGAGAGATTGAGCTCTTATTAAGTACTACTATTAGAAATTTATAAATAAGTGATATGTACTTTTGGAACCCATTTAACGAAGATGGATTCTCTCCTTCCCTTTCTCCTACATCTCCCTCCATCATCTCTATCTCTCTCTTAATTCACTCTCTCTCATGATTAAAATAATTGAAAGATAATAATGAGAGAGAATGAATTAAGAGAGAGATAGAGAGGATGGAGGGAGATGTAGGGAGAAATGGAAGGAGAGGATCCAAATCCCCATTTAACTACTCAAATATGATTTTCTGCATTGTGGACGCTAACGCTTTTTTACGAATTTGTGATGTTTTTGCAGACGTTACTTGAAGAAGTGTTAACCAATTAGATGTCTAATTAAAAAATATTAGATGTCTGTTTTGATTTTTAAAATTGTTTTGAATTTTTTTTTAGTAGTTTATTGAATAGAAGATATTTGGATAAAGTAGGGCTTAGAAATGTATTCTTTTATTTGTGGTAGACTGTAATGTCGCACCAACATATATATCTCTGTTTGCAATCAAGTGATTGGGTTGGTATGGAAATTTTGGTGCAAATCCTTCAAAAACACTAAAAAAACAGAGTATATGCACTAAACATCTTAATTTCCACCACAAATAACTTTTATTTTTGATGCTTTTCGTGTGATTTGAGTTAAGGATCGGTTATTTTAGCCTTTTTATTTGTATTATTCTTTGATGTTTATTTTATAGTATGAGTACAAAAAAAATGTTTAAAATAAGTTAAGTAACATTATATAAAAAATTGTAGATTATATACTATAATTATTGTTTATTCTAAGATTTATATCGCGTTTGAAATCATTGAAGAGAACAAAAGGATTGGCAAGAAAAATTAAAAGCTCCATGATTCTCTCCAAGATATCTTGCAAGATATCCGATATCTTTGCTTCCGGAGGAGGCTCCTCCTTTTTTTTCTTTGGTAAACCAATGTATCCTCCACGGCGACTGTGGAGACTAATCTTTCGAGGTATTTGAGATCTATTTAAAGAGTTGACCTCTCCCAACAAATGTTTTTTCAAACGCACTGGCCAGGGATCGAACCAAGGACCAAATGATTAAGGGACTCAAGTATCTACCACTTGTACCACATCATGTTGGTGAGGCTCCTCCCTTTGCGTGGAAGCAACAACCCTTATTAGTGCTTGTAATAAAAATGTTGGAGCTGTCTGAGATTTATGTTGGGAACATTTTTCAGAAATGAAACTAGAGTAAGAACACAACAAACTATTTGAGAGTCGACTCAATATTTATGGAGGTCTAAGTGTATGTTTGGTTCTGCAGTGACGAGAATTGATTTTGTTAGAATTGATTTTGCAGAATTGATTTTAGTGAAAAGTGAGTTGAATGTAACGTGATTTATGTTTGGATACATTTGTAGAAAAATTGATTTTATCATTTTATTTTGTTTGGATAGGTTGTATCAAAATTGCTTTTAGGTGTGTAATTACCAAGATGGGTCATAACTTAAAATTATACTCCCTCCAGACTCAATTATAAGTAAAAAAGTGTCTAGCTTTAGTGGACCTAAATATAAGTAAATATCAACTAATCTACCCATATTTAATGCTATTTTCCCACAACTACCCTTAAATTAGCTCATTAATGTTGTGAGAAGATAATTATTAATTAGGAATAGTTTAGTAAATCTACTAGTACGTAACCCGTGCAATGCACGGGAAACAAATTCGTTTTAAAATATCAAAATTAAACAAAACTCTAAGGAAAACAAATAGGATGACCGAATGAAAAACGTAATATTGATTATATGCAAATTGTTAAAATATGGTATGAAATAGTTATTTTAAAATCAATTAATATGGTTAGTTCTTTATGTTGTAAGCAAAAAAAATCAGTATTAATGCCAACTTTTTATAGGTTAATAATGTATATGGAGACTATACGTAATGTCTTATCAGTGATTCAATACGGTAATTTAACGACAAAAGCGATAGCTTTTATATTGCAACTTGTAGCTAAGAATTTCAACAACCAACGAAATAGATGTACATTTTGTACAAAGACAAATCTTCTACATTTAGAATCCACTCTGACCTCTCAATCGTTTCTCCTGCCGCCTTTCTTTATAACCTTCATGAATAGATGTTTAGAATCCAGAAAATTATCGAATGAGACATCCACATCATGGTGCATATGTCAATCTACCTTCATACTCCGATATAAAAAAAATATAAAAATCAGCTATTATAAACATACATATAACTGTTTACTGGTGGTGTCATATTTTATCGTTAATTTTGAACTCAATTGGAGAATAACGATTATATTGCTCAATTTTAAACTAAAATATATATTCAATATATAAGTATAAAGATGACTTAGTCAAAGGAACTATCATGAATTTCCATAGTGGTTATATAAATTGATGTTAATTTAATAATTGTAAAGACGTGTTATTTTTTAGTTATTCATCTACTACTATTAACGAATTTTGTATAAATGACTCAAAGAGAAACATTTGAATATTATCTCGATGAAAATCAATTGCAATTGCAATGAAATGTATTTTTAGCTACATAAAATTGACAATATTAAGACAATTCTTTTATATTTCATTATAGTCAAATTATAATTCATGCAATAACATTATACTTTGATCAAACAAATATGTTGTTTCCAAATATTACATCCTCAAATAAAATCCATTCAATGGTAACATAATATCAGGCAGGAAGATAAGAAACTATTGTTCATAAATTGTAGCTCAGTTGGGACATAGTCAAATAAAAAACTGAAGGCATAGATCTTGAGTTGTAGCAAAAAAATGAACAGTCTTCAACCTCCATCACACAGTCAAGTCAATCTCCTACAGAATGGAACACCTATTAGTAAATAATATTAACAGAATTGCAATTATTTCAACTAAAATGATATATAGATTTAGATAGGAATAAACCATCTACATTATACTTATAATCATGACTTTGTCAACATCAGCCACATTGTTTCCCGGCTTCAAAGCACGCTAAATAATCCCCTCTAAAGTTTAGATTTCTCAAATATTTAAAGGGGTCAAAGAGGTGTTAACAATCACACATATTTATGCATAAAACTCGTCTCATTTAAAACTCAAGAACAAACATATAAAATAGAAGATACAGTCCTGAAACTCTCTTTTGACTACAAACTAAATTCAACAGTCTTTGATGTACTTAGCTCATGTGAATGCTTAAGGCAAACTTTTAAACACATCTTAAACACCACGTTATTGATTCCCAACCTCCACCACAAAATACTCCAACCTCATGCCACTTGCTTCGATGCCCTCACTAAACTACAACACATTTCCCTATACATTGTTAAACGGTTATGGTTTGATATTGACCATTTTATAGTGCAACAAATGCTATTGTAGATGCTTTTGGGTTAACTCAAAAAAAAAGGATTCATCTCATCCACAAGACAACATTTGAGAGAAAGCAACTTAAAAAATACTAACAAAGTGACCAAATATATAATATTCATTGCAAAATTGTATACCTAGTGACAAAATGTGATTGAATAAAATACCAATTTCTTATTCATAAAATAACAAAATCTATAAATAAAGAATAACAGATAAAATGTGCTATTAAAAAAATAAGAAAACCGAAAAAACATAAACACTGGAACTTAAAAAAATAAGAAAGACATCATAGTAACTTAAAACTGGAAATATAAAAAATACCTTATCTCCTACCACAAATATGGTGTCTCGTGCAACTACAATCATAAATGTGTGCCTTGCAAGCAAAAGGAATACAACTTTTAATCTCTCAAGTGGTTATGACAAACTTGGAAGAAAGGAAATAGAAATAGAAATGCAACAAAATTAAAACAGAGGAAAAATTAGAAATTTTAATAAGAAATTTGAAATTTCAATAAGAAATGGAAGTTCCAATCATAAAAATGGAAGTTGTATTAAGGCTTTTAATCATGACCACCAAAAACTTCCCAATTTGCAAGAGATATGTTTAATATGTTTAATGGTATGCATTTAATGGTTAATGGTTTCAATAATTTGAATTTTGAATTTTAAATTTTAAAACTTCAATTTATTAATACTAATTTGAATTTCAAAACTGAATTTTTGCATTATAATAAAAAGTTAATTTTCTGAAGCATTAGAAAAACATATTCAATGGCATAAAAAAATTTTCCAACTTCGTTCTAGATATGTTTAATACTAATATTCAATTTTTTTATTAAATATTTATTCAACTATCTAAATAATAATATAGGTGTATTTTTTCCCATAATTTTTTAAATATAAATCTATAAACACAATATGTTAAATCTCTCTTTTTTGTCATAATTTTATATGTGAATTTGACATTGAATATTGTTTTATGGAATTTTTATTTGGTGGTGAAAAAATTGAATAATTTTTATTTATTTATTTTTTCTAAATTCTACTATCCGATTAATTATAAATAAATTGAAATTTTACCAATAGAACTAAAAAAGTAGCAAAGTTGTGGCTAATGAGTAATAGACCAAAAGTTACATATTGATGGAGAGTGGGAAAAATTTGAATACATGATTTTTTTTGACACAATTATATACATGATTAAAATTTACAGTTTAGTTTAATGGCTAGTGTAACAATAGTGACTTATCAATATTTTTGAGGTGAGAAGTTAACGAAAATTTTATCAATTTATGTTTTTTAGGTGATTTATCAATTTTTGTTTGCATCCAGGTAAAGTTTTTTTTATTTTTATTCTGTATTGATTTTGACATACTTTCATTCTATACTAATAGGGCAACAAATTAAATATTAAATATGCAATATAATATCTATTTTTGTCATATGTTTGCATTTCAGATTCAATAGCTATGGCTCGAATTATTTCAAAAATTGTCTATTTAATTTGCTACTCATTTCAGATTCAATAGTTATGGGTCGAATCATTTCAAAATAAGAGTTTAAATGCTAAATGATATTGATTTGAAAAATTCCATGTTGAATTACTTTTTTTGTAACTGATATCAATCAAGTATCAATTACCATTAAAACATTCCTAATTTGGCTATTAATAGGTGTATATTGTGTTAGATATTGTAGAAAATTGAATTATAATAAAAAGTTAATTTTCTAAGCATTAGAAAAACATATTCAATGGCATGAAAAAAATTTCCAACTTCGTGCTAGATATGTTTAATACTAATATTCATTTTTTTTATTAAATATTTATTCAACTATCTAAATAATAATATAGGTGTATTTTTTCCCATAATTTTTTAAATATAAATCTATAAACACAATATGTTAAATCTCTCTTTTTAATTTGTTATAATTTTATATGTGAATTTGACATTGAATTTTGTTTTATGGAATTTTTATTTTGGTGGTGAAAAAAATTGAATAATTTTTATTTATTTATTTTTTTCTAAATTCTACTATCCGATTAATTATAAATAAATTGAAATTTTACCAATAGAACTAAAAAAGTAGCAAAGTTGTGGCTAATGAGTAATAGACCAAAAGTTACATATTGATGGAGAGTGGGAAAAATTTGAATACATGATTTTTTTTGACACAATTATATACATGATTAAAATTTATAGTTTAGTTTAATGGCTAGTGCAACAATAGTGACTTATCAATATTTTTGAGGTGAGAAGTTAACGAAAATTTTATCAATTTATGTTTTTTAGGTGATTTAACAATTTTTGTTTGCATCCAGGTAAAGTTTTATTTTTATTTTTATTCTGTATTGATTTTGACATACTTTCATTCTACACTAATAGGGCAATATATTAAATATTAAATATGCAATATAATATCTATTTTTGTCATATGTTTGCATTTCAGATTCAACAGCTATGGCTCGAATTATTTCAATAATTGTCTATTTAATTTGCTACTCATTTCAGATTCAATAGTTATGGGTCGAATCATTTCAAAATAAGAGTTTAAATGCTAAATGATATTGATTTGAAAAATTCCATGTTGAATTACTTTTCTTGTAACTTGTAACGCCCAAATAATTTAATTATTTATTTAATTAAATTATTTAGGTATTTTATTAGCATAATTATATTTAATAATTAATAAAATGATGTTTTATTCAAATTAGGGAGTGGTGCCTAGTAATTAGCTGATTAGTGGACGGGGGCCCGTGATCCACGAGCCCAAGGCTTAGGCGCATGAAGGGGAGTGTTGGCTAGGGTTTAGTCATTCGCATTTTTTTGAGAAAGAAAGAAAGAAAGAAAGAAAGAAAGTTGCGAAGAGGAGAAGAGAGAAAGGAAGGGGGACGTCGCGCACAAGGAGCAAGAGGAGAGAAGTCTTGTTGCGGTGGTTCTTGGAGCTCACGTGCAAGGAGATCTCGCGTTCGGCAAACCTAAGGTAAGGGTGGGTTCTATCCTTATAATAGGGCATATGATGGGGATTATGTGGGAGATAGGACCATGTTGCCTCTTTGATCTTGTTAATGTTGTTTTAGTGATTGTTTGAATATACTATGATGATTTTCGATTTGATGTTTGGGTGAATGATCATGGTGAAAATTTGGTGTTTGGCGTTTTGGTGCGAATTGGTGTTGTGTTTGGTTGCTGGAACTGGCCCCCTGCTACTGGGCGCCGTGTCTGTGTTGCGTCTGGTCTCTGCTGGAGGCGCCCTGTTGCTGGGCTCCAAGCCAGTGTTGCCTCTGTTGCTGAATGTGGCGCCCTAGGCGCCCAGTCATGATGCCCTGTTGTTGCTGTTGCTGGAAGTGGCGCCCTAGGCGCCCAGTGATGCTGCTTTGGTTGCTGAAGTTGGCGCCCTAGGCGCCCTGTGCTGTGTTGCGTAATTCTGTGTTGCTGTGAAGGGCGCCCAGTGGTGCCCTGGGTTGTTTCTGGATGTTGCTGTGTTGTGCCAGAATTTTCTGTGTTGCTGAAAACTGGTGCCCTAGGCGCCCAGTGCTGTTGCTGTCTCAGGCGCCCTGCTGCTGGGCGCCAAGCCTGATGTTGCTGTTGTTGTCTTAGGCGCCCTGCTCCTGGGCGCCAAATCTGTTTTTGTTGCTGTGGTCCTAGGCGCCCTGCTCCTGGGCGCCATGTCCGTCTGTGTTGCCTGTGTGCTAGGCGCCCTGTTGCTGGGCGCCAAGTCTGTTCCTGATGTTGTGGTGCTAGGCGCCCTGCTCCTGGGTGCCATTTTCTGTGTTGCTGCTAGGCGCCCTGTTGCTGGGCGCCAAGTCTAACTCTGTTGCCATGGTGTTAGGCGCCCTGCTGCTGGGCGCCAATTCTGTTGTTGCCACTGTTGTCCTAGGCGCCCTGTTGTTGGGCGCCAAGTCTAATTCTACTGCTGTGGTGTTAGGCGCCCTGTTGCTGGGCGCCAAGTCTGTTGTGTTGCCTGTTGTGCCAGGCGCCCTGTTGCTGGGCGCCAGCTTCTGTTTTGTTGCTGTCTCACTAGGCGCCCTGTTGCTGGGCGCCAGTTTCTGCCGGATGTTGTTGCCTCTTGGCGCCCTGTTGTTGGGCGCCAGCTTCTGCTGTGTTGATGCCTGTCTTGGCGCCCTGCTGCTGGGCGCCAGTTTCTGTCTTGTTGCTGTTGCTGTTTTTCCAAAATTGGTGTTGCTGTCACAGTGAACAATGTTTGCTGTTTTTCTGAAATTGGTGTTGCTGTCACAGTGACTAAATGTTGTTGGTTTTCTGAAATTGGTGTTGCTGTCACAGTGACTAAATGTTGCTGTTTTTCCAAAATTGGTGTTGCTGTCACAGTGACTAAATGTTGCTGTTTTTCCAAAATTGGTCTATGGCAAGTCGGAGTGACTCGGAGGTCTATGGCAAGTCGGAGTCCTGCTATCCATGCTTCGTATTCTGCCTGATTGTTTGAATTTGGGGGATACCTCGATTATAACGCCTGTCGGGCTTTCAAGCATTAGCCCTGCTCCGCTCCCCTTTGGATTTGAGGATCCATCTACATGGAGCGTCCACAATTCGCCTTCAGGGTCGGCCGGGGTCATCTCAGCGACAAAGTCGGCAAGTATCTGAGCTTTCATGGCTGGCCTGGTCTCGTATTTAATGCCGAATTCGGAGAGCTCTAATGCCCATTTAATCATTCGTCCTGCCAAGTCAGGTCGGTGTAAGATTTGTCGGATCAGGGTGATTCATCCGCACCACGACCTGATGAGAGACGAAGTAAGGTCGGAGGCGACGTGCCGAGATGAGTAGAGCAAAGGCAATTTTTTCTATTTTCTGGTATCTAACTTCAGATCCCTGTAAAACTTTGCTCACAAAGTATACTGGACTCTGACCAGTCCCTGTTTCCCGAATGAGAACGGCGCCAACTGCTTCCTCCGAGATTGCTAAGTACATGTATAAGGTTTCCCCCGGGTTTGGCCGAGTCAGGATTGGTGGTTCGGTCAAAGCCTTTTTAAGCTGGGAGAGGGCCTCATCCCGCTCCGGGGTCCATTCAAACTTTGCTTCCTTCTTAAGCAGCTTAAATAACGGAAGCGATTTGAACGCAGCATTGGAAATGAAACGAGATAGAGCAGCGTTCATCCCGTTAAGCTTTTGAAGCTCTTTCTTGGTAGACGGGGTGCGCATTTCTGTCACAGCCCGACATTTGTCCGGGTTGGCTTCAATGCCCCTTTCTGTGAGGTAGAAACCAAGGAATTTCCCAGCTCGGACTCCGAAAGTGCATTTTTTCGGGTTCAGCCTCATTGTTTTTACGGATTTCTGCGAATATTTCTTCAAGGTAGGCTATGTGGAGGCTTTCACCTTCGCTTTTCGCGATCATATCGTCGAGGTAGACTTCTACGCTACGCCCGATCTGCTTTCGGAACACCTGATAACTCTTATTTATAAGAGTTATTTATGCTCTCTTGGCTTAAACTATTGTGAGTTCTAAAGTAATATTGTGTTTAATTAGTTAAAATATGTTGTTTAGTGTAAAAGAAGAATTAATTCTGGTTTGTAATCATTTGGAAATTTGGTGTCCCATTTTGTGCTTATATGTGTGTGTTTCATTGCTGCAGCAATAGTTGCTGCAGCAACAGTTCCTGCGACAGATGAGAGAGAAATTGCTGGATGCACGGATTTGAACGCATTACAGCTGTCGAGCAAGGACGGGCGCACTACCTAAGATGCCAGCACCTGGACAGAGAATATTCCACCTTTTTAATGGGCACATGTATTTTTGGGCACACATAAGGACAAATGGCGCCTCCAATTAGGGTTTTCTTGGATCATGCACCCTAGTACTATATAAAGACTACCTTCTTCTTCATTTTGTGTGCTGGTTCAGAGGAGGAAAAGTTTAGAAATAGCTTTCCTCCATTTTTGTACCAAGCTACCTTAAATCACTAAAGTGGAAACACCATTGCTGGGATTGATGCTGCAGCAATACAGAAGCTTAATTACTTGAAGATTTTCGTTGATTTGGGAGCTGATCTGAACCTCCATGCTACTGTTCTTGGAGTCAATCTTCAGTATACCACTTCTTACTATATTTCTTCTTTGTATTTTCGCATTTATGGCTTTAAACATTATGTTTAAGTTTTATTTCTTGTGTTGTTTGCTCATCATGAGCTAAATACTCTTAGTTGGGGTGATTTGATCTATGTAATGAAGTCTTAGTGTGTTTAATGCATGTATTTGATGTTTAGCATTTTTATCTTTTGTGTGATACTATTTCCACACTTATTTTAGACTTGATCACCTAAATATAAGTATCATTTATAGATTCAGACATGGTTTATAAATTGATCTCAAAGGATAATATGGATAGTGGTTAGTAAAGGGCACTTTAATAATCCTTGCTTAAAAGCTAGACATAGGAGGGCAAATTCCATAAGGTGAACAATGTGGGTGCGTAAGTAGCCTAGGGTATACCTATTTAGGGCCTAGACATAGGCTCTTGTAGCGAAAACCTAGTGAAAGTATTTGAAAGAATAGCAACAGTTGCGACAGCACCTAGTGCTGCAGCATCAGATACAGCATTAGACCATTATTATGAATTTGCATAGTGAAGGCATTCCCAACTTACTCTCATTCTGGATTTTCACTAATCCTTTATTTTACTTGTTTGTTGATAAAATTGGGTTCTACAACTTGTTATTTTACTTTGCTTTTACTCACTAGCTTGCTTGCTAATTAAATATAGAAAAGAACTCAACAATCCTCGCGGGAACGATCTCTAGTTACTCTTTATTACTTGTTGCGACTGTGTATACTTGCACATATTGTTTTCACACAACAAGTTTTTGGCGCCGTTGTCGGGGATTGTGATAGTAATTTTCTATTGTTTAGTTTGTTAGATTCTTTTATTAGTTTTTCCTATTTTCAGCAAAAAAAATTTCTATTTTGTATTGTGCTTTGTGTTTGTAGTGTGTTTCATTTGTGTTTGGTGTTTTTACGAAGAAAAAAAACCACTTTAAGCCATGGACCATTGGAATTTTTACTTTATGCAAGAAAAGAATGCTCAACAACATTGTTTCAATGGAGATGAAGATGAAAGGGGCTGTTTTGAGTTAAACTCCATGCCCATGTCAAACTTTGTGTGTGAGCAAGAGCCAAGTTCTCAAGCTCAAACTAAAGGATTACATGAGGGGAGCTCTAATTTTGAAAAACACTTAACTCATTCCATTGAATCTATTAAAGTGGATCATGACAACTTTGAAGCTTCATGTAAGAGTATAGAGGCTCACATTAAGACTATAATGGAGCATCTAAAAGAAGAGAGTTGTTGTGAAGAGGTGATTGAGCAAAAGGAAGAAAAAGGTGTAGAGTGTGAAAAACTCTTAGCTCTTTCCATTGAATCTATTAAAGTGGATCATGACAACTTTGAAACTTTATGTAAGAATATGAAGGCTCACATTAAGACTATAATGGAGCATCTAAAAGAAGAGAGTTGTAGTGAGGAGATAGTTGAGCAAAAGGAAGAAAAGAGTGTAGAGTGTGAAAATGAATATGGTCGTTTGGAAGTAGTGGAAGAAAAACAAAAAGATTGTGTAGTTGTAGAACAAGAAAAATTCAAAAATAGTGACAAGAAAGAAAATCCAAGGTTGAGGTATGAAATGATTCATGTCACAAGTGAGACTCAACCCTTGGTAATTGAAGAAAAGAGTCCTCCGCAAAATGAGCTTCAATTTTTTCAAAAGAGGGGGAATTCTTATCGGAACACCCTGTTCATCATTCTTTGATAGGTAGCTCCCGCATTTTTTAGGCCAAATGGCATAACCCGGTAATAGAAATTACCGCGGTCAGTCATGAAGGCGGTCTTTTCTTGGTCGGGAGGGAACATCGGAATTTGATTATATCCGGAATAGGCATCCATAAAAGATAGTAAACAAAAACCTGAAGCATTATCGACGAGACGATCAATGCTAGGCACAGGAAATGCGTCCTTTGGACAGGCCTTATTAAGATCAGTATAATCAACACACATTCGCCATTTTCCATTACTTTTCTTGACAAGTACAGGGTTGGAAAGCCAAGTTGTACACTTGACTTCCTTTACAAAATCGGCTTTAATTAAATCATCGACGACCTTAGCTGTGGCACCTGCTTTCTCCTTGCTTTGAGCTCTCTTGCGCTGGGCAACCCACTTAGCCCCAGGGTTAACAGCTAGTGGTGACAGGCGACTTCCGGGGGAGTCCTGGGCATGAGTCTTCAGACATAAAGCGAGCTTTGCTTTAACTTCCTCAGAGAGGTCGGGTCCCGATCTTGACAGCTTGGGTTGGGTCATCTCCCAATTGGATCTGCACGAATTCACCATCAGGTCGAGGTCGCCTGATTTTCTTCTCCAGCTCTCGGGTAAGACCGTCATCACTCTCCTCTTCGGAGCTGTCAGGGTCGTACCTCGCGCCAAGATCTGTGACATTGACCTCGGTAGCTCTGCTGTTTCTTCTCTTTTTGGAATCCTTCCGGGCTTCTGCTTATTCGGGGGGAACCCCCTCCTCTGAGGCTCACATATCTGCTTTCACGTGCAGATAGGAGCATCTTTGGGCGGACTCTAGGTCGGCATCAAGGGTAATTACTTTGTTGCATAGAGAGTAGAATTTCATTTTCAGATGAACTGTTGAGGTTACAGCTCCGAGCCTTCCTAGAGTCGGTCTTCCGATAATACAGTTGTAGACCGAAGGGCATGACAAAACTAGGAATTTGGTCTTGACTGTCCTTTCCAATGGTTCTTCGCCGTAGGTGACCATTAATTCCAAATAGCCGAGTGGTTTGGTCTGGGACCCATTGAAACCCGAAAGGTCAGATCCCCTTGTAAGGGGTGAAGTCCTCCTCAAAGATTTGCAGCTTTCTCACAAGGTCGATAAATATGATATCTGCCGAGCTTCCCTGATCGACAAGGATTCTCCTTATCTCGTGATTGGCCATGACAGCCCTGATCAAAAGAGGTACATGCTTGTTGGGTTTACTGTAGCGACCGAAAAATCCGGGTGAGGATTCTTCGAAGGTTCAAAAATGAAGCCGCCACCAAAGTTTAGTTTAAGGGCAAATATTGGAAAATCCCTTTGAGTTTGGATATGGGTCATTGAGACCATATTTGGGTTCAGGAGTCGGTTATGCGTGGGGAAGGTACTAGCACCCCACGGCATCCTTCCTAAGGAAGGTTACCTGCTAATTAGTTGTATAAACGAATGTTAATTTGGAAAATATTTATTTTACCCTTTTTATTGTGAATTGAAAGAAATTAAAAGAAAGAAAAGACCTGGTATTTTTTGAACTAAGAAATTATTTAGAAAAAAAAAAGGTTTTTTATTAGTGCACTTGACAGAGGTGGGCCTGCCCTCTGCTCCTACGTATCTCGGGGTAGAGAATCAAAGACTACGTAGTTATTGAGGCGAAAAAGTTTGTTGGTTGGTATTTTTTAATATAGGGGTTTTAGGATTATTGAGCTGTATAGGTCATTCGTCCTAGAACGATGACTAACACTGGAGCCGTCACTGACCACAGAGATGGGGGAGGGACTAGAGTATAAGATCCTCCCACTGTGGTCGCCAATGTTCTGTACCTTATCTCCTGCCTTGTATCCGACCTTGGATACAATATCCGATCCGAGATAGTTGGTAGCGGTGTTCTTGGTCAATCCGAGTTTGAGCTCCGACCCGAGGTGAGGTGGTACCTGCAATGACACTCCGACGCTCAAGTCAGCAAGTGGGTCAGTTGCAAGTGAGAGAATTAGAGAGTGTGTACCTTTAATGCAAGTATTGAATGCTTATTTATAGGTTTTGGGAATCAATGGGAACCATTGGATATAGGTCTTTGATCCCTACCATTGATTGGTTGGTTTGCCTTTGGTATTGGGCCTTAGTGCAAAATGTTGTAGTGGCCCAATCCATAACACATAACTTACGGTTCTCCATATCTTATCTTAAAGATATAAAGCTTGTGTAGTCTCCAAGTGGGTCCCTCCCACTTTTGGCGCCAAACTCCCCCTCCCTCCACCCCCCCCACCCCCTCCTCTCCCTTTTTAATTCTTCATCCCTTATAAAGCTTGTGTAGTCTCCAAGTGGGTCCCTCCCAATTTCGAAATTTTGCTTCCGAACAAATTATCTTGTTCGAAAATATATATATTTCTGAATAGAGGTATATACTATCCAAACCGGTGGGTGGATTTAATTATTCTCTTAGAACCTTCTAACTTCTAAGCTGTGGTTGCTGCAGAAGTATCAGCCCAATGATCACCTCTATTTTCCTGCATTTTGTGACCTGAGAAACTCAACTCACTCAAACCACTAAAACTCATTCTGGTTTCCTTCATAATCCAACCAAACATTGAAAGACCAATCAGCGCCATAGCTAAAGCAACACCAAAACCAGCCAGTGTTCCCACAAACAGCAAAGCAACAGCCAAAAGCAAAGGACTGAACAGCAACAAAAGGAGTGAGCACAACATAAGCAACATTGTAGACAATAAAAAACTGAACCCCATTATACCCAGAAGGGGTCCTCCTATTGCTATAGCAGCCAATGATGCAGAGAGCATTGTTCTGTTGGAGACTTGGTGTGATTGATTACCAAGATGACCTCTCATTTTGCTTTGCTTCTTTGGTTTGGTCAAAAAGTAATTGGTTTTATAATTTGGAGACACTTATAGACACCGTTTGAGTTCTGAAAGGTGTCAATTTTAAATCTCATGTGGCAACCCCTTGTTTCTACATGTATGAATAGCATTAAAGGGGCCCTTACACAGTGACACGTCACAGACAAACATGTTTTAGAAACTTCTCTATGGTTGGCTATCCATGAGACTTGTCCATTACCATCATACACCAACAGAAATGGCATCAACAAACATTATGAAGCAACAAAAAAAAAATATTCAGAGTGAAGAAAAAATCATCATCATATATATATATGGAAGGCCATGGATTCTCCCCACTTTAAGTGTATATCAATTTACATGATGATTCTCTACTAATTTTCAGAATAAATTACACAAAAGGTAGATAACATTATTAATAGACCAGTTACATCATAATGAGTTTTCAGGCTTCAAATTTATAAACTAAATAAAAAAAATTCCGACAATGGAAAATTGGAGAAGGAGGTCAATGCCAAGCTTAGCATGGAAAGAATAATAGTCATTCCTCATTAGTTTGCCTTGACAACTTGAGGTAGAGATTTGAGAAGGGCTAAGGATGGCCTTCGAACTGTGTGATTAAGCAGTAACAAAAGTGTCATAAGAGTTAAGGCTCCACCTTGATGTAAAGTACCCAGTGAAACAGGTACATATGAAAGAAGGGTCGAAATTCCCAATGTCACCTGTAAATATACAAACGAATTATCTCTACCTATTAACAAAGCAGATGGAGCAACAAGTTTGAGTATCCAGAAGGAAATTTATCAACAGTTACATAAATAGCTAGTAACAATGGCAAAGTAGCAGAATACAATAAAAAATGATAAATGTTATATATTATAGATCATATAAAACAGGAAACTGAAATAGTAACCTGAAGAGCTGACATGCCAAAGACGCTTCCTATCACGGATCGTACTGCCGGATGTAACTCCAGTTTTCTTGTTGACAACCATAAGGCAGTCACTGAAATCAGAGTTGTAGTTGCGAGGATACGGTGATTGAGCTGTTAAAACAAAACACATCAAAACTTTATGTTTTCAAATTTCCATGCATAGGCACAATGCCACTAAAGGAACTGGACTGTATTGGCTTTATGGCCCTGTAGCAGTCCAGTCCAAGTGTCCAACAACATAAAAACTCAAGTCTTGATGCCTGCTTGATTACAGTATTAGAAATCTTTGAAGAAATAAGGAAAGGGAAAAAGTATTGCTGACATTTGATGTATTCTCAAAGAAATTTCAATTAAGAGGTTTCATTTCAATACCTGTACAGCCGATGTATTCTCAAAGAAATTTCGAATAAGAGGTTTCATATCAAGAATGTCCATCTGGGATCCATGTATCACCCATCTTCGGAAAAGTATTAAATGCATGCCCCTGGCAATCATGTAAGCAGAATGATTATCCATTATCCTCATCAACAGCACAAAATCAGCATTTCAAGTATAAATATAATATAAAAGGCATAAAATTGTTGAAGAAGCTAAACATACAGCATCATTTCCAGCAACAAATGCACCAGAGACAGCAGTAAGACCAACGAGTAGGCCGACAGGCAACGCAAGTCTCTTCACTTTAGCTGCCCCTCGAACCCAAGTTTGTGATTCAGCTGGCGGTTCTGGCATAACAACAGAAAGTGCAGTCCAAAAAAGACCGCAGTAAATAGCAAATGCTGATGTAAGGTGAGCTGCAAGACGATAAGGGCTTACTCTTGGCTGAGAATATTCAGTTGGTGGTTCCTGGGGAAGGAAAATGTTATTAGAATCTAGCTGTACTGGCCAATTTGACTTGAAATATACAGAGGAGTTTATTTTCTATATGTTTCAACCTCTAAACCGCTTTTGACCATCCACCAGCCAATGAAACCCTGTCCAGCACCCAGGGCAAACAGACCAGAGAGTCTCAGTCCTAATCTCAAGGTAATATACCCCTTATGGAGAAAATATGAATACGGCAAAGCAAACATAATTCCTAGTCCCCTCCCCCACATACGATGTGCATATTCCATCCAGTATATGAACTTGAATTCTTCAATCTTCATCCCTCTGTTAACACTGCAAGAAGTGTGCAACAAGGTATCATCTTAATATTTATAAAACCATTACAGTTCTTTCAGACTGAGTGTTAATTCACATCCACTTGGTCAATCCTTAAGTTTTGTAATAGATACATAATCAATACTGAAATTGTAATTAGTACTTGAATAAAAAACAAGCTTGTACGTTGGAACATATTAGACCGCTTATAAAGAATGTTTACAAGAGGAGGGGGCAAAAATAAGGGCTGTCAGAGGATGCTATAACAGTTATTGTGTTATTTAATTATGTGTGTGACAGTTAGTGGCAGTGAATATGTTTTTAGACAGTTTGTGACGGTTTGTGGTGAGAATAAATAAGGAAACTGAACGTTGTAACAGTTATCCTGAGGTTTGTAAAGTGGTTATTGTGATGAAGAGGCCAAGCTCCCGAAGCCTTGGAGTAGGATTATCATTTGTGTGTGATTTCTGTAAACATTGTGTAATTTGTACAAAAATACTGTATACTCAGTGGCACTAAACACACGACTAATTAATATTTTCTAACAGTTTAGAAGAGACTTCATGATTAGAGGCGTATGAAAATAAGCTTATTACAGTAAATGCAGCGGAAGTAAGTACTTGACTTTACCGCTTGTATTCAGGTGACTGCTGATATTTTTCAAACTCCTGCAACCACTCCTTATCTGACAAAGGAGGAAGAGTACCCGTGAATTTCCAATCAGTCATTGAAAGACCCGATCTAGTGAGTCTGGTTAAACCCCCAAGTAACACCATGCTAAACACCCATGCAGCAGACCCAAAGAGCCATATTCCAACCACCTTCTGGGCATGAGAACCCCCTTTCACAAGCAGCTTCAACCCCTCCTTATGTTCAGCCCTAGCAGAAACAATCCTAGAAAAGTTCCTCGTGAATGGCAAATGATATCCCTAAAAGCACCATAACGGTTTCTTCAGAACAAAGCATGTACAGAAAACATTCACAGCAGCAATGGTATAAAAAACATGAACAACAGTATTGGCAGCTACTTTCCCATAATGTCATTAACATTTCATACTTCCAAACCGATTCAAATAAACATCTCACAACAAACACTTGTAGAGTAGAACAAGAAATATCAGATATTTCAATAACTATAAGTTTCAATTAGCACTATGAAAGTCATTAACACTATGAAAGTTAAATATTCCTATGACGTGACAATTTGGGAATGGTTGACGTAGTAAAAAATATTTATACTAACATTGCCTAATGCAATACTAATTAAATTCTAAGTTTCAATTAGCTTTTACATGTCGTTTTTCCGTCAAACCCTATCATACTTGACTACTACACAAACAGATCTTTTCCAATGAAGATGATATACTTATTTTCATCAAGGAACTTAAAAAAAACACTAAAAGTTAATCCAATGTGACCCATATTTGTGATTGTGAATATCTGGGTATGTGTGTAAAGTAATGGATTGGATCGCACCAAACAAAATATGTTATACCACCAAACTGAATTAACATACAATATAGAAGCAACATAATTGGGAAGTGAAAAAAGAAAAACTGAAAATTGAAAATAATTGAGATGAAAATATTCAAGTTAGGTAACAAACCTTAGGAAGAGAATGGGTTTGGAAAGCACGAAAGCAACGAGTGGTTACAGTAGGGGATCGAAAACTTGAATGATTCCTCGGTGAATGCATGAGAGAAAGAGCTTCTCCCTCTTAGCTTTTGAATCAAAACTGCTTCTTTGCTACGACTCAAAATTGATCCAACTGCTCCTCTCCCAAACATCTCTTTGTCTTTACGGGTCCTCTACACTCGGTGGCGGATCTAGGACTCTGGCTCAAGGGGTGCAAAAAATGTTAAACACGTGCATTGCTAAAAATGTAATTAAAAAAACTTTTAATTAATCTAAATAAATAAATTACATAACTCATAATTGTCCTCTACATGATTTCATATTTTGAAATCGTTTAATAGTGAGCTCAGTGTCAATGTTATTAAATACAGTGTAAGTCACTAGATAAAGTTGGGGCTTGGGTAGTAATGTGATTCAAGAGATTCAAAATGATAACTATGCATGTTGACTTCAGGCTTGATTTGCAATTAATTATTCACAGTAACAGATAGATCCTGGCGTTGCAATCTTAGAATCTAACTAGTACGTTTGACTCTTTGACTGTATGAGAGTTACCTATAATTATTATGCTAAATGAAGTTCTAACATATCCTATAGCTTAGTTTTTCAACACAACACTACTTGTAGGGGTCTGCATGGTACATGAACCATTCCATACCACACCACACCACTTTGAAAATGTAGTTCTGGTGTGCTGGTTTAACAAAAACCAGTTTGTGTTAAAAAAAACAGTTTGACTCTTTGACTGTGTGAGAGTTACCTATAATTATTATGCTAAATGAAGTTCTAACATATCCTATAGCTTAGTTTTTCAACACAACACTACTTGTACGGGGTGTGAATGGTACATGAACCATTCCATACAAAGTTGTCTCTAGGTACTGATCTGTGGGATGTGATATGATCAGTGTTGTCAATGGGCGGATGGCGGTTTATGGCGGCGAGCCAAATATCCGCCATAAACATATGGCGGATGGCATATCGGGCATATGGCGGACACCATGGCGGACCAATTTAATAAAAATATATACTAATATACATTTCAAAAACTGAAAAAAAAAATAAAAAATAATTCAAAAACCTATAAATAAATGTCAAAAACCTTAAACTTAATTGATAGAAAATATGATTTGTCTCCATCAAATTGTCATAAAAAACTATGTTATCAAAAAAATTGTCATAAAAAACTAAGAACCACTTCTAATTAAATCTAACACATCAAAATAACAACAAAATTATAAAAAAAAACAAAGAAAACGCAATAATTTTCTCTAATCCTCTTCCTCAACCCCAACCTAATCATTAAATTAAGATATATGAAGCATATAGAAACAGAACCAGATAGAAGAGCAGAAAACCAGAGAATAGAGAGAAAATATGTAGAGAAGCAGAGCCACAACCTGTGAGCAGAGATCGTGAGTAGAAAGCAGAGAAGAGGGCGAGCCTAGAACAGATGGCTCCGTCGCAAACGAACGGCAGGGTGGGAGGCGGCGCCGTCGCAAACGAACAGCAGGGTGGGAGACGGCGCCGTCGCGAACGAACAGGGGAGTGGAAGGGAAAGCAGCGCGAACGATGGTGAGAGAAGAACCAGAAGCGGAGCGTGAGAGAGAAGGAGGTTTGTTAGCGTATACGTGTGAGAGAGGAGGAGACTTGTTTGTTAGTGTATACTGAAAGTTTATTTTTGACTTATTTTTTAATAAAGTAATTACTGAACCATAATAACTGAACTTTAAAATTTTACTAACCCTAAATGCAAATGGGCCACAAACTGGGTCTTCTTGACTTGCATTTTTCCTTGCGGGTTGCGCAGCAAAGACACTGAACCAGAGAACCGCACATAACGGCCAAAAAACACACAAATCTTTCGTTTTTCTGCTTTTCACCGCCACGGCCGTTAACCCTTGTGGTGCTCGCCATGGCGCCGCCATTGGAACTCCGCCACATCTCCGCTTTTGTATGGCGGCCAGCTCAAATTCCGCCACGCCATAACGATATAACGTCGCCATAACCGCCATTTGACAACACTGTTTCCTATATAAACCCACTAACTAGTACTATACTCCTATCATCTTATCCACTTACATAGTTACATATTATATTCCTCAATCCACTTCTGCAGATTAGGCAGAAGAAAGGGTCAAATTAGTCATGGAGGTTGCTCATTTTTTTGTTTGGCATATTTGGTGAGTTAATTAACCATATTCTCAACCAAGAGTCTAATATCTAATAGGCTAAATTATAGTTTTGGTTAAATCAGAGCAACTAAATTTGATATGAAAGATCTCGGAGGATTGAAGTACTTTCTCGGCATCGAGGTGGCTAGATCAGAGCAAGGCATATTTCTATCCCAAAGGAAGTATATACTGGATTTGCTTTCAGAAATTGGCATGCTTGATTGCAAGCCCGTTGACACTCCTATTATTCAAAATCATCATTTGGGAGAATACCCAGACCAGAAACCTACTAATAAGGAGAGATATCAAAGGTTAGTTGGTAAACTGATTTATTTATCACACACACGACCAGATATCGCCTATGCAGTGAGTGTGGTAAGTCAGTTTATGCATTGTCCAAGTGAAGATCATATGGGTGCAGCGATGCGAATCATTCGATATTTGAAGTCAGCTCCTGGAAAGGGACTCATGTTCTCTAAAAATAATCACTTAGATATTGATGGATATACCGATGCAGATTGGGCGGGGAGTGCAACTGATAGGAGATCTACATCGGGTTATTTTACATTTGTGGAAGGGAATCTAGTCACATGGAGAAGTAAGAAGCAGAAAGTAGTAGCACTATCCAATGCTGAAGCTGAATTTAGAGGTATGACCAAAGGGCTTTGTGAACTTATTTGGTTATAGAAGTTGCTTGTAGAGATTGGTTTTCCATCTATATCTGTGATGAACTTATTTTGTGACAATAAGGCAGCTATTGCAATTGCTCAGAACCCTGTTCAACATGACCGTACAAAACTTCATCAAAGAAAAATTTGAGGCCAAGGTAGTTCAATTTCCATTTGTCAAATCTGGAGACCAATTGGCAGATATGCTTACAAAGGCTGTAGCTGGCAAGGATTTTCACAACTCACTCAACAAGTTGGGCATCAGAGACATATATGCACCAACTTGAGAGGGAGTATTGTCGTGAGTTGGCATGAGAGATTATAGGGATGTTATTTATCTTATTTAATATGACTAATTGTAAGGGATCCCACATTATATGATTGCAAATTCTGTGGGATTGTCTTTAATGTAGGATTACTGTCATAGTTTCTAATCATAGCATATTGAAGGCTATATGTATGTAAGTTGTGTACAGAAGCAATACACTGAGAAAAAAGGAAATAAAATGTTTAATGTCTTTCTCTGTAGAGTTAGTGTTAAGCAATACACAGGAGCTTCGTATTGGTTTTCCTTAAGTTCCAAGCTGGTCTGAGCATCGAGGTTGCTTTGTAGAGTTAGTGTTATGCTACTGCAAATGGTCCCTATTTTTTGAGCTTATGGTAACATGTGAGGTGTAGCTTGTAGCTGGTGTAGGTGTGTTTCGGCAGGACATTTCGTGGAGTGTGTTGTGGCCTTGTGGGTGTACGTGCTGCTGCATCTATTGTGGAGTTTCCTTGCTCTGGCTTATTTTGTGGAGTCTAGCTAGGAATCGTGTGGTGTTCCTTTGGTCAGCATGTGGTTCCTTTGCCCATGCTTTCTTCAAGCATGCACGTGGATATATATTGCCAAGATGGTTTTTATGATGCTTATTTAGTGGTAATATTTGTTGCCTCTGAAGCTTATAGCAGATTAAGTTTGAAGTCTTCTAGGAATGCTCTTCTTGTGCTTGCAATTGTTATGATGAGGGTTGGCAAGTCTTTGACTGGGAAGTGTGGTGGGGATCTCAGTATCTTAGCATTCCTGGCTTAATGGTGTCTTGATGTGGTACTAATGTGGAGCTGTCGGCAAAGACCGTGAGATGTGGTATTTATCAGAGCTATATATTGTAGTATTTTACTTATGTTAGTCTTTTACTTCCTGCAGTTATTCAATTGTACATTTTATACACTTCTCTCTTGTAAATAACAGTAGGAAAAGAGGTTAGTACAGTTAGGTTTTAGTTAGACTTCTGTTGGAGAAACTCACTTCCATTCATGTGTAAGAGCTCCCATATATATATAGCAGAAATGCTTCTGTTGTACAGTCAGTTAACATCAATGAAAATCAGTTTCCATTTTCATCTCTGGTGTGTTAACATGGTATCAGAAGAAGTCATCGCTTCTCTCTTCCTCACTGCACAGTTCCATGTGCGCGCTTTCATCTCCACTCCGATTCACCTCGATTTGGTGTAGTTTCCGTTTCGATTCCTTCATCGTCATCTTCGATTCTTGCTGAATCGAACTTCATCATCATCTTCTTCGTCGATTATTGGTGAATTCACAGTCAATTTCATTTTCCCCTTTTTTCTTCTCACATCACGATCTTCGATCTCTCATCATTCATCTATCTTCATTTCGTTTTTTGATGACGACACCTCCTCAAAATCACGATGATGCTTACTATCTTCATCCATCAGATAATCCAGGCCTTGTTCTTGTTTCGCAACACCTCGCTGAAGATAATTTCAGTTCCTGGCGCCGCGACATGACGATGGCTCTCGACGGAAAAACAAATTTGGTTTGGTCGATGGACCGCTTCCCAAACCTGAAGAAACATATACGAAATACCGCTCATGGATCAGAAACAACAGCACGGTTTCCTCTTGGCTTCTCAACTCCATCAACAAAGACATCGCAACTAGCGTGATCTACTCTCAGGATGCGGCGACAATCTCGAAGGATCTCCACAATCGATTTCAGCAATCAAATGGACCGCGAATTTTTCAATTGAAGCAGGCGATTCTCACAATTCATCAAGGTACTTCCTCTATTAGCAGTTATTACACAAAATTCAAGTCGTTATGGGAACAATTATCAGAGTATAACTCTTCTCACACCTGTACCTGTGGCGGAGTAAAACCTCTGCTAGACGGTATTCAGAATGAATGTGTTATGATCTTTCTCATGGGACTCAATGACCAATTCCTTCATGTCCGTGGTCAAATACTGCTAATGAACCCTATCCCTACCATTGACAAAGTGTACGCACCTGTCTCTCAAGATGAAAAACAGAGAGCAATCAGTGCTGGTATCACTCCAACTGAACCTGCAGTTGCGTGTGCTGTTCAAACTCAGAATCAGTATGCAAAGACCTCCAAGAGAGAGAGACCTCTTTGCTCACACTGTGGAGTCCTCGGTCACCTTAAGGAGAAATGTTTTAAACTTCATGGCTATCCTCCTTCATACAAGAAATCCTCTGCTTTCAAAGGATCCCCTGCTGTCAACAATATCACTGATCACGACAACAGGCAAGTCTGAACACTCAGGTAATCCTTCTGTATCACCACAACAATATGAAATGATGTTCCAATTCATACAAGCTCAAATGGCTAAAGCGGCTTCCCCAGACAATGATCAATCCAACTTAGGTATGATTCTATCCACACTAGAATCATTCTATAACACTACTTGGATATTTGATTCTGGTGCCTCCTCACATATATGTTGTCTTTTCACTACAAGAATTTCGCCCATTTCCGGCGGACTATTTCAGGCGGAAAAAATCCGCCGGTACATTACCGGCGGATTTTGGGCATTACCGGCGACCTCGTTCCCCCAGTAAATTACCGGCGGAATATATAGGTGTAACCGGCGGATTGTAATGGGACCGTTACTTACCGGCGGAATAGATAGGTGTTACCGGCGGATTTTTCTACGGGAAAAATTTAAAATATTCCGCCGGTAATGGCAATTACCGGACGGACAATTTCGTCAATTAAAAAATAATTTTTAATGGAAATCCACCGGTAATGTCAGCAAAATCCGCCGGTAAAAACCGTCGAAAAATATCCGCCGGTAATTGCATTTTTCGGCGGATATTATTTAACTTTTTGAAATTCGAAATCTGCCGGTAAATGCGCCTATTCCGCCGGTAAAAGCCAACGAACAAATCCGCTGGTAATTGCAATTTCCGGCGGATAATATTCAAAATTCGAAATTCAAAATCCGCCGGTAATTTCCCCTGATCCACCGGTAATTGCGCCTATTCCGCCGGTAGAAGCCTACGAACAAATCCGCCTGGTAATTTCAATTTTCGGCGGATAATATTCAAAATTCGAAATTCAAAATCCGCCGGTAATGGCACATAATCCGCGGGTAATGAACCTAATCCGCCGGTAAGCCATTAACCCGCCGGTAGTTCACGTTTTCCGGCAGATTTGTGTATCGAAAACCGCTCAGTTACTTTGACTGAGATCTGCCGGTAAGCCAACCAATCCGCCGGTAATCGACGGTTCCGGGATTTTGCGAATGAACCGTTGCGCTTCCTTCCTATATATTCCAACCCCTTCTTCAATCACTCTTCACCCTCTTCTCCGAAATCTCTCACTCTTTTCTCCCAAATCTCTCACTCTTCTCCTCTCAAATCTCTCAATCCACTAGTTGCAAAAAAGGGATTTAAAGTCAGGCGAAAAGGGGATTTAAAGTCACGATCCAACCACAGAGATTGTAAAGCTCTAGTTCCACTGTCTACAACTGTCACTGCATATATCATGTTCCATAACCTTGAGATGAAGGAAAATCACACAAGATGCGCCCAAGGTTACAAACACAGTGGCTGCATTAGTAATATAATTAGTATGATAAACTTAAAAACGAAATCATTCACCCTAACACCAAACAAACATAAAACAAATAATAAACAAATCCTAAATCCTAAACGAAATCGCACAAAAATCAAACAAACACAAAGTACCCATTGTTAGGGTTGACTACAAATCGCACAACCTCAACAACCCACAAATCAAACAAACACAGAATATCCATTGTGTTCTTGAATCAAGAGATGAAGACTCTTACCCTAATAATAGTGTTCTTCTTTGGGGTTTTCGGCCAGTGGGCATCAAGATCAGCGACGACGGTTGTACGTAACAGCCGCGAACTCAGTGTCGCCATTCCTCTATTTTTGCATAGTGAAGAGAGCGTTTATTGCGTTGAGGTTGGCGAAGGAGAGAACCAACGAATTAGGGTAACCGGCGACAAAGGGAGGGAGAAGAAGAGAGCGTTGAGTAGGTTCGCGAAGGTTGGGTGAGAGAGTTGAGAGCAAGGAAAACGGAGAGTGGGAGAGCGAGATGATCAGCATCGTGGAGGTTAATCGTTGCATCTGAGTTTGAGATCGTGAAACCCTAGCAGAGCTAGGTGAAGAAGACGAAGAGAAGAACAGCGAGGAAAGGTGAGGAAGAGTTTGAGATCGTGGAGGTTAATCGTTTCTTGTTTTCTTCTCTGTTGAGGGAGTGAGCGTGAGGAAGGGTGACGGTGAGGGAGTGAGCGTGAGGAAGAGGAAAGGGTGAGCGTGAAGGGAGTGAACGTGAATTCGCTTGAGGGTGAGAGTGAGCAAAGATATTTTTAGTACTTTAGAAGTCAGGCGTTATTCGCTTGACTTTAAAACTTTACCTCTTAATTACAAGTTTGCCACAGTGTCTACTTATGTAGTCACGCGTCTGATAGCATGACTTTAAAAGTCTAATTTTTTTTCCTATTTTTCACTTTAGAAGTCAGGCGTGTATTCGCTTGACTTTAAAACTCGCGAGTTTTGCCTCTTAATTACAAGTTTGCCACCGCCTCAACATATAAAGTCAGGCATCTGAGCGCCTGACTTTAAATGTCTAATTCTTTTCCTGATTTTGCACTAGTGATCCTGCCTTTCGAAGTCTCTTCTCCGAAATCTCTCAATCCACTCCTTTCGAAGTCTATTTTGTTCTTTCTGTGGGATTATTCTTAAGGTATGTTTTTTAAATGAATTTTGATTGTTTTAGTTAATATTTAGTTTTTAAATATGTGTTGTTTAATATTTCTTTTGTTATTATTTGTTTTGCAATTGATTGGAGTTGCGAGTTTGGAGTTGCGAGTTTGAAGTTTTGTTTACAAGAGTCCGGAAAGCATCAAGTCAGAGACTTATTTTCACTACCGGTTAGTTAACAAAATTATTTCTTATAAAATGTAGTTGTTGTTATTATTATAAATTATAAATTTTTTACGAAAATAAAATAAATTTTATTTATTGTGTAATAATTAGATTATGTTTGGACTAATTGTATAATAATAATTATCTAAAACTTTTGAGAATTTTAAAATACGAATTTTTCGTGAAAATAAAATAAATTTTATTTATTGTGTAATAGTTTTTTTTAGTAAAAATTACTAATGTTATAGAAATTATTTAAAAAAATAAAATAAATTAGATAGTAATAATTAGTAAAATAATTAGATTTTATATATATATATATATATATATATATATATATAAAATAGAAGTAAAAAAAGTAAATTTATTAGTAAAATAAAATGTTGCCATAAATAGATTACCATTTGTATATTTGGTCAAACATAACAATATCAATACCAATGTGTATTGTTCTAATACACATATATGATATATGTTGTGTAGTATATATGTAACACCCCGATATTTCTAACTTGTAGAAATAACCAAGATATACTTTCATAGCATACATCAGAGTGTTATTCCTGTTTTATGGACATTGAACAATACTAAAACTTTGATTAAACATATCAAAGTACCACTCTCATTTAAAACTTCAAATCGAAGTACATAATTAGCATAAGTTTCATAACTAGACGTCCTCGCCTCAAACCTAGAGTTCAATATCCAAATACAGAAATAAGGCGGAAAACCGATATACAACTTTGAGTACAAGTACAAGTCATATATCCTGAAGTTCTCAAAATGAAATAACATAAACAGTTAGCTAGTCTTCAACATCACCAAGCGGAACATCACCTAGCCATGTTTCACTGCTTTCGACTTTCCCTGTTTCTCTATAAAACAACAACATTAAAGGGTGAGATAAACATTATCTCAGTGAGTCCTATCGAGACCCCTTACCAACTCTAATGGTTCATTATGCTTTTACTTGAACTTCATGGCCCTAATAAGTGACCATGTGGATATATATATATATATATATATATATATATATATATATATATATATATATATATATATATATTCTTCTTACCCGTAGCCCTAATAAGCGACTACGATTCATGTCTTATTCTTTTCTTTAGCTTAGCACAACACCTCAAGCCTACCTTATCCGGTTATTTCTTTGGCTTTCGGTGAACCCAATCCACTAATCCTTTCATCAGTGGGTAAACATAGACGGAGCCTAGGTTATGGGCTCTTGACTTCCTCCCCTAGTGTACTATCATAGAGGTCGTCACCCCTTTATCATACATTGATCCTTTCATCAAGTAGTTCATTATCATACCTTGAATAAAAACAAGTAATTCTTTATCATAACATTATTTAACATACGTTGATACAATATCAAGTCATCTTAGTGGTTACCAAAACCTTAATGGACCTTTAGTCCGTTGTATTAACGTATACTTGTGTATTCTCACCCGTAACCCTAAACGGTTTAATTCAATTTCATAACCAAGGTTCAAATAATCATCATTATACAAATTAATTCATTCATTTGATTAGGTCTTTGAATAAGCTTTCAAACGCACCTGAGAACACCTCAATCAGGTTCCCGGATCAAAAGTTATCGCGAAAACAAAGTCAGTGTATTTTGCTGAAAAACTGCAAAGCGTCGCGACGCGAACAGGTTCCGTCGCGACGCAAAAAGTTACAGAAGCGAAAACTGTCACAAATTTAAGCATGGTCGCGACGCGATGGCACGGGTCGCGACGCGATGGTTAGCAGAAATGCAGAAAAACAGCTTTTCAAAACTCGGTTTTGTGCCGTTTCATTTTCTGGACGGCACCGAGACATTCAATGACCTTTGTAACTTAAAAACAGATACTATAACCAGCACAAACAACAATCATAGCATTCATTCACACAATCAATACATCAATCATTCAAACATTCATACAGAAACGCAATTTTCATAAATACGGTATTTGACTAGAAAATCAACGAAACGACAACCAACACACATTTTCAATCACATTCAGTATTTGACACAAAATAAAATCCCTAAGTGAGTATAGAACTCACCTTTTGCAATGAAAATCGCACACAACAACGACGATCACTAGACTTTGACGAACGAGAACCAAAATCTCACGAACTATCCCCAATCCGCTCCAAAGTGTCACGAACTCGTCTAGGACTCGATTCTGACTTCTGAACAGCAACCAAACACAAATCCCAGCTACTAAGTTCCCTTCCTGTCTACGGAATTCACGTCGCTCGAACTTTGACGACTCAAACCCAAACTTGACGAACCGACATTCCCAGCTCCACATCCGTTTTCCACCATCAGTGTACAAATTTGCAACACGTGTATCTAGGTCAATTCCTAGCCAAAACCCCTCAAACCAGTGCCCATTGTGTAGATAATTTTGTCTATTTTCATATGGTTCAAGTTTCATACGGATGCACCCAGTATTCAGAGAGTTATCGCGAAAACAAGAGGACTGGGTTAGAACCATGTCTAATTTAGAATCAGATCTTGTGGACAGGATATCTTCTTCAATACTTGATGGAATCAGATGATTCTTGTGCCTATCCTGAATAATTTTGTGTCTAGTTTCTAAAGAAATGATCTTAAACGGAGGTCTGTACAGTGAATTACGAAGGAAACACCAAAGGATGTCAAAACTGTTTTCTGCAGAACTTGTAGTGTGAGTTGATTTCTTCAACTCCACCACCAAGGATCACGAATACAGCTCCGAAATGTTTCAATCACGACCCCCAACAGCTACTAACACTCCTAAACTCTTCAGATGCGAATGTGGTTCCCAATATACATCAATGTTGCTCCAAACTCAACATGCAAGGCTTGGAGCTTCCAATTTTGGTGGTTTGAGCTTGAAGATTTGAAAATGGTGATTTGAGTTGGAGAGGGAAGAAAATGGGGAAGATTGGTGGTCTCCATCTGAACATGCACTCAAGAATCCTCCCTTTCACTCTCTTCTCTCCCTCTCACGAGTTCTCCTTTCTTCCTCTCAAACTCTCTCTTTTCTGTTTTTGATTTCCAAGAACTGAATTGTGTCTTTTGTTTGGTGTTGTGTTTGGGTCAGCTGAAGGCAACTCATTTAAGTGGATAAAAAGACCAAAATACCCTCCCTTACTAATACTCACTTAAACTACTCCTAACACCACAATTATTCCATAACTCACTCACTTAGCATAATATGTCAATTATGCACAACAATAAATCATTTACCTATTTGATCCATGACACCATCTCATAATTAAAATAATTTGTGCTAATCATTTTCAATTATGCTAATTAATTAACTTGACGTCTTGCTAATTTAAATAAATTAAATTAGCTAAATTGGGGATGTTACAATCACCCCAACTTTTAAAAATTTTATCCTCAAAATTGAACAAAATATACGTCAATCGAAAACATGGGGATATTTCACCCGCATGTCTTCCTCTACTTCCCATGTCGCTTCGTCGGGTGAGGCACCGTCCCAAAGCACCTTGAAAATATGAATCGATCTCGTCCAGAGCGCTTTCTCGCCACGTTCGATGATCCTGACTGGAGTAGGTTGATAAGATAAATCTGGTTTGATGTCAATCGTCTCATAACTCAACGGTTGACTTGGATCTGGAATATACTTTCTCAACTGCGATACATGAAACACATCATGCAGTCTAGACAATGCTGGAGGTAAGGCAATGCGGTATGCTACTGGCCCAACTCGCTCGATAATTTGGAAGGGTCCAACATACCGAGGACTAAGCTTCTTCGCTCGCAATGCAATACCTGTACCAATGGTTGGAGAAAGTCTCGGAAATACATGATCTCCTTCTTCACACTTTAAGGGCCTTCTTCTTTTATCGGCGTAACTCTTTTGCCGACTCTGAGCGGTCTTCATCCTTTCTCTAATTTGACGGATCTTCTCAGTAGTCTCACGGACTAATTCCGGACCCAACAATCTCTGCTCACCAATATCCCACCAACACAATGGTGTTCTACACTTTCTTCCATATAACGCCTCATATGGTGCCATTCCGGTACTAGAATGGTAACTGTTGTTATAGGAAAACTCCACCAATGGAAGATGATCCTCCCATCGGCCTCCACTGTCGAGTACACAAGCTCTTAACATATCTTCCAATGTCTGAATTGTCCTTTCAGTTTGTCTGTCCGTCTGCGCATGATAAGCGGTACTAGGGCATATCGTTGTTCCTAATGCCATATTCAGTGCTCTCCAGAATCGTGATGTAAACTTGGGATCACGACCACAGATGATACTCGTGGGAATTCCATGCAGCTTCACAATGTTCTTGAGATACTCTTCAGCTAACTTAGCAATCTTGTGATTCAAACGCACCGGAATAAAATGGGCGGACTTGGTCAAACGATCAACCACTACCCAAATAGAATCATTTCCGGCTTGGGATTGTGGTAACCCCATGACAAAATCCATAGAAATGCTTTCCCATTTCCATTCAGGCACATTCAAAGGTTGCAACAGATCGGCAGGCTTCTGGTGCTCTATCTTAACCCTTTGACAAGTTAAGCATCGAGACACGAATTCTGCAACTTCTACTTTCATACCCGGCCACCAATACAACTGCTTCAAATCTCTATACATCTTGGTAGACCCAGGATGTATTGAGAACTGACTCTTATGAGTCTCTTCTAAAACCAGCTTCTTGACATCCTCATCATTCGGCACACAGATTCTCCCATCAAAGCCAATCACACCATCACTATCTTCGGTGTAATTTGGCAACCTCTTCTGCGTTTGCAGCTCTAAGTCAACCTCTTGGGCTGAGCGAATCAGATTTCTCAAGGGACTCGAAATCTGAATATGACTCAACACCAGTTTGTTTCTTCTTGGCTTAACTTTCAAGTTAAGATCTCTAAATGATTCCAACAATGCCATCTCATGAATCATCAATTCTGCCGTGAGAATAGGTTTCCTACTCAAAGCATCAGCTACTACATTAGCCTTCCCTGGATGGTACTTCAATTCAAAATCATAATCTTTCAGGAACTGTACCCATCTTCTCTGTCCGTTGTTCAGCTCCTTTTGGCCAAACAGATACTTAAGGCTCTTGTGATCACTAAAGACTCCGAAACGAGACCCGTAATGTCTCCCAATCTTTAGGGCAAACACAATTTCCGCCAACTCCAAGTCATGAGTAGGGTAATTCTCTTCGTGCGGCTTCAACTGTTAGGAGGCATAAGCAACTACCTGTTGATTCTGCATGAGGACACATCCTAAACCCTTACCAGAGGCGTCACAGTAAATTTGAAATCCCATAGACGGATCTGGAAGAATTAGAATGGGTGCATAAGTCAAACGATTCTTCAATTTTGCGAAACATTCATCACAGTTAGAGTTCCATACAAACGGTTGACCCTTGCGAGTTAATCGAGTGAGTGGAAGAACCAGCTGAGAAAATCCTTGAACGAATCTCCGATAATACCCAGCTAATCCCAAGAAACTTCTCACTTCAGTGACTGTAGATGGTTGTTCCCAGTCTATCACAGCTTCAATCTTACTGGGGTCCACTGCAACACCGGATTGGGATATCACATGGCCAAGAAACTTTACTTCAGGCATCTAGAAATCACACTTAGATGGCTTGGCATACAACTTCTTCTCTCGCAGTACGTTCAGAACAATTCGGAGATGTTGCACATGCTCCTCAATTCTCTTAGAGTACACCAAGATATCATCAATAAATACCACAACAAACTGATCCAGATAAGGATTGAAAATTCGATTCATATAATCCATGAACACAGATGGAGCGTTGGTTAAACTGAAGGGCATCACTACGAACTCGTAGTGTCCATACCTAGTACGGAAAGCGGTCTTCGAAATATCTAAAGCTCAAACTCTGATTTGGTGATAACCTGACCTTAGATCAATTTTTGAAAATACTGAAGCTCCTCGCAATTGGTCTAGCAAATCATCGATCCTTGGCAGAGGATACTTGTTCTTGATAGCTACCTTGTTCAACTGACGGTAATCCATGGCACAAACCGAAGGATTCCATGGAACAATTCACATTTTGGTCGGTCACGGGCGTGAAACTTGTCTCAAAACAGCCCCCTTCATAATCACCTCCATAGCAACCGTAACTGAAAGTTTGTGGTTGGACTTGGAAACTTCTTGCTTGCATAGAGTCAAAATACCAACATTCCATGGATAGAGGTTTTTTTTTTCTTTCACAAAAACACAAACACGATTAGTAATACTAAGAATATCAAGAACAACACAATACAAAATAGAAATGTTGCTCCTAATAACAAACACACAAAATGGATAGAATCTCAAATAACTAAACTAGCGAAAAGGAAAAATTCATGAAAATCAACACTTTCAATCCCCGACAACGGCGCCAAAAATTTGTTGTGCAAAAACGTGTGCATGTATACACAGTCGAACAAGTAATAAAGTGATAAGTAAGAGATCGTTCCCACGAGGATTGATTATGGTTAACTTCACAAATTCCCAATTTAGTCAATCTAGTTAGTGAGACAATAAAGTAACAAGTAACACCTTTGATTAAGATAATTTAGGACGGTAAACTAAAGTTAAAATGACAGTAAAAAGTAATTAAGAAGATGTAAAAACTGGATAGAAAAAAGCCAAGACAAGGATCGGTAGTTAATCAATATTGACTTAATGCTGTGACCAGTGCTATGATAGCATTCAGTGTGCAGAATTGAAAGTGGATATTTCTATCGCTATGAAACGTGATGTCGTCAATGTTTCCTTATTTCTAAGCACCCATTGAGGTTCATCACGTAGTTTGAAAAGATTGTTTCAGTTCACACTATAGCCCTAACTTCATATTTCTATCCTTCGTTAGGAAAGAGTAATATTTCTATTATCCTTCAAACTATATTAACTTGTGAAATCGGTGAGTTATTCCCTTTTCAGTTATTAAAACACATTACCCTAAACAAGGTGATCAAGTTCGCAAAGAGTTTATAACATTAAAAACACACAAGTTAATGAAGTATCAAGCACTAATCACAACATCTCATCGTTAATTCATAATTACTTCACCATAGTCTTGACTATAAAAAGATCTAGCTCATGATGAGCGTAGACATGAAAAAGTAGTACCTAGTTACCCCTAATGAAGTAATGATAATCACAATTACAGCTTATATAAGAAATACACAGAGGAAGAAAGGAATTACAAACAAATTGGAACTTAGAATAAGCTTCCAATGCTGCAAATCTGCTCCACAAAATCTGTGCTGTGCTACTGAAAAACAGTGTTGCTGAATGTGAATTCTCAGCTTCAAAAATAGAGTTTTGGTACCGAAAAATGGTGATGGAGGCAGAATGGATGAAGATGGGGGCGATGGTGGCTGCTAGGGTTTCGTGGATGGAGAGTATGGATGAGTGGAGGCGTCTTCTTTTTAGGTTAAGCCTTGCCTTTTATATTAATTTCTCTCTCAAAGTACCAATTGGGCCAAGGCGAAAAGCAAGGAAAGTTTGTCTTTTTGCGGCCCATTAATGTGAAGATTCCTTTTTGCACACCTGTACAAAGGACAAAACACTATTTTCTTCACTTTAACACTCGAGACCACTTTAATTCCTTTTTCTACGCCCTCAGCTGCTCTCGTGCTACCACAGCATTCGGCACAGCACCTGAGCTAAATATTCCTGCACAACTAAATAAATAGTGAAATCCCACAAAATGGCACCAAAAGTGCCCAAAATACATTTTAAACACTACGAACACATTTATATTAAATTATATAGAAATACTCTATTTATTTGCACTAACTACCATTGAACAAGTTTAATTCTCATTTGTTTTGGCATAAATAACTCTTATTTTTAAGAGTTATCAATTGCCAGCTACTGTCCATTGCTCATTCAAATGGTTGTCCTTTTGTTTTTTCCTTAATGCTGTCCTTTTGCGCCACCTATTGCCAGCTACTGTCCTTTTGATTCCTCAGCACCTCACCTCCATCACACCAATCTGCCTATAAATACCAAACAGTAGCACACAATTACAGACAGTGACTGAGATACAGAAAAACAGAAATACACGCACACACAGAGATACGAAAATTCAGAGAAATTAAGACAACAAAATTAGGGTTTCACACTGAAACCCTAATCTCTAAAGCATTAAAAATTTCTGAAACAGAACAGAAGCAGTAACAGAGAAGCAGCAGAAGCAGAATAGGTTTCTTTCTTTTTCTTTTCTTCCATTATACAATCCGAAATCTAAAAAATATGTAGACATTTAGTCTATCATGCTTCAATTTCTCTTTTTAGATGCTTATATACTGAACAATACACAGTTCTGTAATATTAAGTTTGTTTTCATTATCATTTTTTTTTCCATCAAGTATGTGTTCAGTGGTCTGAAAATGAGTACGGCCAATAGGGGTGAGGAGGGGCATGACCAAATCGGTTTTGAGAAAAAAATAGTGTCTGAAACTTTTTTAGGGTTGGGAAATTAGTAGTGTGTCACAAAAAAATTTGTTCAGTGTTTAGGCAAACACAAAATCAGAATCAAAACCAGAACCGAATTGAAAGTGAGAAAACAAAGTATAGGAAAACGCAAATATAAAGGGAAGGGGATTAGAGGAGAAGATAAGTAAAGAGGGGAGTCGAAATTTACCTATTTGAGCTCCGGCCACCCTAGACGGTGGCCGTTGGCCGCAGACCCCACCGTCAGCCACCATCATTCGTCCTCCACTTCTCCCCCTTCTCCGTGTCTGTCTTTCCCTCTCTCACTCCTCTCACAGTCACCACCACGGCCAAAACCACCACACCACCACGGCCAAACTCTCCAAAACCACCATAGCCTCACCCTCACTTCGCAAGCCGAACCCCCACATCACCGTCAACCATCAACAGAACCACCATCAACCCCCCCCCCCCCCATCACATCGTTTCACCTTCAAACCTACAAGCACCACTGTCGAATCAACACATCTCCACGCACCACCAAACCACCACCCACGTAGCCGTTGTTTGCAAGCCTTCCTTCTCTCCATATTTTCTGTCGTTGACACTAGTGAAGAGGTAGAGGGAGAGATTAGGGCGGTGAAGAGAAGAGAGATTGAGAGAATAGGGCGGTGAGCGAAGAGGAAGATCAGATCAAAGGCGAAGCGGAGAAGAGAGAGGAAGGCAAGGAAGAATGGTTGGCATCGTGAGGAGGAGAGAAGAGTGAAAACAACGGTGATGAGAAGAAGGGGAAAGTTAGGGTTAGGGAGGAGAGTGCGACGCTGAGTGGGTTGAGAGTGAAGTGAAAATTAGGATTAAATTAGGGTTACGGGTTATATGGGTATATATAGTAGGTTTATTTTCCACTGTTATTTTTTTAAATTTTCGTTTAATTCCTCAGTTACTACTCGCGCTATAGGTTTCGTTCTACCCCCCCCCCCCCTCTGTTTTGAGCTTTTGTTTTCTAAAACAAATTAGGCGTGGACCAGCTCAATAATGGGCTGGGTTACTGTTCCTTGCACCCCCATTTTAACAGTTTACCCCCCACGCAGCCCAGCCTACGGAAACAAGCTGGGCTCGCTGTTTGCCCCCCTTTTTAAAAACACAGCATCTGCTGTTATTCACACTCCCTTTTAATAACACACCACCCCTGTTAATTTCACTTTTTATTACAACTCATTTTTCTTTATTACATCACGATGCTTCCAAACCATTATTTTTCGAATAATTAAACTCACAAAAAATGAGTTGTTATTAATGGTCACTCTGAGTTTAGCTTGTTTGACCGTTAATAACAACTTTAATTTCCAACGGGCTATGAGTGATGACTACTGAGTTTTACTTGTTTGGTCATTACGAATGCCTATCCCAATTTCAAAATACTTAAAAAACACCAACACACAAACTTTTTCTATCCAAGAACTACGTAGCTTTGATATCTCCATCGCACCTGGAGATACGTAGGAGCGGGGGCACACTCCCGTCAAGCACAAAAAATAAATCTTTTTATTAAGTCTTTTTTTCTTTTTTAATTCACAATAAAAGGGCAAAATAAACATTTTCAAAATTAACATCATCTTCATACAACTAATTAGAAGGTAACCTTCCTTAGGAAGGATGTCGTGGGATGCTAATACCTTCTCCACGCATAACTGACTCCCGAACCCAAATATGGTCTCAAGGACCCTTATCCATTCCAAAAGGGATTTACTAATGTTTGCACTTATAATTAAACATTGGTGGCGACTTCATTTTTAACTTCGAAGAATCCTCACCCGGATTTTTCGGTCGCTACAATATATATATATATATATATATATATATATATATATATATATATATTGAGATCACTTACTGATATTTGAATGTGTGAGACATCACTAACATACTTATGAAAATCTATAAATACTTTTTGGAAATGTTGTCGCTTAGAAATCATCTAAGCAGACCTGTATGTATAACTATGTTATGGAAGTGATGTGGCTTAGAAATTATCTAAGCATTTATATATAATTATCTATATATAGAGGCATCATAGGCTATGTTGCTGTATCTAGTAAATATCCATTGTATTTCAATAATACTAAGATGATAGTCGAGTTTGGTTCACAAGAGAATAAATCTAAAAGTGGATTTACTTGTGAATGGTTGTCACTTAGAAACCGTCTAAGTAGACTTGTATAATTACCTTATAGAGAGTGAGGTTATCACTCAAAGCTTGATGATATATGAGATTGAGTTTATTACTCAAGACTTTGTGATATATGAAATTGATTGACTAAGAGACGTCTTGGTCAATATTTCTTTATGGAAAAAATAATGTCTTCCATAGTTGTGTAAAGTAGCTACTAATATGTGAGAAGGATTATATCCTTAATTTATGTGAAATCAGAAGTGAATAATCTTCTGAAAAAAACCTCTAGGGAAGAGATTAATTTGTGAAACATCGAGGGGAATGAGACATAAGTCAATTGAAATTAAGAAGTGATGGTAACCCAACCTTTGTGATTGGAGATCCCATGAAGAAGGTTCAATGTGGTAAAAATAAGTCACTTCTTGATACTGCTAGCACTAAAATTAATTCAAGTAATTAATTTTATTCTTGTCCCTTCCTATGGTGTTATGGTGAAAGTGCTAGACTGCAATGTTAAGAGGATAAGCTTTAAGCTTTTAATGATTATCATAGCCCTTATGGGTGGTATATGACTAGCAGCATATACTTGATGAAGTCACCTGTATGAGTGTCAAGTGGTGCCGCTTGCATGAGATCCTCGCGAGATCTCTAGAGCACTCATGAATACCGAGCACGCGCACGGCCTAGTAGCGCAAAACGACGGAAACAACAAGAATTACGGGGGTGTAATGTGATGGTAAAACCTCTAACATACAATATGTGTCTTGGGTTCCATAGCTTGCTAAACCAATTCACTGTATATTAAGTTTTATCTGTCTAGGACTAGTTCCATAGCTTGTTATACAGATCCGATGCATTACATCTACGATGATAACCCATGAAACTTATTTTCTATATTCTTTTCTAACTTTTGAAATATGTGGGGGATTGTTGTAACTTTTGTGATATTTCAAAAGTTTTTAAATGAAATAATAATTGTATTGAAAACAATTTTATTATATTATTTTACTGAGAGAGTTTTGACTTGATCAATATTTAGAATTTAATTTATTTCTTTTTTCCAAAGTTTTCCTATTATTTCTCTTTTGGAATAAGTCAAATATTATCTCTCAGTTCAAAGCAAGTCTACATTCATTCACTTAAAAGTGTCCATGTTCATTACTTGCTCATCACTCACCACTTACACCTTTTTAGGGAGTTGTTATAGGCTCCTATTTTGACTGACTTGAAAACACAGAGCATTTTGGATAGAGAATACCTAAAACAACCAGAATTCTAAATCACTCTTCTCTTCTTTCTTCCTGGGTTGATCTCCTGAAACACAATATTTCCATTCTTGTCAGTTCGGATACCTAGGTCACTACTGTGATCGGGACGAGACCGGTTGTATCCTCGGGGATTTGCGCTTTTGAGGCAGATAAATCTTTAAGGACGCATCTCACGACCCCTCCGGTTGTTTTTCATAATGTTTATTGTTTTGCAGGTTTATATTCAAGGACTTGCCGATGGTCGTTCATCTTTGGTTCCTTCGTCGTTGTAGTATCAGGTACTATCTACAACAGATAGTGTGTGCACAGCTGCTCATATCATCAACATGACTCCTTCTTCTCTATTAGAAGGTAAATCTCCTTATGAAATCCTTCACAACAAACTGCCTGCATATAATCTCTTGCGTGTTTTTTGGCTGTCTTGCACATGCTTCTACAATTCCTCAATTGAGAAACAAATTTTCGACTAGAACATTTCCCTGTGTCTTCCTTGGATACCCTACTGGTGTCAAGGGATACAAACTATATGACCTAGCCACTAGGAAGTTCATCACCTCTAGAGATCCTCGCAACTACAACTCTAATTTCAGTGACTGCCTTAGGGTTGTCAACAAGAAAACTGGAGTTACATCCGGCAGTACGACCGTGATAGGAAGCATCTTTGGCATGTCAGCTCTTCAGGTTACTATTTCAATTTCCTGTTTTATATGATCTATAATATATAACATTTATCATTTTTTATTGTATTCTGCTACTTTGCCATTGTTACTAGCTATTTATGTAACTGTTGATAAATTTCCTTCTGGATACTCAAACTTGTTGCTCCATCTGCTTTGTTAATAGGTAGAGAGAATTCGTTTGTATATTTACAGGTGACATTGGGAATTTCGACCCTTCTTTCATATGTACCTGTTTCACTGGGTACTTTACATCAAGGTGGAGCCTTAACTCTTATGACACTTTTGTTACTGCTTAATCACACAGTTCGAAGGCCATCCTTAGCCCTTCTCAAATCTCTACCTCAAGTTGTCAAGGAAAACTAATGAGGAATGACTATTATTCTTTCCATACTAAGCTTGGCATTGACCTCCTTCTCCAATTTTCCATTGTCGGAATTTTTTATATTTAGTTTATAAATTTGAGGCCTGAAAACTCATTATGATGTAACTGGTCTATTAATAATGTTATCTACCTTTTGTGTAATTTATTCTGAAAATTAGTTGAGAATCATCATGTAAATTGATATACACTTAAAGTGGGGAGAATCATCATGTAAATTGATATACACATCCTGGCGCACTTAGACATCTCAGCGTGGACCTCTCACACGGAAGATTGATGGTTGTCCGATCCCGAAGTCTTTGGAAAAAGCGCTCACCTTGAATATGTATGACAGGGTCGGAGACCCCGACAATCATCTAGATTACTTCGAGCTCATGTTGCAATATCGCGGCGCCAGAGACACTGTCGAGTGCAAGATTTTTCCCTTGCCCTATCCAAGGCAACGCTCACCTGTTTTAGGGACCTCAAGCCTAATTCGGTCTCTTCGTGGCCTCAGCTCTGCAAGCTTTTCTCAGTTAGAGATTGTCCTGAGAGCTATCAGGAAAAGATAGGCTAAGACTCTCAAGGAGTACATTGAACGGTTTAACAAGGAGGCGGTGAATGTAAGATATACCTGGAAGACAAGATGAGGCTCTTCTTTATGAAGGATACCCACTGCCCCGACAACTTATTTCAAGTCGACGTCTAAAATGAGTTTTGATGGAAACAAACCTTCTTAAGAAGCATTTTAAGCTTTCTGATTCATTAGTATTCTAATGAATATTTTTGAGTGATTTAAGTACAAGAATCATTCAATCATATCTCAAGAAGATAATGTGATAAAGACACATTATGAGAAGGTACAATGAAGCCTCAGAAGCTAAGAATGAAGGTCAACAGTAAGTAAGAAGCTTGTCAAGATTAGCTGTCACGCCATAGTGGTTCTCAAGGTGTAGAGAGCCAAGCCAACAACCTTATTAAAGTTAAGAAGGCTCATACCATGATGTATCAAGGGCTGAAGCATTTCGAAGCCTTAGAAGATTCAGTAGCAGAAGATAAGTCATAAGAAGACTCGGCTTCAGAAGCTTCTAAGTAAGTCAGAAGATACTTTAGTATTATAAGAAATTTATAATATCTTCTCAATGATCAAGGATTATTTATGAAGGTCCTAAATGCCTGAGAAGATGTAGGATCTAACAAAATAAATATTCACCATGTCTTATTCAAGCTTCAGAAGATACGACAATTCAAAAGCTATGGGAAGCACTACAGCAAGTACAAGTTTCTTGCAAAAGAGCAGAAAAGTACATAAACTTTCCAGCAAACACTCCAACGGGTATATCCTCTTTGGAAACCCGTTCCAACGGCTCTTTTCGGTTTCTAACTCTATAAATACACCATTTAAGACCTCATTCAACTTAAGAGACAATACGCAAAACATAAAGAGCGGCGGCAGTTGGAAATACAAGCGGCGACGGTTTAAGAAGTGTCGTGGATTTTAGTGTCGCGAGGTGTTGTTTGCAGTGGTTCTGAGAACCGTCACACAAACAACCGCAAGTTCAATCTCTAGAATGTTTGTCAAAGGCATTTCATGTTTGTTTGAAATATTCCCTGTTCTTTGGCACCTATCACATTTTTTTACAAAGTCTTGAGCATCTCTAAAAAGTGAAGGCCAAAAGTAGCCTGATTGCAATACCTTTGCAGTAGTTCTAACACCACCAAAATGCCCACCACATGGTGCAGAATGGCAGTGCTGTAGCACTTGAATTTGTTCTTCCTCTGCTAGGCATCTCCTCATTAACTGGTCTTGACACTTTTTGTATAGAAAAGGTTCATCCCAATAATATTGTTTCATTGTGTGGAAGAACCTTCTCTTTTGCTGATAAGTCATCTCAGCAGGTACCACCTTGCTAACGAGAAAGTTCACTATATCAGCATACCAAGGTGTTGCAGGTTCACCCGCTGCAGCGTCAAATGTTGTTATATTGACCGCTACAGCGGTTGATGAGTCATCAGTCATTGCCAACAGCTGTTCATCTGGAAAGTATTCCTTGATCTCCCCACCTGCTGTACCTGCAATATTCCTTTCTAATCTAGAAAGATGATCAGCAACTTGGTTCTCCACTCCCTTTTTATCCCTTATTTCTAAATCAAATTCTTGGAGTAGGAGAACCCACCTAATTAGCCTAGGCTTTGCATCTTTTTTTGTTATCAAATATTTAATGGCTGAATGGTCTGTGAAGACAATCACCTTGGTGCCAACTAAATATGATCTGAATTTATCAAATGCAAAGACCACAGCTAGTAGTTCTTTTTCAGTGACTGTGTAATTCATTTGAGCTTCTATAAGTGTTTTGCTAGCATAATATATAGAGTGAAAAATTTTATCATACCTTTGCCCAAGGACAGCTCCAATGGCAAAATCACTAGCATCACACATAAGCTCAAAAGGCTTACTCCAGTCAGGAGCTATAATAACTGGTGCTGTTATTAAAGCTTTCTTTAATTTATCAAAGGCTAATATGCATGGCTCATCAAATATAAAGGGGTTATCATGCTGTAACAGTTGACATAAAGGTTTGGAGATTTTTGAAAAATCTTTTATGAATCTCCTATAGAACCCAGCATGCCCCAAAAAGCTTCTAATACCTTTGATGTTGGTTGGTGGAGATAGCTTCTCAATGACCTCTATTTTAGCCTTGTCCACTTCCAATCCTTTTTTGGATATCTTATGCCCCAAAACTATACCTTCTTGCACCATAAAATGCCATTTCTCCCAGTTCAGCACAAGGTTAGTTTCTTCACACCTAATCAAGATTTCTTCCAAGTTGGATAGGCATAGATGGAATGTTTCTCCAAATACAGAGAAATCATCCATGAAGACTTCCATGGATTTTTCAATGTAATCAGAGAAAATTGCCATCATACACCTTTGAAAGGTGGCAGGTGCATTACACAGGCCACATGGCATCCTTCTAAAAGCAAAGGTGCCATATGGACAAGTGAATGTAGTCTTCTGCTGATCTTCAGGTAATATTGCAATCTGGTTATAACCTGAATAACCATCAAGAAAGCAATAAAATTCTTTACCTGCTAGCCTGTCCAGCATCTGGTCAATGTAAGGCAATGGAAAATGGTCCTTTCTTGTTGCCTTATTCAACCTCCTGTAATCCATGCATATTCTCCAGCCTGTTATTTTTCTGGTTGGAAGCAGCTCATTCATCTCATTTGTTATTACTGTTACCCCTCCCTTCTTTGGCACACATTGCACAGGACTTACCCATGCACTGTCAGAAATGGGGTATACAATACCTGCATCCAACCACTTGATGATTTCCTTCTTCACCACCTCCTTCATAATTGGATTCAACCTCCTCTTCCCTTCAATGCAATTTTTAGAGCCTTCATCTAACACTATTCTGTGCATACAAATGGTTGGACTAATACCTTTTATGTCTGACATTTGCCAACCAATTGCCTTTTTATGCCGTTGTAGCGTCTGAATCAGATCCTGTTCCTGCTTTTCAGAAAGGTCAGCAGCAATTATAACAGGCAAAGTACTATTGTTACCTAGATAAGCATATTTGAGGTGTGAAGGAAACTCTTTAAGCTCCAGAGTTGGTGGTTGTTCAGTGGAGGGGAGATCCTTTCTCATGTCTGAATTCTCTTGCTCCAAAGATTCATATTTCTTAGTCCATATTTCTTTGGCTGTCTGTTCCTCCTCTCCTGTAGCTGCTGTATCAGATGCTGTATTTGCATTGCTGTCCAGTAATTGCCTCAGGTGATCTGTGCTTTTCTGGAAGTGATCCTGAACTACTTTATCAATAACAGACACAAAGGAGCACTCTTCAAGATTGGGACCTGGAAATTTCATAGCATTGAGAATGTTGAACTTGACTTCTTGGTTATTGACCCTCATGATCAATTCCGCTCTTTGCACATCTATCAAAGTTCTTCCAGTGGCCAAGAATGGTCTCCCCAGTATGATGGGTACTTTTTTGTCTGCATCAAAGTCCAAGATTACAAAATCAACAGGAAATACAAATTTGTCTACCTTTATTAGAACATCTTCTAGGATTCCTTCTGGATATGCAAGAGTTCTATCAGCTAGCTGCAGTGTAAGTGAGGTAGGTCTGGCAGTTCCCACTCCTAGCTGAGTGTATATGGACTTAGGCATGAGATTTATGCTGGCTCCCAGATCACATAGGGCACGACCAGAGTAAAAATTTCCAATTGAGCATGGTATAGTAAAACTGCCAGGATCCTTTGATTTGGGTGGGAGCTTGTTTTGCATCAACATGCTGCATTCCCCAGTCATTGCCACTGTTTCAAACTCCCCTAGTCTCCTCCTCTTAGTAAGCACATCCTTCATAAACTTTGCATAGTTAGGCATTTGTTGGAGAGCCTCCACCAAAGGAACATTAATGTGCAATTGTTTAAGGACTTCTAGGAATTTGTTAAATTGCTTGTCTTCATGAGCCTTTCGAAGTCTTTGAGGATATGGAGGATCTGGGTATGTTGGGATAGTTCTGGGTGATGGTGGTATTTTCTCAACAACAGGCGCTGCAGCGGTAGGTTCAGGCGCTGTAGCGCTTGTTGTAGGTTCTTTTTGTTTTTCAGATTTTTTGTTATTCTCATCATCTGAAACAGTTGATGATCCTATCAAATCTCTCCCACTCCTTAAGGTTATAGCTTTTACATGCTCCTTCCCTGCAGTACCTGAAGTTGAAGCTTCTGTAGTGGATGGTAATGATCCACTGATTCTTTGGGAAAGGACATTAGCTAATTGCCCCATCTGTACTTCTAGATTTTTAATGGAAGCTTCATGAGTTTTCAGGGCTGTCTTGCAGTCACTCATAAAACCTTTCATCAATCCTTCCAATGAATTATCTATCACAGGGGTATTCTGTCTTTGGTAGTTCTGAGCAGGGAATCCTGGTGGATTTGCTGGAGCACTATAATTAGGTGCTGTTGCATTGTTGGCTCCCCATCTGAAATTGGGGTGGTTCTTCCAACCAAGATTATATGTATTTGAATAGGGATTATTGTTTTTATTGAAACCCACAAAGTTCACAGAGACATGATTACCAGGACATTCTTCATACAAATGCTCTCCTCCACAGTATACACAGCTCACTGACCCTGGAGAGGCTTGCTCAATAACATCTACTGTAGGTTCATGTACCGCTGCAGCGGTAACCGCTACAGCGTTTGATGTGCTCATAGATTTTATCATGTTAGTAAGAGAGGCAACCTGTGCAGATAAAGCAGAAACTTCACTTATTTCATGCACACCAGCTACCTTCTTTTGCTGAGCTAACCTTTCTGTAGGCCATTGATAGCTATTTGTGGCAATGTCATCAATCAGTTCACATGCCTCATTATAGGAGGTTTTCAACAACACACCCCCTGAAGAAGCATCTAACATTTGTCTGGTTGTTGGATCTAGTCCATTGTAGAAGGTTTCCATTTGGATAATCACAGGTATACCATGATGAGGGCACCTTCTCAACAGCTCCTTCCATCTCTCCCATGCCTCAAACAGTGTTTCAGCATCTCTTTGTCTGAATGCAGTAACCTCATTCCTCATTCTTGCATTCTTACTTGGAGGAAAATATTTTGCTAAGAATTTCTCAGCCATTTCATTCCAAGTATGGATAGAGTTAGGCTCAAGAGAAGTTAACCAGGCCTTTGCTCTATCCTTCAAGGAATAAGGAAAAAGTTTTAATCTGAATGCATCATCACTTACCCCTGGAATGATGAAGTTACTGCAGACTTCCAAAAATTGCTTTAAGTGTAAATATGGGTCCTCTTGAGGAGAACCACCAAACTGTCCCACTGTTTGTAACATTTGGAACATCATAGGTTTGAATTCAAACTGAGCTGTGTTGAGAGTAGGTCTTGCTATGCTTGTCTCCATGGTTTGTGGATCAAACACAGCATAGTCCCTCATTGGTCTATCTCTGTCATTTACCATTTGAGCAGGTCCTTCATTTATGAATTGATGTCTGTACCAGTCCTCTTGGTCATGTAAGGTTGGAGTGGGTGGCTGTTGATGTCTACCTCTACCCCTTCCACCTGGTTCAGTCCCTCCTCTACCAGAGCTAGATCTGCCATGTAGAGTGTGAGCTCTACCAGAATTGGTCCTATGGCTATGTTCTGACATGGTGGGTCTGAGCCTGTGAAGATGTCTTAGCTTCCTGAACCTTCTCTCTGGTTCTGAGTATGGTTCAAATTCTGGTGGTTGAGACCTGGGCATACGCTGTAGCGCTTACTGCTGCAGCAACAAGAAACAACACACCAGTGTAAAATAGGCACTAAGTTCACTAAAAACTTAAACAATGAAAATTAAATGCAGTCCCCGGCAACGGCGCCAAAAACTTGTTGTGCGAAAAGATGGTGTGCAAGTATACACAATCGCAACAAGTAATATATTGATAAGTAAAGTTCGTTCCCACAGGGATTGGAGTTAATCTATAAAGTTTAAGTGATTAGAAGCTTAGTGAAAAGGATTAAGTAGCAAGTAAAGGTGAAGAGTTGTAAACATCATGAGTTGTGATAAAACAGTATTAAGTTGAAGTAATTAAAGGTGAATTGGATAGCTCAATAGCATGTAAGTTCCCAAGAGTAATGCTCATATAATATTAGACGCTGTAGCGTTAAGCGCTGTAGCGCTTAAGAATCCGTAGACGCTGTAACGCCTTGGTGGCGTGCCTTTCAGTCACTTTCGTCAGGGCTATGTTACAAGACTCCTATGTCTAGGCTCTAAATAAGTTTTACCCCTGTATATTAAGATCTTACAACATTTGCCTTATGAACTATTACTCCCCTATGTCTAGAGTTAAGTAGTGCTTCCTTTAAATGTCTTTAAAGGGTTTTCATTCATATTATTCCTTGAGTTCTCTTTGTGAACCATGTCTGTACCCACAAAGTTACCTTGTTTTAGTTGATCATTCCCAAACCAAGATTGAAAGTATTATGACACAAGGAATAAAACACAAACATCATAATATTATACAAAAGTTACTCAAGGTTCATTACATACCAAGAACAATCCAACTACAACAAAGTTAGCTCATCACAAGTTCCATCAACATAATACAACTAGAGAGTATGTATTACCGTATGAAGACAAGAGAAGAGTGGTTGCAAAAGATGCACTCCAATGATCCCAAGTAGCATACAAGAGATGAAGTTGAGGCGTGAGCAAAACCTTGGATAAAAGACTTGAAGAACTATTCTAAAAAATAAAAGCTTAAAAGTAGTGTATCAATGGAGAATGGCTACTACGTATGTTGTGTAGTTCATCTTCCAAGTTACAATATTTGTCTACGTATGTTACTTTCTTTTGAAGCAATCTTAATTAATCTAATTAATATCTAAGCCTTAATAGAATAATAATATTACATGATGATTATTAGACTTGATATTATCCTTAAAGTACTTTACAAAAAGTGGTAATGATGGAATGCAACAACTATCACATGGGTTCCATTTAGGAGGCGCCAAGTGTAATTTAGCATTCACTTGAACGTCAACAATTCCAGCTGAGAGGAAGAGATAAGGGTGGTGACTCATCATGTCCTCAAGAGGCCACACAAATATCTCAAAGGTCAACCGTCATATAACGCTGTAGCGTTTCCTTGATAGCACACGCTGCAGCGCTAAAGCAAAACATCAAACATATTCACAAAGGCATTAACTATGCCCAAGGTTTAAGGAATTAAATTATATTATATATTTATTCTAATATCCATATATTCACATATTTAAGCACTAGAATTACTTGAGAAATAAGCTTGACTTAAGTATTAGGAGCATAAATAACCTATATAAAATAAGGTTATCACACCCCCAAACTTAAACCATTGCTTGTCCCCAAGTAATGACACTTGAACAAGACAAAATGATCATATAACTAGCTGCAGTTTTTAAATTAAACAGGATTTATGCATAAGCTAATTCTTATCTTTTTCACACACCATAGTGGTCCACAATTCAAATAGAATCATTACAGCTCAGTTGTGAGTGTGTGACATCAAAGCTCAACTTAGTCCCTAGTTATTTTCAGAATTTCTCTAAGGTTTGGGAAGAATGGATTTCTTTTGGGTTAGGCAAAGAATGTTTTCAAAAAGAAGAGTGGTATAATCAATTTCACACAAGATTTGAGGGGCTTCAAAGCACAGCAAAGGGCTTTAATTAGGCATTTTTAGAATATTGGTCAGTGCATAAATTTTTGGTCTAGTGATCAAACGCTGTAGCTCTTCAAAGTCCGTAGACGTTGTAGCGCTAGATTTTTAATGATTAAAACTAGATGCTATCTTCATTACTGAGCTCCTTATTTGCATTTTCTTTTTATGCTTTTTGGAACAGCTCAGCAATTTATTTAAGATATTTTGCAACTTTTTCAAGAACACATTCATTTTTATTCTTCATTTTGCAAAGACCAATTTATCATCTTTTGTTCCTAGCCTTAACATAACCGATGCACCCCCAAACTTAGCTTTTAAAACAACTCTCAATTTTTAATGAAAACTTGACTAACCCTTTGGTTATCCAAAACTTAACTTTATCCTTTGATTACTCCTAGCTAACTAGGTTCTTTACTAAGCTTGGATTTTGTGTAAAAGCAGCAATAAGATTATTTCATTGTTTACACAATGCTGTCTTACTCAAAAATTCTTATCTAAATTTAGCCATATGAATCAGCTTTTGCTTACTAAGAAATTTAAAACATGCAGCTAATCATGCTTCCCATTCAAGCATACAAAATATTCAAAAACATGCAACACATGCAAAACATGGCATAATTATACTAAATATTTAAAAACATCATTGTACTTAATTTAAAAACACTGTTAGGTCCTCCCCCAGAAATTAAATTCAGCAGTGTCCTCACTGCGTGCTTGACAAAAAAAAGGGAGAGGCCTTAGCACAACAACAAAATAAAGTACAAAGTACATAACTGGCATAAGAAGCCAACAATTCTTGCCTTATTAGGCCTTCTTGAGCCTCTTACTGGCTCTTGAAGGTGCTGGGCCTCCTTTTGCTGCCTTCTTCTTCTTTGGCTGAGGTGGAGCACTGCTTTCAGCCGCTACAGCGGTTGGTGGCACTGCAGCGCTTACTTCTTGAACTGCTGCCGCTGCAGCGTCTGATTCCTGCTCTGCTTCTTCCTCTTCTGTTTGCTCTGGCTCTTCGTCTTCCTCCTGTTCTTCCAGCACTGGCTCTGCTTCATCCTGCATATTGACCAGCTCCTCAGCAGCCTCTTTTTCAGATTCCTCCTCTGTCAGATTTACCTCAGGTAATGGGTCACTAGGTACTGCAGACATAGTTGCTGCAGCACCTACTGGCTGAATACCTTCTTCTAGGTACTCAGCCAGTTTGACACCTATGGCTCTCCTAGGCTTTATATATGACTGATAAATTTTCTTGAGCTGCTCAGTGGGTTTTGCTTTTGTTGCTGGTTGTTTTGGTTCAGGCTTCTTTGGTGTTTGTTGCTTGGCAGGTGTTTTCTTAGGTGTTGGTTTGGTTTGTTCAGGGATGGTGGTGGGGGTTGATGGTGGATTGGTTGTTTTGGCAGTAGGGGTTGGTTTGGAAGGGGGGTTTTTTTGTTTCTTTGGGCTTGGGGTTGGATCACATTGTATTTCTTCAGCTTGCTCCTCTTCCTCACTCTCAGATTCTTCTTCAGTATCACTCTCCTCTCCTGATGATTCTTCATCATCCTGTTTTTCCATCTCTTTCATAACTGCAATTGTTTCTTCTTCATCTTCCTCACTAATGTTTTCAATGTCATCAGAATCCAGGCTTTCCTCCTCTACTACAGCTTTTTGCACTTTCTTGACTGGGCTAGGCTTTGTTTTCTTTGCTGGACTAGCCTTTGCTTTCTTTGATGGACTAGCCACAACCTTTTTCTTTTCTGCCCTAACTCCCTTTTTAATTGGCTCTTCTTCCAGCAGCCAATCAGGGAATTGAGGAGGGGGAATTGATGTTTTTCCTTTGGATATTTGAGCATACAATGCTTTTTCCCAGTCAAATTTTTCTTTCACAAATTTGCAGAGGACCTGCTGCTTCAGCTCTAAGCGCTGTAGCGCTTAAGAGTCAGAAGACGCTGCAGCGTCAGGTTTCTGCTTAACTTTGAAAATGCAAGGAAATGCCCCAAGAGGGGATCTTCTTTCTTCTTTCATTTCTACTTCAACATCAGCCACCAAACACAACTCAGTAATTAAACAAGGAAAATATAAGTTACCTCCCTTTTTAACTCTGCACTTCTCTATCTCCCTAGCTATCAATCTTCCTACGTCTATCTTTTCTCCAAGCATTATTGCATCTATGACGATGAGTCTTTTTTTTTCTACAAATGTTGTGTGAGATGTAGGCAGTAGGGAGTGTTTGATGAAACTACACCACAGATTTGCTTCTTCACACAGATAGGATTTTTTAATTTTGTATTCATCTCCAAATTTGTCCCAAGTTGCTCCTTCCACACAAATCCTTCTTCGAACAGCTTCCATTTCTTCGTCTCCCCAGTTCAGCACTTTAGTTTCCAGCGCTTTTCCATGATAGCCCAGATGGAAGATATCATTGATTGTTCTGGAGTTGAAGTTTACAGTTTCTCCTCTCACCAGTGAATGGGTTTGAGGTTTTTCCTCCTTAGGTTCTTCAATTCCAGAATAGAACTCCCTTACCAAAGACGTCATGTAGTCTTTTCGATGCTTAATGAAGCTCTCCCATCCCAACGCTGTGACAGCGGTTGAAAACGCCTCAGGAGCACTTTCTGTCTTGAATCCTCTTTCAGCTATGAAATCCATTTTCCAAAACCTCTGAGGATCTTGAGTTGCCTTAGCCATGGTGTTTTTGGTAGGATTTGAGGGTTCTGGTTTCTTAGTAGCTCCTTTACCAGATCGTTTGAGGGCGGCTTGTTTCTTTGTCATGGTTGGTTAAGATCTTTGCGTATTTGTTTCTGGGTGTTTTGGGAAATGTTGGTGTGTGTTGGGACGAAGGAAGAAGAAGGAATGGGAGTTATGAGTGGTGAGTGTAACGGTTGCGAGCAGTTTCAGAGATTTAGGAAAGAGAAAGAGAAAGAGAAAAGAAAATGGTGGCGTGGGGAGTTGTGGATAATAAAGTTACGGTTTTGTGAGTGAAGTGGGAGAGAGAAGATGAAACTGTTGATTTGACAATTGCAGGTGAGTAGGTGCACGTGCTTGTCAGGCTAGGGATGGGGGTACAGTGCCAGCTCACCCTGAGCAAGATCTTTTTATTTTTTTGTTTGACCACACCCAGCCCTTTTTTTAAGATAAGCGCTACAGCGTCATTGTTATAAGTAACCGCTACAGCGTTTATCCTAATTTCCTGCATAGAAAATAAACATAAAAATTTTGTTAGAATCCTTGGGGTGCCTCCCAAGAGCGCTTGCTTTTAAAGTCTGCAGCCAGACTTTCTCTTTCAAATTAGAGATCTTTAAGTTCAATTGTGGTTTTGTCCCTTACCACATTTTCACCAAAATATTGTTTAACCCTTTGGCCATTCACTTTGAAGGTAGTATTGGTTGTTATATCATAGAGGTCCACAGCCCCATGGCTATATATTTTTATCAATTGAAAAGGGCCTGACCACCTAGATTTTAACTTTCCAGGAAACAATCTTAACCTGGAGTTGTAAAGCAATACCTGTCCTCCTTCTGTGAGATCTCTTTTCATCAGTTTTTGATCATGCCATACTTTGGTTTTTTCTTTATAGATTGCTGCATTCTCATAAGCAAAATGTCTAAGTTCTTCCAATTCATTCAGTTGCAGCAATCTAGCATCTCCTGCTTTCTTGTAGTCAAAATTGAGTTTTTTTAGAGCCCAATGGGCCTTGTGTTGAAGTTCAATTGGTAGGTGACAGGACTTCCCATAAACCAACCTATAGGGAGACATCCCCAAAGGTGTTTTATAAGTTGTTCTATAGGCCCATAAAGCATCATCTAGATGTATTGACCATTCTTTCCTTGAAGGCCCTACCATCTTTTCCAACATCCTTTTTATTTCTCTATTTGACAATTCAGTTTGACCACTAGTTTGTGGATGATAAGCAGTTGCTATTTTATGTTTGACTCCATATTTAGCCAATAGGGTCTCAATTAGTTTATTACAAAAATGAGATCATTCATCACTTATGATGGCTCTAGGAGTTCCAAAACGAGTGAAAATGTTTTTCAATAAAAATTTGCTCACTGACCTTGCATCATTGTTGGGTAAAGCAACAGCTTCCACCCATTTTGAGACATAGTCTACAGCTACTAAAATGTATAGGTTTCCATGAGAAGGGGGAAAAGGTCCCATGAAATCCATTCCCCAAACATCAAAGAGTTCAATCTCTAGAATGTTTGTCAAAGGCATTTCATGTTTGTTTGAAATATTCCCTGTTCTTTGGCACCTATCACATTTTTTTACAAAGTCTTGAGCATCTCTAAAAAGTGAAGCCCAAAAGTAGCCTGATTGCAATACCTTTGCAGCAGTTCTAACACTACCAAAATGCCCACCACATGGTGCAGAATGGCAGTGCTGTAGCACTTGAATTTGTTCTTCCTCTGCTAGGCATCTCCTCATTAACTGGTCTTGACACTTTTTGTATAGAAAATGTTCATCCCAATAATATTGTTTCATTGTGTGGAAGAACCTTCTCTTTTGCTGATAAGTCATCTCAGCAGGTACCACCTTGCTAACGAGAAAGTTCACTATATCAGCATACCAAGGTGTTGCAGGTTCACCCGCTGCAACGTCAAATGTTGTTATATTGACCGCTACAGCGGTTGATGAGTCATCAGTCATTGCCAACAGCTGTTCATCTGGAAAGTATTCCTTGATCTCCCCACCTGCTGTACCTGCAATATTCCTTTCTAATCTAGAAAGATGATCAGCAACTTGGTTCTCCACTCCCTTTTTATCCCTTATTTCTAAATCAAATTCTTGGAGTAGGAGAACCCACCTAATTAGCCTAGGCTTTGCATCTTTTTTTGTTATCAAATATTTAATGGCTGAATGGTCTGTGAAGACAATCACCTTGGTGCCAACTAAATATGATCTGAATTTATCAAATGCAAAGACCACAGCTAGTAGTTCTTTTTCAGTGACTGTGTAATTCATTTGAGCTTCTATAAGTGTTTTGCTAGCATAATATATAGAGTGAAAAATTTTATCATACCTTTGCCCAAGGACAGCTCCAATGGCAAAATCACTAGCATCACACATAAGCTCAAAAGGCTTACTCCAGTCAGGAGCTATAATAACTGGTGCTGTTATTAAAGCTTTCTTTAATTTATCAAAGGCTAATATGCATGGCTCATCAAATATAAAGGGGTTATCATGCTGTAACAGTTGACATAAAGGTTTGGAGATTTTTGAAAAATCTTTTATGAATCTCCTATAGAACCCAGCATGCCCCAAAAAGCTTCTAATACCTTTGATGTTGGTTGGTGGAGATAGCTTCTCAATGACCTCTATTTTAGCCTTGTCCACTTCCAATCCTTTTTTGGATATCTTATGCCCCAAAACTATACCTTCTTGCACCATAAAATGACATTTCTCCCAGTTCAGCACAAGGTTAGTTTCTTCACACCTAATCAAGATTTCTTCCAAGTTGGATAGGCATAGATGGAATGTTTCTCCAAACACAGAGAAATCATCCATGAAGACTTCCATGGATTTTTCAATGTAATCAGAGAAAATTGCCATCATACACCTTTGAAAGGTGGCAGGTGCATTACACAGGCCAAATGGCATCCTTCTAAAAGCAAAGGTGCCATATGGACAAGTGAATGTAGTCTTCTGCTGATCTTCGGGTAATATTGCAATCTGGTTATAACCTGAATAACCATCAAGAAAGCAATAAAATTCTTTACCTGCTAGCCTGTCCGGCATCTGGTCAATGAAAGGCAATGGAAAATGGTCCTTTCTTGTTGCCTTATTCAACCTCCTGTAATCCATGCATATTCTCCAGCCTGTTATTTTTCTGGTTGGAAGCAGCTCATTCATCTCATTTGTTATTACTGTTACCCCTCCCTTCTTTGGCACACATTGCACAGGACTTACCCATGCACTGTCAGAAATGGGGTATACAATACCTGCATCCAACCACTTGATGATTTCCTTCTTCACCACCTCCTTCATAATTGGATTCAACCTCCTCTGCCCTTCAATGCAATTTTTAGAGCCTTCATCTAACACTATTCTGTGCATACAAATGGTTGGACTAATACCTTTTATGTCTGACATTTGCCAACCAATTGCCTTTTTATGCCGTTGTAGCGTTTGAATCAGATCCTGTTCCTGCTTTTCAGAAAGGTCAGCAGCAATTATAACAGGCAAAGTACTATTGTTACCTAGATAAGCATATTTGAGGTGTGAAGGCAACTCTTTAAGCTCCAGAGTTGGTGGTTGTTCAGTGGAGGGGAGATCCTTTCTCATGTCTGAATTCTCCTGCTCCAAAGATTCATATTTCTTAGTCCATATTTCTTTGGCTGTCTGTTCCTCCTCTCCTGTAGCTGCTGTATCAGATGCTGTATTTTCACTGCTGTCCAGTAATTGCCTCAGGTGATCTGTGCTTTTCTGGAAGTGATCCTGAACTACTTTATCAATAACAGACACAAAGGAGCACTCTTTAAGATTGGGACCTGGAAATTTCATAGCATTGAGAATGTTGAACTTGACTTCTTGGTCATTGACCCTCATGATCAATTCCCCTCTTTGCACATCTATCAAAGTTCTTCCAGTGGCCAAGAATGGTCTCCCCAGTATGATGGGTACTTCTTTGTCTGCATCAAAGTCCAAGATTACAAAATCAACAGGAAATACAAATTTGTCTACCTTTATTAGAACATCTTCTAGGATTCCTTCTGGATATGCAAGAGTTCTATCAGCTAGCTGCAGTGTAAGTGAGGTAGGTCTGGCAGTTCCCACTCCTAGCTGAGTGTATATGGACTTAGGCATGAGATTTATGCTGGCTCCCAGATCACATAGGGCACGACCAGAGTAAAAATTTCCAATTGAGCATGGTATAGTAAAACTGCCGGGATCCTTTGATTTGGGTGGGAGCTTGTTTTGCATCAACATGCTGCATTCCCCAGTCATTGCCACTGTTTCAAACTCCCCTAGTCTCCTCCTCTTAGTAAGCACATCCTTCATAAACTTTGCATAGTTAGGCATTTGTTGGAGAGCCTCCACCAAAGGAACATTAATGTGCAATTGTTTAAGGACTTCTAGGAATTTGTTAAATTGCTTGTCTTCATGAGCCTTTCGAAGTCTTTGAGGATATGGAGGATCTGGGTATGTTGGGATAGTTCTGGGTGATGGTGGTATTTTCTCAACAACAGGCGCTGCAGCGGTAGGTTCAGGCGCTGTAGCGCTTGTTGTAGGTTCTTTTTGTTTTTCAGATTTTTTGTTATTCTCATCATCTGAAACAGTTGATGATCCTATCAAATCTCTCCCACTCCTTAAGGTTATAGCTTTTACATGCTCCTTCCCTGCAGTACCTGAAGTTGAAGCTTCTGTAGTGGATGGTAATGATCCACTGATTCTTTGGGAAAGGACATTAGCTAATTGCCCCATCTGTACTTCTAGATTTTTAATGGAAGCTTCATGAGTTTTCAGGGCTGTCTTGCAGTCACTCATAAAACCTTTCATCAATCCTTCCAATGAATTATCTATCACAGGGGTATTCTGTCTTTGGTAGTTCTGAGCAGGGAATCCTGGTGGATTTGCTGGAGCACTATAATTAGGTGCTGTTGCATTGTTGGCTCCCCATCTGAAATTGGGGTGGTTCTTCCAACCAAGATTATATGTATTTGAATAGGGATTATTGTTTTTATTGAAACCCACAAAGTTCACAGAGACATGATTACCAGGACATTCTTCATACAAATGCTCTCCTCCACAGTATACACAGCTCACTGACCCTGGAGAGGCTTGCTCAATAACATCTACTGTAGGTTCATGTACCGCTGCAGCGGTAACCGCTACAGCGTTTGATGTGCTCATAGATTTTATCATGTTAGTAAGAGAGGCAACCTGTGCAGATAAAGCAGAAACTTCACTTATTTCATGCACACCAGCTACCTTCTTTTGCTGAGCTAACCTTTCTGTAGGCCATTGATAGCTATTTGTGGCAATGTCATCAATCAGTTCACATGCCTCATTATAGGAGGTTTTCAACAACACACCCCCTGAAGAAGCATCTAACATTTGTCTGGTTGTTGGATCTAGTCCATTGTAGAAGGTTTCCATTTGGATAATCACAGGTATACCATGATGAGGGCACCTTCTCAACAGCTCCTTCCATCTCTCCCATGCCTCAAACAGTGTTTCAGCATCTCTTTGTCTGAATGCAGTAACCTCATTCCTCATTCTTGCATTCTTACTTGGAGGAAAATATTTTGCTAAGAATTTCTCAGCCATTTCATTCCAAGTATGGATAGAGTTAGGCTCAAGAGAAGTTAACCAGGCCTTTGCTCTATCCTTCAAGGAATAAGGAAAAAGTTTTAATCTGAATGCATCATCACTTACCCCTGGAATGATGAAGTTACTGCAGACTTCCAAAAATTGCTTTAAGTGTAAATATGGGTCCTCTTGAGGAGAACCACCAAACTGTCCCACTGTTTGTAACATTTGGAACATCATAGGTTTGAATTCAAACTGAGCTGTGTTGAGAGTAGGTCTTGCTATGCTTGTCTCCATGGTTTGTGGATCAAACACAGCATAGTCCCTCATTGGTCTATCTCTGTCATTTACCATTTGAGCAGGTCCTTCATTTATGAATTGATGTCTGTACCAGTCCTCTTGGTCATGTAAGGTTGGAGTGGGTGGCTGTTGATGTCTACCTCTACCCCTTCCACCTGGTTCAGTCCCTCCTCTACCAGAGCTAGATCTGCCATGTAGAGTGTGAGCTCTACCAGAATTGGTCCTATGGCTATGTTCTGACATGGTGGGTCTGAGCCTGTGAAGATGTCTTAGCTTCCTGAACCTTCTCTCTGGTTCTGAGTATGGTTCAAATTCTGGTGGTTGAGACCTGGGCATACGCTGTAGCGCTTACTGCTGCAGCAACAAGAAACAACACACCAGTGTAAAATAGGCACTAAGTTCACTAAAAACTTAAACAATGAAAATTAAATGCAGTCCCCGGCAACGGCGCCAAAAACTTGTTGTGCGAAAAGATGGTGTGCAAGTATACACAATCGCAACAAGTAATATATTGATAAGTAAAGTTCGTTCCCACAGGGATTGGAGTTAATCTATAAAGTTTAAGTGATTAGAAGCTTAGTGAAAAGGATTAAGTAGCAAGTAAAGGTGAAGAGTTGTAAACATCATGAGTTGTGATAAAACAGTATTAAGTTGAAGTAATTAAAGGTGAATTGGATAGCTCAATAGCATGTAAGTTCCCAAGAGTAATGCTCATATAATATTAGACGCTGTAGCGTTAAGCGCTGTAGCGCTTAAGAATCCGTAGACGCTGTAACGCCTTGGTGGCGTGCCTTTCAGTCACTTTCGTCAGGGCTATGTTACAAGACTCCTATGTCTAGGCTCTAAATAAGTTTTACCCCTGTATATTAAGATCTTACAACATTTGCCTTATGAACTATTACTCCCCTATGTCTAGAGTTAAGTAGTGCTTCCTTTAAATGTCTTTAAAGGGTTTTCATTCATATTATTCCTTGAGTTCTCTTTGTGAACCATGTCTGTACCCACAAAGTTACCTTGTTTTAGTTGATCATTCCCAAACCAAGATTGAAAGTATTATGACACAAGGAATAAAACACAAACATCATAATATTATACAAAAGTTACTCAAGGTTCATTACATACCAAGAACAATCCAACTACAACAAAGTTAGCTCATCACAAGTTCCATCAACATAATACAACTAGAGAGTATGTATTACCGTATGAAGACAAGAGAAGAGTGGTTGCAAAAGATGCACTCCAATGATCCCAAGTAGCATACAAGAGATGAAGTTGAGGCGTGAGCAAAACCTTGGATAAAAGACTTGAAGAACTATTCTAAAAAATAAAAGCTTAAAAGTAGTGTATCAATGGAGAATGGCTACTACGTATGTTGTGTAGTTCATCTTCCAAGTTACAATATTTGTCTACGTATGTTACTTTCTTTTGAAGCAATCTTAATTAATCTAATTAATATCTAAGCCTTAATAGAATAATAATATTATATGATGATTATTAGACTTAGATATTATCCTTAAAGTACTTTACAAAAAGTGGTAATGATGGAATGCAACAACTATCACATGGGTTCCATTTAGGAGGCGCCAAGTGTAATTTAGCATTCACTTGAAAGTCAACAATTCCAGCTGAGAGGAAGAGATAAGGGTGGTGACTCATCATGTCCTCAAGAGGCCACACAAATATCTCAAAGGTCAACCGTCATATAACGCTGTAGCGTTTCCTTGATAGCACACGCTGCAGCGCTAAAGCAAAACATCAAACATATTCACAAAGGCATTAACTATGCCCAAGGTTTAAGGAATTAAATTATATTATATATTTATTCTAATATCCATATATTCACATATTTAAGCACTAGAATTACTTGAGAAATAAGCTTGACTTAAGTATTAGGAGCATAAATAACCTATATAAAATAAGGTTATCAGGAGGGTGGACGCCGATGGTGGGCGATGGAGGGTAGACGGCGATGGAGGGCGATGTTAGACTTAGAGTATAACCTTAGAGGGGGGGTGAATAAGGTTATGAGTAAATATGGATTCTTTTCGCAAATGATGATTATATTCTTTTTCAAATCGGATGCGGAAAATGTGATTTGAACTTTTGGATATAAAAACAAGCAAGAGTTGTTTAAATTGTATTCAATATTTCCAATAAAGATATTATAAGGGATATAGTATATCTTAGAGAAGAGGAGTAGAAGATGATTGATGAGTATTGATAATTTAAGCACAGTAATATTAATAATAAACAGTTATAATAATAGTGCAAAATATAAAGAGAGAAGGGATAGAAGGACACAGATATTTAGCGAGGTTCGGGATAAAACCCTACGTCCTCGGCCTTAGGCTTTTCAACCCTTGGACTTAGCAACCACTATATTGAAGAGAGTTATTACAAACAGTCGACTTCAACAATAGTGAATCTCAATTCCCCGAACTGAGAACCCAAGCACCCGCTAAGGATTTCAAAACCAACTCAATCACCCTGATTGAGAGACCCAAGTAAAACTTCCCAGGATTTCAAAATGACCACTAAAACAAAATAAGAATTACACAGTTGAGATCTATGGATCCAATCACTTCTTAGTAATGTGTCAGTTTAGAAACTGAGAGAGATGAGTGATATTAGGATTTTAGATGCTCTAAAAATATGATATGGAATATGATCTTGCTTTTGCAAAAGCTTCACAATTGATATGACAATGAGAGCTTAGATTTGCAAAAAAGCTTTTATGAAGATAAATATGATTTTCAAAAACACAGCTTTTGAACAAGATTCAAAACAATGAAGCACTATATTCTTAGATCTATAATAAAATGAAGAGCATTCAAAATAATATGAAAAATATGAAGAACAATATTAGATCTAAGAATTTCGCAAGAGAGAGTAGAATAGAGAGAAATTGTGAGCAGTGGGTGATCTGAAGGTGAAGCTCAACCCACGTATTTATAGGCTAGGCACCGTTGAAATTTTTGAAAAACATTTAATATAAGTGAAGAATCGATTCATTGATCAAGTTAAAATGTTGATGAATCGATTCATTGCCTTTAAAAAATAAAAGAATCGATTGTTTGTTTAGTTGAAATAAGAGAGGAATCGATTCATTGATGTTTGGAAAATGAGGGAATCGATTACAATGCTTATGTAGAAAGGCATGAATCGATTTTCAGGCCATATGGAGGTCCTGAGAATCGATTCTTATCCATGTAGAAATAAAGGGAATCGATTTTTCTTTTCTTTTTGGAAGGCATGGGAATCGTTTCATGGCCCTTTGGAAACATGAGGTAATCGATTTTCAGGCCATATAGGAGGTCCTGAGAATCGATTCCAAGGCCTATGAAATGGGTTGAAAATCGATTCCAAGCTTTCCTAAAAATATTTTTTTCAACTTGCCACCTTATGCATGCATGCAATTTTGTGAAATATTTTTTCTAAACTATTTTTATGCATCATGCATGTTTTGAAAAGTCATCTCTCTCAATAGCTAAAGTGCCACACACTTTAGGTGATAGGACCTTTACAAAGTGTCCTAAAAGGCTTAGACACAATTTAGGGTTTTGAACTTCATATGTTGCTTCTTCTTCAAGCTTCTCTTCTCTTGTGTCTTCTTCTCTTTAAATTAAGTCCTGCACTTTGCTCATCTTGAAACATTAGTAGATATGATGTAATTTGTTATCATACAAAATAAAGGAGTGTTTACCCTTGGTTCAACAAACTCCCCCTTTTTTGATGATAACAAATTACATTATGCATAGGGTTTGATAATAATGAAAATTCTTTTAAAAAAGCTCCCCCTAAGCATAAGCATATATTTTCTCCTATTTTCTCCCCACATATAATAGTAACTTGCATATTTTCTCCCCCTTTGTTTTCATCAAAAAAGGAGGGGGGGTGAAAAAACAAATAGAAAACATTTTATAAACTAGCATAATCAAGCATCCCTAGCTCTCTACGGATTTTACAAAAAGGAGTTTCGGCTAGGGGTTTAGTGAAGATATCCGCTAGTTGGTCATCCGTGCCTACAAATTTTAATGCAATGCTCCCCCTAGACACATGATCTCTAATAAAGTGATGTCTAATGTCAATATGTTTAGTGCGAGAGTGTTGTATAGGGTTCTTAGCAATATTAATAGCACTTGTATTATCACACAAAACAGGCACACTTTCAAAAATTAGACCAAAGTCTTCCAAAGTTTGTTTCATCCACAGAACTTGTGCGACGCAGTTTCCAACAGCCACATATTCAGCTTCAGCTGTGGACAAAGCAACACTGTTCTGCTTCTTACTAGACCAGGAGGTCAAACAAGGACCAAGAAAATGACAAGTTCCACTAGTACTTTTTCTATCAAGAGTGCAACCTGCAAAATCAGCATCAGAAAAACCAACTAAATCAAACGTACTCGATTTCGGGTACCACAAACCAAAGTCTATGCTCCCTTTAACATACCTAAGAATCCGTTTTACAGCTTTTAAATGTGATTCTTTTGGGTATGCTTGAAATCGAGCACACAGGCATACAGCAAACATGATATCAGGTCGAGATGCAGTTAAGTATAAGAGACTACCTATCATACCTCGATACATAGTTTCATTTACCGGTTTACCTTGCTCATCCTTATCTAGTTTAGTTGCTGTAGCCATAGGAGTGCTGATTTCTTTTGCGTCATTCATGTTATATTTCTTCAGCAATTCCTTTGAGAACTTTGTTTGGGATATGAAGATTCCTTCATTTGATTGTTTCACTTGAAGTCCCAAGAAAAAGTTAAGTTCTCCCATCATACTCATTTCAAATTCACTAGTCATCATCTCAGAAAATTCCTTGCACAAATCATCATTAGTAGATCCAAAGATAATATCATCAACATAGATTTGAACTACTATGATATGTTTGCCATTGGTTTTAAGGAATAAGGTAGAATCAATCTTACCCTTTTTGAAACCATTGGCAGTTAAATGTTTGCTTAGTCTCTCATACCAAGCTCTAGGGGCTTGTTTCAATCCATAGAGGGCTTTGTCAAGTTTAAAGACGTGATCGGGATTTTTAAAATCTTCAAAACCAGGGGGTTGTTTTACATAAACTTCTTCTTCTAAGAAACCATTTAGGAAGGCACTTTTGACATCCATTTGATGTAGTTTGAAATCCATGTAGGAGGCAAATGCCAAAATTATCCTAATGGACTCCAATCTAGCCACAGGAACAAAAGTTTCTTCAAAATCCACCCCTTCGATTTGATTAAAACCTTGAACTACTAGACGACTTTTGTTTAATAAAATTGTTCCATTTTCGTCAAGTTTGTTGCGAAAAACCCATTTAGTTCCTATGATGGTCCGATCGACCGGTTTTTCAACTAAGTGCCAAACTTTATTTCTTTCAAATTGTTCAAGTTCTTTTTGCATTGACAAAACCCACTCTGGATCATTTAAAGCTTCCTTGATATTATTTGGAACTATTTGAGAGACAAAAGCACTATGAAAGCATAAAAGATTAAGAGAAGAGCGAGTTGTTACCCCCTTTGATGGACTACCAATAATTTGCTCCATGGGATGATCTCGAACTGATTTCCATGTTTTGGGCAGATCATCGTGAGTTCTTCCATGGAGATGATCATCAATGTCTTGGGGCTCTCGTTCCACTATAACTTCTTCTTGAGGTTCAGCTTCCTCCTCGGCTTCTTCTACACTTTCACTGTTAGTTTCAGGTGATCTATTTTTGATCACTTCAATCACTTCATCCTCATCATCAGCAGCTTTCTTATCAAAAGGGTTAGTTTCATCAAAAGAAACATGAATAGATTCTTGCATAGTTTTATCAATTTTATTGTAAACGATATAAGCTCTACTATGATTTGAATAACCCATAAAAATACCTTCAGTTGATTTAGCATCAAACTTACCCAACTTGTCCTTTGTATTAAGAATGAAGCACTTACTTCCAAAGACTTTGAAGTATGAAATGTTTGGAGCTCTATCATTCCACAGCTCATATGGTGTTTTGTTGAGAGATGGCCTTAAGTATACACGGTTTAGCACATGACACGCTGTATCCACTGCATGACCCCAGAAGTATTTGGGAAGGTTGTGCTCATTCAGCATTGTCCTGCTCATCTCTTGTATAGTTCTGTTCTTTCTTTCAACTACACCATTTTGTTGAGGAGTTCTTGGAGCTGAAAAGTTATGATGAATGTCATACTTTTCACACCACGTCTTGAATGATGAATTTTCGTACTCTCCTCCATGATCGCTTCTAATTTCTTTGATGGCTAAGTTTTTCTCATTTTGTAGCTTTCTGCACAACTTAGCAAACTCGTTAAAAGCATCACTTTTATTTGCAAGTAGGATAACCCAAGTATATCTAGAATAATCATCAACAATAACAAAGACATACTTAGACCCTCCTAGACTTACGACATCAATTTCACCAAACAAATCAAGATGTAGCAGTTCAAGCACATTTTTGGTGGAAATAACAGGTTTTGTGCATTTTACCAAGTTGACATGCATCACATAATTGGCCTTTTTCATATTTCAATTTAGGTAGACCTCTAACATGCTCATTCTTACTTAACTTAGATAGATGTTCTATACTGGCATGTCCTAAGCGTCTATGCCACAAATCCACATCATCAATCAAGGTAGGCATACATACTATCTCATCACTTACATTATCAAAATCAACATAGTATACATTGTTTTCTCGAAAGCCAGTAATGTAGAGTTTAGAAGTCATATGGGTGATAACACATTTATCAACAGAAAAGTGCACATCAAAATCATTATCGCATAATTGACTAACACTTAGTAAGTTAAATTTAACGCCATCAACTAATAAAGCATCTTTAATTTTAATTGTGTTTTCCTTACCCACACAACCTTTACCTATTACTTGAGCAGATTCATTGTTGGCAAACTTTACAGATCCACTTGCTTTGTTGCTCAGTTTTAGAAACAGTGAAGCATCACCAGTCATATGCCTTGAGCAACCACTATCAACCATCCACACATTTTTCTTTTTAGCTGAGGGACCAACCTGCAAAAGAATTGTTTAACAACTAGCACGAGGTACCCTTTTTGTTGGGTCCTTGGGAGTTAGTCATCAAGGGGTTTGCTTTCACAATCCACCTTGGTTTCTTCCAAACAGGTACAAGGGTTCCAAGCTCACATATTTTACGGATAGGGCATGAAGAAGAGCTATGGTTCCCTTTTTGACAATATGTGCATTTGAAGATAGTAGGTTTATGACTAGAAGTAGAAGCTACAAAGGTGATATTTTTGTTCAAACTTAAGGTGGTGGAATTACCTTGGTACCCAATTCCTCTTCTCTCAACATATTCATGTTGGGAGTGAAGTATTTGAGTCAAGGTCTTTTCACCGACCTCAAATTTTTTCAAAGTTTCTTTCAAAATTTTATTTTCAACTTTGGCCTTTTCAAAGTTTTGTTTTAGTTCTCGAAATTCAAGGTTGACTGATTTGTGTAGTTCATTCTTTAATCTAGTGACTTCACTTTCAAGAGTCTCGATTTGAGTGGAGAGGCTTTTGTTGCTCTTTGTTAGTTTCTTGGATTTTAACAAAAGTTTTTCGTGTTCGAAATATAGAGCCTCAAAAGCTTCACTCAGATCGTGACTACTATAGTCATTATCAATCATATCATCATGCATAGAGGAGGTAGAGGGACTAGAAAAGTTAAGGCTTACCTTTGATGTATCATTTGCCATGCTGCAGACAGCATTGTCGATCTGCTCATCTTCTTGTGATTCACCATCAGTGCTGAGATTGTCCCATGTTGCTTTAGGTGTGTTCTTTGCCATGAGGCAGACAGCATTTGCAACTTCTTCTTCTTCGGTCTCACTTTCAGTGTCTGTATTGTCCCATGTTGCTTTCATTGCTTTCTTTTGCTTAGTTTTCAGTTTGTAACAGTTTGCTTTGATGTGACCGGGTTTGTTGCATTCGAAACATCTTGGTTGTTCATCTCTCTTCTCATACTTTTCATCTTTGTTGTATCCAAACTTCTTTGAAGAATCACCCTTACCATGTTTGTTGTATTTCATAAATCTTTTGAAGTTCTTGGCAAGCATAGCCATATCTTCATCATCAGTATCTTCTTCAGATTCAACCTATTTCCTTGCTACTTTAGTAGTTTTAGCAGCAAGGGCAAGAGATTTCTTTTCTTTTACAGTTTCTTTTTCTTGGTTCTTTTTGGCAGCCAGAACTACCTCAAATGCTAGCAATGATCCAATAAGGTCTTCTTGAGGTAAAGTGCCAATGTCTTTGGCTTCGGTTATAGCACAAGTCTTAGGGAAGAAATCACCAGTTAAGGATTCAAGGATCTTTCCATTCAAATCCTTGTTGGTGTATTTCTTTCCTAAGGCCCTCAAGTTGTTTACAATTAAATTTAATCTCTGATGCATTGCTGCGACAGACTCACCTTCTTTCATTTTAAAACTTTCATATTCAGAGGTGAGAATTCTAATTTTAGTATCTTTTACCTGGCTTGTCCCGACATGAGTGGCTTGTAGGCAGTCCCAGATTTCCTTTGCACTTTGACACCCTTTTACTCTACCATATTCTTCTTCACAGAGTGATAGATGAAGGATATTCATGGCCTTTGCATTTAGGGATATCTTGTCAAGCTCAGATTTTCTTAACTCACTTAGGTCGATGGTGTAGATGTCTTCTACCGGTACTTCTTCAGCTTTGCCGGTGGCTTGAATTTTTGAAGTGTCACCATCAGTATTACCTGGTTTTGTGATCTTGATCTTCATCGGGATTAGAGGACCATCCACTATGATTCTCCATAGAGTGAAGTCAATTGCCTGCACATGACATTTCATACGACTACTCCAGTAATCGTAGTTAGTACCATCAAATAGAGGAGGCCTATTAGAGGACATTCCTTCTTTCATGAAAGAACCCATAATTACAGATATGTAAAGGATAAATTTAGAATTGCGAGATGTAAAGCTCTAATATGCAATTCCTAGCTACTGATACCACTTGTTAGACTTAGAGTATAACCTTAGAGGGGGGGTGAATAAGGTTATGAGTAAATATGGATTCTTTTCGCAAATGATGATTATATTCTTTTTCAAATCGGATGCGGAAAATGTGATTTGAACTTTTGGATATAAAAACAAGCAAGAGTTGTTTAAATTGTATTCAATATTTCCAATAAAGATATTATAAGGGATATAGTATATCTTAGAGAAGAGGAGTAGAAGATGATTGATGAGTATTGATAATTTAAGCACAGTAATATTAATAATAAACAGTTATAATAATAGTGCAAAATATAAAGAGAGAAGGGATAGAAGGACACAGATATTTAGCGAGGTTCGGGATAAAACCCTACGTCCTCGGCCTTAGGCTTTTCAACCCTTGGACTTAGCAACCACTATATTGAAGAGAGTTATTACAAACAGTCGACTTCAACAATAGTGAATCTCAATTCCCCGAACTGAGAACCCAAGCACCCGCTAAGGATTTCAAAACCAACTCAATCACCCTGATTGAGAGACCCAAGTAAAACTTCCCAGGATTTCAAAATGACCACTAAAACAAAATAAGAATTACACAGTTGAGATCTATGGATCCAATCACTTCTTAGTAATGTGTCAGTTTAGAAACTGAGAGAGATGAGTGATATTAGGATTTTAGATGCTCTAAAAATATGATATGGAATATGATCTTGCTTTTGCAAAAGCTTCACAATTGATATGACAATGAGAGCTTAGATTTGCAAAAAAACTTTTATGAAGATAAATATGATTTTCAAAAATACAGCTTTTGAACAAGATTCAAAACAATGAAGCACTATATTCTTAGATCTATAATAAAATGAAGAGCATTCAAAATAATATGAAAAATATGAAGAACAATATTAGATCTAAGAATTTCGCAAGAGAGAGTAGAATAGAGAGAAATTGTGAGCAGTGGGTGATCTGAAGGTGAAGCTCAACCCACGTATTTATAGGCTTAGGCACCGTTGAAATTTTTGAAAAACATTTAATATAAGTGAAGAATCGATTCATTGATCAAGTTAAAATGTTGATGAATCGATTCATTGCCTTTAAAAAATAAAAGAATCGATTGTTTGTTTAGTTGAAATAAGAGAGGAATCGATTCATTGATGTTTGGAAAATGAGGGAATCGATTACAATGCTTATGTAGAAAGGCATGAATCGATTTTCAGGCCATATGGAGGTCCTGAGAATCGATTCTTATCCATGTAGAAATAAAGGGAATCGATTTTTCTTTTCTTTTTGGAAGGCATGGGAATCGATTCATGGCCCTTTGGAAACATGAGGTAATCGATTTTCAGGCCATATAGGAGGTCCTGAGAATCGATTCCAAGGCCTATGAAATGGGTTGAAAATCGATTCCAAGCTTTCCTAAAAATATTTTTTTCAACTTGCCACCTTATGCATGCATGCAATTTTGTGAAATATTTTTTCTAAACTATTTTTATGCATCATGCATGTTTTGAAAAGTCATCTCTCTCAATAGCTAAAGTGCCACACACTTTAGGTGATAGGACCTTTACAAAGTGTCCTAAAAGGCTTAGACACAATTTAGGGTTTTGAACTTCATATGTTGCTTCTTCTTCAAGCTTCTCTTCTCTTGTGTCTTCTTCTCTTTAAATTAAGTCCTGCACTTTGCTCATCTTGAAACATTAGTAGATATGATGTAATTTGTTATCATACAAAATAAAGGAGTGTTTACCCTCTCTCTTCTCCTCACTCTTTCCCTTTCTCTTTCCTCTCTCACACTCACGGCACTCTCTCACTCTCCTACCACTCATACACTCATTTTTTTTTTCTCTCACATTCACTCATCCTTCTACTCCAATCCCTCTCCTACACACCCACACTCACACACTCATTTCCCTCACATGGCTCTCCTCCTTTCACGCCCCATTCCTCTTCTCACACACACTCACGGATTTTTTCCCTCTCACACACAAACCATCATTCCCCTTCACCAACTACCTCCAAACCTTCACCCCTCCATCATATCAAATCCTTCTCAAGTCAGAAAAAAATACTGTACAAGGCATGGTTGAAGTCAGAAGAAAACGAAAGAGGAAGAAAAAAGAGCTTTTTTTTTCTTTGTATAAATAGGGGGGAGGCCATGACTTTGAGGGGGACGGTTTTAGAGGAGGAGGAAAGCATTTTTTCGAAAAAAAAGGGGGTTCTCAAAAAAGGAAGAAGAAGAAGTTTTCGTAGGCAAAAAAAAGGGGGTAGATTTTTTAGAAAAACAACAGTGAGGCTTGTTCACTGTAATTTCTATTTTTTTTCTTTCCTTCTCCTTCCGAAATTTATTATTTTTTTCTTTAGTTTAGATTCGTTGTATTGGAGAAATCCGAAGAAGAAAACTTCCTCTTCAACATTTCCGGATTTTGTTTAAGGTATTGCAATGTATTTTTTTTTAATTAATTATTGCTGTTTTATTTTTTAAAGTTGCTGTAATTTCGAATTTGTTGCCTTTTTTTAGTTTTGTAGTTGCTGTAATGTAATTTAGATTCTATTGTTACTGTTTTTTTTTTGTATTTTTAGTTGCTGTTTTTTTTTTATGTAGATATAGTTACTGTTTTTTTTTTAAAAATGTTGCTGTTTTTTTTTTGTATTTTTAGTTGCTGTTTTTTTTTATGTAGATATAGTTACTGTTTTTTTTTTATGTTTAAAATGTTGCTGTAAAAAATTTTTTTGTTGTTGTTTTTTATGTTAAAATGTTGCTGTTTTTTTTTATGTTAAAGTATTGCTGTTTTTTTATGTTAAAATGTTGCTATAAAAAACAATTTTTATTGCTGTTTTTATAAAAAAAAATGTTACTAATTTTCGGATTAAAAAAAAATGATAAAAAAATGTTGTTTTTTTTAAAAAAAATGTTACTAATTTTCGGATTAAATAAAAGTGATAAAAAAAAATATATATATTTTCTTAAAGGAAATGGTTACTAATGTCACTACCCTTTTCTAAAAAAAAAAATATAATAACAAAAATCTTTTTTTTCGAAAAAAAAGTAAAAAGGCCCCCTTTTATTAAATAATAACTATGACAACAAAAAAACAAAAGAATTTTTCTCCATAATCCGTTTTCAAAATACCAGGCTTGTTTAGTCTAGGTTCTGTTTTTTTTAGAAAAAAAACGCTTCAAGAATCACGTGTTCTAGAGTAGAATAAAAAAAAAAGAAATCAATCAACCGTTTTTTAGTGTCAAAACGTTAATCGCACCTTCAACGGCTGTTTCTAGCGTCAAAACGCTATTCACACCTCCTTTTTTTACAACTCCTTTATTATTTGCACCCCCCCTTTTATCACCTATTCCGCTTTTGTTCACAACGTGATGCTTCCGAACCGTTCTTTTTTTCTTTCTTTCGAATAATCAAATTCGCGTAAAAAAAATAGGTTGTTACTAGTGGTCACTCTGAGCCTTGCTTGTTTGACCGTTAGGACTAACCTTCCTTTTTTCACAGCGGATTAGTAGCGGTGATCACTCTGAGGTTACTCGTTTGATCATCGCAAACATCCGCCTAAACTTCTTTTTTAGTTAATAAAGTATAAACATAATTTCGACTCCTTTTTATCACGCTTCCCGGTAAGCACGTTTTCAAACGAACAAACGCTCAATCACAAACCGGGTATTTACAACAGTCACTCTGGGCTTAGCTCGTTTGACGCTGTGAATACTTTCTTTTTCGAATAAAGTCGTTAGTGGTGACCACTCTGGATTTATCTGCTTGGTCACCGTGAACGGCCTCCCGTTTTCGCAAAGTTTTCAAAAAATAAAAAAATACCAACACACAAATATTTTCTACCCAAGAACTACGTAGCTTTGATTTCTCCATCGCACCTGGAGATACGTAGGAGCGGGGGCCCACTCCCGTCGAGCGCAAAAAAAACTAAAATTTTTATTAAGTCTTCTTTTCCGTTTTTTTTTGCAAATAACAAAAAAAGGTAAATTAAAGTGTTTTCTTTAAACTAATTTTTCTACACATTAAATTAAAAGGTAACCTTTTTAGGATGTTGCGGGGTGCTTGTACCTTCCCCGCACTTAATCGACCCCCGAACCCAAAAACAAAGGTTTTTTCAATGTTTTCCTAAAAATAAATATTGATGGCGGCTCCATTGTACCAAAAACAACGAGGAATCCCTCCTCGGATTCTTCGGTCGCTACAGAGAGGAAGAGATTAGGGATTAGGGCTCGCGATTGCAGATTTACAGATTGGGGATTAGGGCTTTTGGTTTGGAGAGGAAGGGAGGCGATGGAGGGTGGACGCCGATGGTGGGCGATGGAGGGTAGACGGCGATGGAGGGCGATAACGCGACTGAGAGAGAACGAGAGTGAGAGAACGAGAGTGAGCTGAATAACGCGACTGAGAGAGCCAGAGAGGGAAGCTGAAGCTTGCGACTGAGAGAGGGAAGCTCGCGACTGAGAGGGAAGCTTGCGAGAGAGAGAGAGAGAGAGCCAGAGAGAGAGAGAGCACCTGGAGAGAGAGCACCTGGGGAGAGCGAGAGAGCGCCTGAGGGAAGAACGAGGGTGACAATAGAAAGGGAGAGAACGAGAGTGCCTGCGTTAATGAATTGGGATTCTGAATTTGCGACGGGCTTGCGACAAAGCCTTCGTCGCAAACTAGCGACCAACATCCTCTTCCGTCGCAAAGTAGTGACGAACATGTCTTCTCGTCGCAAATTATGAGCGGGATTGTTACCGCCAGTGCACAATTTCACTTGCCGTCGCAAACCCGTCGCAAATTAGCGACGGGTAGTTGTCCGTGGAAAACTTTCGTAGCAATATAGGCTTATTCTTGTAGTGGTCGTGATCTAGTCGGTTTTAATAACTATACCAAACATAACTTTAGTTGTAACTAAAAAATCTTAAAATGACAAAAGTATTACACACGTGGCAATGGCACACACACACCTGGCGACACAATTTTGATATAATATAAATAGATTTGAACTATACCCTGCTCAACTGGTTAAAATACTCGAAACAAGACAAGAAAAATGTTGACATAATCTCAACACATTACACATTGAATGTTGTCATCAAAATCAAATAATGCAAAAACTGTCACAATTGTTGTGTGTGTAATATAACAACTTGATCAGTTCATCATATCACTCATTACAAATTAAAATCCAAAATCCAATCTCCTTCCCTACGTAGCTGCTGCTGCTCATCTCTAATCTTTTCTCCAATTTTTTCAGAAACCAAAATCCTTCATCATCAGTTGTTTGTTCCAGATTTGCTGACATAATTAACTGATTTCTTTGTTTACTTGCTTCATGGTTAATACAATGACCAAAAAGTATTTCTGTTATGGCAAATGGCCATTGATTTTGGTGCAGCCTTGGGTGAGAAGTATGTCTCTCTCTCTCTCTCTCTCTCCTTTTCCATCTCCCTCTCTCTCTCTCTCTAAATATATATAGATATCCTAGTTTATTATATTTACGGGAGTAGATATGTCTAATTTATTCATATAACCACTATGCTATAAAGTGTGTATTAAATTATTGGAGTCAAAATATATAGAAGAAATATTAGTAATTTTAAACATTAAAATTTTCTCAGAATGAGCACAAGTTTAGTTTGTGGTTAATTTTAAACAAAAAAACCTACTTTCATACGGATTAAGGACTATTTTTTATTAGTGAGAAAGCAAAAAACAACAACCAAAATCTAAAGTGTAAATTTATACAATCATATTTTATCATATTATCTATCAAAATAATATATTTTTTCAAAATATGTTCACACTATAATAAGATCGTAAAATATTATTAGACATTGTCGTAAATACTTTATTAAACTCCCTAACACTAGTAACACAGTTCACAATGAAAAGTATTCAATAATTAATGTTAGCTGAATGTATGAACATCATGTGACCATATATTATGAAGCTTGTCTATGTGTACATATAGGCCCAACACTAACAACAATATTGTGGCAGCAGATAAATCTAGAGCCACAAATTTTAAGCTTCATGGATAGGATTTTTTATCTATATGATCCATCCCTTCTCTGGTCCATCAAATATGAACCATTGGTTTCCAACGGATATAGAAGCCTTAGTATTAGAAAATATAGTTAATTATTTTCAATATTTTTTAATTTCTTGAATAATTCTTTAACTTCAACTTGTTTAGTGCTAAAAGCTTGTATTCATTTTTTTTAAAAAAAATATTATAGACTATTTTTTGCCCCTACTAGTAAAAAACCGAGTTTCCAAGTGAATATTTATATATTATACTGGAATTAGAGTCTCTAATGTTAAGTTTAATGTAATGAAAGAAAAAATTATCATGCATTTATAATTCCAAGAATGCAAAAAAGGAGATATTTCCTTTTACTTAGTGAATTGTTGGATCACTCTGTATGAGCCAAACCATATTGAAGCTTCATATATGAGAGAGGGTGGATGCTGGCAAGAGGAAAATATAGAGAGATCCAACTTTTCACTAAGTAAAAGGATTGATCACATTATTGCATCATATATATGTTTATTGTATATGTGTTTAATAACTATATTGAGATAGATATTATATATGTTTACGTCAGAGGAGTGTTAATTAGTAACAGTCTTTTTAATATTTTCCCTTCAACACTCATTCTATGATTAAGTGAACTTCACCTCGTTTCCACCACTTTGAAAATGAAACTCATATATATGCTAAAATCATATGTGGTGCTTTTTGCGAGATTCAAAGTGGAACTTTGGGCATAGTACCAAATTAGCTAGCCTAAAATCATTCAGAGCTATGAGGAAGGAACATGGCAGTAAAGGACCCTAGACAATTGGCCTCGAAGCGTGGCAGCTAAAGATGGTGTAGGCCGAGAATGCAAAGGAAGCACCAATGTGGAAATGGGATGACGGCGGCAAAAATGCGCCACTGGTAGAGGAATGTTGTGCGCCGACACGGCGACACGAATGTCTTAGCAGCCTTGTAGGGGTGAGGCAAGACGACATGGAAACTAAACAAGTCGCGCGAGTGCTAAAATAGGACTGAAATAAGATGGTGGCACAAAACATACATCACTCGTAGATATGACGTAATAATCTCTTTGAAATTAAATATAAGCAAAAAAGTACATATATTTTAGTCGTGCATTTTAGAGGTGGAGTCTATGTTATGAGTGGAAGTCCTCCTAAGTTATAGCAAAAGCAATAAAACAGACAATACAGTTACCGCAATATTACAATATACCCTATATGCAATGATATGTCCCTTTCAACTAGGGTAAAGCAGTTTACATTTTCCCCCTACGTGGCAAACCGCCATTGCATGCATCACACAAATTCAAAGGAAGACTAGACAACCATACCCTACAGCAATAAACCTTTAACTACATAGAAATACTCGCCACCACAACTTTTTTATCTACATATATCTTGATGTTCATAAGAATTAACGTGAATCTCATAGATTATATCTACATTGTACACACAAATAATGGATATATATATATATATATATATATATATATATATATCATTGTATATTAAACACTCAAAAATTCAATTTTATTTTCTAAAAAAAAGTAATTTAATTAAGTGAAGCTAAAATATGTAACTATATATTTATATTTTTGTGAATTGTGATGGTAAATTGAGAATATGGAGAACAAAGGGTAGAAGATGATGATGATAAGAGGAGGGTGATGGGGTTATGGTCATTCTTTCAAAGTTAATCTCCAACATCCAAACCTCATCTAAAAGGATAGGAAAGAAGCTCTCCTTTACTTGACTTTCGCTTTCATTATCTATCTTATGGTCACATTAAAATGGGGGATAGCCAATAGGCCATACCACATTCTATTAGCTACCAATAGCTATACTATATAGCATTGTCATTTGAGTCTTCATTGCACAATGTCTACCTCTTCCATAAACGGTTGGTGTCTTTCTTCTATTTCCCCTGCCAAAACCTCTCTCAAAAAGACTACATTACGCCCTTTAGTCTTCGCATCTCTTAACTCTTCTACTTCTTCGTCTTCCTCTTCTTCATCTTCTTTCCCTTCTCTCATTCAAGACAAACCAGTCTTTGCGGCTCCTTCTCCGGTCATTACCCCAGTTTTGGTAAATATACAAGATAGTACATTTTGATCACTTAGAAATTGAAGTTACATTTATTGTTTTTTTTTTGTTTTTTCGTCCATTCAAACCATTAAGAGAGATTCAAAGTTAAATCATTTATAATTAGACCACAACTAGAATAAGATGAGATGGCAACCATTTTTCATGACAGGAAATGTCATTAAAAATCGTCACTATCTCATATTATGACGTTGTTTGATCCATATAACTGACTACTATTTAATGAGAAAAAAACTTTGTTCATTGTTTTTTGTCTTTAAAATTGTAAACAACCCAAATTAAGACTTTTATATATGGGGTGAATTTGGCTCACAATCTGTGTTTAAATTGCCATACATTATAGATAGATGATCATGTGCTTAAAAATCTTATATATGGGGTGAATTTGGTTGATACTTGGATGAAAAACATTTAGTTTGGTTTTTTTTAAGGATAGTTTTCACGTGAAACTTTGTGTGATTTGATCATTCTTTGACATCTATTAAATTTGGTAGTTTAGTTAGGTTTAAAGGACATGTGTGTGGCATGGATTTGTTCATACATTAGTATGTGTCACCAATCAACATCATACAACTAACAAATTTTATTATTACAAGAAAACGTAGCAATACTATATAAAGTGAATTTTCCTTGTATGGGGACCAAGGAAGTTGTTAGTTGGAGGATTCTAAGGCGTATAAAGCAACTACTATAGAAGAAAAGGTCCATTCAAAATCATTTTTGCTAAATTAGCATTTAATTATTCCACAAACACCAAAAAAATAATACCATTTTTCAATTTTTACACTATTTATTTACTTGCATAAAATTCTAAAGATTATTGTTTTCCTTTTCTTTCTTAAGGCAACATAATAGTTGATAAAATTTCAGTATATATTTATTAAAAAATAAAAACTATTTTTCAAGGTAACTTGTAATATTATTCATTGGTTTCAACTAACACTTATTTATTTATTTTTGAAGAGAGAGCAAATGGGTAAGGGATATGAAGAAGCTATTGAAGAACTCCAGAAATTGTTGAGGTAAATCTCAATCACTTTCTCATGTTAGAAGTATATATAAATATATGTGAAATACTACCTTCGGTCACATTTATAAACAAAAAAATTGCACTTTTTAAATTTTTTGAATAATTGATGTATCTGATCTATAATATAGAGAGAAGACTGAGCTGAAAGCCACAGCAGCTGAGAAAGTAGAGAAGATAACAGCTCAATTGGGGACAGCAACATCATCAGCTGATGGCATTGCAACATCTGAAGCCTCAGAGAGGATCAAATCTGGTTTCCTTCATTTCAAGAAGGAGAAATATGAGTTAGTCACTCACTTAATCGCTATGCTTTACCATCATGAATAATTAAGCTTTCTCATTATTGTTTTTTTCTCACCTACAGCAAAAATCCAGCTTTGTATGGTGAACTTGCCAAGGGCCAAAGCCCCACGGTATGTTGTGATTAATTATTTATAGACAATTACTAATATATCATCAATATTTATAGACTAATATGATCGAAGATTTTCAATTTCAAAAACTACGTACGATGTATTTTAATAATTCAGGAACCAAGTTGACAGTGTGTTACAATTTCAGGGACTAAATTCGTGTTTCGCTCCTTTTAATTTGTTTTTGATTTTCTTTTTCAGTTCATGGTGTTTGCATGCTCAGACTCAAGAGTCTGTCCATCTCATGTGCTAGATTTCCAGCCAGGAGAGGCTTTTGTGGTCAGAAATGTTGCTAACATGGTTCCACCATATGACCAGGTCAGTTTCCAATATACACAAAACAAAGCATCATTTTTACTTATATATATATATATATATATATATATATATAAATTAATACAATTATACTCAAATGGTATTTTTTTCACTATGCTAGGAAAAATACGCTGGAGCTGGGTCTGCCATTGAGTATGCAGTTCTGCATCTCAAGGTATATATTTTACAAATCATTACAACATAAATGAACTGTATCAGATTCGTATATAGTTAAGAATTTTTAATTTTTAATAATCCAACTAATTTTCCTATATATATACAGGTGTCTGAGATTGTGGTTATAGGACACAGTGCTTGTGGTGGTATTAAGGGACTTTTGTCTTTTCCATATGATGGAAAATACTCTACGTAAGTGATCATTTAGGGCCTGTTTGAATTGATTTTTAAAAACTATATTTTCTATTTTGTAAAAATTAATAAAGCACAGCCTTATTTAATGTCTAGGAAGAGGAAAATAGACAATTACTAATATATATATATATATCATCAATATTTATTTTGTTGTATGCAGTGATTTCATTGAGGAGTGGGTCAAAATTGGTTTACCTGCAAAAGCAAAGGTGAAATCTCAACATGGAGATGCACCTTTTGGAGAGCTATGCACACACTGTGAGAAGGTATATATATATATAAGACAATACAATACAATACAATACAAGTCATGTGTTTCGGAAAACAATTTAATTAAGCACTTATTAATTAAATAAACGTTCATAATATAATGTATAAGCTATTTCTATCACCAAAGAGAAATTTTGGTTAAACTGTTTTCACATAGATAAACACAATAAGTCAATCCAAACGCACCGATGAATATCTTTTAATATTTGTCATGGACTCATAAGAGTCACTACAACAAAACAGTCAAACTGTGACGGTTAAAAATGAAGGCGACGGCAGGTAAAACTGCTGCAATTCATATTTTACGACGGTTATCTATGTGTTGCAAAGTAAACCAGCAACTGTTGTGCATCAGCCAATAATTTTGCGACGGTTATATACTGTCGCAAAGTAACAACTAAAACTAGTTAACTTGCAATGGTTATATGATGATGATTTACAAGAGACCAATATGTTAGTGATATGATTATTACTAACTAAAGTTGGATATTATGTGCAGGAAGCGGTGAATGTTTCGCTTGGAAACTTGCTAACCTATCCATTTGTGAGAGAAGGATTGGTGAACAAAACATTGTCACTAAAAGGAGGATATTATGACTTTGTTAAAGGAGCATTTGAGCTCTGGGGACTTGAGTTTGGACTTTCTTCATCTTTCTCCGTATGAACATCAACCATTTATCAAATGACCACATCTTGATTCCCTAAGTATTCTTCTATTCTACCTAGCTAAAATGTACTTTTGTAATATAATGTAATGTAATGTGATGTAATTATCCTTGTTGAGCTTATAATTTCCTAATTTAAAGCTCCAAAATAAAATAATATTGCAACAAAGTTAGGAGCAAAAGTGTATAATTTATGGTGTTTGTTTCACCACTGCAATTTTTTTTTTCTTTTTTGTTAGGTTAAAGATGTGGCCACGATTCTGCATTGGAAGCTATAGGGTCATGCTTAAAGGTTCTGTCTGTGTCTGCAATGAAGAGGCCTACCTACTTTCATCATATGATATATTATATATATATATATATATATATATATATATATATATATATATATATATATATATATATATATATGAATCTTGAGAAACTATGAACTTCCTTTATGTTGGAATATTTCCTTTTAAATAAGAGTTTGGAAATTCTCCTTCTTAGACAAAACTTTTAATATTTGGCAACACTCCTTGAAAAGATCAATAAATGTGCCCTACATTCTCCTACTATTGCACCTAACTGAGTGCACCATTTTAAAATGCTTAATAAAATCCACCAGAGAAGAAGAAGTCTCATATTGTACAAAATAAAGATAACACAATATGATATTTATAGAGAAACCAACACCTAACAAATCTCTAACTAATCGTATCATAGTTCTTCTTATGTAACAAACTCACTCCAAAAGTTAACCCATGAGCGCTGAGGGTTTCTCCCTTATATCCACTAATAGGTCATATCGCTATTCGATGTGAGCCTTCCAACTCACCCTCTCACACGTTGGATTAGACATCCAGAGAGTGACCTAGATGACTGGATAACATCCGATAGAAAGTGGTCAAACAAATCTCGGATAAATTCTAATGTCATCTTAAAGATCAAGAGTGATCGCAAAATTGAACGAAGCTTGGTAAGCCTGGAAAGAGTTTAAGACTCGAATGGGATCATATTAATAAAAGATGATAAAAGGTTTTATACAAACATGATTGGGAGGGGAGACCTCACTAAAGGTGCCAATCAGATTCTCCGGCAGATATTAATCATCGGCAAAGCTGATTGATACACCAATAACATGATTACCCAAAAAAATTATACTTGGTGGGGAATAGAAAAATAAATGCTAACCATTTTCTATAGCATTTTCAGGGAGACTACATACACTACAAGAAAATCGACGATTTCCGACGACAAAATCCGTCGGAAACGCACTGATTTTCGTCGGAAATTGACGTTTCCGACGAACTTTCCGACGGACAAAAAGTCGTCGCAAAATCGCTCGTCACAAATAGTTTCCGACGGATTTTTTCGTCGCAAATGTCCCCGTCGCAAAGTCGTCGGAAAGCCGTCGCAAAGTTTCGTCGCAAATTCCGTCAAAAAAAAACCATTTCCGACGGAAATTTCCGTCGGAAATCCGTCGGTAATTTTAAAAAAATAAAAATAAAAATAAAATAAAATCATACATCCAAAAAAGCTATACTAGTTATGGATTTTATTCTTTCACACAACAAAATCTTTTTCAAATTTAAATACCACAAACATAATATATATGACTAACAAAATTTACATTATCCATCATAAGTAGTCTTAATTCATCCAAATTTACAATATATATGGCTAATGGTCCTGATAATCTGCTACAAAATAATATATTACATTATGAAGAGCAAGAATAGAAAAAATCTAAAGTATAGTGAAGCTACAAGTTATAGAAATTAACATGCCTATGTGGAATGTATTTTAGGCAGCTCCAAACTGGGTAGCTCCCATTGACATTCCAATGAGATAAAATTTTGCCCCAATTTGTAATTTATCTGCTAGTTCTTGAATATCATATGCTTCACTCTTCACTGAACGTGAAGGATATGGATCACTCTCTCCATAACCTGCTCTGTCGAAGTGGAGGAAATATATCCCTAGTTCTTCGATAAGTTCCTACATAAAAGTAAGAACATAATCACTATAATATATCAAACAACAAACAAAATTTCTGAAATCATCCATGAATGACAATGATCTTGTGCTTAGCTTTTTCCTTTGGAACACCAAATTCGTGGTAGGCCAAATGCCTTCCATCACTGAGCTTGACTCTAGGTGAAGTAACTAGAGGACCATTAGCAGATCCACATATTTTAGGAGCTGGAGGCTTTATGAACATATAAGCCCATCCTATGAGAATCACCACCAATGCCACTGCTACTGCTATTTGATTAACCATTTCTAGAAATAAACTACTATATTGATAGCATTGTAAACAAAATTAAAAGAAGTAATGTTGTATTGTTGTTTGTATTAACACAGTCAATCTGAACTGAAGGGTCAAGAACATTTGTCACTTTAATAATTTAATCAAGGGGAAAAAAAGCCAGAGCATATGCTTCATTACAGTAGATAGACATCAAAGTTCTGCATTCACAACTATTTACTGCTTTAACCCCCAAAATTACTATTAAAATTTATGTTTAATTAGTTGGTAGGTCGCTAAACTATTTGGTAATTCCAGAATCATCGTTGAGAATCCGATACTAACAAAGAAAACAAGACTAGGCTAATTGGTAATTCCAGAATCATCGTTGAACAACCATTGCTTTTAATTTCTATTTTAGAGACAATAGTTGCATATGTCAAATGATTCAAGCTAACACTATAGATTCAAATGAACAACCATTGCTTTTAATTTCTAAAAGAAGGGATTAAAAACAATAACTATAATGTTGTATTGATAACTATGAACTCAAAGAAGCCAGCTACTCAATGAATTCATCATCCTTACTAACCATGGATAGTGAAGTATCGTATCACATACTTTCTAAATATGATTCCAAATTGCAAAGCACAAAACATATCAAAGAAAGGACTTCAAAAAAGCTTACAATGCAGCATCACCTATCATTGCAGCATTGAGGGATTTGTTAGCAGATGCAGCTGAACTTCCAGATCCCCCAGCAACTGCATCAGCTTGGAATGCATGTATCAGATCAGGATGTGTCTGCCATATAAAATCCTGTTTCAGTAAAAATTACACCAGAAAATAAGAAAAAAAAATAGAGTACTGTAGAATTATATATCACACACACCTCATCTTTTTCTAGCAAACAAAAAATACGCAAAAAAGGAAAAGTTTTGTTGTTACCATCGTGAGCGTGAGCACAACATCCTTGCACAATTAAAAACCTGAAAAATTAGGGAATTAGAATAAGTTCAGTGATGCCAGTTCAAAATAGATTCATGTAAAATCTTTTTTTTAGTAGAGCAACATACGTTCTTACAAATACCAATTACCTACATCTTACGAAATCACGAATAAGACATATTTAAGCACACACAATACATTAAGTTTGGCACTTGCTTTCAATAGTCTCATAGAAAGAATGCACTTAAATTAGTGTTGATATCAAAGAGAGTTTAGGGACTACTAATCAAAAGGTACTGCTTTAACATAGTTATTCAAATTAGTGAAAAATAAGAGATCAATTTAGGCATAAACAAACAATAAACAAATGTGCAGTCTGAGGATTTTGCCAAGCTATTGTAGGAACTTGTGCTGCAAGCACTCTTGGATCTAGCACTGTATAGTCTCTACTTTTTTCACTGAAAGCCTAAAACCAAAAACATATGACACTAACATTAGACCCGGAAAGCCATTCAAATGTCATAAAGAAAAAATTAGCATAAAAGGAGGTTACAGAATGACAATGTCAACTAAACAGAGAGAAATCCATTCAAATGACAACTTGACAACTTGTGATAAAAAATTCATAACAGAAGTTACAGAATTATAAGTGAGCCAATGTCAATGTCAACTAAACAGAGAGAATCATAAAAAATTGAATCACAAATAGTGTTATATCTAGTGATAGTGCAGTAATATATGTAGGGGCTAGTAGTAGTGATATACTGATATGAAATGAGCCAACAAACTAACGGCTAAAAAAGCCCCAATTCAGAGTATGACCTTCATTGCCAAGCATTTACTTAAATAATTATTTTTTATTCACAGGTCCCAGTTAAGCTAACCAAAAGTAGGTACAATATTTCTAACCAAAAGCAACTAACAGAACCTTTACAAAGGGAAATAACAGAACATTTATTATATAAAAAATACACCAATAGTTAAAATCAAAACAGCTAAACAAATAGTTGCCAATAGTGAGTACTCTTCCACTTTTTGGAGGTAAGTCATCATCCTTAAATGGAGGTTGGAATGGTTTAATCTCTTCTAAGCATGATAAATCACTATAGCTAGTAACTAGTAGTATCCAAAAAGGGTATCATAGCAGCTGATCGTATAAAAATAAAAAGAAAACATCCCCAGGAAAACACACAAGTGGTGCACAGGAAATATGTTGCGCAAATAGCACACACAACCTTGGCAAGTAAGCGATTTGGTGCACTCCAGCACTACATGTGAGACCATTCTCTTCATAAACACTGCATCTGAGTTCTTGAGCAATCTACAAATTCCAATTTTAGAAACAAAAGAGGTTTAATACATTTGAAGGTTTCCCTTTGAAAATTTAATCTGATAAAGCAACTTACTTCTTCACTTTTGACGTTCCTTTCTTTGCAGACTTCAGTTATATCAAGGTATGCTTCTTCCAGGCTAGCAGCAATGAAATTGGGATCATACCTTCTAAAAACTAACAAACAAGTGTATGTAAAGCTACCATCAGTGATTCAAAGGAAAAGCATAATTCAAGAAAATCAATATTTCAATCACCCATCGGATAAATTCAGATTTCATAATACTCAAAATCAACATCAAGCTTATAATTTATTGACACAACAATCTTCATAATTGGCAGTGGATATCATAGACATGCCACCAACAGCCATTGGCCTGCCTTTAATGTAGGGCTACTTAAAGTCTCAACCGCTGCATAGAAAGCATCCTTGTAATTCATTTCCCCCTCCTCCTCATAGCAATCAATCAATCAATTGTTATATAAAGCTAAATGAAATGAAATGAAATGAAATGAAATGAAATGAAATGATCTTGAAGTGAGCAGTTATTTTGAAGGAACTTGTTACTTCATTGAGAGTAATTTATAAATATCACTAAATAAAGGAACTTGTTACTTTGAAGTGAGCAGTTCATTGTTCGAAGTAGAATGCACAAATATAATCACTTATTAGTCAATGGTAAATATTTGAGTTACCCCGGTGTAGCCAATGCCTACAGGCTCAAGCTTAAGCTTAAAAGTCTAAACCTGCTGAAGTCTCTAATCAATTTTATCTGACTAACCCTACCACAAATTTTAATAACTACTCATGCAAAGTTCCTAACAAGAAAAGAAAGCCTTCTGAAAGAATAGTAGTACCTAGTAGGATATCTAAACTCATTTCAAAAGGATGGGAAAAATATTGAAGAATTTCATAACTATCAAAATTGTCTACCTGGAATTTAATTTTCGTCTGTGCTCATCAACAAACAGTGAAACCTCCTTCCCTTCCTCAAGCGTGGACTCCAACTCCCCTTCCAAACCCTCAAAGACTCCATAGTGTAAAACCTACACACACACACACAAAAATAATAAAATATTAATAATAACTCCAAAAATGATATCTAACAACACTTAGGGACAGAGTTAACAAAACTTACAATTCCATCTTTTGATCGAACATCACTAACAACAAACTTGATGTCTAAGCCATGAACATGAATGCGTAAGAAGCCAGTGTCGGCCGGTTGACCACCACCTTGTGGATAAAAGATCGTACGATCCAATATAAGAGCATGTCTCTCATCATTGAAATGAGAGAGGAGTGTAGCAGTGGATTGAAGCTTCCACATGTCATCATAGTAGTCTAGCTTCGTGGGACTCTTATCCATCACCTCCACCGAATCCCAGCCAACCCCGACTAAATCATAAATCATAACCAACATAAGTAATTAGAAATTAGGGTTTTAAGCCCTTTTCCTCAAATTCCATCAATTTCAGAAATTAGAAATTAGGGTTTTATACTCAAATTAGGAATTTCAATCACAAACAGGTATTGAAAGGAATGAGGGCTTACAAGGAATTAGAGAGAGACGTAGAAGGAGATAGAGCCGGCGGAGTCGGAGGCCGGCGTGCGTCGTCGTCATGCGTCGTGCGTTTTTCGTTCCTCTTCTGTCGTGGCTTCAGGTCGCTGATTGAGAGAGAGAGACAGTGTTCTGTACTTCTGTGTTGTGCGTGAGGGAGGGGCGAGGTGTGGTCACGGTGTGAGGGTGAGGGAGGCGCGATGGTGGAGGCGCGATGAGAACAAGAAAACCTGAGGAGGGCGACTGAGAGGGGGGGGTCTACGAGGGAAGAGGGAGGGCGACTGAGAGATGGAGGTCTACCAGGGAAGAGGGAGGGCGACTGAGAGATTCTACGAGGGAAGGGAGGTCGACTGAGAGAGATGGTGGAGGGAGTGAGTGGGGTGGAAGGCGTGAAGTGAGTGGGGTGGAAGGCATGAAGTGAGTGGGTTCGAGGGAAGAGTTCCCTTTAATTTAGGATCTGGTACTTTGCGACGACATTTTAGCATTTTCCGACGGACATAGCCGTCGCAAATTTGCGACGAAACACGTTTTCTTTTAATTATTTAATTTTTCTCAATTCTTTGTGTTTTCTTCATAATATACTTCCAATACCCTTCTTAAAGTTTAATATACATCCAGCAAAAACCAGCCCCACGCCCTTCCTTCCTTTCTCAACAAGTATAGAAAAGAGAAAATATAGAAGAAGAGAGCAATCAAAATTTAAACAGAAGTGTGGAACAGCAAAAAGTATAACTAAACTGCAGAATAAATCCGAGAAACAATAGATAAACATAAAATTACCAAAATAATTGTTACATAAGTTATTCAAATACATTACAACAAAAAAATCTGAATATGAACTGATAATCTTTCAAAAAAAATAAAAGTTAACCACTCGGGATTCATACAACAAAAAAGTTTAATTAACGTTCCCTTTCACGGATCTCTGCTATTGTCTTTGTCATCTGAGCGAAACAAATAAGAGCTTGAGAGAAACAAGAGAAAAGTTGAGACCTTGAGCAAGAAGATGACAGCACCTCCAATAGAGGTCCACAACTGAGAACCCCCACGAAACAACTGGTAAAAACAGAATACCAAAACAACTAAATTTGATAAAACAAAAATTAAAAATGGACTCATAATATTTCAAAGATACTATCAAAAATAACAATTTTGAGACCAAAACTGATAGAACAAAAACTTTAAAAAAAAATATAATGTTACAGATCTAAGGGGAGAAGAGAGAAGAGGAACGATCGAGATGATTTTCGTGACGAAGGATCGATGCATGCAAAGATTTTTGGATGTGGTTAAATGTCAGATCTGCCGTGAGGAATGATCTGAGTTGTTGGAGACGCGTCTGGTGAGGAGGAATGGGAAAGGAAACACAGTGGGGGTGTTGAAATAAGATGAGAAGAAATAGATTAGAAATGAGGAGAGAAGGACGGTGAGTTGGGACTTGGGACGGTGGGAGGCAATGGCCGGTGAGGAGGAGAAATTATCCTTGGGTGAGAACAAGGAGGTGAGAAGAAAGAATGTCATGAAATGGAAACTAAAAAATGGGAGATATGAAATGAGAGAAAGTGAGTGTGAAGAATAAGAAGAGTTCTGAATGATCTAGAGAACTTTTTAATTTTTTATTTTGCTCCAAGTGCTTTTTACAATTGAAACTTGAAGACCGAAGAATGTAAAGAGTTTGGAAATTGAACTATTGGTCTAGTATTTTAAAATTTCCGTTGTAATGACATTTAATGGAGTCTGTTAGCGATAAAAAAATTTAATGGAGTCTGCTTTAATTAACTAAAATAACTAACTAATTTAAATAAATTAATTCTAAGTGGTCTATAATTTCCTTTTTAATGGTATATTAGAATAAATGACACAACTATAATTTTCATTTTATTGTGAAGAAATACGTAAAGTGTGATATTAAACAGTGTGTTTTGGGGAACTTCAAAGTTTGGAAAAAAAATTGGTGTTCAAATACATGATGTTCGTTCTTTAGTTTGCTTAGAAAAATTAATTTTGTAACAAAATACGTAAAATGAGATGTTAAGTAGTTTGTTTTCGCATAGTTGAGAAAAATTAACATTCTTAACAAAATACGTAAAATGATACGCTATGCAAGGTGTTTTGGTGTATGTTGTGGTTCAAAAAAATGTAATAGTTCAATTACGCAAAGTTTGTTTATCAACAACCAGTTTGATGGAAAATATAATTTCGTGAAAACATAAATAAAGTGTGATTCTAGAGGCAAATGAGAAGACAAAACATGAATTATTAAAAGTAGTAAACTAAGATAATTGTTTTAAAAATAAAAAATAGTAAAAATTAATAAACAATACTAATGTAACCAAAAAGTAAAATAAACGATAGTGAAAAACTAATAACGTTTCTATACAAGTAATAAATACTACCAATTCTTTCCATAAAAACCTATATTTGTAAGCTATTATAAGAGATACGGTATGATAAGAAATAGTTTTCTATTAACTCAAGGGGGTGTGGTTGGGCGGTTGGGGCTCATCCTCCCTTAACCAAGTGTCGAGGATTCAATCCCCGCATTGGGTATGGAGCAACTTTAAATCTCTGGGCCAACTGTCCCACCCTTCAAGGTGCCTCCAATCCAGCGAGGGGATTAGTCACTGCGTTCGGCGGTTTGGTCTCGAGCAAAAAAAATAAATAGTTTTCTATTATGCATAGTAACCAAAAGTTGATGATAAAATTTACTTTTTTATATACATGGTAACCAGTTTCAACTAAATGTTGTAGGCAAACCTGCTAATTGCTACTTTACTAATTCTTAGAATCAAATAGGTATTGTTTACGACCTTCGTGATGGATCATGAGTGAAAATGATACTTGTGAGATTCGATCAACTATTTATAGAAGTTAGGAACCGAATGCTCGCAAAACTTCAGCAAAAAATTCTAAGGGTTGATGAAGAAACTGTACACAATCTATAATTGCCAAAGACTTCATTTTTTTACCAAAAAAAAAGAATTCATTTTTTTATTGACACTCTATGATTCACTTATTTTTTGGGTAAACCTGAGTATCCACCGCACGGACAGCAGTGACTAATCTCTTGCTCATTATAGGTGCCTCGAAGGGTAGGACAGCTGGCCCAAAATTTGAACGCCACTCCGTACTCTATGATTCACTATGATAAATACATAATTGTTAATGCGTTTGTTAATAACATTGATATTGAATTAATGTATGCATACATTTGATGAGATATCCGGAATTTTTGCTTGCTAATGAAACTGAGATCAATAGCGAAAGTCCTAATTTTTTTCTTTTGTTTTAGTTATTTTTTGATTCTTTTTTTTACTATGATTTTTTTTTGACAAATACTATGATTTTCTTTTGACATGTGTTGATTCTGGATTTTACTAAATATTGACGTGTCTTCAACAATTTGGCATGTCATCTTCTTTTTGTGCCAACGATTCTTTGTGGCTTTCACCTTTCTATCATTTTTTATTTTTTGTGAATTATGTTCCAATTTCATGTAAATATTTAATATAACTTTATTGATAAAAACTTGTATCTGATTGCCAGCAGGGTTTTGAAGCATGTAACCTAAATTTCCCTCTTTTGCAAACATATGGATGCATTGACACCGTCTTTCTGAACCAATAACACATAGCATTACAGTTTATGTTGTTCCTTCTGTCACTATATGCTTAATTTCTAGGATTGGTGTTGCTTTATGTTGATTTTATGTAGTTGATACAATACAACAACTCTTCAGGAAGAAGAGACTAGATAGAGAACGGGGCTGGAGGAGAGAATTTATTTGTGAATTGTTATATTATATTAGGACATATATTTTTTGCTATATTTTCAGCACTTCTAAGTTGCCATTGCTGTTTCTGACTCTGCAGGTGTTGGAGTTGGATTTATATCTGCTCTATTTTGGAGTTGGAGTTGAAATTGGAGAAGTCAATGACCAGGGGCACTGCAATATCTCATTGCACTTTAACTTTAGTAGTTTCAAATATGTTCCAATTCCAACAATTAGGTTCATGTTTTTTTCTATTTCACGGTTTTACTATTTGTTTTCTACCTTTTCTAATGAATTTAAAGTACATCTATTGAGTTGACAAGAGAAGAAAATTTAATGAATTAAAATCACTGTTGGCTTTCCTATTGGGTTTTCTCTTATTGTGTGTGGCCTCACACTTAAGCTATACTACGTGCTATTTGATTTTATTACCGTTTGATTAGATGCCCTTTTGGAGTTCTTTAGACAAGGCACTTTTGGAACTTTTAATAATCCAGTTGGTCTGTCAATCAAGAATTGTAACTGATATGTTGAAGAGGTATTTTTTTGGCTTTATATAACAGTGTCATTCAGTTTTTGGTATTTGTGGTAATTTTAATAGAGTGGTGTTGTTTTATAGATTTGAATGTTGTTTTGTGACAAGCAAAATCTCTATGTGTGTCTTTATATCAATTTCTATTTCAAAAGTTCATTTGATTAGTGATATTTTGAATGTTCAGCCTTATTCATGTGCTTCTGCGAATTTTGCCTTTTATACTGGTCTTTTGTTCCTTCGTATATCCTTTAAGATCATATTTTGGCATTCAGATGCAATAAAATGTGTTCATGATTATTTATGTTTATGATCATTTGTTCCCCTAACAATATTTCTCACTTTCCTGCTATTGTATTAAGGTGGTCTGCTGAATTTGAAGAAAATAGAAATGGATCTCCAGAACTGCACATTATGTTAGCTGAATACATATTTTGTGAAAGTCAAGGTGGTACGTTTCACAATAGCGCCACTGGTGCATCTTCATTGTTGCTCATCTTAAATTCATACACTGCAGGATAATATGGAAATTGCTTTATGCTATGGAAAGTTCACTTACCATTGAAATCATTATTACATTTATGTGTGGTAAATGAATATCAATTGTATTTTTTACTTGCAGGATATGAATAGAGTGACATATCATTATGTAAGAGGAAATAATCCAATGAAGATTTAGAGGGGGAGGTGAGTTTAATTTTAATGCTTAGAAAACATTTCAACTATCTAAAATAGTGTACAAGAGCTTCAAAAGGCTTTAGAGTGGGAGGTGAGTATCAAAACCATTTAGGTTTTGATTGATAGTTATGGCCATAGGTTTTTGAAGATTTAGTTTGTTTTGGTTTCAATTGCCTCTGATTTTTACCTGTTGATGCATACGGCATTTAGGTTTTTACAATAGAAATGAACAATGAAACATGATGTTGCTGGAGTTATTGAAGACAATCCTATTTGTTGTCTAAGACTTATGTTTCATTGTTCATTTCTATTAACTTTTATCTATATAGCATCCTATATTTCGAATATCTTAAACTCATGTATTTGAGTAGTTACTAGCGCCCCCGTGCATCGCACGGGCATTGAGACTAGTTCTTTCAACAGATGTATGCCGTATGCATACACTTGCTTCATCTTCAATCATACAATAAACACAATCTTCTTTCTTTCCATTGCTCCGGACTATTGTTAACTATCTAGAATGTCCCAATACTAATTAACACTGAGTTTGTCCACTGCGAAAATCGAACTTAGAATCACCGGGTCGACCCCCATATCCTAGGATAGCTTATAATCTTCTTTCTTTCTATTTCTTAGTATTTGCCTACACACTTAACAATTTTGTTAAATGCTCATAAAATTATTTGTTCATTCTCTATTGTTTTTTGTTATCATCAAAACGCTAGGGTGGTCGAACACTATTCATTTTGCTCTAACACATTATTGATTTACTGCACATTATTGAGTCAAGTCATCACATTAACTCTCGAACCCACAAATACCCCTACTGCACAAATGTGTCAATTTATCAATTTCCAAGCAAGCAACAGGCTCTGAAATAACTATTTCCACCAAGAACTATATATAACAAAAGCATTAAACAGTATTTCACAAAAAAAAAACAATTACAGTCCATGTGAGTGAATAAATCATCATGGCAATGAGCATAGATGTTTCTTCTTGTGATCCACCTTCTCTAAACTGATAAGTTACACCAAGTTCAATAGGAGAAAGTTGAAGGATGAGCACCTGCCAGTCCCATAGTACATATATGTACAGTTGGGAAGAATATATACTGCATTCCTGGCACATGAAATGTATATATACGTGCAGAATGAGTTACACATCATGATTCATCGGGTTTTGGCTCGAGAGTGACCGGGATCTTTTCCTTGTGGTCACCTCGCAACACCTCCACAATCACCTGAATAACAACACCATCAACTACTTGCATTTTTCAAATTAAAAACTAGTGTCTACGTGTCTGTGCCGGTGTTTCATAGTTAGAGACCCGTGAAGGGATGCAGAAAAGCAATAAAGCAAATGTATTAGCACTATACCTTATCACCAACTTTACACTGGTCAAGAATTCTGTACAAATCACTTCCATTAGTAACCTTCGTACCATTCACAGATGTTATTATGTCACCTAAAATAAGTCTACCATACGAATCGCGCTTCGTTGATAGCAGGCCCTACAAAAGAGAAAAGTTCGATCAGCTCAATCAACCAAATTCCTCACCGTTGAAAATTCATAATCAAATTACTCAAGCTAAAGCATTTCTACGAGTAAAAGTAACTAGCTTAAGGGTCTCTTTGGATCGACTTATCTAGGCTTATCTACTGACATAAGTACTTGTGAGACTGTTTGAGAGAGCTTATGAAAACAGCTTATGGCATGTCTGTCCATAAGCTGTTTTTAGCTAATTTTCATAAGATCTCCAGGATAACTTATGAAAACAGCTTATAGCTTATAGAAAAATAGTTTTACAGTTTTTTATCTCTTATTATAGAAACAGCTTATTCATAAACTCTTATATGATAAGCGCTTGTGTTATAAGCACTTAATTAAGTTGTTTATCCAAACAAGGCCTAAATAAGACACGGTAAACAAAGATTATTTAAAAAGAATTGAATGTGCCTGATAGGACACTAGTATTGGGTCTTGGCCCAATAGAGGTGTCGAATAATAATTACTAGGGATGTACGTAACAGTTTGTTGCTTTTCTGTTAGGAGGGAAACAGTTATAAAAGGTAGGGGAAGTGAGGGGTAAGGGTCATTGTTGTTTTGTTTAGGAGAGTATTCTCTGGATTAGGAGTCCCAGACTCTGGACTTGCATCCACTTCTGATTGTAAGAGTTTCTTGCTCATATTTTACAGGAAACAACACATACATTTTCATCTTTCATTTTCTTGGGTTCTATCAGTGCCACAGGTCCTTGGACCAATGTCTATGACTAGCTTTAGTGCATGTTTGTATTCACTTTTTGGAGAGTTAAAAGTGATTCAGGAGACATAAAATTGCTTTTTGAGTGTTTTGCTGTTCGCAAGTAAAATTGATTTTACCTCTAGAATTGTTAAACTCACACTAACAAAATCAGTTCATTCAAAATCAATTTTCGCCACCGCATAACCAAACACACTTGGTAGTTTTGGTTGAAGCAAAGAGGTTGTTTTCATGGAGATGTGAAATCTATGCTGCAATTTGGTGCATTTGGCTCGACTCTCATAAGAATGAATTTCTTCGTTTATTAAAATAAAGAATAAACTTACCGCTTTTCCAGCTGGACCAGTGGCAGGAGCATCCAATACCAGCACTCCACTTACCCCTAACTGCTCCACAGATTGATCTGGAGCAAACTTGATCCCTAAAATAGGTCTTGTAACCTTCCCAAACTTTACAATTTGGTCAACAATGCCATTAACCTAAAGATATGAAAAATAACTATTTAGAAGAATGAAAAAGAAAACTATGTTTCTATGGAAAATTGTCTCTTACTGTAAAGAAAAGGAAGAGTCGGTGCTCACGGTATCCACTGGAATAGAAAATCCAACACCAGAAGATGCACCAGATGGAGAGTATATAGCTGTATTTATACCAATGAGGCTTCCAGAACTATCTAGGAGTGGTCCACCACTGTTACCAGGATTGATTGCTGCATCAGTCTGTATAACATCTTGAATTGGACGTCCCGTTGCGGCAGAACTAATTTCTCGCCGAAGTCCACTATTGAGAGAAAATATGTATCAGTAAAACACAGTCAATACAAAAGGCACATGTGTCATACAGTTAAATACGATGTTTTAGCACAAATGTATAATCTGGCATGAGGAAAGGAAAACTAACAGTAAAGTATACACTCTTTTCTTAGTTAATGAAGATATACAGTTCTTATACCTGATAACACCAGTGGTAAGAGTGTGGTCAAGTCCAAACTGCAAGAAACACATAGGCAAATTCATGAAATAGTCAGCTATCATGGCATTGAATCAATGACAAATAGCACTCAAGTCGTGATAGATAAAAAAGCTCTGTTAAGCAGTTGGCAGCAATTTAAATGGCAAAAGGTCCAATAAAAGTAAGATTATCCGTTTTGATTTTTGTTTTTCTCTATCTGCTATTAATGCGTATATCGCCTTCCTGAGAGGAAAATTTTATCCATTAAAGGAGCACCTCAACAGCCATAGAGAATGCATATTTACAAAACAACATGCATCAATCTGTGTAGACATCTTACCGGGTTCCCAATAGCATACACTTTCTGACCAACAAGCAAGTCAGCAGAGATGCCAACAGGTATAGGCCTTAGCTTATCTTTAGGTGCATCAACGCGTAACACAGCAACATCTTTGTCTTGGTCGAAACCAACAACTTTTGCATCATAAGTTGATTGGTCAGCTAGAGTGACCCTGCAAAAAACTAGCATCATTTTGAACAGGAGCAATAATTCACTCACATTTTAAGCTATCTTAGGTCCTAAAACGTGTATCGATCTTATAACTATCATACCATCAAACATTCTGCTCAATGAGTTCAATTAAAAGAATCCAATATATTTAATATCTAACTCAACACATTGAAAAGTCAAACCATACTGAAGGAGGCACAATTAGCAACACAACATTATCACCTCCCTTTTGTCTTAGGCAAAAGCTTTGGTCTACAAATTAACTAGAAATTTCACATTGAAAGAGTAACATTCAATACTATCAATGCACTTTTCAATAATTTTTTTTACTATTTCCTGATTTCTCAATCAATGCATTAGGGCGTAACTTTTAAGGACACTAGTTAACACAACCGTTTGTTTTAATATAAGATTAATTGTATCATCAATTTAACATTAGATATTAAGAGATGATTTGGGGAATTTTATTATTGCAAAAACAGTTTGGAATATGGCTCAATTTCGTGTCAAGGAAGGTGAGGCATATGGACTGTGGTTGGCACCTTTCAAATGTTATTTTCGAAATGGACTGCAAGACTGTTGTTGATGATAGAAACTTCACAAGAAATGATGCATCAGAATATGGAACCATGATTTTGGAGTGCAAGAATAATTTGTTAAATTTTTCTCAACATAGCAATGTTGTTTTTGTTAAGAGACAAAACAAATATGGGTGCTCATTCTTTAAGCAAGGGTAGCCATTATTGAGTCTTGTTCTCAATGTTTTCTTTCAATGTATTGCTACTCTTATTATGAATGAATTATGAATGAAATGCAATAGTCCTTTTCTAGTCAAAAAAAAAAGTTACAGTATACATCATGATATGTATAAATTTGGCAGCATAACTCAAAAATTCTCACTTGCCAAGTTGCCATCATCACAAGACTCAAAACCATACATGCACATTTGATATTTCTCTAACTAGAAGCAACACAAAACACAAGAACTTAGTCAAATCCACCAACCTGAGATCAGAAGCACCCCTTATAACATGATAATTGGTCACTATATGACCTTCCTTATCCCAAACAAAACCTGACCCAGATCCTTGAGGAACCTCCAAAACGTCCAATGTAAACGCATCCTGCCTAAACAAGAAATACCCACATTCAGAAACGCAAAACAAAGATAAGGGTCCTCTCAAAATTCAATCTTTTTACCAAAAGAAGAAGAATGAAGCTCAAAGCAAAAGAGGGTAGTCTCAAAATTCAATTTTTTCATTAAAAAAGAAGAAGAAAGAAGCTCAAAACAAAAGGGTAGTCTCAAAATTCAATGTTTTTATCAAAAGAATCAGAAGAAAGAAGCTCAAAGCAAAAGATTCAATTTTTTCATCGAAAGAAGAAGAAGAAAGAAGCTCAAAGCAAAAGGGTAGTCACAAAATTCAATTTTTTTTATCAAAAGAAGAAGAAAGAGAAAGAGGGTTACTTGACAGCAAGGTTAGTTATGTAAACAACAGAGGGAGTATTCTCTTGAAAGAGACGAACAGTGGCGAGTTCATCAGACTGTAACTTCCTTTGGGGAGTGACAACAAAAGCAGAAGCTGAATCAACATTGGAAATGAAAAGGGTGAAAGAGAGTGCAAGGGAGGTGCAAAGAACAAGAAGGGAATCAAAGCAAGTTTTGAGTTTGGGAGTTTGTGGGGTTTGAGAAGGAGGGCGAAGGAGGAAGAGGGTAGGATGGGAAATGAGATGAGTGGGAGTGTGAAGATGAAGTGATTTGGGAAGATGGAGAGAGGGTTTGATGTTTGAGGAAGAAGAAGAAGAGAAAGAATGGAAGAATGTGGAAATGAGTGAAGAGGCAGCAGTGGCCATTGATTCTTTGTTTTTTGTTGAATTCAGGATTTCTGTGTAATTTGTGGTGCTTGCAACTTGCAAGTGCAATGTTGGATTACGTTTCATGTGTCACGTTGTGATGGAACTAAGCCCATATTTTTGAGGCGTACCGGTGTCGGATACGTATCTAATACCGATATACACTCGATAATTTTCGATACCTACCCAAAGAGTATTCAATAATTTTTTAATTCTTGTTAAAAAATATTTAACTCGATACTTTTCATTACATCTTTGATACTTCTTACCAACTAAAGATACTTCCCAGATACATTTTCGACACCTCTTACCAACGAAGCACGTGATTGTCACTCATATATGATACACTTTAATACCTCAATAACTAAAATACAAAATTATATGTTTGTTATAAAATTGACCAAAACAAGAGTAGGATATAACCATTATAGTAGATTATAGATGAAGAAGAAATATGCAAATAGAGGAAGAGAATGAGAGAAGAAGAGAGCATTTGCATTCTACTCTTGAATGTATCATTTACATTGCCATATAAGTCCTATTTATAGGATACAAATATTGTAAGATGAAAAGCAATAAGTATGAGTGAAAGCTCTTTACTCATGGGAGTTATAGAGTATCCTAGGTAAGATGAAAAGACTAAGGAGAGGTGGACATCCACCAAATATTCATAACACTCCCTCTTGGATGTCCATTGAGGATATGTCTCATTAAAAACTTACTAAGAAAAAACCCAATGGGAAAAATTCTTAGTGAAAGAAAAAGAATACAATATCATTTATGTGGGAACTGTCTCGTTAAAAACCTTTCGTGGAAAACCCAATGGGACAAAACCACGACAAGGGAAAAAGAGTATATTTTTCTCCCTCTGTTTGAAGAATCTCTTAAGAATATATATTTAGATTTTCTCCCCCTGATGCATATGAAGCAATATACTTCGTAATATATCTTCCTTTCAATTGAGGTTCATAGTTGGTATTATCTTCGGGGTTTCTTCCTTGAATTGTTGGTATTTGAACATTATATGAGGAAGTGATAACTATAGATTGCTATGTAGATCATGATGATGCCTCAATGTCGCCATGTAAATAATCATATACTTCAGAACTGGCTTGATCTGGACCAGAAAAATATCTTGTATCTGCATAGTTAATTTAATGGACATATATTCATAAAATAATTGTTTCAATTCAATCGTAAAAATATAAAATAAATATATATCACTTTGTTCTAATGCATTTTGGTTGGTGATAAATTCTATCTCACTAATATGTATCAAATAATATTATCACATCAATCCATATGACATCTAGTAATATGTGCGCACTAATTTAAAGTCTTCTAGACCGGGATATTTGATATCTTCTTGACACACATCATGTACTCGATAGAGATATAATTTATCATGATTCAATTAGCTAATTGATCGATCTGCCGGTCGAGACAAAATTTTGTTTGGCAAAAATATTTATTTAAGATATTTCTCTATATCTTCAATCCTTCTAGAATTTTCTATTTAGAGATCAACCAGGGAGGTTCGACCTCCAAATCCATCAAAAATAATTTGAGGTCCTTCATATCAAACTCTTTCTTTAAGCAATTTAAAATATGCATTGAGATGATTATACCACATGTGTGCAGATAATATTATCCCATGGAGGGATTATTTCAATTGGAGTAATCAACTCAAGAGTACGAATAGTCAATCTCGAAAAATTAGATCCTTCTAGGATCCTCATATAATCATGACTATCAAATAAGCCATACAAAAAGTTGTAACACATCCATCGTTGTAACAAATGTTAGGTTTGTGCCGAGTCTAACTAAATTCACATCTTCGGCTGTATTGACTATAGGTCGGAAAAACGTTTTCTTTGCAAAGCAAGTTTAATTCCGCTTCGATTGCATTTTCCTATTTTGGTCAATCATTGCTTTGTCTAAATTCTTAATAGACTTTGGTTCATGATCCTCTTCATCATTAATCATATTTAGCGCTACATTATACACACACAAAATTGTCAACGTTGACTTTGTTTCGGTTCCATCATATTTCATTATTGACATAATTTATTGAGATCTCATTTCCACAAATTTCAGGTACCTGATCAGTTCTTCTAGAACTTAAAAATTAATTATGTCAAATTACTCGTTATGAGTTTCCATATCCTCTTTTGGGCCATCTTGCTTTTAAGCTCATTTCCTTGTTCTAGGATTTTTATTCTTTGGAACCGACTAAACCACACGCTTCATGCGTGGTTAAGATTCATTTGCAATGTCTGAGTGTCCAACAGGGACATCAATTTTTATTTGCGTATTGCAGCTGGTGAATAATTTACAAAATTTTGCAAATGAACTATTCTTTGAACTTCTGGTTCACATTGGTTTATAAGAGGATCAAGATAAGATAATAATAATTTATTTCAACTAATACTAACTTCCAGCTGCTTATCTCTCCCCCTAATGTTGGGAAAACTAATTCATCAAAATGATAATTAGCTGATTAAGCTATAAATACATATCTGGCTATTAGCTCAACATACTTTATGATGGATGAAGATTCATATACTCATATATTCCCAACATTCTTTAAGGATCCATCAAAAATATCTTAGATGGAGAATATTAGGTCATTGACCAAAAATCAATTGTAAAGGGGAGAACTTACAGATATATGTTAACTTATTGGCTTGATGCGTATCAATGTGTCAGTCTGCAAGATTGCATGTTCCCAAGTAGAAATTGGAAGTACCATCTTATAAGTATTGGTCATATAATTAACTTTAGATGTCTAATGAATGGTTCTTCAAGACCGTTTTATGAATAAACATATGTTATGCGATGTTCAATATAAATTCTAATAGTCATAAAATACTTATCAGATGCTTTCAAGATAATTCACATAATAAGCTTTTACTCGAATTAGTTGAGCAAACAATCTCACAAACTTCTGGTTGTGAGTTGATGACAATTATAAATATGTAGCCATTTAGTTGTTGCATCAATTAAAATAATAAAATATCTAAATGGTCCATGTGATTATTGATTTACAAATATCACCTTATATATATTTTAGAGATGCAGGAGACTTATTCCCTCAAACTGTCAATTTCCTTTGGGAATGAGTAATAACAAAGATTAATGGATTGAAGAATCGACAAGATCTTCAATACATGTTTATATAAAAAATTTAACTATTTTTTTTCGCAGCATAATAGACCCGGGATGGCCCAGCCAGTCTTGCCAACAACAAACTTATTATGATCCATAAACTTCTGGTTTAAGGTAAGTCTCATGATATACAGACATTGAATATTTTCTGCATTTATTATTCAATTAACCCACTTATATGAGTATCCTTGAAACTTAATTAGTTTCTATGAGACTTGAGAGAATCTAATACAATATCAATGTGTAATTTTGTTCCTTTAAGTAACAATACAATAGCTCTTCTAGAGTCCTCTATTATATTTGCAAACTTCTGGTTGCAAGTTGGAAATAAGTACACATGCTATCGTATATGACTTGTAAATGATAAAACTATGTAGACTATTAAACTTCAGGTTTAATTTTTTTTTCTTCTATAAGTGCATAGCAAACTTCTGGTTTACTTTAGCAAAATTTTAATTGCTCTCATATATATTTGAATTGGCAATGAATAAAAATAATGTATTAAACTCTTATTATTCAAACAATAAAATATAAAAATACTACTTAATGCATATAACAAAATTACTATTTACAAAAAAAGAATTAGACACACACATTTCTTTTTCCTATATATTTATATGGAATTCCAAGCATGAGAAAGAAAATAAGTTACATATTCCATAATGCCAAAATAGTAAACCATTATTAGTAACACCAAAGGTCATAACCACAAATCAAACAAATGAAAAGAAAACCACGACACATTTATTAAAAATATTAAAGAAATTAACTTTGTGTCAATCCGTTACTACATCATTATATTCTTGAAAGAGAACCGCGACACTATTATTAGGAGTAGTAAAGGATATAAACACAAATTATGATGGTGTTATTCTACAATATGAATAGTCATAACCACAACAATTGCCACATCTAAAATTTTAGTATAAACCATTCAATTTTGGGAATAAAGTTCAATTATGTGACATTTCACATTTTAATCAACAACCACTCATTTGTTCAATCAAATTATGTCTAAAAACTTTTAAAATATTCTTGAAAGTATTTTCTCAATGTTGCTACTTCAAGAGCATAATTGTGAGACATAGAAATAAATAACTTGTTTTTCTCACTTTTTCTTGTTTCAAAGTATGCGTTCAGCGGTAGATACCCTGGTATATACAAAAAAAATGTACTAAGATCAAGTAGATCTTACAAATTTCAATCACAGTCTAAAAGTACTCTAGTTCTTCAGGAACTCAACCACAAATTTTTCATATTTTTGTGGTCAAAGAAGTTCAAAGAAATCATTCATAAAGGATAATGGTAACATTTACTACGCCAATGATCATAACCTCAACTTTTGTTGTAACCCAAACTTTTAAGTTGATTCATTCTCTTTTGGGAATGAAGTTTAATCCATTGAGTGGTTTGCGATTATTCAATCACAATATCACATAATCTTGATTCAAAATATTCTTGAAAATATTCTTGAAAATATTTTCTCATTTGTGCTACTCCAGGAGCATATTCAAGTAAAATTTCCCTTATATTCCTTTGATTCTATTATACTAAGATCAAATAGATCATTTAGATTACAATCATGGTCTAAAGATTCAGTTCTTCAAGAATTTGACCACAAATATTTTCATTAGTGATGATCAAGAAAAATCATTCTTTCTAACTATTTGTTCTCCAAGAATTAGACCACGAGTTTATATGATTACCATAATTCTTTGAACAATCCTCCAAGGATGGTAGAATATTAAGTTTTTTTTTAAGTTCTTCAAGAACTATCACAAATCTTTACATTTTAATCCTACAACGATACTCGGATATTTTTTTTCCAGTTCTTCGAGAACTATATTACAAATCATCACAAAAAATTCTTTAAGCAATCCTACAGCGATTCTTGAACATTTTTTTTCCAGCTCTTCAAGAACTATATCACAAACTTTCATACTTTGGGCAATCCTATAGGATGCTTCAATATTTAGTTATTTGTGCAATCCTTCCGGGACGCTTGAATGATGAATTCTTCTGGAATTCATCAAGAATATAGACAAACACGATATGCTTCAATATTAAGTTTTTTTTTGTGCAATCCTTTTAGGATGCCTAAATGATGAATTCTTCTAGAATTTATCAAGAATAGATAAACATGATAGTTGTCACTATGCAATCCAATAGGGATGCTTGAATATTGAATTCTTCAAGAATAGACAAACATGCTAATTGTCTTTATGCAATACAACAAGGATGCTTTAATGTTGAATTCTTCAGGAATTCATCAAGAATAGAAAATGATAATCATATTAAATTCTCAATAAAATTTCTATACAAGAAATATAAAATGTTAACATGATAAAATAAAAGCTATAAGAAACAAAACATGATAATATGAGTTAGATTAACTATAAGATAATAGAAGAAAACATATCTTTGCCAAATAGCCTCCAAGCTTATTAAGCCGTCATTTTGGTAGAGCTTCGTGCTGATAACGTGTTATAAAATTGACCAAAACAAGAGTAGGATATAACCATTATAGTAGATTATAGATGAAGAAGAAACATGCAAATAGAGGAAGAGAATGAGAGAAAAAGAGAGCATTTGCATTCTACTCTTGAATGTATCATTTACATTGCCATATAAGTCCTATTTATAGGATACAAATCTTGTAACTTACAAGCACAAAGTTAAGAGCAATAAGTATGAGTGAAAGCTCTTTACTCATGAGAGTTATAGAGTATCCTAGGTAAGATGAAAGGACTAAGGAGAGATGGTCATCCACCAAATATTCATAACAATGTTTTTTTTTGTAACACAATAATAGAATAAATAATACATGGTGATATATGTGGGATAAATATACGTAACTATTTCTACTTGATATGATCACAAGTATTTATTTCTACAATGTGATGATCATATATTGACTAATGATATGAATATCTTAGGCTATAAAAAGTCATCTATTTTCGCCAACGACTATTCGAATTATACGATTTCGGGTGGTCTCAGTTACTTGTCCACTCTTACTTTTTATGACTAGTAACTCATACATAGGTGTGTCGGTTGTCCTCTTCCTTTCATCTATATATTTTGTGTGATTTTTTTTATCTATTTGGGCAGTTTGTTTTCATATCTATAAAATGTAATATTTCAGTTCTTCATCTTTATTTTTTTTTCTATTTGTGTTTCTATTCTATTTTATTTTTTCTGTTATGTTTTTATTTATTTAAATTTAATTTTTTATTAAAGTATCCCAGCCGTGTCGTATCTTGATTTTCAGAATTTTCCCGTATCCCCGTACCCGTATCGTGTCGTATCCCGTATTGTATCCTGTGTCTAGGCTTCACAGAACTTCTGTTAACACATAATAATAATAATAATAGTTTATACCTATAAATAAAGACACGGAAATGTTAGCGTCATATTATCTATCGCACTCTTTTGAATACATTCTCTTATATTGGTTGTAATTCATACGAATAGTAGAACTCATTTGAATTCAACTAATAAGAGAGTAAGCAGTTTGGGCAATTTTGGGCCTTCGAGTATTGGTTGTCTGTTTCACAATAAAGATGGTATTTAGCTTCACGGGTTTGATGGAAACATTGTTGTCTCAGATAACCTTCAGGCCAAGTTGATCGCTTTGTTTCATATATGGCTTATCTCTTGCTTGGGAGAAGGGAGTGAGGAACTTGATTTGTTATTTAGATTCTCTTCACAGTCTCTCCCTGATTCTAAATCCTTCACAGACTTCTTGACTAAGTTTGGCGCCTCTTCTAGTGATGGGACCGTGCTTCTGGAGCATCTGCTGCCGAGCTTGTCGATCTTGCATAGTGATGATGCTAGAAGAGTTTCTTTCCTAAGGCTTCAGTTTTATTTGTGTACGTTTTTCTTTCTATCTTCTCCTAAAAAAAATTAAAAAGAGAGTGTTTGTTCGAAAAGGGGTGTTTGAGAGTGTGCTGTTTTTTTTTATAAACTTGAATGTGTGTTGGTAGTAGTGCGTCGCTAGCACTCTCTAACACTCACTCCTCAACACACTCTCTTAATAATTGAAATTCAAATGGGTTACTCTAAATCATGTGTCTCATGTAAATTTGGTAGGATTCATATCAATTTCAACTAATAGAGTATGGTAGAGAGTGTGGCAACTAACTTTAAATTTTTACATCAACTAACTTTGGAAATAAAATTTTCATTTTAAATTTAAAAATAGGTCACCTCAAATTTTGCACGTATCTCATGTATTGTATTTTTATTTCCTCATATCAGAAATTGTGGTAATAGGACTGTCCTATTATTAATCTAAAAATTAGCTGCTTGGAAAGGTTTTCTACTATCTATTATGGGAAAGGTGTAGTAAATTAAATCCATTTCATGGAATGATATTGTATTCTTTCAATATCTATGATTGATACTTGGTCAAACTTCATATGTCTGGAGATATCTTCACTTGCAATTTTGTGGCTTGGCACTCAATTTGTACTCCTTTTTCATCTGGAGGTCTAGATCTTAGACGTGCTAAGTAAATGAATGAACCAAACATGTCTGTTGAAACCCTTGTTGGAACCTTATGTCCTCAAATGAGCAATGGACCTCTGTGATTAAAGCAAGGTTTATTAGACACAATAAACCACTCATCATGATAATATTTGGAAAACAAGGTGCAATATTGTTTCAATGTACGATTTTTGTAAAATCCATTATGAAACATCCGAGCACAATTTTATCAATTGCAAGCTTGTTGATTTTCTTTGGAGTGGTTGGAATCAACTATGATTTTTGCTCTAGATAGATTCTCCCTTTTGTCCTTGTTCTCCATTTGTAATTCCTCTTGGAGTCCTCAAGTGCAAAGTATTATTGTTGCAGCTGTTGTCAATATCATTCGGTGCATTTAGCATGTCTGAAACAAGACTAGGTTCCAAAACATATCAATAAATATATCTCACGCTTTGAATCTGGTTAAACCAGCAATGACTCTTTAGACTCTTTAGGCTCTTCAACAGCATTCTTCACATAACTTTCTGCAGCCATTGGTGCTATTGAACAAGTACAGTCTAGAGGTTGGATGAATATTTTGGCTAGAGACTGATTCTTTGATTGTTGTTCTTGATATCTCATATCTACAGGGAGGTAACAGTTGCCATTGGGGATATGGTACTAGTCAAATTTGTCATTGCCTAACACAGGAATCCTTTACAAATACCAACATTAGTGGGAATGATTAATAATACACGGTCCACAATAAGATAAATTTCTTTGTATTCAAATTCCCATATAAGGCATCATGTAACCAAGAGTTTGACAATCTATTGAAAATAATAGAAACATTTTTCTATTATTATTAACTCCTAAAACAACTCTCATTATCGGCAAGAAGAAAAATGAAGCTATAAAAAGAAGCTACAAAATTTTATCCAGAGGTCTCAATTCTCTGGGTAAGCCATCAAAATGTCCGGCATCTATGTCAGATTGTAGCATAGGTCGCTTCCCTGTTTGCCAGACAATGCCCTCTGCTAAATGTTCCTTGCTTGGTGTGAGCATTACGAAATTGGGATCAGCTCTTTGATAACTGCAAACAAGCAAAAGAAGTGTAAACAAACATGCAAACTCACCAATGTAGGTACTACGTACAATTTTTACAACGATGATGTTGATTATCATGCAATGAGCTCAACATAAGAGAAACTAAAGTTGAAAGCAATTAGTATTTTTTAACATGCAGCAACATATTAGCAGATAATCTACTAAATTAAAACATAGAAATTTTCTTCCAAAGAAGTGAACCTGGCTTCTCTGAGACTTTCACTTTGGATGCCAAATCCATATTGCACTTTACCATCTGCACGATCTCTGGTGGCTGAAGAAAACAGAACATTCTCAGCATGTCAAACATCCAGTACCACGATGAATCTTTAGAATCGCATTTTCATTTAAATTTGCTTAAATCTAGCACGCATACATTCCAGAAATAGTATAGGTATAATATTAGGGAATATTTTACACTTTACAAACAATGGATAAGCCTTCTTCCTAACCCCTCTTAAGTCCATTTTTTGACCATGGTAGGCTATGCAGGTGTTTACCAACTGAATAATTGGGTTAAAAGTGTCATACCCTCAAATTCTAATACACATACAAGCACAGATGCAAAAGGATATGAAAGTCCCAATAAAGAAACAACAGAGAATAAAGAACTAAAACAAGATTGAATAGAAAAATCCTTCTGGAGGCACCTGAAATACTGAAAGTGAAAGAAGGTTTCCACCATGACTTGAATGCAAGAGCCATTGATGAGCTACGAGGTCCAACTTTTGCCTGAAAATATGATAAATAATCTACATGAGTAAATCATATATATTCTATAACGAAACCTGCATAACATTGCATCAATTTTTTTACCTTCAACAAGAAGTTCTTATTGGCTTGCCAGGATGCGCCTATTTGAAAAGTGGAGTCTGAGATATTGTTTTCTGCTATCACATCATCAACACTTTGACACAAAGAAAATTAGAGTGTAACACATTTGTGTAATTGCACATATGTTTGGATATATTTTTAAGTCAAAAAGATTACTTTGTTTGTAACTCAAACCCAAAATCAATGTAGTTCGTAATTCCAACAACAGCATTCTCTTCAAGGGGGTTCTTCACCTGTTCAATTTAATTACTTTCATATAGTATAAATATTGATACTCTGAATCAACATCAAATCAATTCTTTCAGTTTTCTAGAAATCGGACCAATAAAACTCCAAAAAGATTGAATGGGGGCAAGTTTAATACCGAAAAACAAGTAATCCTGGATGAAATTCTAACAACATAGAGTTAAACATATAGCTAATTGCAAGGAAATTGCGTCCAAATTATATCTCAGATTGTCCCAGGTCTTGAGTAAATAAGCTTCTAATTCACTTATTTTTATATGCAATGATCCCAATTACCAACTCAACCCTAACACTTAAGTCCTATGGTATCCTTAATGCTGACAGTGTACTGATAGACTCTGGCAGAATGTTTATGTGAGAAAGAAAAGAAGAGAAGTTGCTGAAGGGCGCTAGTTCCTGCACAGCGCCAGTAACTGCCTGGGCGCTATGGGCGCCAGTAACTGCCTGGGCGCTATGGGCGCCAGTAACTGCCAGGGCGCTATGGGCGCCAGATCATGCCAAGTGTCTAGCGCAGGAAACTACCAGGGCGCCAAGGGCGCCGACATCTGTCCAGAAGAAATAACTGTCAAGGGCGCTATGGGCGCCAGATCCTGCCAAGTGTTCAGTAACTGCCAGGCGCCTGATGATTAGGCGCCACTGCTGTTATCTGTCTAGTAACTGTATTAGGAGTATTGTTTTGTATATATTGTGCTGTTCAATCATTAAGGAATTAGGCAAGTTTATATTTGGAAGTGTATTCCTTTGGGAGGCCCTGAGCACCTCGAATCGCTCAAGATAACATTAATACTTGCTCTGTAATCAGGATGAACAAACTGATTCATTGTAATTCCCTAATTCAATAATACAACAGAGTAAATCTCTGTTTTCTGTTTATAATCCCCCCTTTACTGAATTGTATCCTAACAATTTGGTATCAAAGCACTAATCCTGGTGCATTTTATGGTCACTACAAGAAGCAATATGGAGAATTGAATGACAATATTGGAACAAAGGTTTGGAGGAATGGAAACTACTGTTGCAGAAATTCTGCAACGCCTGAATGAATCAACCATCAGACCCCATCACAGGCGCAATCCACGCAATGGTGATGTAACTGATGAAGATAATTCTCCAACAAGGTCACGCTCTAGTTCTCGTGACAGTGTTCGTCGAAGGCCTAATTACCGTGGTGGACGGCGAAAATTGGAGATTCCTGTATTTTCTAGAGAAGACGCACATGGCTGGTTGGTGCAGGTTGAAAGGTATTTCTGTATCAATGGAGTGCGTGAAAGAGAGAAGTTGGATGCGGTGGTCATTGCAATGGAGGGGAGTGCGCTGAATTGGTTCCAATGGTGGGAGGAGGAAGCCCCTTTGCGAACTTGGGATGAATTTAAAAATGCTGTGAAGAGAAGATTCAATCCAAGCAGCATCAATAATCCAATGGGTCCCTTACTGCGCCTCAAACAAGAAGGAACGGTTAAAGAGTATAGAGAGAAGTTTGAATCCTACATTGCTCCTTTACATCGCCATGAAAGGGTAATGTTGGACAGCATCTTTCTTAATGGATTGAAGGATGAAATACAAACAGAAGTTAAGTTGTATGATTATGAAGATTTAGCAGACTTGATGGACCGTGCTTTGATGTTGGAAGAGAAGAATGAGGCGTTGGATAAGAAAAAGCAGCCAGGGAGAGAGAAGGGCAAATGGAAGGGGACTACTTCCAAATTCCGTTTTACTTGGGGAAACTCTAGTGAGAAAAAGGAAGGAGGAAAATGGGGAAACAAGGAAGGAGAAAAGAATGAAGACTTGAAGGGAAAGAGACTAAGTCCTGCTGAGTTGGAAGAGAGACATCAAAAGGGCTTATGTTTCAAGTGCGGAGAGAAGTCGGGTCGAGAGCACGTTTGCAAATTTAGACACATGAAACTCATGTTGTGTGAGGTGGAAGGGGAATCTGATGATGAAGGGGTTGAAATGCAAGAAGAGACAGAATTGGCTGAAATGAAAACTTTGCAACTATCTTTGCAAAGTAAGGAAGGACTTACATCCAACAAGTCTTTCAAGGTGTGGGGCGTGATTAAAGGAAGGAAGGTGTTAGTTCTCATTGATTCGGGAGCAACTAGCAACTTTATTGCTCCTAAGTTAGTGCAAGAATTAAGCCTTGCAGTGCTTGATATTCTGGTGTATGTGGTGGAGGTAGGAACCGGTGATAAGGTGAGAAATAAGGGAGTGTGCAGAGATCTGATTTTCACAGTACAAGAAGTAGAAATTCAGCAACATTTCTTCTTGATGGAGTTGGGTGGTGTGGAGGTAGTGTTGGGAATAGATTGGCTCGTAAGTTTGGGGAATGTTGAAGCAAACTTCAGAAATTTAACTTTGAAGTGGCAGCAAGATAACCAACACTATGTCATCAAAGGTGACCCAGCATTGTGCACAGTGCAAGCATCTTGGAAGGCTGTCATGAAAGCGCTCCAGAATGAAGGGGAAGGATATTTTGTGGAGTGTAAGGAAGATGAAAATGAGATGCATGTGGGAGGACAGAATGAAGGGAATTGGGAAGCATTCTTAGCCGAGTTTGAGGACGTGTTTCAGATGCCGGAGGGTGTACCACCACCAAGAGATCATGATCATGCCATTGTCATGCAACCTGGTGCAGCTACAGATATCCTTATTACCAGAAAAATGAAATTGAAAAGATAGTAAAAGACATGCTGAATTCTGGTATAATAAGGCATAGTACAAGTCCATTCTCAAGTCCAGTGTTACTAGTTAAGAAGAAAGATGGATCATGGAGGTTTTGTATGGATTATAGGGCATTAAACAAGGTCATAGTGCCTAATAAGTTCCCTATACCTGTTATAGATGAGTTGCTGGATGAGTTGGGGAATTCTACTATTTTTTCTAAGTTGGACTTGAAGTCAAGCTACCATCAGATCCACATGAAAGAAGAAGACATCGAGAAGACTGCTTTTCGCACTCATGAAGGGCATTATGAGTACTTAGTGATGCCTTTTGGACTCACTAATGCACCTTCAACTTTCCAAGCTTTGATGAATCAGGTATTGAGACCATTCTTGAGAAAATTTGCATTGGTGTTCTTTGATGATATCCTAATCTACAGTAGCAACTTGGAATCCCATCAGAAACACTTAAATGCAGTTTTAGACGTGCTTAAGCAGAATCAACTATATGCCAATAGAAAGAAATGTTCTTTTGGTAAAACACAGGTGGAGTATTTGGGTCATTTGATCTCTAAGGATGGTGTATCTGCTGCTCCCAAGAAAATTGAAGACATGTTGAAATGGCCTATTCCTAAAGACATTAAAGGTCTTCGGGGCTTTCTTGGGCTTACCGGCTATTATAGGAAGTTTGTGAGGAATTATGGGAAGATTGTCTGGCCTTTAATACAATTACTTAAGAAGGATAGCTTTGCTTGGAATGATGAAGCACAGGGGGCATTTGAATTTCTTAAGACAGCCATGACAACTATACCTGTTCTTGCAGTTCCCAACTTTGAGAAAGAATTTGTAGTGGAGACGGATGCCTCAGGGAAGGGATTGGGAGCAGTTTTGATGCAGGAAGGTCGACCAATAGCTTTCATGAGTCAAACATTGTCTGATAGAGGCCAGAGAAAATCTGTGTATGAGAGGGAACTTATGGCAGTAGTTATGGCAGTTCAAAAGTGGTGTCTCTACTTACTTGGTAGGCACTTTAAGGTACATACTGACCAAAAGAGTTTAAAATTCACTGAACAGCGAATAATTAGCGAAGTGCAGCAGAAATGGATTTCTAAGTTACTTGGATACGATTTTTAGATTGTTTATAAACCTGGGAAAGAGAATGGAGTGGCTGATGCTCTTTCTAGAAAGATGAATTACACAGCTATCACCACGGTGCAATGTGAAGCATGGGATGGTTTAGAAGAGGAAATACAAAGGGATGACAAGCTAAGAGTCATTGTACAATACCTAGGGGTGTCAAAAAAACCCGGACCCGCGGGTAAAACCCGTCACGGGTCCGGGGCGGGTAGTTAAACGGGGACCCGTGGGCCAAATAAACGGGTATTTTGGCTACCCGTCAATAAACGGGGCGGGTCCGGGTAGCGGGGTACCCGTACCCGTTGAAAATTATGTTGTTTCTTCCTTTTTTTTATCATCTATTGTTGTTGTTGTTTAAGTGGATGTTTATTCACATTTTGTTGTATCTTTTATCCTAATATTTTGGATAATGTTTAGTTGTTATTTTTTAAGTTTCTATTTTCATAATTTTAGTTTTTTTATCTCAATTCATTAACAATTATATATTAATAAATAGTTGATACGATAAATGCATATCAAAATACGTAATTTTTTTATATAAATGAATCAAAAAAATAGTGTTAAAAAAACTAATTTTCTATGGTATTTCAAATTTTATTTTTAAAAGTTTTTTATTTATTAATTTATAAATACCCGCAGGTACCCGCGGGTACCCGTTTAAAAAAGTATCCGTTTAAAACCCGTTAAACGGGTACCCGTCACGGGTCCGAGACGGGTCCGGGGCCTCTTTATAATAAACGGGGCGGGTCTGGGTAGTGAGATACCCATGCCCGCCCCGCCCCGCCCCGTTGACATTCCTAACAATACCTGCTAGGTGATCCAAACAGCCATCATGGGTATGCTCTAAAGAAGGGTAGATTATACAAGGAGGGCAGAATTGTAATTCCAAAAGGTTTTCCTAGAATTCAGTGGATATTAACTGAGTTACATGACTCTCTTCTGTGGGTGGCCATTCAGGTTATTTCAGAACTTACAAGAGAAATTCCAGTTTGGTATTTGGGAAGGAATGAGAAAAGCTATCCAAGAGCATGTACAAGCTTGTGAGGTATGTCAGAGGAACAAGTATCAGACACCGAGTCCAGGAGGCTTGCTGCAGCCATTACCTATTCCTACTCAAACATGGAATGACATATCCATGGACTTCATTGGAGGACTTCTAAGGGCAAAGGGAGTGGATACCATCTTTGTGGTTGTAGATAGACTAACCAAGTATGCACATTTCATAGCATTAAGCCACCCTTATACAGCCAAGGATGTGGCTGAGGTATTCCCAAAAGAAGTAGTGAGATTGCATGGATTTCCTAACTCTATAGTTTCAGATAGAGACAAGATTTTCTTGAGTACATTTTGGGCTGAATTATTCAAACTTGCTGGTACAAAATTGAAATACAGTAGTGCATACCATCCCCAGACAGATGGACAGACTGAAGTAGTGAATAGATGCTTGGAAACTTACTTACGGTGCCTCACTGGAAAGAAACCGAAGCTGTGGCCTAATTGGTTGAGTTGGGCAGAATATTGGTACAACACCAATTATCATGCTTCCTTGAAGACTACCCCTTTTTATGCTTTATACGCCCGTGAACCTCCAATACTAATCAGAGGGGATGCTCACCACTCTGCAGTGGAGGAAGTTAACAAATTGACTGCTGAAAGGAATGAAATTCTACATGAATTGCATGAACAATTAGTAAGAGCACAAGATGTGATGAGGGCACAGGCAAACAAGCACAGGAGGGAGGTAGAATATGAAGTGGGAGATAAGGTGTATTTGAAGATACAACCTTACAAGTTAAAGAGCCATGCCAAGAGTATCAATCAAAAATTGAGTCCAAGATATTATGGACCTTATGAAGTGGAGCAAAGAATTGGTCGGGTTGCTTACAAACTCAGGTTACCAGAGGACAGCAAGGTGCATCCAGTTTTCCATGTTTCACTTCTCAAGAAATCAGTAGCTCCTACAATCAATTTCCAACCATTACCCGCATGTCTGACAGAGGATTGGCAGCTTGATGTAATACCAGAAGCGAGCAGAGACAGCCGTCAGAATGAGAAAGGCGAGACAGAAGTGTTGATTAAATGGCAAGGGCTGCCAGAATTTGAAAACACTTGGGAATTAGCTGCACAAACTCAACAAGAATTTCCTGATTTTATCCTTGAGGACAAGGATGGTTTTGAAGAGGGGGGGAATGATAGACGCTGGCAGAATGTTTATGTGAGAAAGAAAAGAAGAGAAGTTGCTTTAGGGCGCCAAGGGTGCCAGTTCCTGCATAGCGCCAGTAACTGCCAGGGCGCTATGGGCGCCAGATCATGCCAAGTGTCTAGCGCAGGAAACTACCAGGGCGCCAGCCAACACCTGTCCAGAAGAAATAACTGTCAAGGGCGCTATGGGCGCCAGATCCTGCCAAGTGTTCAGTAACTGCCAGGCGCCTGATGATTAGGCACCACTGCTGTTATCTATCTAGTAACTGTATTAGGAGTACTGTGTTGTATATATTGTGTTGTTCAATCATTAAGGAATTAGGCAAGTTTATATTTGGAAGTGTATTCCTTTGGGAGGCCCTGAGCACCTCGAATCGCTCAAGATAACATTAATACTTGCTCTGTAATCAGGATGAACAAACTGATTCATTGTAATTCCCTAATTCAATAATACAACAGAGTAAATCTCTGTTTTCTGTTTATAATTCCCCCTTTACTGAATTGTATCCTAACATGTACTAAGAAACAGAACACACTGGTAATAAATTTAATTTCAAGATATACAATTAAAGTCAAATGAATTTAAACATCAAAGTGTTTGATGAAAAAGATAATGGGAGGCTAATATGGAGACTAAGGAAAGCTGAAAGTACAGCAAAAAAAGAGAGAGTGAGGACCAAAGAAACATACCCTTCTTTGAACAACCATATGCTGATAGAATGAGGCAACAAACTGCAGATTGTTTAGACTTCAACATTTCAGTAAAATCTTTAAAAAACTAATCAGAATAGAACGTATCATATCAGGAAAGACAAATGTCGGGGTGCACTCAATTGGCTTCAAGTTTAAATTGCACCATCATATACCATAGAGGCATCACACATCAGGTTGATACAAAATTTAATATTGATTCCATGGTTGGAAAATTTAAATTTTGAAATATTATCAGTCTTTGACAAATCACAATACTTTCTGCTTTAAAAGCAAAACATGTCACATTGTTACCTACCAATGAGTTATCCAAATAATTGAATGAATGTAATATAAACCATTTTAATTATGTGGATACCTGAGAGCTTTTGACAAGCTCAAGATTGAAATTGAAAGATGGGCTCAAAAGGCTGCCTGATCCCACGCCATAACCCATGGCACAACTCCAGTTCATCAACTTTGAAAGATTTGCATTTCCATCTAAAAAAACACCACAACGTATTATCTATTATGTATATATTCGTTTTATAATCAATACAAGTAAACCTCAAGTTAGTTATATATGTTTTGAAGTTTTTTGTGACTGTTTTGGCTCATCCAGAGAGTCCAAACTCTTGAAACATCTTGAAAATGACAAAGCATTAGTTGAAGTTCTTCAATCTCCTTGCCCCTGACTAACTCCAGTGTAGATTGCATAATTTCAGTTTATTACTCCATCTTTTATTTAATTGTAGCCCTAAATGCATATGTAATTTGTAGAAAGCGCGCAAACACAGAGAAGAGATACACTCATTTGAACATAAACAACACATGACTAACAAGTGTCATATAGGTTCCATTCTAAAACTCCATTCTAAAATATAGTGAAAACACTCAACGGTAATATGAATCATACTGACTAAAAAAGATTGATGCATTAATGTCCACAGAAACCAAACGAATAAAAAGTTAATTTAAAAGGCTAGCATTGATGTATTAAACTTCATGAAAAAAATATCCAAAGATGTTGAAATATTTCTAAAGGAATAAAATCTACATAGTTCTTACGCTGTGGCTCATACTGCACCCCAGCAGTCACCCTTCCTATTTTGCTCACCAACCATGCACTTTTTGGTAATTCATCTTTCACTGCAAAGTATGACAATTAAATAAAGTTTATAAGCATTGTTTTTGCAGGTAGACCATCAATAAATGCTTTCAAAAATCCATCACAACAATGTAAAACTTAGCAACCTTGGTAAGAACTAAGAACAGTTATAATCTTAAACTTCAAACATAGGAAGAAAAAGTGCGAGATATTTATAAATTTCTTCATTTCTTATGAAGAGAGCTATATACAATTTCAATGAAAGATGTCCAATGTACAATTCATGTTCATGATTCAAACTTATATTGAGACTTATCTTAAAATATACTAGTAAGTAGTAACATACAAAAACATCAGTTGCCCACCTCAGTATTGCTACAAGCCTAATATCTCCAACAATAAATTAGTGAATTCCACAGAACCATGAACCAAAATCAAATGGTGCTTGTCATAACACCGGTTGTTTGTGTGTTAACATCGTATCATTGGTAATAAGGCCCACTTTGTTTATTGTTTATGTTTTGTAAAAAGAAAAAATGTACCATTTTAACCTAAAAACATCCTTCGAATTTTTTATAATAATTGCATTAGTTTTTTGGTAAAGAAAATGAAATCTCAAAACAAAACAGGCAGTTTTAGCTTTTGGAAAAATATAATTAAAAAAACTATACCCTACTAGCTTTTCTTAACAAAATTTATCTGATTGCATCTTAAATCAGTTCAGTAGGCTAGGTTGTCAGCATAAAATCAGGTAACTTACCAGCAAAAGGCATAAGTGTGACTCCGAATGATAGATTTCCAGAACCATATCTCAATCCCATCAGGCCATAGTCTTGGGAAGATTCTCTGTATAATTGGGAAACTTTGTCATTACTGTATGTTGCAAATCTGTGGATGATGTACAAAACTACAACAAGAACTTAACACACGCTTATTCCACAATCATCAAACAAAACACACCTTTTCTTCAACAGCATAGGGAACACTCCAAAGGCCCCAAATCCATATCTGGGATAGTAAGCGGATGACCTCATCCGCAAAACCCTAACCAAACAAACCACACCACTTCAATTCATACTGATGGCAGAAAATATCAACAGAGTTATCAGAATTCATTTAAGTCAGAGAGCCTTACGGATCAGATGCGGATACATAAAGGTCCACGAATGTATGAGGATCATTTAAATCACTGCACGGTACATGCCCACCAAAAGAAAGTAAAATAAAACCTCAACATTCATTAAAACAGAACGAGTAAATTCCCATTTTCATCCTCGACTTTGGTATGTTTTATCACCATATCAGTCGATGCACTAAAAAAAACGAATAAGAGTGTCCTTGGAAGAGCATAGTTAGACTTATCTCATGACATTAACACTTCTAATCTAATTAGAAACACGAAAAAATTTATGCCATATTTATAAGTTTTGTTCAATTCATTTCAAAAAACTTCCTAAAATAGCTTACAAATAAGTGCTTAACTAAGAGGACGTTTGGAAGAGATTATTTTAGCTTATACTATGACATAATCAATTGCGTTTGGAAGATTTTCAAAGACGTGTTTAAGATATATCATATGCCCAATCTCATAAGCTGCTTTTAGCTTATCTTCACAAATTCCCACCAAAGCTTGAAGAATCAGCTTATACTTAGGCTCAGGTATGAGAAGATTCAATCAAAAAATGCCTATTTAAGCTCTCCAAAATCCCTAATATTCTTAAGCGCGTTATTAAACTATTTACTTAAATGTGTCCTATATGTCATCTATTTACTTTCTATTGGTGAAGTTAGTCCTCAACATATGCATGGGAGGACTCAATTTTTATCCACATTACTCATTTGAAAGGACAATACAACAACGCGAGAGGTTGAGCTTAACGATGAAAATGAAATTTTACTCAAACAATTAAAAGGCCATAATATAATACAAACAAAAGAATAAAATACCTTTGCCAACGAAACAATGCATTTCCTGTGATATTTTCTTCAGGCTTATGATCAAGTGGACCTGAAACCTAAACATATTAAGAGAAATTAATTCATAAAATTACATATAACTCACTTATTTATGAATTTACTTATTAATTTTTGTGTGCTTTTTATGATTCCGTAGCGTGCAAGTTTTTCAATAACAGAGAGAATCAAAAGACTGTAAATGAATGAGATTACTGTTGCGATGAGATCGACGTGAGGATCGTCGATTGGCTTGAGCAAAATTCTGGTAACAAAATGCTGCGGTTGTTGAAAGTAATCATTGAAGAGGCATCTCAAAGCGAGTTTTCCAAAAACGACGTCGTATGAAGATTCCAACATCCTATTTCGCGCGGCGAGGGGAGGGAAGTCGAAGAGTGGAGGTACCAGAACCACCGACGGTGGTGGCTCTGGTTCTTTCCCAAACGGCCACCAATTCCACATCGCTCTTTCTAATTTCGATTTAGAGTTACGATTTTTTGGGAAATGGAAAAGGAAATGAAGTGAAGTGAAGATTGTGAAGGAGTAAACGAAAGTAGCCGTTCTCGATCTGAATCGGTGGTGGCGGTAGCGCCATTATCGCACGCTTCAGGACGAGTTCAACTTCGACACGTTTTTACCGTATTACCCTTTCCAGGATCACGAACTGGCTGGGCTTTTTTTCTTTCTATTTTGTCAAGGGTCCCATATTTGTACCCCCACCCTTAAACATCATACCCCCACAACCCCTATAAAAAACCAAAAATACCCTCCAAAGTTAACAAAAGCCTAAATCCGTTTTTCATTCTTCATTTACTTTCGTTTTTGCAAAGAGTAAGTTCGAAAAAAAATTCCTCACGAAAGTACCTAAATCCGTCGCCAATGAAGTATGTAAATCTGCAGGCCATTTTTTAACAACGGATTTACATAAATCCGTATAAACCCATCATTATTAGAAACAGATTTATGTAAATCCGCAGTTGTTATTTTAATTGTCTAAACGGATTTACCTAAATCCGTAGTTGACATTTTTTAACAAAATTGGTAATGGATTTAAGGTAAATCTGTAGTTCATTTTTTTCCAAAAATTACCTAACAGATTTACATTAAATCTGTAGTTCAATTTTTAGAAAAAATTGGTAACGAATTTACCGTAAATCCGTAGTTTATTAATTTGTTTTAATTTTTTTATTTTTTATTTACAGTGGTGCTTAGTAGAGGTAGAGACAACATAATTATAGACTCGAGGAGGGATTTCGTGATGCGGGGTGGATTGTCACAGGTTGGTGGTATGGGTGAACCGGAAGAAACTCTGGTCAGTACACGCACACGGATCAGGATAGCCGGTCATGCTTCTCGCTGAGGTAGACGTGCCCGGGAGCGAGATAGACAGCAGGCTCCTCAGCAGGACATGGAGGAGGAGGAGGCTGCTGGTCAGGACTACTACCAAGGCCAGGCTGCTGGTCAGGACTACTACCATCATGACTACCAGCAGCAATATCATCAGGACTACCCTCCTCATGATGATGAGGAGGAGGAGCAGCAGCCTGGGTAGGTGGACCAGCAGCATGTTGGACGAATGGATCGTTCACTTCTTATTGGATTTGATGCTCATGTAGCATCTAACATTCTCAGAGGACAGGTAAAAACTATACAAATAATTGAATATATTTAGGGTTGTTATATAAATTTGGTCTAATAATTGTTTATATTTTAATTTTTTTAGTTGCCGAAAAAATTGAAAATAGTTGCACATGGCAACAAAATCCATAAATTGTTGTCTCCTCTAACCATGGCCTGTGGCTTTTATCCTATCGTTGAGAGGTCAGGTTTAGCGCCCCTCGTCCGTTCAGCCCTCGCCATTGTGGATCATGAGCTTATATCTGCATTCGTTGAGAGATGGCCCCCAGAGACATCGTCATTTCACCTACCATTTGGTGAAATGACGATCACTTTGGATGATGTGTCATGTATGCTTCATCTCCATTGACAGACAGGTTATTCAGATTCAGATCCCCCCAGTCTTGTTACTATTGACAATGCCATTCAGCTGGCTGTGGATATGTTGGGGGTTACTCTTCTTGAAGCTACTGAGGAGACTATAGCCAGTATAGGGCATATTTCCGCTTGAGTGGCTATCGGCTATCTGCAGACGTCACATTAATCAGCACGACTCCTGCTGATGTCATCTGGAGACCTTTTGAGAACCATAGACATGAGAGGCCGGAGGACCAGTTCTCATTATACATGGGCTTTCTTAGTTGGGAGGACATCACTGTCCCCTACATGCCGGATAGGTGCCTCTAGCAATTTGGATACGTCTAGGCCATCCCTCATTTTTCGCTTGAGGGTCGTCCCTCTTATACAAATGTGATGATGCGAGTGACCAGATGGAGCGACAGTGTGCAAGAAGTCCTTAGCACGACTACTGCAGCCAGAGAGATCGGTGAGCTTCATCCACCTTACCTGCCCTGGTACTTTAGGGTTTCAGTTCCCCGGCTTCTTCCAGCACCAGCAGCAACAGCAAGACCAGCAGCTCCAGCACCATGAGTGATTAGACCTGAGGAGACATGGTAGAACATAAAAACTAAAACATAAAAGCAACAAATACAGTTCTTAAAATCCTGGTCCTCCAGCATAACAACGGCGTATAATCTCATTGACGCTCCGTTGAGTCTCCACGTACAGCTCCAACGGACTACGAGTCTGAAACATGTCATGCATGTTCAACATACTTCTTACATCGTCATCAGTCTTAATATTCGTGGACGATCAGTGAATGGAGCCATCATCTCCAAAAGTGGGTTTGCGATAAGTGATTTTAGTAACATCTCGGTCATCACCCCTCACTTGAACCTTAAGCTCTATTTTATCTTTTAAACCTTCGAAGGTGATGTTGTCATGGAGTCTGCATAAGACAGGTTTTGGACATGAGAAGAAGACACCATCTTCTCTTGTGGTGATTTGGCCACCATGATGAATAACGGAAAGTGTGTTGTCTCTTGAGTACTGAGTGGATTTAGTGTTCATTTTGGAGTGTGTGGGTGTGAAAGAAGAAAATCAGAGTGAAATGTTGGTGTGAAGGAAATGAGGGTGAGTGTGGGTATTTATAGCAATGGTCATTGATTATGTGCGGTTGATATTGTCGGTGTGATCTACACCGTTAAAAATCTATCCGTTGGGGCACATTTACCAAGACGAACAAATTTGGGCCGTTGATCAAAAGTGTCGGTGGAATTCTGGCTGCTTATTTTTTTAAAATTTTGTAACAACGGAATTATCTATTTATTAGATAAATCCGTTTTGAAAAAAACCAAAATGGATTTATCTAATAAATAGATAATTCTGTTGTCACAAATTAACATAACAGATTTATTTACTTATTAGATAAATCTGTTATGGATTTATTTAATATATAGATAAACTTCATAAATTCGTTACAGTAAATTAACAAAACAAATTTAAGTTTCTCTGCGGTAAATCCGTCGTTTTACATTTACTTAATGGATTTATGTTTTTTAACTTAATTCCGTTATTAATTTTTCTAAAAAACGGATTTATCTGATTAAATGATAAATCCGTTTTGGTTTTTTTTCCCAAAGCGAATTTACCATTCAATTAGATAAATCTATTGGATTAAAATTATCAGGGGCAATCTGGGAATAAAAAATAACATGGGGGGTATGATGTTTAATGGTGGGGATACAAAAAATGGGACCCTTTTGTCAAAAGACTAGGTTCTTAAGATTGTTATTTTCCACCTACAATTGCAATAAAATTCTCCTAGTAAATCTTGTTGGGAATTCAATTAGAATTTTCAAATAGTATTTAATATTAATAATGGTGGAAAATTCAAGAGACACCTTTGAAGAGATGAAGATGTGTATTTAGAATGTTGAAAAAAAATCAAGAAGTGGAGTTCATTGAAAAAATATAAAAGTTAGTCTTATTTTTATATTTTAATATTTAGAAAGTAAAAACGTAGAACAATTTAATATTTTAAATTACAAAAACGTACAAAAAGACTAAAACCTTAATTACTTATAATATAATATTTATATAACATATTCAAGGCGAGGTCGCTATGAGGCGCCGTGAGGCGGGGGTATGATCTCCATTCCTATCCCCGCTTTGACTGCAGGGAAAATTTCCCTACCCACAAGGCCCCGACTTGTGTGAAAGAGTCTCTTGTAGTGAGTGTATTATCATTTCTTGTAACTGTTAAAGTGAGAGTATTGTATAGTGATCCACAACTTGAGTTGGGTTGTACTCTTATTTGAGATAGTGAATACAGATTTTTGTGGCGTTTTTGTGGACATAGACAAGAGATGCCGAACCACGTAAAACCTCTTTGTGTTTTCTTTATTTCTTTCTTTGTGGTGTGTATTCCTATATAAGATTCTAGGTGTGTGCAAATTTTCACAACAAGTTTTCCTCAAAAGTAACGTTGATGCAGCATTTGTTGCACAAGCGAACACTATTGGCATAGGAATTTGCATTAGAGATGATAAGGGACAATTCTTGCAAGCTAAAATTCAGAGTTGTTCATCATTAGGATTGGACAATTCTCCAATTCTAAAAATATGGGGCTGAAGATTTTGGTTTACTTAAAGCTATGGAGTGGGTTTCATCATTAGGATTGGGCAATTTTTTTTGAGCTAGATGCTAAATGTCTAGTTGATAGTTTTCATTCGACAAAATCCGATAAGTCTGAATAAGGAGCACTTATTTCTCATTGTAAGACCATTAGTTGCTCTATTAGATTTTTAAACTTAGAGTTCACTAGGAGGTCGGCGAATGAAATTGCTCACACTCTTTCTAGAGTGACATCAAACATTGTTTTCTCTCATTTTTTTATGTAATACCGAATTGTATTTCCACTCTAGTGATAAATGAAATGCAATCACTTTGTTTGAGTAAAAAAACGACGTCAAAGGACCTTTTGAATAACCTCTCTTGTGTTCAAAAGAGAAAGAATGAGTATGCCTCGCGCTCTGCTAGGGTTTCTTTCCCTTGAGCAGAGGCGGAGGCTCCTCCCCTCCATCTGTGGAGGTTCTATCTCCTCCCTCTATGGAGGTTATTTCTCCCCTTGTTTGGGGTCTCTCCTCACCTTATGTGAGCCTTTTCCTTCTTCCCGTTGGCTTCCCTTCCCATACTTCCACCATGCAACAACCCCCCACCTTTGTCGCGACCTCCCTTTTACCCACTTCTGATTGGGTTTCTTTTGGGGTCTCTGCTCTCAAATCTTTGCTCTCTCAAGCACCTCCTCTGCGTGGGTTTAGGTAGGACCTCATGGAGTGTCATCTTCCATATATGAAAAGTGGGTTCACCAATCTCGATCTTCCTCAGGACAAGATCCGGCCTCCTTCTCCTGCCTCGACGACAAACCAAGGTAACCCTCCTTTCACCTTTCCTCTCACTCTCCAACCACTCACTGTTCTATGAAATCGCCCACCCCCTAAACCCACACCATGGTCTAGAAAGAAAACCCGAGGAGGAGACCCTTACTTGACCCTTGTGGCTTCTAACCGAACTCTAGCCCCTCTCTATGCATGACTGAAATCCCCCTACTGCCTCATCTCCGATTTGCCCACCTCCTAAGCCAACTTGGTATGATTCTAGGTCATCAGTGGCCGTTTCTATTTCTGGTGGTTTTGGCTAGCCATTGATTTCTCAATTTGATCTAATCACTTTTGGTTTTGTGTTGTGCCCTTGGTAGCTTTTGTTTTGGACATAAAACCTTTGGTTTCTAGAATTAGCAAGTTTTGTGCGGACGCAATGGTGGCCATCAATAATTTCAAAAAAATACATCAAGAGGGCCTGAGTCTGTCTAAATTGGTGCATCACGTTGTATATGGGGCCGTCTAAATCAGCTGCATGTTCGTTACTTGTTGGTTTTTTAAAAATCACAACATTTAAATTCCTGAAATGGAAAATTATCAAACAATTAATTATTTATGATTGACTAGCAAACCAAGAAGAAGAAAACAATGTTAATTTTATTCCTAAAATTGAAAATTCCAAGAAATGGTGGCCAAATTGTCTTCGTGGAATTCTCTTACATTGTCCATTTGTATAATAATTTATTTATTTATGATTGACCATTGAAAAGGGACATTCTTTCGTTGTCGAATTCAATTCGGGTTTTTGCATCTTGTGGTCAATACCAATTGCCGGAACCTTTCCATAAGAAAGGTTAAGAATGTGGTTGTCCCATACTAAACCTATTTACTTTATTTAGTAGTAGTATTACTTTTTGCAAGTTAATTACTTCTTTTCCAAACAATTTTGGGTGGCTATCCCATGAGTGGTTGTCACTTGTCACATGAATTTGGGTAGGATGCAAAGAGAAATTGGAGATTTTGTAACACTTGGGAGTTGTGTCCTATGTATGTGTCGACTCATTAAAATTAGGTTTTTTTTTTCATAACCCCTATTGAATTTAATACCCCATTTTTTTAAATATCCCAAAAATACACACAAATGTGTTCCGGAAACACAACAGAAAGGTGTTTCCGAAATGATAAAAAATATGTTTCAGAAACACCTCAAAAATGTATTTCCAGAATGATAAAAATGTGTTCCGAAAACACCTCAAAAATGTATTTTCGGAATGATAAATGTGTTCCGAAAACACCTTTTTTGAGGTATTTCCGAAAAAAGGAAAAAAATTGGAATAAAATTGGTAGTTTGGTCATTTTGTGTTCCGGAAACACAACAGAAAGGTGTTTCCGAAATGATAAAAAATATGTTTCAGAAACACTTCAAAAATGTATTTCCAGAATTATAAAAATGTGTTCCGAAAACACCTCAAAAATGTATTTTCGAAATGATAAATGTGTTCCGAAAACACATTTTTTGAGGTATTTCCGAAAAAAGAAAAAAATTGGAATAAAATTGGTAGTTTCGGTCATTTTGGGGTATCCAATGAGGGGGTATGGAAAAAAAACCTTCAAATTATTCATGTGGACCCCCTTGTCACGTGGAATTTTGTTTGTCAAGTTGGATGAGTTTCAAAAGTATAGGAACTAAAAGTGGTAAGTAAAAAACTTGGAGATAAAAATTGGGTGAAAATTTTGTAAGAACTAAAATCAAAATTTTGTGTCAAAAAAAATCAAAATTTTCGAATTTTATTAAAACTATAAACATATTTAACTCTAAAATATGAATTAAGTGTGAAAGTGCTGATACATAGGGAAAGTACCCGTCTTCTATCGTTTTATTTTATAAAAATAATGCTAATAAATTAAAGGATTTAATTAGTATGTATTGATAGTTTATAGATCTTTTACAATGTCAATTGATCAAAATATTGACACATCATAAAAATATTTGACTTTAATCTCATTAATCTTAGAAGTCACTGTTACTATGAATTTTTATTGGTTAATAGCATAAAAAAGCTTCTTACTATTAGTAGATACCAATTAAACTCTAAATATATATAATGCAAATAATTATCCGTGTAAAAAATAAAGCACAAAGTAATGATTTTTATTTTATTCTACTTAAGAAGCCTTAACCATTTATCCATTGACCTCAAAGGTCAAGTTATAAAATTAGTGCATGTTTGGGTAAAAGACAATAATGTTCGGTACAAATTGTTTTCGTACGAATTGTAAGAAAAACACAACATAAAGTTGGTTTTATAATAATACAGCATACCACGTGAATACTTAAGGGTGTGTTTGTTTGAGGTGAAAGATGGAAGAGAGAGTAAGGTAAGAAATAGTGATTTTGATATGTTTGATTAAAGAGATAAATAGGAAAGAGAGAGTGAGAGATGATTAGTTTAGTGATTTTTGTAATCTCTCCACAAGTGGAGAGAAAGTGGAGAGAAATGACTCTTAAATTTTACTTTTACCATTTTGTCATCGGCTAAATTATTTTTACCATGAATAACAATTATTATAATTTATAGGATGTGGCACTTTATAAATTTAAATTAAATAGCTCAAATAAATATGTAACTAATTAAGTTAAATGATTAAAATAAATATTTAGCTAATTTAATTAAATAATTAAAATAAATACTACGTGTCAAAAAAACCTAAGTCAATTAAATTAAAAAATTAAATCAAACACATAGGGGGTGTTTTTGTCTTTTTAAAACTAGTATTCTTTCTCTCTTCTCTCTTTCGCTCCAACCAAACCAAGAGACACAACTCTCTCTTCCCTATTTCTTTTCTCTTTCCCCTTAAACCCAAACAACCCTCCTAATCTACTCTAATTCTCACCTCTTTCTCTCTTCGTTCACTCTCTCTTCCCTCTTCCTCTCTTCCTTCACTCTCTCTTCCTCTTTCTCTCTTCTCTCTTTCTCTCCTAATCCAAACACACCCTAAAACTGATCCGTACATTTTGTTTTGTCAGAAAAAGTATTTCTCTTGGATAGATTCAAAGAGCATGGGGTTTCACTCGATAGTGATCAAAAAGCGTCATCCCACACATTAATATTTTCATAATAATTTTTTATTCTTTTATCATCAGCAATCGAACTGGGTTATTTGTCAATCTATATTAATTTCTTGAGAAATGTTTGACCGTAAGAAAAGAAAAATAAGAAAAACAAAACAAGACATTTGATGTGTAGTGTTAGTTGGTGCTTAAATTCAGCTTTTAGTGTATTTCTTACAAAAACTATTCTTACTAAATAATACGTTAATTTTTTTACTATTAAAAGAGAGAGAGAGAGGGTTACATCCATCAATAATAAGGGCCAAAAGACATAAAAGAGTTGCAAGAAGGAAGTCTAGGTTCAAATTCTTAAAACTAACATTTCCTTCGCTTTAACTAATTACTAACCACTAATATTTGTCTATAAAAAAGGACACAGGATTTGGCTAATTTACACCTGAGAATCTGGCTGGCCACGAGTTTCCGGCTTTGCCGGCCCGTGTGGTTCTCCCTTCCCAACAGAGTTTTTGCCACACCTAAGATTCGAACCAAAGACCTTGGGGTTGGATCCAAGTCCAGTTACCACTTGGACCAACCCTAGTAGGTGGGGACATACATTTTTAATATATTTTTTTTGACCACAGATTCTGTTTTATTTTGATCAAAAACCACAGATTCTGTATTTTATATTATATTATTTGTTGATGTCAAAAAAATATTATATTATTTGATCATTCATATTTCATCGTTATAGTATGAGGTTATGAGCGCATATTCTAAGCATACAACTTTTGATTTGTTCAAATTCAGTTTCTGCGAATCAACGCTACCATTATTGATTTTACACTTATTTCTTCCTTTGCTTTGGTGTGCTCATCACATTATTCACACAAGGAAGGTCGCTGCTTTCTTATCTTCTTCTTCCTTTTACCTTTCGGAGCTTCTCTCACAGGTAACCTTCTCAGGGTTTTCCATTTCCATGTTCGTCATTGAATTGAACATGTGTGTGCGTGTCGGTCATCTTTAGTTTTCAACTTTTCATGTATAATTTTATTCTAAAGGTTGCGTTTTCTATGTTTTTGTTTTACTTTTGTTCTTGTTGGTTGGTTCAACTGCATTCTACCAATTTCTCTCTTAGGCAGAACACTTTCCGTGGTTAAAACTCCATATTTTCACTTTGTGTGTGAGTTTAGTGGTGGTACTTGCCACTCGATCTACAACCAAAATAACCATTTTTTTTCTCTATCTTCTGTTTTTCAAAAACTTGTTTTTTAATTGTGGTTAAGGTAAAAACAAATATTTAATTTTCTTGTCTGTTGGATGTCAACATATAGGGAGGGAAAAAGAGTGGATTTTTAGTTTGCTTCTGAATCAATTTTGTATATGTTTAACATGATTTTTTTAATTATAATTATAATGCTCATTTGTTAAATGAGAGTTTGTATATATGTTAAGCTTTGAATTTGGTTCTGCATAGTTCATGGTGGTTGTTGATAAAGCTGACACTTCAGATATCAGAGTGTTCGACACGTCTTGACACCGATACAATACCAACACATGTAGTTGCATTCAATCACTTTCATTTTCTCAAATTATTATCAGGTGTCTATATGTCGGGGCTCAGTATCTGTCCGGTGTTATCCCGTGTCTGTATCTATGTTGGTGCTTTATAGGTTGTTGTGTCAATGCTTCATAGGTTGTTGTTAACTATTCCTAGAAGGTAACCCTATTTGTTTACATTGATTTAGAATGTTAAAATCACTGTGTTTTATGCCTTGTTATACATCACTCACTGGTTTTTGCCAAGTGTTGCTACTATTTCATTTGATTCACATTTTCCTCTCTCCACATAAGCTGCTTGTTCTTTTGACTGATTGAGGTGGCTAATGCACAGAATGCCTAAAATGGAGGCTTCTTGTTGCTAGTTTTGTCTTTAATCTAGTCTCTTTCTCCTTTTAATACAGAGGCATTGCAATGGCAGCTTGTATGGCTGCTGGAAGTGGCACACTGCATTACAAAGTGACAAATTGCAAGGGAGAAAGTTGTAGAAGGACAGCATGGGTTTCTGATGTGCCTATTAAAAGATACTTACAAAAAGATCTTTCATGGTAAGCATTTTGACTCGGGAAATACATTATATCTTACTATGTGTTTTGACAAGTGATCTCATATCCTGCTATGCAACTTATGAAGCACTAACACAGACACGACAATGACACTGACATTGGTTTTAATTTGAAAAATAGAAGTAATTGAAGTGTCAGTGTTGGTGTCCGTGTCTAACACGACACGAGTTGGACACAGGACACGTCTTCAACCTGAGGTGTTGGTGCTACAGAGATGTAACATGCCTAAGAAAAAATACTTGTTTTCAGGAAAGTTGATTAGAAAGACTAAATGCAAATAGATCTTCACTTTCTTGTTCATTTTTTTTATATACACTAATGATTTTCAATTGTTTTGTGGTGTAAATATGTTAGGTCTAAAGGGGTATCCAAGGTACTGCAGGTGCACAGAAGTGAGTTTTCTGTACCTTCACTTAATAAGAATAAGAAACTCTTCAAAGTCGTTGCGTCGTACAAAAAAGACGGTCCTACAAAATACTTTGACTTTGCTGTCATTGGGACTGGAATTGCTGGTCTCCGCTATGCACTTGAAGTTGCAAAGTATGGATCTGTTGCAGTGATAACAAAGGCTGAGCCTCATGAGTGCAATACAAATTATGCTCAAGGTGGTGTAAGTGCTGTGCTGTGCCCTTCAGATTCTGTGGAGAGTCACATGAAGGATACCATTGTGGCTGGAGCTCATCTCTGTGATAAGGAGAGTGTCCGAGTATGTTCTACACCTATGCAAATCATTCTTATTGTTAAGTATATTTCAATTTATAATACAATTCCTATTTGGATTGCTGAGCACAAAAATCTAGTAAATCCTTAATTGATGGAAGTAGGCATTATGCTTTACTTCTTAGGAAATGATTATTTTGTTCATGTAAGAAATGTGCATGTACCTTTAGGCAATATATAATGGATTACTAGTTTCTATGACTACCGCATTTAGGGGTGAGAATAGGCCAGACCGATCGGTAGGGGCCTATGGCCCAGCCTACGTCAGGCCCATGCTAGGCCAGACTTCTTTTAAATAAGATAAGACTAAAGCTTTTTTAATGGGTCTATGACAGATTATAGGTCAGACTCAGGCCTAACGTTTTTAACGTAGGCCAGGCTCAAGCCTTGCAAATCCAGCTCAGCCCAGCGTACTCCAACCCTTAGCTGCATTGAGCATTTCATTAACTTTTATTCCTTTTTGCAGGTTGTCTGTACTGAAGGACCTGAGAGAGTTAAAGAACTAATTGCGATGGGTGCGTCATTTGATCATGGGGAAGATGGTAACTTGCATCTAATGAGGGAAGGAGGTCATTCACACAATAGAATTGTTCATGCTGCTGATATGACCGGAAAAGAGATTGAACGCGCTCTACTGAAGGAAGTTATCAACAATCCTAATATTTTTGTGTTTCAACACTATTTTGCTATAGATCTTCTCACTTGTCAGGTTTGTTCTCTCTTGTACCATTTCTCTGAAATATTTTGAAATTGGAAATTTAAATAGTCACTATCTAAATTTAACCTTTGAGCATTTTGAATGTTTTGATGCATTCACTAACCAAAACATGCCACTGGTGTTACAGGATGGATCTGATATAACTTGTCTTGGTGTTGACACACTGAACACTGAAACCTTAGAGGTGGGAAAAACAATTATGTGTGATTGTTTGAGAACAAAATAACTGCCATCATCCAATGTATTTCCTGAACTTTAATTTTTTGTAGCTTTTAGGTGGTAAGATTTCTTTCAAAGGCGACTTTACTTGCGTCAGGTGGAGCAGGACATATTTATCCTAAAACGACAAATCCGTTGGTAATCCTCTTATCTATTGCTTGTGTCCTCTTTGCCTAATTTTCTGTCTGGTTTATTTTCTATTTCAAGTATTTAATAACATGATTCATGATGGAAAATGGAATGTTCTAGCATGAGTTTATAATGCAGTTTATTTTACATTTTGAATTCATTGAGGATAACATTGTATCATTTAGGAAAACACTGAAAAATAAATGACTCATTATTATAATTACTCACTTTTTCACAAAATATCATTAATTTACTTAGATGATACATTTTAGATTTAACAATGCAATGATTATAGATAAAAATCAGCGAGCAATGCATTCTAGCTGAAGCTAGGAATGTTGAGTCATTAAGTGGTTTAATATTTCCTTTGCAGTGTTGGTTGTTCTGAAATGAACCTTCTCAAGCTGTGATTTGCTTGTTATCATCACAGGTTGCCACCGGAGATGGCATTGCCATGGCGCATCGAGCTCAAGCTGTGATTTCCAACATGGAGTAAGTGGACTATTTTAAAAACTATGAATATTTACTGTTAAACAAATCTCCCATACCAGTCATACTGATTAAAGAGAAATGGCTGCCGGTTAAGGAAGCTGTGACATGTCTTTCAGTATTTTTGGATGATATAAGAACATGATTATCCCTATGGTGGAGCTTAGTATATCATACTCCCCCTGGTCTCATTTATAAGCAAAAAATACACTTTCTAAGTTCCCTGAGATACATTAGTTATTAAGTGAACTTAGAAAGTGCATTTTTTACTTATAAATGACACATTATAGACAAAATACATCAGCTATTCAATAAACTTAGAAAGTACATTCTTTGCTTATAAATGAGACTGGAGGTAGTATATCTTACCTATTGTATTTTTTTATACATCATTATTTCTCCAGGTTTGTGCAGTTCCATCCGACAGCCTTAGCTGATGAAGGGCTTCCTATAAAACCAACAAAGCCTAGGGACAATGCATTTCTGATATCTGAAGCTGTAAGGGGTGATGGGGGCATTCTTTATAATTTAAGCATGGAAAGGTTTATGCCCTTGTATGACGAAAGGGCCGAGCTTGCTCCCAGGGACGTGGTAGCAAGAAGTATTGATGACCAACTTAAGAAGCGCAATGAGAAGTATGTGCTTCTTGATATAAGCCACAAGCCTAAGGAGCAAATTCTCTCCCATTTTCCCAATATTGCTTCCACGTGTCTCCGGTATGGTTTAGACATAACTCGTCATCCAATCCCGGTTGTTCCAGCTTCTCATTACATGTGTGGAGGAGTTCATGCCGGACTCCAAGGAGATACAAATGTGAGAGGTTTATATGTAGCTGGTGAGGTAGCATGCACAGGTTTACATGGAGCAAATAGACTTGCTAGCAACTCATTGCTCGAGGCACTAGTTTTCGCGCAAAGAGCTGTTCAGCCCTCAGTTGATCAAATGAAAAGCTCTAGGCTTGACCTAACCGCATCAAACTCGTGGCAGAGGCCTATTGTACCTTTGTTACTTGGAAGCAATGTCAGAGATAAAATCTTATCTAAGACAGAAGAGTTGAGAAAAGAATTGCAATCTATCATGTGGTACTATGTAGGAATTGTGAGATCAACAATGAGACTAGAAACCGCAGAGCGAAAAATCGGTATTCTAGAGGCTAAATGGGAGGAGTATTTATTTAGGCATGGATGGAAGCCAACAATGGTGATGCCTGAGATTTGTGAAATGAGAAACCTCTTTTGTTGTGCTAAGTTAGTTGTCAGCAGTGCGCTTTCTAGGCACGAGAGTCGCGGCTTACATTATACCGTTGATTTTCCTCATCTTGAGGAAAGTGAAAGGCTTCCAACAATCATTTTTCCTAGCTCGCCTGTAACAAGTACATGGAGTTCTAGACAATTACACAAGCAGCCTATGTACCAATAAGGCATGAGGCATCATTTTCTGCCATTACATATGAAATATGAGAATAGGGAAGTTTTATTGAAGTATAGCAAAATAAGCATTAAAAGGGAGGGTAATAGTCATTGGTCAGAAGCCAATAATCATATTATTTTTACTATTTACTTATTCATTGTTTAAATATAGCAAGATATACCAGTTTCCCTTCCAACAGTTGTATCAGTTTCACATTGTGATCAAATCTCAAGATATAGATTTGTACTTATGCCAGCACTATTCCAATTATTGCAGGCTTATGGTGTTTTGACTCTTGGGGTTGTAGCTGTTTTGAGTTTAATTAGCTGTGTTTGTAAGTATGGTTATGGTCTGGACAACGAAGCGCAACTCAGCTAGTAAGACTTTTCACCTATACCCAAAGAGTCGTGGGTTCGAGTCATAGTACAAAAATTATCGTCCATGAGATATTATTGTTGATTATTAGATCCAGTATGATAGTGTGTATGTTATTATTTGTTATTCGTTATGTCGACTAAATTGACAGAAAAAAACACAAAGAAACTATGAGTATTAATAATGGCTACTGTCTAGTGACACAATGAACCTGTGAGCATTAATAATGGCCACCATCTAACCCTTCACACATTCCATCATTGAATCTTATCCTTCACCATTAAGTTGTGTATTTCATAAGACTAGTATGCCTTATCGCCAAATAAAAGAGGAGGAACAATAAATTGCCTTTGAATGATTAATAAAGACACTAATAATATAAAATTAAAATACATTATCAGGCATTATAAATAATAGAAAATGCATTAGTAGGAAAGGATTTTCTAATAAGTGTGGTGATTCTATTTCATTAGAGGCGCCAAGGGTGGGATTCAGCGGTTGGGGCTGATTCTCCCTTAACCAAGGGTCGGAGGTTCGATTCCCGCTTTGGGTACGGAGCAGCGTTAAAACTCTGAGCCAGCTCTCCTGCCCCTCGAGACACCTCCAATGAGCGAGGGATTAGTCACTGCTATCCGTGCGGTTGATACCCGGTTTACCCAAAAAAAAAATCCATCAATATGATAATAAGGAGGAGTGCTAGTAACACTCTTCTACCAAGACTCACTTTATGATTAGTTGAAGTTTTAATAAAATAGTATTATAAGCAAAAAAAATTACTCATTTTTTTAGTCTAAAATATAAGCTAAGTTTACTAATATATCTCATTTAACCATTCTTTAAAAATCCTTCAAGTAATACATATTTTATATTTCTAATATCTTATTTATTTTCATGAAACAAGTTCTCATGAAAATTTAAATAAAACTAACCACTATTCCTAAAACTTTGTAATTATATAAAAAAATTAAATAATATCAACCACTATTTTTAATTAGCATAAATTTAGTTACTTTTATTTATATTTCATTCCGGAGTAGTAAGATTTTAAATGATCAAAGTGCTTGAAGATTAGCTTTGTATTTATGTTTAATTGAGGCAAAAAAAAAAGACAAAATTTGAGGCAAAATTAGGCAAGGCTAATAATAATATCAGAATAAGACATCTTAATAAAATTCAAATTATATTAGATTCTTTTTTCTCAAAAGAAAAATCTACATCACTGGTATACAAATTTTAGGGGAAAATCAACAGAAATTGTTAATAAATATTTTTGAGTCAAAATTGTCGGTGTATATTATATTATATTATATTATAAAGTACAAACATGTGATCTCTAAAGTTGCTATGACTTAATCACTGCACAGAAGTGATAGAGAACCACTTTTAAGAGAAGAATTTTCTTCTTTAAACACAGTGAGTGGAAATTGCTATCTCAACCATGAATTCTAGGACATTGATTTATCTAGTTGGGTGTTTCAATATATTCATTCAACTCTCTTTAAGTGGAAATGACTATAATAACACTAGGAAATGTTGGTACCCTGCAATTTACAACTTTGGAGACTCAAATTCAGATACTGGAGCGGTTTATGCAGCATTCGCAGGAATTCAACCTCCTAATGGTATAAGCTTCTTTGGTAGCCTCTCAGGAAGGGCTTCTGATGGCCGTCTCATTATTGATTTTATAAGTAAGCAAAAACATCATCTCTACTCTCCTTCATAGATTCACATCTACACAACAAACATTGTTGACTCAGTAGCATGAGCTACACTGGGATATAGAGTATCGACCTGGTGCTTCCAGATTCGATTCTCGCAATGATAAACTCGGTGTTAGTCAATGCAAAATTTGCTTCTCAGTACGAACGAGCAAAGATTAGTCTTTCGTAGTCACTAGCCAGCAATGATACGAAACAAAAAAAAATCACATCCACATATAACAAATAGTATTGATTTAGTTTTTTACTTTTAATTTGCATGCATCAAATAAGTAAGGAGTTATTAATCAATTTAGTTCCTGAAATTTCACACAAAAGTTCAATTTAGTCCCTAACATTTACGATATATCAACTTAGTCCCCGACTTGTGCAACTGAGTTTCAATATAGTCCCTTTTCGCAAAATAGAGGGACTGAATTGAAACATTTTTGTAAAAATCAAAGACTAAACTGACATATTATAAAAGTGAGGGACTAAATTATGAAATTTCAGGGACAAATCGACTAATAGCTTATTAAATAAGCAACATTTTCCCTTATAGGACATTATGAAATTGGTTTTTGCCTATGTTAGCCATTTCTAATTTGTTATGTATGTATCATATATCTTTTGTTTACTTTATTTATGTGTACATATATATGCAACTGAAGAATATTGAAGCCTTGTACCTTAAAAACTTAGTTTATTTTTTGTGTGTGGATGGATATATGCAGCTGAAGAATTGAAGCTACCATACCTAAGTTCATATTTGAATTCAGTTGGATCAAATTACAGACATGGTGCAAATTTCGCAGTAGGCGGCGCGTCGATTCGCCCCGGCGGTTATAGTCCAATCAATCTTGGTCTTCAAGTATCTCAATTCATACTCTTCAAATCTCACACTAAGATTCTCTTCAATAAGCTCTCTGACAACAGTTAGTTTATCTTCATATTTATATTTCCATGTTTCTTATGTCATTTTATTAGTGTGCTAGAAGCTTAATACTTGCAGAACAAAAAGTACTTAAATAAAATTTGAAAGTGAAAAGGCTGTGTGATATTATTCCAGGAGTAGAACTACCTTTGAAAAGTGAGCTTCCAAGGCCTGAGGACTTCTCCAAGGCCATATACACAATTGATATTGGACAAAATGATCTTGCCATTGGTTTTCAAAAGTCTTCAGAAGAACAAGTTAGAAGGTCCATTCCTGATATCTTGAGTCAGTTGTCCCAAGCACTGCAGGTAGGGAAAAAAATGGCATAAAATATAAGCAAATCTAACTAATTTCATCCTATTTAAAGGTACACGGTCATTTTGGTTCCTTAATATGTGAGACGCTGTTATTATAGTCTCTAAATGTATTGAAATTGCAAACGCATCCCAAGTGTCTTTTTAGTAAGTCATTTTAATCCTCAAATGTGTCTTTTGTTAGTCACTTTAGTCCTCAATGTGTTTTTTGTTGGTTAATTTAGTCCCTAAAATTACTAACAAAAGAGACACTTGGGGACCAAGATAACTATTGACAGCGCCACACACATTTAGGGACCAAAATAACTATTTATCCTTGGTCCTCAACGTGTCTTTTGTTGGTCACTTTAGTCCTTAAATGTGTTTTTTGTTGGCTAATTTAGTCCCTAAAATTACTAGTAAAAGAGACACTTAGAGACGTGTTTGCAATTTTGATACTTTCAGGGACCATAATGACAGCGCCCTCACATATTTAGGGACCAAAATGACTATTTATCCTTGGTCTTCAAATGTGCCTTTTGTTAGTCACTTTAGTCCTCAAATGTGTTTTTTGTTGGTTAATTTAACCAACAAAAGAGACACTTAAGGACATGTTTGCAATTTTGATGTTTTCAGATACTATAATGACAGTGTCACACACATTCTGAGACCAAAATAACTATTTACCCTCCTATTTATTGATTCTATTCCTAACATACCATTCAATTAATTCACATTTTATTTTTGTTTATAATTGAATTCAAAGGGATTAGAAATTTGGTTTTGGAACTAATTACATGCCATCATGGCCTTCTTTTAGAGCCTATACAAAGAAGGCGCAAGAGTGTTTTGGATTCACAACATAGGTCCAATTGGATGCTTGCCTTACGATAACATCTATTATGAACCCAAGAAGGGTAACTTGGATGCCAATGGCTGTGTGAAACCTCACAATGAGATTGCTCAAGAGTTTAACAAGCAACTCAAGGACCAAGTGTTTCAACTAAGAAGAAAGCTACCACTAGCTAAATTTACTTATGTTGATGTGTTCTCAGCCAAATATCAACTAATCAGCAATGCAAAAAGCCAAGGTGATTAATCTTCAAGCTATTAAGAACCAACACAGACACTGGACATGACACAGACACGTAAACACCGGTTTTAATTTGAAAAATGGAAGTAATTGAAGTGTCAATGCCGGTGTCCGACACGACACGTGTCGGACAACGGACACATCTTTAACCTGAATTGTCAGTGCTACGTGTCTTCAAGTTACTATGGTTACAATGTTTTGGTTATCATCAAATTAACTTTTATGTTTGATTTGTGGCAGGTTTTGTGAATCCATTGGAATTCTGCTGTGGAAGTTACTATGGTTACCACATAAATTGTGGGAAGAAAGCTATAATAAATGGAACTGTTTATGGTAATCCATGTAAAAATCCTTCTCAACATATTAGCTGGGATGGCATACATTACTCTCAAGCAGCAAATCAATGGACTGCTAAGCACATTCTCTATGGCTCCTTTTCTGATCCACCAATTCCAATTGGTCAAGCATGTTTCTGATAATAATTCAAATATGCTATTAGCTAGTCACTTATGAGTTATGAGTTATGATATGGAGTGCCATAAATTATATAGGTTCTTACATTTTATATTTTACAATAAACAAACAGTTTGTGCAAGAATTGGAAAGCTGTGCACATGAGATAAGAACAAACCATAGTTTATGTTCTTGTGGAATAGCAAATATCACTTCACTTTGAAATTGCCAGGTCACACTTAACTGACAGAAAATATCTGTATCTTCAAAGACTTGGAAATGTGCCAGATCACATTCAACTTAAGCTGCAGTGTTTTGCCAAACCTTTTCATTATTTCATTTATACACTCCTCATGATTAACTTGATATTGGAGTCCCTGAAATTTCACTAAAGTTCAATTTAGTCTCTGACATTTACAATATATCAATTTAGTCTCTAACTTTTGCAAAAATATTTCAATTTAGTCCCTTTTTGCATAGTAGACTACATTGATATAACAGAGCGACTAAATTAAAATACTTTTTGCAAAGGTCAGAGACTAAATTGAACTTTTGGGATATTTAAGGGACCAAATTGACCAATAACTCCTTGATATTGATTTCATAGTTATTTAAAGCCAAAGAATGGTCAAGATGTGGACAGATAAAAAATTACCAAAATAAATTCCTTCATCTGATTGCAGCCTATTGCTTTTACCTTTCATCTTGCATTACAATGTAAGCATAGAAAGAGAAAGACATTTTTTCTTGGGGGGGGGGGGGGGTGGGGGGCTGTAACATTTATGTGATGTCACTTGCAACCAGCTAATAACAGCTCTGCAATGTGTAGTGTCATATTCATGCTTGTCATTTTTATAAGATACTTGACAATAAACAAGGAAACTTGTTATGTATATAGCTACATTGCATCTCAAACGTGGTTAGAAGAAACTGAATTTTCCAATAGGCCATTTGGTATACCAGCAGTGAAAATTAAGTTTCAACATCCATTTATTTACATAGAAACTGTATATTTCGAACATTCATATATTCAATTAAAAATACAATGAAGAATATTTATATTGCACTATAGAGAAAATAAACATACAAAATAATTTCTGTGTAACAACCTTTAAAGGAAATGTCGGAAGTGGAACCTATTCCCACTTTGTTATTGTTTTTTTTTTCAGCCGAATTTGCAAACCAAATATGAAAATAAGCTCATTGTGTTATATGTACAGCATTAACTTCATAGAACCTTAATGATATTGTCTTTTATAAGCTGAGGGTTTGACTCAAGAAGAGTTTCCAATGATCTTTTTGACTTTCTGTTTCTAGTCCTTCCAGCTTCTTTCAATAACTCTGCTAACCTACTTTTTCTCATCATCCACATCAGGATTTGCTGTTCCAAGCTTCTCTTCTCTCATTCCAACTACATACTCCAAAATTTCAATTGCTTCATCCACTCTACAAAACATTACAAATAACAAAAAAAACATTAGCAATTAAAGAATTTGGATTATGTGCGGACTAGATTTTTAACTCTCAAAAATATTTAAAACATAAGTATTTGCTGACTGTATGATTTAGACCATCCGATCAAGATTAGGTTGATCAGATTTACTGACTGCATGACTATGCCAGTAGCCGACTGCACCAAGTCCAGATATGAAATTAAAGCCCTAAAATTTAGTACTGCATAAAATTGTAAACCACATAAGATTTGAAAAAAACAAGAAAGTTCAAAGCTAAAGCACCGACCCAGACACAGATACTAGACATGACACTAAAACAGACGCAGACACATAGACACTGATAATAATTTGAAGAATGCAAGTAATCGAAGATTTAAGGTCAATGAACATGTTACCTTCCCATTGCATCATATGTGCCTGCTAAATTGCTGTAGACTCCTAAGGTATCTGGATGATAAGGACCATATTCTGTCTCCAATATAGTTTTGGCCTCTTCAAACAAATCCGCAGCCTCATTTATCGCGTAGCGCTGGACGCAGGAAAGTCCCATTTGGTTCAACGCGATCCCAAATAAAGACGATTTTTTCTCTCCACTGGTGCGAAACTTAGCAACAGAACTCTTAAAGATGTTATAAGAATCAGAATAGTTTCCCAACATATAATACATAACTCCCATTTGAGCTTCAATTCCAGCAATTGTACTTTGTTGACCAGGAACATTAACATATATCTTCAAAGCCTTTTTAAGAAGCTTCAATCCTTTCTCCAAATCATTCATTGATTGATAAATTGCTGCAACATCTATCAAACCATTAGCAATCTCTTCGGCCGGGGTCCCGGGATTCGTCTTCCCGAAAATTCTTAGTGCATTTTCACAGTAAGTTTTTGATTCCTTAAACTTCCCTATTTTGTTGTACAAATCAGCTAACCTTACAAAAACAGAAGCAACTGTTGGATGATTCTCTCCTTTGTTTGATTTAAACACATTAAGCGCTTTCTGATAAGAAAACACCGCTTCATCATATCGCGATAACGATAAATACGCATCACCGATACTACAATCAACTGTTGCTACATCTAGTTCCTGATTATTTGCTGCCATTGCCATACTTGCCAAAACATATTGCTCTAAAGCAGCTTCAAAATCACCCTTTGAGTCAAATATAAGTCCCATAAGTCTCCTATCAGCAGCTTCAAAATCACTCTTTGAACCATTTCCTTCATGAATATCAAGAGCCATCTTACACAGCTTCTCGGCTTCATTGAATTGCAGTGCCTGAACATGTGCCTCAGCCACATACCGACATGTTTCACCGAATCGTGGATCGGTTTCTCCTAAAGCCTGTCCTTGAATTTCAAGTCCAGCTGTATAAAACAATAGAGAATTCTCAATCTGTCCCATCATTGCATAAGTATCACCTAATTGCATACACCCTGCAAACTTAGCTAATGCATGATCTTGACCATCTTCTAAGACCGGAATCTCGATCGAACGCTCGAGAATCGGAATAGCTTCATTGTATTGTCCTAAATTACAGTAAATTGTTGCCAGAACATGAAGACACATAACCAATTCTAAACTTGGTTTCCCATTAGCACTTATCTCAAGTGATTTCAAAGCTCTAAGTGCTAAATTAAGAACTTTATGTTGATTCTCACCTGAAGATATCATATCTCTTGTTTTCTTCAGCAAGAATGTTCCATTTTCATCCTCAAATCTCTTTTGTTTCCTCAAATTATAAAGACCATTTCCTTTCCTTGTTGTTCCCTTCTCATTCCTTTTAATGTTTCCTTTCTTTGAGGTTGATTTTGTTGATCCTTCAATGACAACATTTTTCTCAGTATTGACATTTAAGTCCTCTTTATATTCTGTGACAACTTCCTTTGTGATTTCCAAATCTAGAACATCTCCAACAAGGTGGCATAATTCTGAATCAATTCTTGATTCTTCACCATCTGAGTAAAAACTAGTTCTTGAAGGTGATTGATCAGAGCTTCTCATTTCATATACATTGTTATATAATTGCTCAATTGAAGTATCTATAACACCATCAAGAGCTAAATCAATTGAATCACTGTTATTACTTCTTGGACTTAGTGTACTCCTTGGAGATGCTTGTTGAGTATTGAAGTTTTCCTTATGATCCTCTATTGCATTATTCATGTTTATTTCATCCATAGCTAATCCAGGCATTTGAATTCAATCAACACTATAATCAGCAGCTCACCTAAAATTAACAAAGAATAGTTCAAAAACACAGCTTTGAAATTCTTTAAAATAAGAAACCATAAACCAAACTCCTATGAAGCACCGATACAGACATGGACACCAGACACAACATTGACACAGACATGGACACCAGACACAACACAGACAAACACATATACGCTGGTTTTAATTTGAAAAATTGAAGTAATTGAAGTGTTCAGTGTCTGTGTCGGACACAATACATATCGAACATGGAACACGTCTTCAACCTGAAGTGTTGGTGCTAATGAGCCAAACTCTGATGTTTGAGGTCTCAAGTCTCAACTCTCAATCACAAAATCAAGAGCCAATTTCACTTTACAGAAACAGACTTCAAAAAACCATTGATAATTTCACAGGTGTTATGTTATGAATATGAAGATTTGATTTCAATAAAAGATATGATTAAAAATTGTATAAGAAGAAACAAAAAGTAAAAGAGAAATGAATCAAACTTTATAACTCATCACAGCAAACCCCTCAAAAAAAAAAAGATAAAAAAAAGGCAAAAGTAACTAAAAATATTCCACCTGGTTAGATTGCTTGACATTGCTTCTTCCCAGATGATGCTCTTTCCTATTACATAACACAACAACACAAAACAAAACAAAAAACGTTTTTTTTCTTAAATTCCAATGTTGTCAGTGATCAAAACCAGAAAAGCAATAAAAAATGCAGCAACTAACAGAAACAAAAGGGTTTTACTATTAAAGACAGAAACTGAAACCAAAGAAAAGAAAAGAAAAAACAGAAACAAAAGAGAGACAAAAATTAATGAAATGGGGTGATATGTTACATACCTTTAGTACTATCCGAAGAATAAAAGCCAAAAATTTACAAGGTTGTTTATAATGAGATGAAGAGATATGGGTCAATGAAGCTGTATCGTTTGTGTTGCTATGAATTTATATCTATATATACATGTGTGCGCATGTGGGATGTGCAAGAAGAGTTATTTGTGGTAGGTAGTGGAATTATGGTGAAATGGGAAGGGTAGAATGGGAAGTTTGAGTGAAATTATTGAGATTTTCTAGATAATATGCATGTGTAAGCTTGCAGCATAGTTGGAATTTTGAAGCAAAACCAGGAAGTTGACCTCTCTCCCACTCTTTCCTTTTCTCTTCAACTTCAACCGCAAATTATTATTATTATTATTATTATTATTATTATTATTATTAAATAGAATAATAAATATTCTGAAGTAGTAACAATTTTGGATTGTTGCCAAGATATTCATGTGTTTTCGGTGCATGCATTTTCTTTCATCAGTTCTCATATATTTATTATATTTTGATTTTGATTGATTTTTCTTACTTGGTTAAGTTGAATTCGAACCTAAGAGATTGGTTAAGCCTGAAGAGATACAAACCATTCATCCAAGTACTCTTAATAAACATATTATTCAACAATTATTCATAATTTCATGTCAAAGAAATTGCTTGTTAACAAATTATTCAACAATGTTCATGTCAAAGAATTTCATAATTTACTTGTATTAATAAACATCAAATACTCTATGTCATCACTTTCAACAATATTTTTGGTGTGAACCGGGTATCCCTGCGCGCAACTACAGAGACTAATCTTTCGAGCTGGGTAGGACCATGACGGTAAAGCTCTCCCTCAAGAGATTTAACACCGCTGCATTCTCAAGGCTGAATTCAAATCCAAGACCGTGTTAAGCTGAAAGAGACTGACACCATCTCACTTTCAACGACATTACTCTTGAGTCATTTGAATTTTGATGCACCGGTGTTTCATCTATTTTTATATTTTTAAATTAAATATATGACTTTTCAATGAAAAACATTCTCATTTTCTGCTTCATTGTTTATGATTATTTTTTTAGGTAATGATTAATTAACAAAAGGTAAAAAAAAGGGTGAAGAAAATATTACAATTTTTCCTTTTTTAGATAACTAGTACTATACCTGTGCATCCGCACGGGCCGACCGCGTTACGTCATATGATTACCTCAAATAGAAACGTTAGTTTGAAATCTCATTAATCTAAATCAATTGTAAAATATAGAGGATGACTTGCATACGGACATGTGCTGTGTTCTTTTTAGGAATGAATTTAGACAGTATTTAAATAGTCTGAACATTACCGCGTGAAAATAAAGAAAAATTTAAAGTAGATAAAAAAGGAGTTTCAAATAAAAAATTGATAAATATTAAAACTAAAAATGTTAAAGTATCATTTAAAAACAATATGTTCATTTATCCCGTGTGTTTTTATATATCAGTGCAGTGTTTTTTTATATATCAGTGTTGTTATCCCATGTTTTTTTTATATATCAGTGCAACTATCCCGTGTTTTTATATATATCATTGCAATTATTCCCGTATTTTTTTATTTATCAGTGCAGTTGTCCAGTGTTTTTTTATATATCAGTGCAGTTATCTCATAGTTTCAATTGATTATTTGAGTTGATTAGTAGATTATTGTAGATAGTGAAAGATAGATAGTAGATTAGCAATAACAAATATTTATCCCGTATTTTTTTATATATCAGTAACAATTATTTGTCCTTTTTTAGGTATTAGTGACAAATATTTGTCGCGTGTGTTTTAAATATTAATCAGTTTAAATAGTCATTAAGCCTTCTTGTTTTTTAGATAGTAGTTTTCAAAAACTATAATTATCAATGGCAAATATTAATCCCGTGTTTTTTTATATATCACTGCAGTTATCCCCGTGTTTTTTATATATCCGTGCAGTTATCTGGTAGTTTCAATTGATTATTTTAGTTAATAGTAGATTATAGTAGATAGTAAATTTGTTAGATAGTAGATTATCAATAAGAAATAATTGTTTTAAATATTAATTAGTAATTTAAATAGTCATTAAGCCTGCTTATTTTTTAGATAGTAGATTTGTAGTAGTAGGTTTCAAAAAATTTAATTATCAATGACAAATATCAATCTCGTTTTTTATATATCAGTGCAGTTATCTCGTAATTTCAATTATTTATTTTAGTTGATTAATAGATTATAGTGAATAGTAAAATAGAGATAGTAAATTATCAATAAGAAATATTTATTTTAAATATTAATCAGTAGTTTAAATAGTCATTAAATATTAGTGTTTTTTAGATAGTAAGGTTTATATATATAGTAGTCTTCCAAAAATTTAATTATCAATGACAAATATTAATCCTTTGCCTTTTTATATATTTGTGTAGTTATCACGTGTGTTTTTATATATCATTGCAGTTATCTCATAGTTTCAATTGATTATTTGAGTTGATTAGTAGATTATTGCAGTTATCCCGTATTTTTATATTAGATTATTTGAGTTGATTAGTAGATTATAGTAGATTATTGCAGTTATCACGTATTTTTTTAGATAGTAGTTTTATAGTAGTTTTCCAAAATTATAATTATCAATGGTAAATATTAATTATAAATTGTCAAAAAAAATTATAAATATCAATGGTAAATATTAATCCCGTGTTTTTTTACATATCACTGCAGTTATCCCGTGTTTTTTATTTATCAGTACAGTCATCTCGTAGTTTCAATTGATTATTTTAGTTGATTAGTAGATTATAGCAGATAATAAAAGTTAGATATTAGGTTATCAATAAGAGATATTTGTTTTAAATATTAATTACTAATTTAAATAGTCATTAAGTCTTCTTGTTTTTTAGATAGTAGGTTTATAGTAGTAGTCTTCAAAAATTTTAATTAAAGTAGTGTTTGTATAAATTTAGAAATTTAGTTAAAAGAATTAAAGTGAAGTGATAAGAGAAATAGAATAATTATTATGGGAAAAGGAAAGTAAAAAGAAAAAAAAAAGGAAGAAAGAGAGTGTAAAAGAAAAATGAAAATGAGGAAAGAGAGTGTAAGAAGAAAGAGAGAAAAAGGAAGAATGAGAGTGTAAGAGAAAAGTGAAAAGTAAGAAAGAGAGTGTGAGAATAAAGAGAAAAAAAAAAATGAAATAGAGTGTAATAACATTTTTACCCTCAAAATAAAATGGGGGTATTGATAAAATCATCTGTAGTGAATTTGTATAAATCTTTTTTTTTCTACAGGCGAATTTGTATAAATCTATAAATAAATCTATAAATCTATATTAGATTTTTGAGGAAATTGATGATACAACTAGATATCTCAAACTGGCGGGATTAACGGCTTTTTTAACGCGAAAAGAGTAGGGTAATGATTGGATGGTTATGGAATAAAGTGGGGCTCCAGGTGGACCATATATACAGCTGCAATGAAGCTGGTAACTCGTTAGCAGCAATGATGGACCCCTCATGCCAAGCCGCTGACGTGGACTGGATGGGGCCCACTTCCGAAGGGATACATATTCCCTTGTGATACGAATTTTATTCTTTATATGCAAATCAGGATAAGGGAGAGAAAAAGATAGTAGGGAGATTTTTTTTACCCAACCCCCCCCCCCCCCCCCCCCAAATTAAACCCCATACATATTTGATTGTAACCCAAAAATACTCCTTTCATTTTTACCAAAATCGGATCAGGCCCCAAAAAATTGTAAAATTCTCAGAAATATCTAGAAAAAGGTATTTCCGGAAATATTATCAGTTCAAATTTCCAGAAATACAAGTTATGCTTCCGGAAATTCAAATTTTTAACCTTCCGAAAATATCTTTTTTTGACGTATTTCCTGAAAGTTTAATTTTTTAAACTTCTGAAAATACAGTTGTTTAACGTGTTTCCGGAAATACGAAAAAAAATTCCGGATATGGCTACGACAGATGGCAGAGGCCCCTTTATGGATTTATCGGATGCGTTTACCACATCACAGGTTTTTCCTACTCCAGATATTGTTACCCGTTGGGCTAGAGATATCGGGAAAGCTAACGGGGTAATTGTCATTATTACTCGATTCGAGTCGTGTGAGAATGGTAAAGGGAAGAAAAATAAGATTGTTTTTGGTTGTGATAGGCATGGGAGATATAGTGGAGTATATGTTGGGTGTTCTAGTAAACACAAGACCTCAAAAAGGTATGGTTGTCCATTTAGATTGAAAGCTAAACCATTCGATCCTCCTAGTCTTTATTGGAAGGTCAAAGTTATGTGTGGAATTCACAACCATGAGCCTCTTAAGACTATCATTGGAGCAGCAATATTTGGTAAGTTCAACAAGGAGGAGCGGTTAGCAGTTGAGGAGCATATGTGGTTGCGAGTGAAAGCAGCAAAATGTCTAGAGTCAATAAAGAGGAGATTTACCAACAATTTGAGTAACAATTCACAGTTGTATAGAACCCGCAATAGTCTCCCAAAGGGAAAGAGAGGAAGTAGGACTGAGATGAGGAGCTTCTGACACTGATTGTATTATGTTATATTATATTTTATTCCACGAGTTTATATTATATTAAATTTTATTCCACGAATTTTTTATTTGATGGTCTAGATTTTGCCGACACTATTCAACGGTCTAGATTTTGCCGACCACTTTTCATCCAACGGTGGAAATTCACTTTAGGGTTTCAGATTTTCCCTATAAATAGACCCACTGGGTTTCACTTCTTTCATACACACAACACAAAATGATGATGGCTATGGCCAACGAAGAGTCTTCCCTCAGTATCATTTTTACTAATCAGGGCCTCATTGATCATCAGGGCATCATCATCAACGAAGATGATGATGTCTGTTTCGAGGGGCGAGACACGTTCAAGTGTAGGTTAAAACCCAGCATAACATTCGCTGCCCTGAAAGAGAGACTACTGCGTAAGGTACAACCGAGGGGCGACGAGCATGAAATAATTAGTATAATTTATCGGAAACCAGCTTGGGTTAATGGACGTGTGCACTGGTCTGCAATGGATGTCAACAACGACGATGACGTCCAAGCCATGATGGCCATTCATGTTATCTTTAAATGGAAGGGTTATCTGCATTTATACGTCGAAACCAGAAGGACCGTCGCTGAGATCCTTCGTCGTTTCACTCTACCATCTCAGTAGTTTCTATTATGTTTTCGTTTTGTTTGTTGTTGCAATCTGTTATTTTAAATCAATGTAGAATGCGTTTTTAATTAATCAATAAATGTTTCATTTTTTATTTTTGCACTCCGGAAACACCATATTATATGATAAACTTGGAAGGCAATTTTAAGGGATTTCTGGAAATACATCAAATCTAGATAAATCCGGAAGTGTGCTTTTTTTTTGATTTTCCGGAAATATTGCATTTTACGGTATTTTCGGAATGTAAAATGTGTTCCGAAAATACCGTAAAATGTGATATTTCTGGAAAATCAAAAAAACATACTTCTAAATTTAATAGATTGAAGGTATTTTTAGAAATTTTGTGGATTTAAAGGGTAATTTTGTTCGTTTGGTCATTTAAGGAGGATATATGGTATAAGAGGGGGCGGGGGGGGGGGGGCGGTAAAAAAAAACAGCCAAAATATTATTATAGGGAATTTTGGAAATGATGAAGCCACTCATGAGATTGGGTTTGTGGCTTAATGACGTTGGTTAATATTGTGATTTTTTTATATACAAAAATTTACTAATATTAAGGGAGTACCATAGTTACTTTACTTTATTCTAGAATTTTTTGGGGAAAAATAGAATTTGACCCAAGTATTGTAGACTATAATTCTTGTTCAATGAAAACTTGTGTCTCCGTCTTTTCTAGCGAGCTTTTGTAAGTTACTGTTTTTATTTTTGTCTTTAGGATGGAGTGTTTTAGGGGGTTTTGTTAGAGGCTCTCTATTATTATTTTGTTTTTTTTTGTTTTTTACTAAGGGTTTTGGTTTAATCCCCATTAGGCTCTCTTCTGTTATCTTTCTTTTGCTTATTTTTTAATAAAATTAGGGAATGAAACCTGTTTAATTAAAAAAAATACTTACTTTACTTCAACATGTTTTTTTTACACAAAAAAATACCTCATTTATTGAACTAAATTGAGCAACTAAAATACAAAAGACAGAGTGATTAATAGATATATCATTATATTTTCATCATTAGGAGTTTATTAAGATGGACTACCCAAAAAAGGTTAGTCTAAGAGTAAATAAAAGATTATTCTAAAGAAACTTATTAGCCTCTAATGTAGCAAAATCAATCGGGCCATAGATTGTATCGGAAACTCCCCGGTGCAGTTCAACCCCAATTGATCTACAGTCTGGTTGAACCGTTCAGAAGTGGTGTTGGACCAAATAGAATAGCGTTTGAACTGTTTTGAACCGTCAATTGACTCGGGTTGAGCTACTCGAAATGTATTCTTTGATTTTGTTATTTACTTTTTCTCCCAAAATTTTAATACTTTTTTTATTTGTTATTTATTTACTAGTCATCTGGTTCAACTATGAACCAATTGAACCATGACCTCGAGGTCTCGCCGGTCTAGTTTTAAAAATATTGGTCATACCAATAGACCACCTTTCTTAGAAACACCATTATAAATATATCATTATGCACTCCTTACACCCAATACTCAAGTCGACGATCTTCTGGGAATCACTCCTACTCGACTTTAAACACTACTAAAAAAAGAGAAATGCTAGCAATATATTTCTCAACACTCATTTCTCAATATATCTCCTCTTCTAAGTTAAAATTTGAATAATAAATTATGAAGGATCTCATACCAATTTAGTGGAATTAATGTTCTGAAAACTGAATCGAACATCGAATTGATAAGACTTGCAAGTCATGGTTCAACCGTTTTAAACTGCTCGAACCCAAATTGCAATTGAACCGCTCAAATAACTGAATCAAAGACGGGTTGAGTCTTTGTTTAATCGGTTGAACCATATTGTTGATTCGGTTTTTTAAAAATTGGGTGGAACCCATATAACTTCAATTAGTAAAAAAAACATTAGAGTACGACACTATCAAGCCCCCGTTTAATACAAAAAAAAAAATCATTAGCACAAGCCCAAAGCTAGATTCAAACCCAAGACTTTAGTTAAGCTGAAAAGGACATCTACCATCTCATCCAAATGCTCTTAGGTAATCGATGGCCGACTTGTCTTAATTAACAATATTAAGTTAATTATGATCTGGACATGAAGACAAACTTTACATTTATTTTCATAATATTTGTGTGGTGACGGTGCGAACCCTCCTCTAGAGGTTAATTACTAAAAAGTAGGTATGACGCTAATTTAATTAAGCAGCCACATTGGATTTATATCTCAAAATATGACAATAATGTTGATGTTTACTAATTTAAACATCATGAAAACACACACATATACATACAAGACTTGAAAGTTACATGAACTACTTTTTATTTAATATTTTTCTCTTAACGAGTTGTGATTTTAAAGAAATAAAAACATGCCTTTAAAGGAGGAGACACCATCTTATTCTTATTCTGGTGATGCATAATTTTTTATATAGGAAGTAGACCATACACCAATTCCATGATAGGGAATCTTAAAAATGATACACCAACGAACAATATTTTATTTTTTATTTTTTGTGTTTATGTTTACCTAAAACTTATATTGGATTTAATGGTATGTCTCATCCGTAACCACTAGTAAACAACAATGGCCTTACCTACTGACTTTCTCAAAATAAATATTGATCTCTACTAATAAAGGGTATAAGGGAAAGTCATCTTAACTTTAGAGTAATTTATAAGAGAAAAATGAGAGATAAAATAGAGTTAGAATTAGAGGAGGAGTAATATAAAAGAGAGATATTGAGAGAAAGTAACTATATATCCCAATCTAATTAAATTAGAGAATGTGTGTCTATGTCGGTGTCTTGTTATGTTCTTTTTTTTGACAACGGTGTCTTGTTATGTTCTTAATGGCCGTGGTAGTGATAGAAAAACAAAAAATTGTCATATAAGAATAGGAAAAGGAGGAGCACAGCAGAGTATAAGAAAAAATTTGTCATATATGAATAGAAAAATTGTCAGCTTCATGAAAAAAAAGTCGAATACAAACTTAACGTGTTTTTGACCGGTTCATATTGTAAAAGAGAACTTGAGCATATATATATATATATATATATATATATATATATATATATATATATATATATATATATAACATTGGTCTCCCAATTTCTTCACAAAATCAGTCAATGTGAGACTTCTTCAAGATACTTAATTTCAATCAACCCGAATAATTATTGTTTCTGGATCTACTATTTTTTATGAGCCCTATTGCCTGAAACAATAGCATTGACTTTACCTGCGTCGATATGAAAAAGGGAACAGGGCTCCTTAGAAATCGGAATAGAAGATGGATTTGTAATACTTTTACATTTTGAATTTTTAAATTATTCTTTGTTTGTAATTAAAAGTGAAGTTGAATTTTGATTGTTTGATGTCATATTTATTTATTTTTTATTAATAATCACAAAATCCGAGATACATAAGTCAATACAATTTATATTTATCGTTTTATTAAATGAAAATTGTATTGGTCCGACAAAATTAGGGTATAACAAAATTTATTTTCACCCAATGCCCTCTACACAAAAATTGACAAATCATTCTACACATAATCTATATCTATATTGAGATACAAAAGGTGATGGTTTGGAGAAAATGAGTTCTTGAGATATGTCTTATTTCAGCATAATCAAATTCAACAGCATGTCCAATGTTACATATACTAGGCCATGGATTTCATGTACATTTATTACTAGTAATAATAATAAAAGTAGCTTGACATAAACTATGATTGTCTAATACACAATTCAAGTCTTCAATATGTTACTAGCAAATATATATTACTAGTTAAATCTACCGCCTGTCTTTTTTATAAGTAAAAGCTGGTCAACGAAAGTTGATGTATTTGGTCCAAAATTTGAATCAAACACATTAACTTCTGTCGAGCAATATTTGCTTATAAAAGAGATTAGAGGTATTACGTAATAATATAGTCATGGGATGGGATAAACGCCCACTTTTCCTAATGCTCTTGAAGTTTCCAAGTAGGAATAGGCTTCAATGACTTCAGAAAATGGTATTGGAGTCTTAGGGTCCAATATTGGCTTCAAATGACCACTTTCAAAGTAAGGCCTTAACTTTTCTAAGATAGAGCCTTTAGAAGTGAGCACAAACACAATAGCTGGTGGATATCCAGGGGGTATTATTGTCACAACTTTGCCACCTTCTTTAATGGCCTTCAAGGCCCTATCAGCTTCCCCTGCATCACAAATTCACAGTATTAATTAATTTTTGATACAGTAAATGTCTCATTTTATGGATCAGTAAGTATATATATATATATATATATATATATATATATATATATATTGTAACAAAGGTTCTCACCTACTGCATCGTACACCACATCAAATTTTTCTGGGAGATCTTCAAAGTTGTCCTTGGTGTAATCAATTGGCAAGTCAACTCCCAACTTCCTTAGAAAATCAAGTTTAGCAGTGCTAGAAGTTGATGCTATTCTAGATGCACCATACACATTCTTTGCAAGCTGCAGTCATACATATAGATACAATAGTTACCATCTAGTTTCAACTATATATAAATCTAAATTGAGAAATAAGATTTATCTATTCACTTTTTAAAAATAAAGTTGCTAAATTTTATAAGGTTTATTGAAAATAAAATCGTAAAAATAAGTATAATAATTTAGAACTTTCAAGAAATTGATTTTTTTTTCCTAAAAATGATAGGAGTGTCTCAGAGGTGTCCAAGCGGTGTCTATGAAGTGTCCGAGAGGTGTCCAAGCTATATGTGTCAATTTTGGCCCAACCGAACAGATCGGCCCGATGGTCCAGTGCTTTGGGCTGGGCTGAGCTCAAAAAAATAGAGGCTCAAATAGAAGCGAGACATTTTGGCCCAACCCAGTTGAACCATGGGCCAGACGGGCCTACTTTTTTTTATGGTTTTTTGAATATTTTCCGTTCTTTCCTTTGTTAAAATTGGACTGGGCCAGCCTAGTGGTTTGGGTCGAGCTACAAAAATTACAGCCCATTAGATAACTAGGTTGCCCAGTCCAGCCCGCTTGTACACTTTGGCCCATTGGGCTAGGTGACCCAGTTTGACAGCTCTAGATCCGAGTTGTGTCTAGAAAGTGTTCAAGTAAAAAAAAAAGTCAAGTGTGACACCGTAGAAAGGTATCTGATGCATATCGTGTTGGTGTCCAACAAGAGTTGATGTCCGACTATGACATGAACACACGTCACGACATTAAAAAAAAGTGTCTCTACTTCATACATGTTAAATTAGTCCTTATATATTTGTTATTTAAACCTCAAAATGCTATTTACCTGAATGGCAAAGCTTCCAACTCCACCAGCTCCTCCCAAAACAAGGATAGATTTTCCAACAGAAAATTCAGCTCTCTCAAGACCTTCATAAGCAGTCTCAATGGCTAAAGGAATGGTAGCAGCTTCAATGAAGCTTAGATTTTGTGGCTTATGAGCCAATAGTCTCTCTTCTGCTATAGTATACTCTGACAAAGTGCCAAGAATCTTTAGGTTTGATATGCCTTCCTCGTTTATGTCACCATATATTTCATCACCAACTTTGAATTTCTTCACTTGATTTCCCACTTTGATCACTATACCAGCAACATCAAAACCCGGTACAATCTTCCCATGGCATCAACAAATAATTACTCATCATATAAGCAAGCAAAAAAATCCACATTTTGTGATTCATAATATAAACAAATTTTAACTAATTTCATCGTATTTAATGATATCTTATCCAAAATACTCTTCCATTAGTTTTGACTTTGTTTTCCTAATAATCCTTTTATTCCTATTTGATCTCACATGAAGAGATGTTATTTTTTATGTTTAGAGTTTAGACCTTTAATTTTTAGAAGTCACATAGCTAAGCTCATGTAAGGGGGCAAAATTCTCTGAACACACTCATTCTTACTATTTGAAGAAAAATAAAATTTTTACCACTTAAATCAGGGTACTTTTAGTTCGAATCATTGCTGGCTACTCACGAAGCTGTATCAGCACTTTCAACGAGAGACTAATCTCCGCTCGTGCTTAAGAAGCAAATCTCACTCTAGCCAACACTGAGTTCTCATTGCGGAAGTCGGACCTGAGAACACCAGGTCGACCCCTCATGTCTCAAGGTAGCTCAAGTCACTAGGCCAACGATGTTAGTTACTTAGACCACATATTGATATAACAACAAATTAATACAATTTTATGTGAATACTAGTATAACTAGGCATACATGAATACTACTATAACTTGAAATTTTAGCAATTGTATGTCGAAATCGAGAGTTCAACTAAACTCGTTTTGCCTAAGTAAACTCAACTTGTAAGCTCGACTCGTAGACTCGTACGAATTTATTTAAAATAATATATACATGATGTATATACTAATACTAATATAATACAATCAGCACCAATAACTTCAAATATCAACTCCATAGAAAAGCAAAATAGCGAATCACTATAATAAAGTGTCATAGACTTGTATCAAACTACCTTAGCTATCACACAAAATCATAGAAACATAAGATCCTGAATATTTATGCCAAGTAGAATCGAATAAAATCACCCGAGTTTACTCAAGTTAACGAGTTGATTCACGATTTTAACTAAATGGAATCGCAAAAATTTCGAATTTACATAGAAATGTGCCCACAAACGAGTTAACTCGAATTGAGGACCTAGAATCATTAAATCGTGCGAGTCTACAATTAAAACTAGAGTTTAACAACTTTCACAGTGATAGAAATAATCTAACAAAAAAAGTGAGAGAAGTTTTTAGATATACATACAGGTAGATGAGGGTCAGTGTCCTTGAACACTGCATGCATCCTCTTGTAATCAACAGGATTAAGGGAAGCAGCAATGACCTTGATAAGAACTTGGTCATCTTTGAGTTGAGGTATGGGCCAATTAGGATGTAATTTTAGAATCTCAGCTGGTTTCCCATGTTCAGAGTAGAACCAAGCTTTTGTGTGAGTTGGTATAGTAGAATCTGTTTCCATGAGATACTATTATTAGAATGTGAGAAAATGGAAAGGCAGAGAAGTGATGGAAATGGAGTGAGTATTGGTATTTTATAATTGGCTATAGCACTATTGAAGTTTTATATTATAAATCCTATAAAGTTTCATTTTCCTAGCATGTGGGTAGTATTATATTCTCTGCTTTTGCTTTGAAATTTTTAATTATTTGCTTGGCTGCTATCAATTATTGATTAGTTAATTATTGAGTAAACCTTCGGTTTGGTCCTTATATTATCACTCTTTTTTTTTTAATTTGGTCTTTAAATTATAGAAATACAATAAATAGTTCTTAAATTATTTTAAATTTATCAAATTAGTTTCTTAAATGCTCTTAAAATAGGAGAGATAATAATAGTTGATGGACTAATTTAATGGGTTTAAAATAGTATATGAGCTGCTTATTGTATTTCCATAGTTTAGGACCAAATTGGAAAGAAAGTGATAGTATAAGAACCAAATTTAGGGTTTACTCTTAATTATATTTCTTCTTTTGTTAACATTTTCATTGAAAGAATTATATCAATTATTATTGGTTAGTCGGCTAACTAAAACTGGAGATGTCAATGGGTATCCACAGGCACACATAGATAGTACTCATCTGTTATCCACCTCGTTGGATTAAAATAATATACACACCCTCTCCATATCTGGTCCGTCCAGGTATTTACTGTGCGGGTTTTCAGTATCCACTAGTGGAAAAAGAACATTAAACAGCACCATTTAACATCGGTTGTTTGAACAGTCGATGTTAAATGTAGACGCGGTGGCAATTTTGCAATTAAATGGAAGTTTTCAGTTTTCAGACCTACATTTAGCATTAGTTGTTTAAACAACCGATGGTAAAGGTGTATCTTATAAAAATTAGCCTCACGATAGGAACGATGAATCTGCACCTCCCACTCTTTCTTCAAGTAGTCCCTCACTAAAGCAATCTCATTGCCAAACTTGTGAAAAAAAATGTTTGCCTCCTCTATCAAGCGAACAACTTCCAAAAATCTGTGTAACATTTAACTTTACGAAAACCTTTATCCCAACAAAGAGACAGACCACGGAGTAATGCCATGAGCTCCGCATGCATAATATTAGAAATACCCACTGAACCACTAAAACCGAGGATAAAGTTTCCCATATGATTCCAGATCAAACTACTAAATCCTGCTTGGCCCGGGTTAGTCAATGCACTACCACCAACATTGAGCGCAATCCAATCCACTGGGGGCTTCAACCAATTAACCTGCAAACTTGAGCTAGATCTGATGTTATTGGAACTATCATTCATGTATGCATTGCTAGTATCACAATACAAAGCATAGCAACCAGCAACCACCTCATAAATTGGAGTCCGGACCCCTTCAAAAACAACTCTATTGCGACGAGACTAGCACTTCCACAACACTATAAGGATTAAAATCCCACGAATTTTAACTTGTTGCAGCCACTCAAACAAATTGCAATTATCACTAGGAAGAAAGTCTGGAGCCTCAAAGCAGGAACTCCAAATCTCCAACGAGTATTTGCACCAGAAGAGACAATGAAGCATGCTTTCAACCTCTTGGTTGCATTGAGGACAAGTATCGTTACTGCTGACATTTCTTCTATATAAAACATCCCGAGTTGGCAAGGAATAATGGCAAATTTGCCAAACAAAAAATTGATAATTGGAAGCCGCTTTTAGCCTCCAAATCCAATTCCAGTTGTTAGTATTTTGTAACCCCATATGATCTCCCAACAACATGTAATAAGCCGTTTTTGTGGAATATATACCATCAATTGCATGCTTCCAACGCCACCCATCTTCAACTGAGTCAACTAACAAAGGATTCATCTCCATAGCCACTTGCTTGATATGATCTGGTAACTGTGTATATCACGAATGGATAGATCAATGTCATGAATGTCCACGTAAGGTACTAGGCTGCTAAGAGGAACTTTCAAACACCAACTGTCAAACCAAAAGTTAGACACACCATTACAACATTTAAACTCAAAACCATCACTAAGAAGAGATAAATTCTTAGTAAGCCTCCATTACGCTTCGGTCTAGCAATCTTCTTCCACCCCACCATATGCATGCACTACAAAAAACCGATCAAATAGCGGGGGGTTTTTCGCTGAGGTTTTAAAAAACCCCTCAGCTTAACGTTAAAAAAAGGAACTTTTCACTAATTCAGTTAAAAAAATTGTTTCAATTTATGGAGTTTTAAAACCCCCGCCGATTGTCAAGAAAAAACCCCACTACTTGTAAAAAAAAACCCTTTAAACATGTAATAAAAAAATAACCTTTCCCTCTTTTCGGTTTCAGGTTTCCCTCTTCTCACTTTCATTGAACACTTTAGATTTCACTTTCCTGTTTCCCTCTCTTCTCACTTTCACACGAACCGCAGATTTCATCTCTCAGCTTCATCAATTTCGCAAACCCTCATTTGGAATCCAAGCATTGTAGCTAACCTCATCGCACTTCTCCACCAACACGCACACTACCTTGAATCCCAAACCCTAATTTCAGAAACCACTTCCAAACTCAACAAAAAACGAGACCTTCTTCTATTCTACTGTAAACTCTTGGAAACACATTCCAAACGACCTTCTTCCTCACAAACCGGTTTCGATTCTGCTTATTCTTACCTCAATCATCTCCTTCACACTTCCTCCTCGGTATATGTTAAACACAAAGCTTATCAGTACATGAAACCCTTTCCCCTTCCACTCTCTATTTCACGAAAACCTTTCCCCTTCCACTCTCTCGTTAAACAGAAGCTGAAACCCTCCCTCTCTGTCTCACGAAACCCTCTCTTTCTCTCTCGCAAAAGCCTCTCAGCGTCCATCCATCTCTCCCGCGAAACCCTCTATTCGTTCATCCCTTTCCAGAATCACCCGATTCTTTTTCCGTTAATCCTCAGTTCGCAGGTTCTTACGGTTAAATTTCTCACGGTAAGTCTAATTAGTTTCTCAATTTTATTAATGTACCTAAGTTACAAATTTGGAACTTAATTTTGATCTTAAGAGCGTTTAAATTGCATCTCACTGTGCTTCTGATACGAACGCACTCAGCATTCATTCGAGCGCCTCTTCAACTTCTAACATGCGTCTCTGCTACTCCTTCGGCGTGTAACTTCTTCTATTCTGAGGTAAAGGTCTTGGCTTCCTTTTTTGTTTTGACTCTGTGATATAAATACTACATCAGTGGTATAAATCTGTGATTCTGTGATTAGTCGTACAAATCTGTGATATGAATACAACATTAGTCGTATAAATCTATGGCTTCCTTTTTTGCAGATTGATTTTGTGATTCTGTGATTCTGAGCTTTTAGTTATTGGTTATGTGATTTTGTGGTGTTTGATTATTCGTGGTATAAATCTGCCTCGTTTCGTTGTCGTGTCTTATTGTCGTGTGACTCGTGTCTCTTATTGCTGTTGCCATTGCTTTTGCCGTCGCCGTCTTAAGAAAGATATTTCTTCTCATTCAGAATATTGTTCATTTTCTTTGTTGTTTTTTGGCTGAATTCTTCATTTTGCTTAACTTTGTAATTATTTCATTGTAGCGTGGAAGTCAGAAAGTGTCCAAAATTTTCGTTGGAATTGTCTTTTTTGTTTGGTTGACTGCTGCAATTTGTTTCTTCATTGCTTTGTCTAATCATTCCTGGCTTTGGCTTCTCTCCATCTTCAAGTAAGTTGTTGTATCTGCTTGTGTGGTTAATTGCATCTGTGTCACTCCTTTTGACATTCAATTAACTTCTTTCTTTCTAATATACAAACTATAGAATCATTGCTTATCGAATCTTAGTGCAAAGATTATATTCTGGAGAATCTGAAAAGATCAAGTTGCCTTAGTTTGGATTTGATTGAGTTTTGTTCTAACTTGTTTAAATTGATCTTGTTTCAGCTGAATTCAAGTGCTTATGACTACCATAAAGTACATTCCTCAGGTTAGGATTTCTTTAAAACTTCCTTTTGTTTTTTTTACTTCTTGTAGGCATCTGTTGAATTTCATTCCTCAGCTCAATTTAGTTTTTTTATTTATTAAATAAATATATACAAATATAAAATGAATGGAATGAGTATTGGTGGAAGTTGACTCTTACTCTCTACTCTCTAGTTGTGGCATCCACTAATAGTTTGAAATCTTTTTAAAGCAGCATTGGTTGAAGTATCATTTTTCTATGATTGATGTTAGAATAGCAGTTTATTCACTCAATAAAATAGAAATGCTCTTTACAATTGACATTGTTCTAGTGTGATGACATTTGTTTGATACAAAAACTTTGTTCCCCCAAAAGAGATTGTTTTGGAAATGTCAACTATAATACTAGCCTGGTTCTCAACAATGCTGTTGATAACTAATGTAGTACTAAACCTGTAATAATGAACTCTTTAAACTTGAGTTGAATGTTATGAAATGTTTTGTTCTTTATGTCCCGGTGGTGAAGTGGCTTTAGTTGTTTATTTTTGTTTTCTATGAGTTAATTTTGATATTAAATTAAAAAGAACTGTACATCATTATTCCTAAATTGTGTAGAGACCAGCTTCTAGCTCTCCATCTTATCACATGTGTTGTGATTTTTGGCAATCATGAACTTCCTAAGGAAAAGTACTGATGGCTTCAGCATTGGTAACATTCTACTTGATTTTTTTGGAGGAATAGCAAACTATGGACAGATGGTTGTGCAGTCAGTAGATCAAGGTTTGTCCAACTCATCTCTGCTGTTGATATAGGTCTTGCCATTTGATTTTATATTGTCACTGACATATTTCAAATTCCAAAATTCCAGATTCATGGGTCAACTTCTATGGGTATATAGGAAAAGTGCTACTCTCTCTGGTATGGAAAACTCTCTTGAAGAGTATTTTGCTTCTTTCTTAAGTTATACTCCCTTTAGTCCCTATTTATAAGAAAAAATTGCAAATTTAAGTTGATTGAATAACTGATGTATCTGGTCTAGGGTTTAAGGTTTAGAAGTAAGACTAGTGGGATAGTCTTTTCTCACTTTTCCGTTGCATTTATTTTGCTTGAAACTATGGTTGTTGTACTGAATCTGGTTTTATTTTTATATCATCATTTTAATCTTAGAATTATGCTACTTTATTTTGGTTGGGAAAATTTGTTTGGTTTTCAGTTTTACTTTCTAGTTTTAGTTGTAGTTACAAATTACAAATTTCTACTTTGTCTTTGTTTTCGAAGTTTTGTATAGGAAAGGGGTCTATAACTTTTAATTGTTTTCACCGATCCTTTACAATACTTAGAAAACAGGAAACAAAGAGAAATTAAACAATCCAGCATTTTTTTTAATTAAACTTAAAGCAAAAAAATGAACATGAAAACCAAACAGGTCCTTAGGTTTCTGTTCTACCTTTCACTACAAAATTATCCCTTCTTTTTCACTTTGTTTCTTATTTTGAATGTTTTGTACAAACAGTTTTCACTGTTGCCTTATTGAATATTGAAAAATAAAATAAAGTGAAAATAAAGAAAATGAAAGCATCTATTCAGAATTGTAGGGGCATCTATTCAGAAATCAAGTTTGCATAGATGTAGTATAGTTTTTGAGCATTGTAAATTATGTTTGCACGCAAGGCCGCCACTGCTGCTTGATCATTTTGTGACACTTCTTTTTATGGAATATACAATTGCAGGTATATGTATTCTTTGACATTATTTTCATTGTTCAACATTACATTCTATATCCTACTAAAAAATCCTCCAAACTGGTGACTACTGAGTATGAAGATCAAATCCGAGAGCACCTTGTCAGGCCTTCTGATGAGTCTCCACCAGATAATGTGTGAGACACACATGGTTTGGTTCATAATGTATATTTTTTCTAAACCAAGCAGGAAAACTCTAATCAGAGAGCTGCTTGTCAAGTCTTCTGAGTTCTGATCAATCACCACTAGAGAACGTAAGCCATTATTTAAGTACATAATGTATATGTAACTTCCCATTGATTGATATTAATATGATTTATTAGTTACACAATAAAACATGCAATGCAGTCATACTAACTTGATTTATTAGTTACACAATAAAACTAGCATAAGCTCATATTTAGTTTTTTTTTATTTTTATTTTTGATATTTGAAATGAGTCAATTTTTCTTTTGTTATTTCAGGCAAGTGATCGTGCAGGTGAGCCTCATTCTCCAATGGATGCAAGTGGATCATTCGCGCTAGCAACATTTAATGGTTTTAGGATCTTTTAGTATAGGATTTCTTTGATGCTATTATCATTTTGAGCTCTATGACAATAGATATTTGAGCTACAATTGTTTCTTTTTATTATGTTTTTGAGTTGGATGACATTAAATATTTTAGATAATTGACATTATATTTATGTTATCACAGTTATATTTTTAATGAAATTTTCAGTTTTTTGATTAAGTTTGGTAAGTTTTTTTATTAAGCTTTTTTTATTATGTAAGATTTATGCATGTATGATAATGAGATAAGGAAAAAAGAAATTCTCAAATTGCAAAAGAAATATTGTCTCTATTATAGGAGGTTGTAACCCCCACAAAAAAGTTCTATCAACTATGGCAATAAAAAATCTCCACAAAAATAAAACTCCTACAAACCACTCGATTTAAGGAGGTTTTTAACCCCCTCAAAAAAACCTCCACTAATCGTGGGGGTTAAAAATCCCCGCAGTAAAACCCCCGCTAAAAGACATGATACCAGCGTTTTCTAAAAACCCCCGCAAAACGATTGCGGCACTTGAAACTCCGGCGTTTTTTAAAACTCCCGCAGATTACGTTGCGGGGGTTTAAAACCTCCGCTAAGTGACTTAAAAACCCTCGCAATCTGTTCCGTTTTTTGTAGTGATGCCACGATATGTATGTCCTTTCCAAATGAAGTTTCGTACAATTCTATCCAAATGATCACAGATAGACTGAGGGAACCAATGGAGTTGCATTCCATATGAGGGCAAAGATGTTAAAACAGCATTTGCAAGAGTTACTCTACCAGGCTTGTTTAATAGTCTCCCCTTCCAAGAGCCCAACTTAGAATTTACTCTATCCAAGATACCATTAAAGTCTTCTTTCTTAACTCTCCAACTCTCCCATGATGAATTTTAAAGCCCAGGTACTTCCCAATATCATTTGTAAAATTCATCCCCAAAACTTGCTTAATCTCCTCCCTCTTCCCCATTGGAACACCTTTAGACGCAAAGATAACTGACTTAGCAATGCTCACTTTCATCCCGGACATGGAACAGACATCATCAATAACTCTTCTAATTTCTTTAGCTTGCTGAACTCTTGATTTAGCAAATAAGAGAACGTCATCCGCAAAGAAAAGATGTGATATAGATGGGCCATTTCTTGAAACTATGATAGGGTTCCAATTGCCACTCTGAACCTCCTTCAAGATTTTATCCCCAAGTCCCTCCATACAAAGAACGAACAGATATGGAGACAAAGGGTCACCTTGTCTCAAACCTCTCATAGGCTTGAAGCTCTCTAAACGACTACCATTCCAAAGCAACGAAATGTTGGAGGAAGTAATGCCATGCATGATAAGAGAAACAATCACCTCTGGAAAGCCAAATAAAATAAGAGTTTCCTTAAGAAACCCCCAATCCACTCTATCATATGCCTTCTCCAAGTCTAGTTTTAGAATCATGTCACCCTTTTTACGCTTCTTTTTACCAAGATGATGAACATCCTCTTGAAGGACCACCGCATTATCCCTAGTACAACGCCCTGGAATGAAGCTGCTTTGAAGAGGACTAACTATAGAATCCAAGAAAGGTCGTAGTCACCACTTTAGAAATAATCTTATGAATAACATTGCAGAAAGTAATTGGTCTAAATTCCTTAAAGTTGGAAGGATGATCCACTTTAGGAATAAGGACCATAAGAGTCTCAGCTGCTCGGGTATCAAACTGACCATGACTGAAAGCATTTCTCACAAAGTGCCACAAATCATCCCCAATATCTTCCCAGAACATCTTAAAAAATATTGGTTGAAAACCATCCGGATCTGGAGCTTTGTATGACTTCATCGCCATAAGAGCTCTATACACCTCTTCTTTGGACACATCTCTAGTAGGGGAGAGCTTGGCCTCCTCCCCCAAACTATTACTCCAACTCTCAAGATCATTGTTAAGCCTCACATCATCTGTAGTACAAAAAAGATCCTTGAAAACTTGACTGCTTCTTGTTGTAATATAGCCTCATCAGTACACCACAGGCCACAAGGAAGATTAAGGCCATGTATTTTATTCCTCTTACGCCGAATCACTGTTTGGGTGTGGAAGAAGGATGTATTTCGACTACCAAGCTTAATCCAATTCTCCCTGGACTTCTGATACCAAATAGACTCTTCTTGGAATAAAATAGCTTCATATTCACATAAAAGCTCTTTTTGGAGAACTAGCAATTGAGCAGAATCCACATCTTCCAAAGCTCTCTGAATACCCCTGAGTCTTGCCTCCAGCTTCCTCTTCTTTTTAAAAATATTTCAAAACACATTTTTGTTGAACAGAATAGAGTCCTGAGAAATGTTGACTCTCAATCATATGATGTAAGTTAGGCATTTTTAGGACCAATTGTGCAGGGTTTTTATTGTATAACAGTCATTATCTGGGATTTAGTTCAGTTTTAGATAATTGTAGTAGGAAGTTCAATTGTAAGTTATTCCTTCACTTTTGGAGCTAAATGGGACTTGAAGACCTCTTAATTGGTTGTGGCATCTTTCGGCGAACCAGACACTTGCCCGGAAATGCAGCAATCTGGAGGAATGTTGCAAGTCAGAACTTTCTGTTGATTTTCGCGTCGCGACCAGGAGGGTTCGCGACGCGAGCTGGAGGAATTCTACAAGCCAGAACTTTCTGTTATTTTTCGCGTCGCGACCAGGAGGGTTCGCGACGCGACCTGGAGCTGTTTTGCGAGACCTGAAGTTTCTGTCATTTGTCGCGACGCGACGGGCACGGGCCGCGTCGCGATGGTGCGTCAAAATTAGGGTTTTTAAAGCAGTTTCAGCAATTTTTACAGGGGACTTCGTCTGGGGATCTGAGCCACACTTTGGAGCAGCAGCTGGGGGCGTTTTTAGGAGCTTCTAATCACTTGGGAACAAGGTTTTGAAGACTTCTCATGGATTCCTCTATGTGTAACTTCTCCTTATTTCTATCTTCTCTTTCCTTGATGTTGTCCATGTAGTTTGTTTTGATTAGGGAGAGATGACTCTCCCCAACCTATCTATTGATTACTTTGTTATGGTTGATTCAGTTGTTTGGTTAATTTATCATAAGTCTATGCCTCTTTGTGTAATGCTTTACTTCTACATATGCTAGTTGTAATGAATTAGGGATTGTGATCACATAGGGATATGGGCTACATTCTTGATATGGGGTAGTAGATCACATACTTGTGATCACCATAGGAATATGGGATTGGATATGTGAATTCTCTATTTCTTGCGTTTATTGCTTTACCTGTTGGCATGAATCACCTAAGGGATTAGGGTTTCTCAATTAGGTAAAAGGGGTTTTGAGGCAAGGGATTGTCCTTCACCTAATTTAGTGAATTGAATCTGGTAATTTAAACAAACAATTTGAGATTAGCTGAAGGATCATAGGATCGGTGAGGGGAGAAGATTCGACCCCTAATCGCTTTTATTTTATTGTTTATAAACGTTTGCTTTATTTTACCGTTACTTCACTTTTCGTCCAACTGTTACGTCTAAGGATTAATTTACTTGCCTATTGATAATAAAACACAGTTCCTGTGGATACGACCGGTTCTTACCGATAAATTTTATTACTTGCGACAATTGGTACACTTGCCAAATTGTTAACAAGAAACATTTTGAAGAGATGCAACAATATCGTTTGTCTTTCTATGCCACGCCTCTTTAACCACTAGAGGATGATAGTCTTTATGAGTGCCCCATGCAGCAAGAAACCTGAAGGGCCTAGAATTGACATTATTGGTTTGCTGACAACATCTTAACAAAAGAGGATTATGGTCTGAATTTCTCTTAACAAGATGCTCCACTGTGGCTTCTGGGAAATTATGTCTCCATCTCAGGTGTTTCCTCAACATATTCTCCGTTAAAACCACATCTGTATCCAGAGTCTTTCCCAACAAAGTGACAATCACTGCATCCTTCCATGGTCTCCATAATTCTTGTAGTAGGCCCTCATCTATATAACATCTTGGTTTCAATCGGTCACCATCCTCTAGCTCAATTTTGAATAAATTTTTGGCTAAAACATCCACCTTTTCTCTCCTTGGAATTGCTTCTTGGTTTCCCATGAGTTTGTCTCTAAATGATAGCCTTGGAGGCACCGTTCCACCGCTGCCATCAGGTGGTTTTGGTGGTGGTTGCATTCCCCCTTCACCGACGGCACTCTCTGTTCTTTCTCCACTCATTCACTTAAAACCACTTTTCTCCTTTATTGGAGATATTAGATTGATTAAATTCATAGTGGTTAAATTTATTGGTTTTAATAGATTTTAGTAAATAGTTAATATTTTTTATTTTTTTTTCTCGAATACGAAAAAAAAATTAAAATAAAATTTGTCATCGCGCCAGCAACTTTATAAATGATTGGTTAGTTTTTTTTTGCCAGTTATCAATTTGCCCTTTAAATTGCACACGTGTTATGTGGATAGTTGCACAAAAAATATTGATTTGCTAGCACTTAGATTTCTTATATTAGATTGATAGTGGTTAAATTGATTGATTTTAGTAGATTTTAGTAAATAGTCAATATTTTTTATTTTTGAATACGAAAAAAAAATTAAAATAAAATTTGTCATCCCGCCAGCAACTTTATAAATGATTGGTTAGTTTTTTTTACCAGTTATCAATTTGCCCTTTAAATTGCACACGTGTTATGTGGATAGTTGCACTAAAAATATTGATTTCTTAGCACTTAGATTTCTTATGTTAGATTAGATTATATTAGATATTATATATTAGATTCTTAGAAGAGAGAGTGAAGAAGGAAATAAAAAATGTATGAGAAATGAGAGCGATGATGAGAAAGTATGTAAGAGAAAAAGTAAAAAGTGATAAAAAATGGGAATGACAAGAAAGTACATTGGAAGAAGAAATTTGAAAAAAGTGAGATAGTAAATTACAATTTTGTCTTTAGTTAGATGAGTTATCAAATAAATATAGAGGTTTGTTTGGATAATTTAAGTGTGATTTATTTGTATAAATAGATGTAAATGTAAGTTTGTTAGCACTTAGATTTCTTATATTAGATATTAGATTTCTTATATTAGATAGATATTATATTAGATTATATAATTAGAAGAGAGAGGGTGAAGAAGGAAATAAAGAATGATATGAGAAATGAGAGAGATAATGGAAAAGTGTGTAAGAGAAAAAGTAAAAAAGTGATAAAAAGTGGGAGTGAGAAGAAAGTGCATTGGGAGAAGAAATTTGAAAAAAGTGTAATAGTAAATTACAATTTTGTTCTTAGTTAAATGAGTTGTTTAGTTAAATGAGTTGTCAAGTAGATATAGAGGTTTGTTTGAGTAATTAAAGTGTGTTTTATTTGTATAAATAGATATTAGATTAGATAATAGATTTACGACCCTGATATCACCATTTTCTCGGCCAAAATTCTCAAACCATAGTAATTTTTATACCCCAAATCACCTTCATAATTTGTTCATTTTATTTTATTTTGTCATTAAATAAAATAAAGGCTAAATTGCTGTTTTGGCCCTTTATCTTTGGGGTTGGTGTCACTTTGGCTCTTTATCTTTTTTTTTCTCGTTTTAGACCCTCATTTTTTTGTGTGTGTCATTTTGGCCCTTGTCGTTAGTTTTTTCTAACGGACGCCACGCTGACAGTTAACTGCTGACGTGGCGTCTTATATGTCAGGGTTGACTTAGACCTGATTTGGTGATATGACACATAAGGGACCAAATTGAAACTTAAAAAGAACATGGGGGGCCAAATTGACACAAACACAAAACATTCATCTTCTTCCTCCAAACACCACCTCCATCTTTATCTTCTCCGGCGACCCACCACCACCTCCGGTGAGCCTCCGCCACCACCACCAGAAACAGTGACATTGTCTCTCTTTCTCCCCTCCCCCTCTCTCTCTCTCCCTTTGTCATTGAAAAACCCAAAAAACCGTAAAACGTGAATCTACATTTCCATTTCGTTCTCAATTCTTTATCATTTTTGTTGAAATATTTTGCTAACAGTCAGTTACTGCACCAATTTCGAGTCTATTGCAAGTGGTTTGGTGAATTTTGGTTGAGTTTTGAAGGTTTCCCCAATTTGCAAAACCCAAAACGCGTTTTCCTCTGAAAATCACGTTTTTGATTAAGTTCTTCCACTTTTTTGTGAGAATTGGTGATGGATTTTAGTTCCTTGTGAAATTTCGCATGAAATGCACTATTTATTTGCTTGATTTGGTGAAGAATTGAGAATTTTGGTGTTCTTGAGGAGAGAGAGGGAGAGAGGGAGAGGGAGAGAGAGAGAGAGAGAGAGAGAGAGAGAGAGAGAGAGAGAGAGAGAGAGAGAAGTGATGTCACTGTTTGTGGTGGTGGTGGTGGCGGAGGCTCATCGGAGGTGGTGGTGGCTCGCCGGAGAAGATGAAGATGGAGGTGGTGTTTGGAGGAAGAAGATGAATGTTTTGTGTTTGTGTCAATTTGGCCCCCCATGTTCTTTTTGAATTTCAATTTGGTCTCTTATGTGCCACATCACCAAATCAGGTCTAAGTCAACTCTGACATTTAAGACGCCACGTTAGCAGTTAACTGCCAGCGTGACGTCTGTTAGAAAAAACTAACGGCAAGGGCCAAAATGACACAAAAAAAACATGAGGGTCTAAAATGAGTAAAAAAAAAGATAAAAGGCCAAAGTGACACAAACCCCAAAGATAAATGGTCAAAACATCAATTTAGCCTAAAATAAATAACAAAGCCTCCAACAGAATGTATTGAGGGAGTGTGTGGTTGGAGTAAGAGCTTTGATGGCAGATGAAGGAATGGGAGATGGATCTCGCACCGTGAATGGTAAAGCTAAAAAGTGGGTCAAAGTCAAACTAATACACGTTAGCTTTTTGGATGGGGCTTCAATGATGTTTAATAAAATATTTAGGTGGGAATTATAAATAAGTTTTAACTGGATGTATTTTGGGGAAGGTAACTTGCAAATTGTCCCCTCATTTTCTTATATTTTAGAATCTGTACCCACTTGACTAGTCAAACACTAATGCCATTGCCAAGGGTACCTATACCAGTACTTGTAATCGAATGTCAGAGAACTACATACACCCATCGTTGGAAATTGGAATCCAAATATTGATGATACTATAGTACTACTATGCACTCTGTTACACGTTACCTATTGGACCCCTATTGTTTATTCTTTTGTCTTTTTCAAATGTTCCATGAGTAAATATTTTCTTTTGTTTGTAAATTATTGTAGAATGACAACTAAGTCTGAGATTTTTGAACCAAAATATAACACTAATTATATTGCTTTTACCACTCGATCTCCACAATCTTTAATACATACATAGTCATCTTATATTTCCAATATATTGCTATGATATTATGATTTAATTCTTTTATGCTCTGATACACAACCTACACACGTACGTTTTCATGCTTAGCCACATCTCTTCCTCTCTCAGAAACAAACAAACGACTTTAAACCTAGCAAAACTCAGTGACAGTGCTATAGCAAAATAGGGTCCTGTTATTTTGATTTCTTGAAGATATGAATAAGACAAATCAAGAAAACATACTAGTACTTATGCATTGAATTGCACAGCATGCATGCAAATAATTAATTCATTTTCAAACGTAACTGTCAACCTTGGCTTTATCACTTCCATCAATCTTTTACTATGGCTGATGTACTCTCTCTCTCTCTCTGCACCCTCTCTCTGCACCCTCTATATATTCAACTCTCCATTACAATTCATTTGCACTACTACAAACCACTCATATTATTTTCTTTTGCTAATTACTAGAAATGGCTAATTGTCCCATTCCCATCATAATATGCCCAGTTGTCCCAGGAGAGTGAGTATTTTTTATTTCCTTGCTACTTTTGTTTTTTTTGAGTTTTCAACTTTTTATTTTATTTTATTATTTACTAATGATGCAGGGAAATTAGGTGTTATAATGTTATTGAGGTGTACGAGAGTAATCCACAAGAAATGGTTGATCGATATGTGGCTCATGGTGCAACGATTTTAAGAAGAGAGGGTTCGGAAGATTCTTACTTTTATCTTCTTCGTGACCCATTTGGTTTCATATGGAAAATTGCAACTGAAAATCTTCAACCTCCTCCTTCTCATTCTCCACCCTCATAATATTTTCCTTGCAGTGTTTTCTTTCTAACTAGTAGTATACTCATGCATATGCTCGAGTAGTATCGTCCTATTAGTTTTATGTTTTAAGTTACTTTATTTTGGGAGTTTATGGTGTTTTTTTTAGGTTAGGGAATTAAAGATGGCAGCAATCACTATATATGGAAGTTGTGTTACTGTTTTTATGTAATGTTAGGTGGTGTTTTAAGGTTGTCTTAGATAGTGAACTATGAACAAGTATGTACTATTTACTGGTTGTAATGTGCAATTATATATTGTGCTTACCCTTTAATTAATGGAGCCCTTATATAGGTTGCTATCTAGAAAAGAGTATGCAAATGCAAGCAAACAAGAAAAAGTAAGTATGATCATAGTTTAGTACCTCTAAATGCAAAAATGTACTCCAATTAATACTAATATTATTTTGCTTAATTAATTATAAAGCCCATTTTTTATTACGAAAACTGATCTGGGTTGTCTTTTAGGGTGATCAAATAAAATGGACTTGTGATTTATATAATAACAAAATACCAAGAGTTGTATAAAGTTTACAAATACGTCCCCTCATTTTCTTAACTTTTATAATCAGTATCCATTTGACCAGTCCAACACTCTTACCATTCATTTTTTTGACGTGACGAATCTCGATACTCATGATACTATAGGACTCCTTCCGTCCCTTAATATAAGGCTCCATTGTACTTTTCACAATTATTAAGAAAATTTGGTTGTGTAATTGATACTCCCTCTGTCCCATACAGTGTTATCAGACCCGGACCGGCCATCGACCCGGTCAAGGCACCGGGTCACTAGACCCGGGGTCGGACCGCGGGTCTCTAGTCGGACCGGCATGACCCGGTCTATATTAAATAAATTCAAAAAATTATAATATATACTAAGAAAGTATACCTTTATTAATATAGAAATTTTATTATAATTTTATTTATAATTATACATTTACTAACATGTTTATGAGTGTTGAACTTGAATCAATTTGTCAAAAAAATGTGTGTTTAATCAAAACTATTAATGAAAGAATGTGCAAAAAAAATTAACATATCCGGAATTGATTATATTTAATGAATGCGGGACAGTATGAACAAATAATAGATAGTTTAGTGGTTAAAAAGTTGAAATGTTGAATACTAGGGGTGGGGTTCGAACCCCACCCAAGCCTTTTTTGTGAAAACATGCAAAATTTATAATTGGTTCATCTTTAAAAAAAAAAAAAAAAGAGGATGAACCGGTCCGACCCGGTTTCCACCGGATTTTCACCGGTCCGATGACGTCATCACCGGGCCAACTGCAGATCCGGTCCTGCACGCTGCCCGTCCCGGGAAGACCACCGGGTCCCGGTCCGACCGGCCGGTCCGGACCGGTTCTGATAACACTGGTCCCATAATATAATGCCCCATTGCACTTTTGTATGACTATTATTAAATTACCCTAAACATTCAATGCTAATTTTTCATATACCAAAACAATCTACGACTATTAATAAGAATATATTTGGAAAAAGAATAGTTAATGTATTTAGAAAGTTGTAAATGATCTTATATTTTGGGACAAGTAAAAATGAAAAAGGCGAGTTATAATTTGAGACGGAGGGAGTAATATGCACTCTGTTACACATTACCTAACAAAGACAAAAATATGAATTTCAGGTATCACCGACCGTCACATTTTCCATAAAATAAATGTCTACTAAAATTTAAACCCGAAATTTCAACAATATTTATTTTATTTAGAATTATTGGTCAATTTATTAGTTTCCAAAATTTCACAAGAGCTAGCATTTGATATTTACAATCTACTCCATCCGTTACAGAATATACGCAAAAACTGGTCAACAAAAGTTGATGTATCTGGCTCAAATTTTAGACCAGATATAACAACTTTTGTTAACCAATTTTTGCTTATATTCTGTAACGGAGTAGTATTAGTTTAATATCTAACATTTAGTCATTCCATTATATCACTTTAGTCCATTTATTTTGAAAAAAAAAATTAGTAAATTGAAATACTTATGTAAAAGTCAGAAAATATATTGATATATTGTAAACGTCAGGATTAAATTTAACTTTTGTGAAATTTTAGAGACTAACTTGGCTAATAATTTATCCTAAAAAAATAAATTTATTTTTTGGTGCGTCTCTCTAGATCTACACGTGTTTTAATTAGGCGATTTTGTGGATATATGTGTGTTTTCTACCATTCACAAAGTTGGATACCATTTGGGGCAAACCCAAAGTACCGATCTCTAAATTTATAAACACTAAGTGTCTACTCTCTCCAATGTGGGACTTTCCATTTTCAATTCACATACTTAGTAAAAATACTCCACAATTTCCAACACTAATTCCATTTTGTCCTTATTGTTGTTGGTTGTTGAAATTTAAGAAATATATGTCACTCTAGGGATCCATCCCTATAAACTTTGTGCTCTTCTATTTTTCGTGAACCCCCCCACACCATTTTAACTTGCTAGCTCATTTTTTTTTGTCCTTATTATTGCTGGTTGTTGAAATTTTATGATCAGCATTATGCAGGGAGTTATTGCTTTCAAGTTTCCTCTTTAATGGATAACTTGTGCTATTTCATTTTTCCTTTATTATCTTGTCTTGTTTGCCAACTCTTTATACTTTGAATAAGTAAGGATGTTTTCCACAAGGACGATGCCCCTTTTGAATTGACAAGTGTTTTTTTACGCCCAAAACTTACACACCCACTCTATCCAACAACATCCTCAATCCCTCGTTTATGCAAGACACCCACCAAATCAGCAACTCTTTATACTTTGAATAAGTAAAACCTATGTTAGAGTGAGATCGAGGGTTCATTTTCAGCCATTGGATCAAAATGAAAGGCTGAGATTTTTTTTTGACAAAGAAAGGCTGAGATTAAAACCCACCCAATCAACACACATGCGCCTTTTCCTCCTTCTCTTCCACTCGTTTTTGCGTGTTCCCATGTTTAATGACTTCTTCTCTTTCCATTACTGACTCTTAAGGCTGTTCATCAGAACCAAAAAACAGAACTGAACTGCCAAACTGAACCGAACTGAACCAAAATTAACTGAACTTTTACTAATAGTTTAGAACTGAACTGTTCAGTCAGTTCGACCGAACCGAATCGAACTGTTTTAGCAGTTCGACCGAACTGAACTGTCTTAATAGTTCGGTTTGGCAGTTCGAGTTCGAACCAAACTGCTATTAAGACAGTTCGGTTCGGTTCGTCGAACTACTAAGACATTTCGGTTCGGTTCGGTCGAACTGTCTTAACAGTTTGGTTCAGTTCGGTGCAGTTCACCTTTAGAACTGAACCATGAATAGCCCTACACTCTCACGGGACACAGTGAAATAATCCATGGAATAAATTCATCGGGCCACAACGAAACACAATCTTCCTCTCTATCTCTTCTCGCACCACAAACTCAAGTCATTGCTGGCTGCTGCCGATTTCCTGAACAACCTCAAACAACGCTTACATTTTTAATTAGGGTTTTTTTTTGTTACATTTTCATTTCTAATCTCACGTTCTGCGAAACAAAAAATTGCTATTCAAGTTATTCCAAATATTGAAGAATTGCTTTTTACCATGGATAAAGGTTAGTTCGTCTTCCAATGTGAGAATTATAATTTCCAAGATCTTATTTATGTAGTTTTCTTGCATGTGAACCTTAAGAAAACTACAACTTACATGTCAGTGTTCTTTAACACTGCATGCATCCTCTTGTAATCAGCAGGATTAAGGGAAGCAGCAATGACCTTTATAAGCAGTTGGTCATCTTTGAGTTGAGGTATGGGTCAATTAGGATGTAACTTTAGAATCTCAGTTGCTTTCCCATGTTCAGAGTAGAACCAAGCTTTTGTGTGAGTTGGTATAGTTGCATCTGTTGCCATGAGATCCTATTAGAATGAGAGACAAAAAAGGAGGCTATGCAGGAAGAAGTGATGGAAATTAATGGAGTGAGTATTGGCATTTTATAATGGGCTAGCACTATTGAAATTTATATATCGTATAAAGTTCTTACTTTCGGTTTCATTTTCCTAGCATGTAGGTAGGTAGTATTATATATATTCTCTGCTTATGCTTTGAAATTTAAATTATTTGCTTGGATTATTGATTAGTTAATTATAGAGTAAACCCTAAATTTGGTCTCTTTATACTATCAGACTTTTTTTAATTTGGTCTTTGAATTATGGAAATACAAAAAATAGTTTCTAAATTATTTTAAATTTATCAAATTAGTCTTTTAAATACTCTTAAAATTAATAGGAGATAATAGTAGTTGTGTTAAGGGACTAATTTGATGAGAATGAACTTATATTTTACATTGATCGTTTGCATTGTCAATTGGGTAGAGAACAAGTGATTATTATGTAAGTTAAAAATCAACAATAATCAATAAATCATACATGTAAGTCAAGGGGACCATGCGATGAGACAGAAATTTGGAGAGAGACGGAGGTTGTGGCGGGAGGGTCACGAAGGATGGCAGCAGGTTAGGAGTAGGCGTGATAGGAGGAGAGTAGGCGTAATTTTGTAGTAAAAAGAATAGGATGATGGGTCCAAGGTGAGCACCTCATTCTTCTTTTCCAATTTTCCGGAGAGGTGTTGGGCAAGGGATATGCTAGAGGTGTTTCGTCGGCATGGAAGGGTTAAAGAGGTGGTTATCCCGGCTAGAAGAAATGCCACCGGTAAGAGGTTTGGTTTTGTGCGATTTTACGACGTCAAAGAGCCGGAGCGTTTAGCTACTATTCTTGATAACATCTTTGTGGAAGGGGTCAAGATTCATGTCAATTTGCCAAGATTCCAAAGAGAACATGTTGTCCACGATCATGTCCCTATGATGAATAAAGCCAAGGTTTCGCACCAAGTAGTGTGGAAACCGAAGAGTACCATGAATCACAAACTTCATCATAAGTCTTAATAAGGAGGTGTTGGAAGGAGGGAATAAGGGGAGTGTTGCCAAGGAGGACAGAACCGATTGGTCTTGCGAGATCCCCATAGAGGACCAGTTGTCGTTGTCGTTGGTGGGAGAGGTTAACATTCCGGGTAAATCTTATACCATTCAGGATGAGATTTATAGACAAGGGGTATTTTCAATAAAAGCTACTCCGATGGGATCTAATCTTGTTCTACTTGAAGGCGGCAAGGATGAGGAGGATTTCGGTGGCTTCATGGAAGAAGCAAAGGATTGGTTGTTCCAATGGTTTAAATGGATTCGCCCATGGAAGCCTACTGATGTTGATCCGGAACGTCTCTCATGGCTTAGATGTTATGGTATCCCGGTTCACGCTTGGAACGCGGATTTTTTTTCTAAGCTTTCCCCGTATGTTGGGGGTGTATATTAGTTCGGACGATAATACATATATGAAAAAATATTTGGATGCCGCTTGTATTTTGGTCCGGACTAAAGCTACGGATACTGTGAATAGAGTTCTTAAGATCAGTATTAACGAGGAGCGGGGTATAAATGCTATGATTAAAATCCAAAGGGATTTTTTGTGGGGTATTAATGAGGGAGAGCGGGGAATGTATTGGATAGCGTGGGAGAAGATTTGTAAGCCAAAGAAGGAGGGGGGCTTGGCATCAAGAATCTTGAGGAGTTTAATGTAGCATTGTTAACTAAATGGAAATGGAGGAGTTTGATGGATGATGATGCTTTATGGAAGGGGTTGTTGAGGCATAGGTATGGTGACTTTGTTTCAATCTTTGTTCACGATTCTCAACTTGCCTTTAGTAGGGGTCTCAAAGGTTCTATTTGGTGGCGGGACTTGATTAGTTTGAATGCTCATGATCCCATTGGTCGTTTCAACTCTTGCATTAGGAGAAAATTGGGAAGTGGTGGTTTAGTTGATTTTTGGAAAGACCATTGGTTAGGAAATGCTCCTTTATCATTGGTGTTTCCAAATCTTTATGAAAGTTGCGCTTATCAATCCGTGAAGGTTTCTGATCTTGGTGTGTGGAACGAAGACTCGTGGAGTTGGAAGTTACCTTGGATGGTTCACGGACAGCCTGCTGGCGTTGTCACAGTGCTCAGTCTGCCCACAGTGACAGCATGGGCTGTTGCTGATTTCAGCCAGCTCACAGCAGCAGGGGAGGCCGAGGATATTTTTACTATTTTGCAGGATGTCTCTCCGTCCAAGGGGCTAGTGGATTCTTGGATTTGGTTGCTGGATTCATCGAAGTCTTTCACGGTTAAATCTTGTTATAATTGGCTTGTCAATATTTGAGATATAATAATGGTTTGGGTGATGATTTAAAGAAGCTCCTTGATTCTATTTGGAAGTGTGCAACTCCTTCCAAAGTGGCTATCTTTGGGTGGCGTTTATTCCGCAATTCTTTGCCCACGCACGGTCTTCTCTTCCACCGTAATGTGTTAACAAATGTAGATGATGCCTGTTTCCCCTTTTGTAGGTTGCATTGTGAAAAATCTCAACATTTGTTTTTGGATTGTTGCTTTGCTATCGAGGTTTGGTCTAAAGTTTATTTTTGGTTGGGTATTGATTCCGCTGTCCCCAATGCCTTGATCGATCTTTTTATTGGATGGGTAATCTTGTTGTTGGGAGAAAGGCAAAGAAGACAAAGCACTTGATTTGGTTGACAACCTGCTGGTGTTTATGGTTGGCCCGAAATGGAGTTATTTTCAAGAATGAAGAAGCAAATATTGACTCTATTTTCAGGCGCATCAAAATTTTTTCTTGGAGCTGGCTTATCTTTAGGGCGGGTTGTAATTCTAATTTCATTATTTCCTCTTGGTGGAACAACCCACTTCATTGTCTAAACAATTTGTAATCTTGTTGTTTGGGCTTGAGCACCCCTAGTGCTCTGTTAAATGAAGTGTTGCTTACCGGGAAAAAAATGTAATTTATGAACTACTTATTGTATTTCCATAGTTTAGGATCAAATTGGAAAGAGAGTAATAATATAAGGATCAAATTTAGGATTTACTAATTATATTTCTTATATCATTAATATTTTTGTTGAAAGAATTACATCAATTATTATTAGTTAGTCGGCTAACTAAAACTGGAGATGTTGTACAGACACATATTCGTATAGGTATTCGCTATGCGGGTTTTCAGTATCTCAAGTCTTTACAGATATCAACAAATATCATAAATATTTTAAAAAAATGCATTTGTGTTACAAAAAATATTATTTTGAATTATATAGAATTTCTTCCTATTCTTTTTACTACAAAATTACCAACCGCTAATTGATAAATTGAATAGGCATATCCATCAAACATAGAATTTATTGATTTCTTAATTTTTGTATTTAAGTATTGATGTATTTTAGTAATTTTAGTAACTTACTAATGGATATAGATACTCGCGGATACAAATACCATTACACCCACCTCGAACAAATGCATCCTAACGGCGAGTGCTATTGATCGTACTATTTTGTGTCGAATCTCAAATCGCACGTGCTCGCTGTCCTCATCAGAACATAAAGGAAGATGCAACCTATAAGACCTATGATAATAAGTTAAAACTATATTGAATTGAATATTAAGAGTTCACATTATTTTATTATCTTATAGATCTCCTCTGATAGTTTGCTTTAGACCTCTGCAAGTATTGAGTCGGCCCTACTTATTTTGATGGGTAAACAAGTACATTCTACTGTCTTAGCATCGTAATAATAAGTCCTCTAATGCCACCCCATACATGGTCCATCAAATAGTAATGCCTTCAAAGTACCATCATCTTACAACCAAATAAACAAAAGCATGTGTAGAAGTATCCTTCAACCAAGCCAAATGGGTTCAATGGCAACCTGAACTATCTATAGTTCAATTAATTAGTAAATCTCACTTGTAATGAAATGATATGATATAAAAGAAAGGACTAAATTGATATGATGGAAGGATTAAATTAAAACAGTTTTGTAAAAGTTAGAGGCTAAATTGATATATTGTAAATGTGTGAGACTAAATTGAACTTTTGCGATGTTTACTCTAGTTGACAACTTGTTTGTGTCTCTGGTTAGCTCGAAATGAAGTTTGTTTTAGAGGAGAAGAAGCTATGACTGAATTGTTTCGGGCGCACATCAACAAACTTGTATTGGGGTGTTGGTTTATCTTTATGGTGGGAAGAGATTCTAGTTTGTCTCCGCCATTTTTGTGGAACAATACACTTATTTGTATTAACAATTTCTATTCTCTTCCGTTTTTGTTGTTTTGAGCATACTTTGCTCTCATTAATAAAATCACTGCTTATCAAAAAAAATTTGTGAAATTGTAGGGATTAAATTGGCCGGTAACTCATTAATAATTCACAGATTGTATCAGTAAAAAGAAACGGTTCAAAGAGTAATTCTTGTTAATTCAATTCTACTCTGCGATTCTTCAACCCGCAGCGTGATTCTTCAACGATTATTTTCTGCTTCGTTATCTCCGTTTCGGTTTGCTTCGTGATCTCTGCCTATGCTTTGCGATCTCCGATTATGCTTCGCGATTCTTTTCGTCTCTCCCAAATCCTAAGGTTTTTTCTTCTCTTTCTCTGTCAACGCTTTGTCTAGTTAGAGGGAGAATTCTCATTTGTGGGCTTATTATATGAAAATAGAAGTGTTTTAGTGTATAGAGATGGAGAATGTTCCAGCTCATGATAATTTTTATTGTAAAATTATTACATTACTTAGTTCACTAAAATATTAGGAAATGAATTCAAAACTTTATTTGGGTTTGTTGTTTTTACTTGGCTTATGGTTGCATTTTCAATCTGCAGCATTGGATTGGCCACAACTTTGATGTGAACATTTTTATGTTGCTATTTTATTCATTTTTATGTTGCATGTAAGGTTTGAAGAGTATGATTCGTAGGGGTGGCAACATATAGCTACTATCATCCGAATTGTGCCTTTGAGGCAATGAGTTGATCTGTTTGAGACTTTGAATGAAGGTTCTTGTGTGTGATTTGAGATCTTTTGGCTTTGAAGTAGAATATAAGATGGTTATTATGACTATTAGTGCATTTCATATCATAGTAAATTTAAATGATTGTTTAGGGAAATATTTGTGTATGTAATGATATAAAATGGTATCAATGTTCTCTGTTTCTACTTATTTTCTAATTTGGGTCTAGTATGAAGTATTATTTGTGTGAAATTTCCAATGCTTTAACTATTCGGAGGATCGTTTTGGATTAAGGCAATGAGTTGTTGATAGTCAAATTAGATAAATTCAGCGCTTTTTGACTTGCCCTATGTCCCTATCACTGTGAACTTTTGATTTTGCAGTGATGCATGAAATGGGAGGAAGGGTTTTCGTGTCTTTCCTTTTAATTGATTTGCATAGAAAAGATTGGATTTTTTTTTGTTGAATTTTGAATTTTAACTCAAAAATTTGACGATAGAAGGAAAATGCAAAGGAAAGAAAGAGAGAGGAAGAAGAGGGAAAGCGTGCGTGGTGGTTTTGGGTGACATTGGACGTAGCCCACGAATGCAGTACCATGCTCTTTCACACGCCAATCAGGTTATTTTTTTGATATAATTTTCTCTTTTTCCTTTCTATTTTTATATTTTCATATAATATTTTAATTTTAATTTAACTTGACTTGATTTGATTTTTCCCTTGTTGGTTATTGTTATGATTGATTATTATGTGGCCAATTTTGAGTTTGTTGTAGTTTTTACACTATCTATATGGCATTGCAGGCTTCCCTGGAGGTAGACATTGTTGCATATGGAGGTACTTGAAATTGTTTATGATAAGTAATTACCAATTAGATTTAGATTCTGATTTGATTCCTACAATGTTTGGTGGACTAATTACTAGTTTTCAAATGGAATGTGAATAATATTTTTTTGGTTCAATGATTTCAAACAGGTTCAAAATCCCATACTGCACTTCTGGCCAATCCATCTATTCATATTTACCTAATGATATGTGTGTGGGCTAATCTTTTGTGGGAAATTTAGCTACATACTTTACTAAAAGCTGACCTAGTGTTTGGAACAGTCTCAAATTTTCAGAAGCAATGGCCAACACCTCGTCAAAGCTTACCAAAGATACTTCTTTGGTTCCTTTATTTGATGATACCTTCTCCTGATATTTTTATTGGTCAGGTTAGCCTTTTATGTTTTCTCCCTTATTTTTACAGCATTTAAACTGAGTAATTTATTGTTTTACTTGATAGATCCAATACTACTTGTTCTTTCTAACTTAGGCTAAATGTTACAGTAGAAGACATTTTATCTGAAAAAGAACTTTGGCCATTATTTGAGAAACATCCCAAAAGCTAAATAAATATTAAAAATCATCTTTGCCAATAAGTTTGTGTTAGGGAAGTTTGGTGTTTAGGCTTAAAGAGAAATTCTCCAGTACCCAACTTTGCTGTGTTACATACTTACATTTATGATATTAGGCACTCTGTTGGAGAATAATTTATTTTGACTTTTGGTTAAGTTAAAAGTGCTACGATTCACTGACAGATGAAGCACAGCAAACAGAGCTGGTAGCAAGCTTGATTATGTAGCACTGTACCTCATTTCTCTCATTCCTTTGTTTGGGCAGAATCTTCCTTCAGTTCCAACTCTCGTGGCAGTAAAATGGGCTAGCTGGTTGAGAAATTCATTATTTGGCATAGATTGGCACAATTTTGAATATACTCTACTTGGACTGTCCTTGGGAATGAATAGTCGTTTTGTCTCTTTATACAAATGGTATTTGTTCAGCATTTTAGCTTTTATATTTTCTGATATGGGTTTTTCTTTTTGGTCTGTCATAACTTCGCGTTTTTAAGCTCGCTGCTAAAGTGGTTATTTGTTTGCTCTATTTAGGTTTGAGAAGCATTATGGGAAAATGGCAGATGCTTCTCTATGCGTAACAAAAATAATGCAGCATCAATTGGCACAAAATTGGGAAATTAAGTAAGAGAGTCAGCTCAAAGTTCAATTATATTGTTTATGTAACATAAAGTTGTTGCTGTGAACTGTAAAGCAATCTGATGATCCTTTCTTAACTTGTATGATCAACCTCCCTGACTTTTTTCATCCAGCATCACTGGAGGAGAGGCATAAGGTAATATAGTTGTTTAGTTTTTTTTTAATCCAGATATACATTGATTGTTGTTGTTGGCACATTATATGTTAATGTTCTTGCTTCTTGCAGGGACATATCTTTGAAGCCAAACCGGCCTGCACTTGTTGTTAGCAGCACGAGCTGGTATGTTTATCTTATGATAAATTGCATCCTTTGGTAGCAAATCATAAGGAACTTTTTAACTTGGGATTTTTCGTGATAAAGGTAAAGGTCCTGAAAAAGAAAAGTATGAAGAAAAAATAAAGAGATTGAAACTTAAATGCGTGGCATTTCGTACCATGTGGCTGTCTGCTGATGATTATCCTTTACTGCTAGATACTTTGTTTGTTTGTTTGTTGATAATAAAAGTATGCTGTCACTGTGGTGACTGGTGAGTTATTCGATATTAACAACTTTGAGTAATTCCAGGATCAGCTGATCTAGGTATTTGTCTGCAATGCATACTTGATCATCAGGATTAGACCTTCCCATGAAGGTATCCATTGTTATATGTCAATGGATAAGCAAAGATGTGTTATTAGCCATTTTTTTACATGGTTATTTTGATAAGACACCTTCGATTAACCTGCTCTTTTAAATCATTTTGCCACTCTGCACCCTTAAACTTTTTGGGCATCAAATGTAATAAATATTATCTTGATTTATTGGGTATTCGGGCAATAAATTACTTTTGGTATCAACCAAATTCAAGCCCAAAATCCTACAATTCTATTCTTGTGACTTAGAGTTTATTAGCTGGGAGTTTCTTCTCTAATCTTTCTGTAATTTCTTTTAATGTCATTAATCAAATCAATACAACATCCCTATTAAGATAGGACTTCGTGTCCTGTCATTATCTTATGAACAACTTATTTTTATTTTGAAATTATGGGCTTGATTTAAATATCTTCATCTGTTCAGATATTTTCGGATCTATTCCATATAATTCCTGAGAGGATATATCTTTGATAGTCCTTGTAGCACGTGCTGGATAATTTAATTTGTTTTTGTTGAGTGGGTTAAGACTGCTCATATTTCTTCCTGTTAGGCTGCTTGGGCTTTGTTTAGGTTATTTCGTATCGTTATTTATATGTGATATATACTTACCTATTTTTCTTCATTTAATGTCAAACTTTGCTTTGGTGTTTGGAAGTAGTTTTTTATTTGAGGATGTCAGCTTTAAGTTTTGAATATGATGGCTAATTTTGACATCGTATTCTAAAACAACTATTTCATTGAATCATATTCATTCAGTTTGTATTTAAATTATCTTCTTTAACTGTACCAGGTTGTTGATATGTTTGGTTGTGGACTACCTGTTTGTGCTGTTTCGTACTCTTGGTAAGCTAAGTACTTCCTTTGAAAATCAATGTTCATATTCTTGAATTTCAATTTTCAAACATTATGCTGTTTTCATTTATTAGTCAAATTTTTTACACACTTGAAGCATTAAAGAACTGGTTGAAGTTGACAGAAATGGGTTTCTCTTCTCTTCGTCTTCAGAGCTAGCCAGTGAACTTCTGGTAAGTTTGTTAATGATTGTATGTACAGTATTTGTTAGATACTACACAATTTCTTTGAACTCGAGACATCAGCTTTAGCAAAGTTGTTTTTTTTTCCAATAAAGGAAGGTTGTCTAGTGCTATAAGCTTCCTCCATGGTAGGTTGTCTAGTGCTATAAGCCCTGTCTTGCATTTACAAGAAGCCGATTACATGACTCGATATTATTTATTTCAGTGTCATTTATTTTTATGGACTTCGTGCAAGAGATTATTTCTCAGTATCTTGGGTGTAGAGTTAGCTGTTCTGAATATGATGTAATGAGTCAACATCTAGGTCATCTGGACTAAGGGCCCGTTTGGATTAGCTTATTTTGGAGCTTATGAAAAACAACTTACGGGGATATATAAGTATTTATGTTGATTCACAAGTTTTCACTAACAAAAATTATATCTCCATAAGTTGTTTTTCCATAACCTACATTGACAAATTTATGAATAATACATAAAAGCTTATTTATTTACATAAGTTGTTTTGCATAAGCTCAAAATAAGCTCTATCCAAACAGACCCTAATTAATTCCTACACTGCTTATGCTCGGAGACTTCAATTTGCAAATTGGGCCACAACTCGTGATTGATTGAATGGAAGATAATACTAAAGATACTAATTTAGTCATTAGCTATGAAGCGCTGACATGCACTGATTTTGATTTTAATTTGAAAAATACAAGTAATTGAAGTGTTGGTGGCCGACACCCGACACGATACGTGTCGGACACCGAACACATCTTCAACCGGAAGTGTCAGTGCTACAGAGGTCATTATTTGTGGGTTTTTTTTTGCATACTTGTGATGCATAGAGATATTAGATTTAGATTGACATTGCAACTTGTACTCCCTTATTTGACATGTGGATTTTCAATTTTTAGATTGCTTTATCTCTCAAAACTCATGATTCATAACGTAGACAATGTGAATGCTAATCTCGAGCATTCTAATTTACTGTCTTGCCGAATCTACATAGATGCTCTTCAAGGGATTTCCCAATGAGTGTGGTTCCTTGAAGGTTCTCAAATCAGGTGCATTAGAAACTGGTTCTTCAACTAGTTGGATTGCTGAATGGGAAGAACATGCAAAGCCACTGATAAATGAGGCAAGTTCATTCTCTTTTGCAACTTGTCATAATCAGGTCGTCTAGTCTTGCAGCAGGGCCTGTCCTTAGATTTTGGGTGCCTTGGGCAAACCAAGAAAACAGTGCCCCCATCCCTTTTTAAATACTATCTCTTTTACATTTTTTCCACAAAATCATTAATAAGTCATTTTTTATCAATTATATGTTATAACAAATTTTTGATATGAATGAAATAAAGTACAATTCGATCTATCTTGCGACATAGTACATTTAGTGGTTCACTGAAAAACTTGTTGAATTACTACTTTTGTTTAAATTTTTATCAGAAATTTTTTTATGACCTTGTAAATTCATATCTATATATACTAGTAAGAAAACAAAATTTGGTGTCCCAAAAAATTGGGGCCCTCTGCGGTTGCCCCTCCCTGCCTATGCTCAAGGCCAACACTGTCTTGCAGTAGTTGAAAATTCAATGTGTTTGATTCATTGTGTATTCCTATTAGCTTCAAATAATAGCATTTTAATTTGCAGGTTATGTCAAGATTTTGATTTTCTTTTGATTCTTAGATGGCCTCTTTGACTGCTAACAGCAAATTTGGTAGATCTATTGGTCTGATCCATGGTTAAAAAATGGCTTTATGAAATTTAGGATTTCATTTGTCCTAATTCTTTGGTCCATATATTTCAGTAAAAATAAGTTTATTATATTAAAGCTTTGAAATTAGATTATCTGTTGTTTTCAGGTGAACGTGAGTCCTAATAGGCTAATACCAACGGTTGTATAAAGTTTAGTAATTCCTCCCTCATTTTCTTAAATTTTATAAACTATACCCACTTGACTAGTCAAACACTCATGCCATTGCCTAGGGTACCTGTAACAGTGCTTGTAACTGAATGTCAGAGGACTACATACACCCATTGGTGGAATCCAAATATTCATGATAGTACTATCCACTGTTGCATGTTACCTAAGTAATGACAAAAATATGAATTTCAGTTATCACAGCCACATTTTCCATAAAATAAATGTCTGCTAAAATTTAAACCCAAATTTTCAACAATATTTATTTTGGTACTTAATTTAGTTACATGCTAAACTATTATTGGTTATGATTGTTGTTAATAGTTGCTAAATGATAATTATATGTTAGTTAACTCAATTTCCTTGATGAGATTTGGGTGTAGAAATTAGAAGTGAAATTAAGTTGTGTTAGAAAATTAGAATTAGTTATATGTTAAAAGGGAGGACTAGTGATTTGTAATAGCCAAATACCATCTGTTGTATAAAGTTTACAAATTCCTCCCTCATTTTCTTAAATTTTATAAGTTGTAACTTATACCCGCTTGACTAGTCAAACATTCATGCCAAGGGTACATATCCTTAGTACTACTTGTAACCGAATGTCAGAGAGAAAAAACTTGTGAAGATATTACAGAGAGAAAAAACATTGCAAAAGTAAAAATAATTTAACCATTGTACATCTGGGACCCACCATCCCTCTTCTCTTTATATATATAAACTAAGAGCACATATTTTGGAATATTTTGTTTGAGTACTGAGAGAGATGGGGAGGGGTAAGATTGAGATGAAAAGGATTGAGAACACAAGCTACAGACAAGTTACCTATTCAAAGAGAAAGAATGGGATTCTTAAGAAGGCAAAGGAAATTAGTGTTCTATGTGATACTCAAATTTCTCTTATCATCGTAGGTGAATCTGGAAAGATGCATGAATATATTAGTCCTTCAACCACATTGATTGATATCCTGGACAGGTACCACAGAGAAACTGGGAAGATGGTGTGGGACACTAAGCATGAGAACCTCAGCAATGAAATTGATAGAATCAAACAAGAGAATGACAGCATGGAAATTGAGCTGAGGCACTAGAAGGGAGAGGGTATTAACTCACTGAACTACAAAGAACTGATGGCTTTTGAGGAAGCTCTTGAAAATGGCCTTAAGGGTGTCCGCGAGAAAATGTCGGAAGTGCATAGGATGTACAAGAACAATGGCGAGATGTTGGAGGAGGAAAATAAGCAACTCAATTTCCTTCTACAACAACATTTGGCACTGGAAGAAGGTGTTGGAAACATGCAACAACATTCATGGATTTAACCACATCAAGGGATTCAGCTCTCACGTGATCCATCGCCTAAATATATATATATATATATCTCGTTGAGAAATTAAGATTGTAGAATGACTTCTAGATGCATATTTGTTTGGATCATTTCCTTCCACATTTCTTTATGTCTCTAGCACGTGATGTGTAAAAGCCAATGTGGCACTCCGTTAGACACATCAGCATTTTTGTAACAGATGGTTAAGAAAAGAGCATATTTAAAAAGATATTAATTTGTAGGGTCTTATTTAATTTTTTTTTTCATGAACTTATTTAAAAAAAGCTTAAATATCATTTACCCCCTGCAAATATCACCATAATCCATTTACCCCCTGCAAAAAAAAAAGTTTTAAAATGGACCTTGCAAATATTAAGTGTTTCTAGTTACCCTCTGCTGTTAACTTTTCTGTTAAAAAAATGAAGTGGCAAACTGTGATGATGTCAGCACTGACATCAGTGCCACGTGTCATTATATTATTGGACCTTTGTAACACGTGGCAATGACATGCCACGTCAGCATCCTATGTCACTATCGCCACGTGACACTAACATGTGCCACGTCACCAACCAATGGATGGCTCTCACGTGGCACTTGCTTGGCATTGTGGAATATTGGGCGTTACTAAAAAAAATAAAAGGTTTGGCTAGCCTAGGATTCGAACTCTTGACACTTGAGTGAGCAAACTAATTAATACCACTAAGCCACCTACATTTTTGTGTACATAATGCCAGCAACAAACATATATTACATCATTAGTTCTTATTTTCAACAAATCTTCATCTTCAACAACACATACTGGGTTTCGATTTTTGCTCCCAGAAAACAACAACGAACAAATTTCACACCAGAAATTTTGCACCTTCGATTTTCATCAACGAACAATGAACAGATACTGTTATTTCGCACCTTCGATAACAACAACAACGAACAAAACCAAAACGAAAACGAAATTATATTAACGAAATCCAGATCTGAAACTAACAAAATCCAGATACTGTTCATCTTCTCCAAACTGCTTGCAATTTCTGGAAAGAACGCTTGCAAACTGCTTGAAACGAAAACGATTTGGAAAGAACGAAATCTTCATGTTCAATTTCTGGAAAAAATGATTTGGAAAAAATGATTTTTGGAAAAAACGAAAACGAAAACAATTTGGAAAAAACGAAAACGATTTCGATTTTGGGTTTGAGTTTTGAAGATTAATTTCTGCAATCTTCATGTTCAATTTCTCCTTTTCTCTTTTCTCATGTTCAATCTTCATGCTAAGTAAGTGATGATCTTTATTTTCTTTTTGTTTTTTCGGTGATTGCTAGATGTTGCAGGGGAGTAAATGATATTTAAGCCAAATAATAATAATAATAATAATAATAATAATAATAATAATAGAAAAAGTAATATATTTTTTTATTAACTTTTGCATGTGTTTGCACACACAAAACTGGACCTTTTTTAAAAAAAAAGAACAAGGAAAAAAAAGAAAGAGGAATAAGACACAAAATAAATATTGTTGTATATTTATCTAGTTATTCTTATATAGAACAGTATATTTATGTTTGTCTATTCATACAAACATTTATAAACTCAAAACACAAAACCCAGAAGGAAATAAAACTGCAAGATAGTTCCATTAGATGAAGGACCAAACGATCCAGAAATTACAGAAATTAAAACTGCAAGAATATAAAAAAAAACCTAACAGATTAATAACCAACAACTAAACCCAACAGAAAGAAACAGAAACAACTAACCTAAAACAGAAAACTAACGGCAATAACAAACTGAAAATATAATAGAAAATAAAAGGAAGCAGCAATACAGGGAAATAATTTATGAACGTGGAGGAGGAAGTGGTGAAAGATTTTGAGTTGCAATTTTCCAAATGGGTCACGAATAATATAAAAGAAAGCATCTTTCGTACCCTCTTTTCTAACAATCGTTGCATCATGAGCCACATGTTCATAAACCAACTTTTGAGGATCACTCACATACATTGGAATAATATTATCATTTCTAAGTTCCCTGCATCATGAGTAAAAAAAATATTAAGAAAACTCACAAAAATTACAAATTAAAAAATAACCAGCAAGCAAATAAAAAATGGCTAAAGTGCTCCCGGGGTCCCTTATCTTTAATTAAAGTAACGATTTGGTCATTTATCTTTTTTTTGTCCCAAATCAGTCCTTTATGTTTTAAATTTTTGACACATAAATCCTATTCTGTCCCAAATCAGTCCTTTATGTTTCACATTTTTAACACATAAATCCTTTTTTTTGACACATAAATCAGCATTGTTAACGGAAAAGGATTTATGTGTCAAAAATTTGAAAGATAAAGGACTTATTTGGGACAAAAAAAACATAAAGGACTAATTCGTTACTTTAAATAAAGATAAGGGACCCCGGGAGCACTTTAGCCATAAAAAATACTCACTCTCCAAATCTTTAAAGCGAACACAATAGCCGCCAATTCAAGATCATGAGTGGGGTAGTTCTCCCCATGAGTCTTCAATTGTCTTGACGTATAAGCCATTACTAGACCGTCCTGCATAAGCACACAACCCAAACCTTTTTCGGATGCATCACTGAAAATCTGAAATCCCTTAGCTGGATCTGGAATGATAAGAATTGGGGCAGATGTCAATCGAGCTTTAAGTTCCAAATAGCATTCTTCACAGTGAGTATCCCACACAAACGGTTGTCCCTTACGAGTCAAACGAGTGACTGGGGTTACTAATTGCGAGAATCATTGAATGAACCATCGATAGTAACCTGCCAGTCCAAGGAAACTCCGCACTTCGGTCACGGAGGTTGGACGTTACCAATTCAACACCGCTTCTACTTTTGGTGTCGTGTTCAGTGAGGGATAGTTAAATGGTGGAGGAGGAAGAGGAAAGGCCATTGAAATGAAAAGAAACTGATTTGAACTTTGAAGTTCAAAAAGAAGTTTGTAGTTCACGTTCGTTAAATAGAGGGTAAGTGTTGTGTGAAAACGTGATGTGCAAGTATACACAATCACAACAAGTAGTAAGTGATAAATCAAGATCGTTCTTACGAGGATTGAAGTCTAATTTGTGCTTAATTTGGCTAGCAAATTAGTGAGGTAAAATAAATTGACACAAGTTTTTGAAAGCATATTTAAATAACAATTTAAGTAAAGGGTATGAAAATCAGAGTTGAGAATGAGTTGGAATGTGTTCACTTTGTAAATCCAATAACACTAGTGGAAAAAAGACATTTAGCGTCGGTTAAATTGGACATTTAGCATCAGTTATCGCCCGACGCTAAATAGCCCGATGCTAAATGTCATACATTTAGCATCGGTTATTTAACCGACGCAGCATCGGGTGTTCAGATAATCGATGCTAAATGTCCATTTCATCACTGTTTTTGCTGTCTGAAAATGACATTTAGTATCGGTTATTTGAAACAACCGATGCTAGATGTCCTGAAAAATGACATTTAGCATCGGATGTTTGAAACAATCGATGCTAAATGTCCTGAAAAATGACATTTAGCATCGGGTGTTTGAAACAACTGATGCTAAATGTAGCATCGGTTATATGGAACAACCGATGCTAAATGTATCAATAAATGACATTTAGCATCGGGTGTTTCAAATAACTGATGCTAAATGTCATTTTAAAATCAGAAAATGACATTTAGCATCGGTTATTTGAAACAACCGATGCTAAAGGTCATTTATTGATACATATAGCATCGGTTTTTTCAAATAACCGATCCTAAATGTCATTTTTGATAAAAAAAATGACATTTAGCATCAGTTATTTGAAACAACCGATGTTAAATGTCTAGTTTTTCTGTTATATTTTGTTCATTTTTATACAAACTAGAATTTATAAGAACCTGTTGACACAAACCATAACATAAGCCATAATTTACAAACATAACACAAACCATAACACACCATAACAGAAGCCATAACACAAACCATAAATAGAAGCCAGAAATTACAAATTTTACAAATTGGAACTAATTATCCCATACTACCATAACACAAACATAACACAAACCATATACAAGCCATAACAGAAGCAGCACAAATATTGGACAATAACAAATAGTGATGATTCTCCAGAAGCAATACAAACCAGAATTTACAAATTGGAACTAGTGTATCTAAAACAAAATATTTCTAAAAAGACATTAAACTAGTAAATCTAAAAGAGTGTATCCTTTTGTTCTGTACGAATCTTCATAAAGAATTCTGCCCAAAGTTGACGAATCTCCAGAAGTTCCTCTTCGGTGTATGCCTTTGGGTCATTAAATACCTACAAGTTTAAAATTACTCAAACAAATTATATCCAATCAACAGTAATACACACAAACAGATATTCAATCAAAATTATACCTTCTCCCAATTATCAACAACACCGACAGAAACAGTTTGTGTGTACATTGCATTGCACAGCATAAAGACATAACAATATTCCTCAAATTGTTAAAGTCAACTAAACAACCAAAAGCAATATTCCAAAAATTGTTAAAGTCAACTAAACAATCAAAAGCTGTTAGTAATTGAATTCACAACCACCAAAACTGTTAGTAATTAAATTTCCACAAATTGAATAATGTCCTTTTTCCTCTAGTGTGCTGCATCATTTCAATTGAATTCAACTAAACAACCAAAACACCATGTCTCCTTCCAACTTCCAGACCCAAAAATCAATCTCAATTCTCCTACCCATCTCCCTAACTTTCTTCTTCTTAGTACTCACCAATGTCCACTCAGCAGAAACAGTTTCCTTTTCACATGCATACTAAAACACAACCACAATCACATGCATATAAACTGTTAGTAATTGGGAAATAAAGGAAACATTGATAAACTTAAAGGGAAATCACAACCACATCACAACCAGAATTCAAAGCCAAAGAGTGAAGTTGAATTTAGATTCTAATCTATTTATTTGTTCCAATTCACCACAAATAATGTTTGGATTCTAATCATCACAAATAATATTCACATGAAAACAACCATAATACAAATTTGTTAAACAATTGAAATGAAACTCATACAAACAAAATTATACCTTCTCCCAATTATCAACAACACCGGCACTCAAAATGGTCAGCATAAACTTAATCACATAATACCCACAATGAAAACCATTCCGTTGTATTGGCATCTACACAAATGAATTAACAAAATTAAAGAGAATATTATATATATCATATATGAATTCACTCTAAGTTAAATCAACCCATATTTTAAATTACTTACTATAGGGTACAACCACTTGGTGGCCAATGTAGAATCCCTTTTGACGGCTCTAATAACATAATATAAAATTAGTTACAAAATTTCAACCCAAAGTTCAAATACTACAATCTAAACCATGATAAAAAAATTAAAAACTTACTTGCTAAACATTTCTTTGATTGTTTTGTTTGGTTGGCGGCATAAGGAACACATCCAGACCACAGTATTTTCATTTGGGAGTAAGACAAGCAGTTGCCAATGATTGCTGCAACATTGATAAACTTAAAATTAAGCAACACACAAACAAAGGAAAATTAATTACCAATTTGTTGAAATATGCAATCACGTACCTATGGCAAAATATAGTAATATATATGAACTTATTGGTGGTCAATTTCGCTTGAATATTTTGAAGAACAGTATTCATGGGCATATCCTTCAAGTTAAGCTTATATGGACACACAAATCCATATATTTGATCGATACCCCTTTCAACACATTGACGATGCAGATATCTAATGGCACGTAAGAAAAACTATCAAATTGATCAATATATGTAGAAATGCGAGAAATTGACATAATGAAATAAACTTTACTACTTACGTGCACCATATGCTCAAATGGCTTAATTCAAGCCACTCTTCACCGGAAACCATGTCCATGATCTCTTTGAAGGAGACAAAGCACTCATGATCTTCATGCTCCAACCATATCCTAGCATGTCTCTTATCGGCATACCCCATCATAAGGATCTCTTTCAGCCAATCGACTTGGACCTCCTCCTCCACATGAGATGCTGAGCAGCTAGCCTAGATCCAACAGTGGTCATGGGAGAGGGAATCTGAACAGTCGCATTTTGACCTCCTCCACATGAAATGGTGTGCTGAATAATTAAAACATACATATAAATTAAGCTAAATTTATAAATTTATTCAAATAATACAACATATCTAGTAATATAAACATATACCTCTGCCAACGCCTTGCGAACTCGTTCTTGCACCATCACTTCCACGCCCTCCATAATTTCTTTCATAAACTCTGCTTTATCAACTTGTGAGCTGCTCGAGGCAGATCGTGCTACACCTCCAAAGTATCTCTTCAGTCCGGCACCTTTTCCAACTCCCTGAACACGCCCGGGATGCTCAGGTGTTCCAATGGCAGCAGTCAAAATATCATTCTTTCCTTGCGGAATGAAAGATCCTTGGCTACTCATAACCGTAAGTTTATCCTACAACAAAAACATGTTCATGTGTTACAATTGAATTACTTAAACAAAGCATACTTTTATTCAACTTAGATCCACACAAAATTTTACTTACAATATTAGATCCAACTGATGCTAACTCCTCCGATAAATATGATCCAGATTTGTTTTTGCGGCCAGCCTTCCACAGCTCATGACGCTCTGGAGATGTAGACTCCACCTCCAAAGAAGGATCACCTGACTCCTCCTGACTTTTTTTGATTTGATCTTCTTTCAAAGCCTTCTTCAACTTTTTATAACTGTCTGACCCCATTGTGTGGTTGTATTTATTATTTTTTTGAATATTCTTGGCAGCTTCTCTCTTAGCCTGTTACAAAGAACAAACACCACCACATATATAACAGATCATTAATGTTTTAAGAAACTAAAATATTTGTAGTTAAAACAATACCACAAACCCCTCAGTATATATGCTGCTATACTTGTGACATGGAGTTTTTTCACCATTTTTATCCCCATTACCAAAGACATATGTTTTGGTGAGAGTTGTCTTGAACTGTCTCCAACAAAGATTAATATGAGACATCCAAGTCTTCTGGAATTTCTTATCGCCGGGAACATCAAATGTTTGCTTTACATCATCCCTAGCAATCCTTTTTGTCTCGTCATCAACCTCACTCCAGTTCATGGACAATATGCTTATTTTTGTTCGTGCAACCACCCCTAAATAGGTCTTGAATTTGTTAGCATACGGACCAATAATATCGCCTTTACTATCAATATCCACTCTATATTTTTTACCAGTTCGGCACCTAGAAGTGAACTTATGTAATGATGTCAGACGTCTAGTATTCTTTTTTGGAGGGTCGGCACTGGAATCATCCATGATATCTGTTTAAACAAAGGAAACAAAATATATCAGTCATTCATTAATCAACAACGGAATAGGGATTTAGCAACATGTACCAAGACATCATTCACTAATTCCTTATTTGAAGGGTATACTAATATTCACTTTATCATCATTTGAAATATGAAAGCATCAATTTCAGGGGAATGAATGATTCTATGCCATTTATTCAAAACTGAAACATGGTATTTCCTTTACATTACACAAGAATGGAGATACAAAAGAAAACAGCGAAACATACAAAAGAAGAAATCGGTCACATACAATCATTGTCATTAAGTTCACCAGTACAATTTCATAGGTTCCAACAACAACAATTAACAGTTAGTTATACAAGCATATCCTAACTAAGTTGAACACAACAGAACTAGAAAAATGCTCCCTCTCAACAGTAGATTCCAGAGAACATCGACCAACAATTTGGCCAATGTTTTTACACCTCAAGTCAAGAAAACAATCATTTTCCTCCAAAAGTCATATACTATTGCTATTGCTAACACACACTTCCATCACACACTTCCATCAAAAAGATGCATTCCAATAGTTAGTCTTATTATTAGTTACGTTGACCAAAAACTTGCAAATAATGAATCAGGAAACTTGCAAATAATGAGTAAACAATGAATCAATTAACATAAAGGTAGAACACACAACAACCAAGAGAGAGAGACTCACAAGTTCAGTAGGTGAATAGGTGATGAGGGTGAACTTTTTATCACTGTGATAGACTCTGTTCAACACAAAAATGACGAATCAGAAAAATTAAAATTAGGGTTTCAGAACAAAATAGAAGCAATTAATCAAACCAGAGGAAGAATACGAACCAGGTGCGACGACGTAGAAGACTTTGCAGAGGTTGTGCTTAAGAGGAGGCCGTTTGGAAAACTTAGGGTTTCGAATATCTTTGCACTGAAACGACGACGAGGAAGGCGACGGTGATTAAGGCGATGGCGAGAGTTGAGAACGGTGAGAGCGTCGTGTTTGTCGTGTTCGGAGAGTGAGATTGTCGTATTGTTGAAAGAGTGAGAGACCTCAGAGAGTGAGAGCACCGTCTTCGATTTCAAGCCCCAAAATAGGAGTGACGGTGAAGAAGGCGACGACGAGAGCAACGTCGACGACGAGCCAAGAATCGACGGCGAGGAAGATGGAGGTTCAGAGAGAGAGCGAGAGCCTTGAGAGAGTGAGAATGCGAAGAGTAGTGTATGCGATGGAATAAGTGAAAAAAATAAAACATGACCTTTAGCGTCGGGTGTTTAAACACCCGATGCTAAATGTATGCTAAATGTATTTGCTCTAGACATTTAGCATCAGTTGTTTAAACACCCGGCGCTAAAGGTCTAAAGCAAATACATTTAGCATCGGGTGGTTAAACATCCGATGCTAAATGTCTAACACAAATCCTTTTAGCATCGGTTGTTTCAACAACCGATGCTAAAAGTAGGCGCGAAAAATGAAATCTTCCATTTAATTGCAAAAATGCCACCGGTTCAACATTTAGCATCGGCTGTTCAAACAACCGATGCTAAATGATGCTTATTAATGTCTTTTTTCCATTAGTGAGTTAACAAGGAGGCTTTAATGAAGAATAGTTGATCTGGAATGAGAACGGAATTCCACCATTAGGTTCATCCATGACAAAATTTCTAGACCTTGAGAAACTGATGTGCTACAAAGCCTATAGAAGCTTCCCCAAAGATGCTGCCTTTTGATAATTCCTACAGAAAATAAACCAAAAACCACATCAGAATTTGATATTACACAACCAACCATTCATGAATCTTAAATTCAAATGATCGCAAATTAACCCAAAGACAATTAAATTCTGCATAAAAAATGCTATCATAAACCAAAATAAAACTGCCTTTATCTTACACTAGCATAAAGACAGGCACTCCTGTACCCATTTTCTGCTCTTTCTACTGTGCTTCAGTAGATACTTATGTAGTCGCATTCTATTCTGTTGTCATTCTTTTAATTTGATTAATCTCCTTAATAGTCATCTTTTCACAACATTAATGAACTTATTTAAGGGTAGTTGTGGAAAAATAGCATTAAATATGGGTGGGTTAGTTGAGATTTGCTTATATTTGAGTCCACCAAAACTACGTACACTACGCCATATGTTGAGAAAAATGGCGCCCTATTGGGCAGCGCTCTTTAAGGAAGCGTTGCTTTTGATTAAAACGCGCTGGGAAAGGGCAGAGCTTTTTAAGGAAGCGCTGCTTTTGGTTAAAATGCGCTGGGGAAATGGGCAGCGCTTTTTAGGAAGCGCTGCCTATGGTGAACGCGTTGGGGGCGATGGGCGGCGCTTTTTAGGAAGCGCTGCCTATGGTGGAACGCACTGGGGGCGATGGGCAGCGCTTTTTAGGAAGCACTGCCTATGGTGGAACACGCTGGGGGCGATGGGCAGCGCTTTTTAGGAAGCGCTGCCTATGGTGGAACGCGCTAGGGCGTTGGGCAACGCTTTTTAAAAAGCGTTTCTTATGCCCAAGACACGGAAATGAATGGGTAGCTCTTTTTTAAAAGTGCTGCCCATCGCTTTAGTCAATAAAATTCCTATCACTCACTCTCAAAATAAAAAGTTGCGAACCAGAAACCCTTTACTTCTTCTTTTCTTCACTTCACTTCATCTTCTTCTTTTCTTGCGTTTTTTCTTTCACGGTTTCTGCTAGGGTTTTTTTATTTCTTGATAAATCTTACAGATTCATGGTATACGAAGCCTCCAATGGTGATTAGAAGCACAGATACAAAGGTAATTACCAAAACCTCTCTTGATTTTTGTTCTGTTCATGCGATTTAGAAACTCTAATTTCTCTCTCGGTTTGTTTCACATGTGACTGTTGCGTATGAGTGAGATGGTGAGTGATTTTAAGATACTGAGACAACACTCTCACAGGTTGTATTCCTCCCTTTCTTTCTATTAGATCTGTTTTTCTTGTCTTTCTCTCTAATGAACAAACCCTAACTTGTTTGTTTTTCTTTTGCAAGGTAACCACACTCAGAAAATTAGAAGAAGAAAGAACTTGAAACATGAACAATAGACTTGAAGAAGGAAATTGTTATCTGGAAAGTGTAAACAAAATTAGGTGAACAATAAACAATAAAGAAAAACAGAGAAAACTTGAAAGAGGAACAATGAACAAAAAAAGAAAAAAGAAAAATAAACAAAATGAGAAAAAAATTAAAAAAAAGATATACAATGCGCAGTTCTTTTGGCTGTAAGCGTTGCTTATAGGTGAACGTGCTGGGGCGATGGGCAGCGCTTGAACGCGCTGGGGCGATGAGCAGCGCTTGAACGCGCTGGGGCGATGAGCAGCGCTTTTTAGGAAGCACTGCCTATAGGAGAACGCGCTGAGGCGATGGGCAGCACTTTTTGGGAAGCGCTGCCCAATGTGGGAGTGGAATCAGCAGCGCCAAGTTTAGCAGCGCTAAAAAGCGCTGCCATCCCCAAATCTGTTGTAGTGGCACTTTTTTTCTTATAATTAGGTCCAGAGGGAGTATCAACCAAATGAAAACAAAGACATAATGCAAAAAATTATATAGTTACAATATTATTTTTTGGGAAAGATAGAATGGCCATTATGATGATTGATCAGTGCATTTTAATACACTTTTTATAGCTTTGCACTTGGTATTTTTGATTGTGTTCTGTGTCTAATATTTAAGTCTTAGCGCGTTTCTAGATTTTGGGTCTTATTTGAGCAATATAGTAATTTCTAGATTAATTCTTGTTTTTATTGCATATTGACCCCTATCTACTCTGCAGGTCATAACTTTGTCTGTGGTTATCCGATTGAGGCGTGCGAGCATGCGTTGGAAAGCTAAGGAATAGAGCTACAATTATTCTGTTGAGCTCGAAACCCTATTCTGAAGTCTTGAAGGTGAAAATTTCGAATTACCGAAGCAGTACTGTGTAAAACGGGTTTTGGGCCAAATATTAATTTGTTAACGGCCTTTTATCCAATAGCCCATTTGGGGATTAGGTATTTCGTTTTAGTATAGATTTGGCTGGTCAACAGCTGTTTTGACGGATCTTACACATTATCATTCACTTTACAAAACTTTTGTGCTCTAGCCTCCATGAAAGCCTAAACTCCAAAGTTGATTCATCGGTGAAAGGCTGTCGTCTACGGATTTTGAGGTTCGGTGTCTAATGTTAATTCGTTTATTTCGTTTTTAGTTTTCAGTTCTTTCTTCTCTATCAATTCCACATTAATTTGAATTCTTTGTTTGCAAATTTTCGTCTTTGTGTGATGCTTAATTACCCAGATTCCACTTATTTGCAATACGCGAATCGTTTATATATGACGCTTGTTTATATGTGAATCTGTTTTTCGCAACTCTTAACTATTCGGGTTATTTAATCGCTTGTTTTATTTAATTCGAGTAGGAATTGATAGAGAATTGATTGAATTCAGTTATGATATTGATTGTGTTTAGTGGCGCTTGTTAACCATCATTATTGATTGAACACGTTGTTTTGACGCTTGCTTTAAAACGGTGCGAATTCGTATAAACTACACGCTTGCTTGATTAGTTTTGTTTCAATCAAGAACTGAAACCTTGAACGAGTCTTGCACGAATATTCTTGGAACCAATGATAAATCCGAGACGCGCACCTGGAAACCGGTGAATCGATTGTCACTTTAAGATTGTTAAACACCTCAAATAAAAATCGTTCTTCAAAAACCCCCTTTTTTATATTGTTAATTTCGTTCTTGATTTTGGTAATTTCAGGAGTTAGAGGTCCTCGTGAGACGACCAATGTCTCTTACCTTGATACTATATTTACCCTTTAAATTATTTTGACCCGCGTATAACCGCTGATCAATGATCTAACATGTTGTTCTCTGAGTGATTTAGGGAAATTGAAATGGGGTGGTTTTGTCAAATAAGACCCTTGACCTCACTGAGACCTTATTTTTGGTTAATTAAGACGTATTCATGGAAATGATTTCCGGCTAAGACCAAGTTGAACCATCGCCTTTTCTATAAATAGTGTGTGGATCCATTGTAATGCATTTCAGGGGGATAGGAGTATTATTGTGTGTTATACTTGCACTAGATGGGGTGAGCCGGTTGTTTTTGCCTAGGTGGTGGTTTTGTTGCTCCTATATTTTTTTCAGTTCTCTATTATGGTTCTGTTGTGTGCCTGTTGTTATATTGTACACATGTGCTGTTTTGGTGCTTTTAGCACTCTGAGTTACAAAAGTTACACTATATATAGGTTCTTGTGTTCCTTAATCACATTATATATACCATATTTTTGTTGTGCAAAGAGAAATGTACAATAGTCATCCTCGATTATGTCGGAAGACCAAATAGTGATCTAGAATAAGGAGTTTTTGTATTTCCTTACATGTTATGAATGTATCACTATTTGGAATTAAAAACTAAATGGAAGACTAAATCTTATAGCAAATATTTGTAGAAAATTAAATAAGATAGTAGTTTTATTTGCATGAAAGGATCCTTTGTCAGCAGCAGTTGTATAATTATCATTCCCTTTGAAGATGCAAAATGAACAGATGATCCTTATTGTATGTAGAACAAGTTTAAATTTGAACCGATGAAGCAACCTGATTTATTAAGATTAAATAGCAGTTTTATTTTTATTTTATTTGTTGGTCAAGGAACAGTTTTATTTTGAGTCAGGTAGCAGAAAGAGATCAATAAAGTAACCGCCATACTTGAGTTTACCCATCTATATTGTAACTGACAACCACATTCCTCACAATTCATTTCCATCTTTTTAACTGCACCTATTTGTGGTGAGTTTTCTCTCTTTTAATTTCCATTTTTTAACTGCACCTACTGCAAAATCAGTTTTAAAAAGCATCATTTGGAATCAGTTGATTGGAGAACCCATTTTAAATGTAGACACGGTGGCAATTTTGCAATTAAATAGAGGTTTGTGAGATTTTTTTTAGAGATTCCAAATGGTGCATATTTAGACATTTTGAATCGGTTTTGTTAACAACCGATTCATAATATATACTTTTAGAATTAGGTTTGTGAGCAACCGATTATCAAAGTCTTTTTCATTAACTCAAACTTTTCAGAATCCCTCATAAAGCGCTTCTGTTTCCCTCTCAAATTTCCCTCTTTGCGCTCTCACGCTCAAGCCCTAGCTCATCTTCGCTCTCACCCATCGCACTCTCTTCACTCTCTCGCTCTCTTCCTCTCAGTCTCTTCTAACCAAACCCTAAAATCACGTTGTCTTCTAACGAAATCCTAAAGGTAGCTCATTCAATTAGAAACAACAAAGTGCCCGCTCGCCCTGTCGCTTGCCGTGGTCGCTTTCTCGTTGAAGGTTTCTGCACTGATCGAAGATGGCAGAATTCTCAGAGAGATTAGGGATTTCGAGCTATCCCTCATTACGTCTCCATCCACACTTTATTCATCCCTCCCTGTTTGCCATAAGCTATTTTCCTCAAAACAGGTGTTAATCTTCGATTTCCTCTCTTCCCCTTCTCCGCGTCTTCTCCTCTTAGATCCTCGCAGGTATTCCATTATTCTCCCATACCATTTCAGATCAAATGTTAAATTCTCATTCATTTTAATTCAATCGCATGTCTTTACCTGCCTCTATCATGCATATACCTAGCTTGTTACTTCTCCATTTGTTTTTAAACCACCAATTATTCTTTCAATTGATTATTGATATAAGAGTATCAGATTTAGATGCTTTTGAATAAATAGATTGCTTACTTACTAATTACTTTATGAATTTATATTGTAAGTGCATGGTCTTCCTTGAAAGTTCACCTTCTGCTTCGTGGTAGCTGCTCCTCTTCCCAAGTTGTGGGAATTAGGTAAAGTTAATCCCTATTCTCTAAATCAGTTTCTGGGTTAGGTTTTGTGTGCTCTAGTCTAGTTGCTAAGGGCTCAAACATGCATTGTTACAGTAATTTCAAGTTTCCTCTATAAGTGTTCCTTCTTTTTTGGTGATCTATAGTGTTCCTTTTGTTGGGTATTGGGCTCCTTTCCTATGTGGAGAAATGCCAAAATATTTTAGCTCATTATGTTTCTCACTTGTTATAAGTGGAGAGGGTTAAATTAGGATTGAAGAAGAGAGATTTTCGAATTAGAGAGAGCCACCAAAAGAGAGAAAAGAAGAGAGAGAGCAATTCCTGTTTTTCTCAAACATGTCATCGTAAAAGTGAGATTTCGGATTCGTTAACCGTTGGATCGTCTTCGTTTTGGGACAGAAGGTTCGTGAGACATATTTCTACACTTTCACCGCCAGGATCGTTGAAATGAAGTCTGAGGAGAGAGAAAAAGTCTTCGCACTGAAGCCGCAGTTTTTGGTATTTTCATCTTTTTGTTCCTCAATTTGTAAGCTTTTGTGCTTTATTGTTTTGGCTGGTTGTTGGCACTATTTGTGCACTTTCTTGAGACTCTCTTGTACCCTTATTTGACTATAGTGGAGCTATTTCTTTGGTCTCGACGATCCGTGGTTTTTACCCTTTCTTTGAGGGGTTTTCCACATTAAAAATATCGATGTTCAATTGTGCGTTTTTAATTTGTTTTATTTGCTGCCACATATTCGTTGTTGCTCCTCATAGGTTCTCACAAGTTTGGGGAATTTATTTTCGGTGCATATTACTCTGTTATTGTGTTTATATGATGAAAGATTTGTTGTTTGTGAAGAAAATGCATCTTCCTATTTTTGGTAGTAAAAAGCTGTATTCTACATCTACCGAAGAATGGGATTTTGAACATCAACAGGTATGTGGTTTCGTTCACCAATATGTAGAAGATAATGTTTATAATCATATTGCTAATGAGACAAATGCAAAAACTTTGTGGGAGAAAATAGAGTCCTTGTATGCCTCTAAATAAGGGAATAATAAATTGTTCTTATTGAATAGCTTCATAAGTTTGAAGTATAAGGAGGGGACTTCTATTTCAGATCACCTGAGTGATTTTCAAGGGCTCCTTGATCAAATGTCAGGAATGGGTATGAAGTTTGATGATGAGCTTTTGGGATTATTTCTATTATTATCTTTACCAGATTCTTGGGAGACATTTCGGGTTTCTATAACGAGTTTTGCTCCTAATGGTATTGTTTCTTTGGAAACGACTAAGGGTGGTGTACTTAATGAGGAGATGAAAAGGAAGGCACAAGGCTCTTCATCTCAATTCGAGGTACTTGTCACTGAAAATAGGGGGAGAAGTACTCAGAGAAAGGAAACAAAGGGTGGTAGAGAGAAAAACAGAAGCAAGTCCAAGTCTCAATTCCAAAATGTGGAATGCATTTATTGTCACAGAACAGGTCACATAAAACTTTGCATTTTGAGTGGTCAACTTGTCTTGGTCTTTTAGATTTGCATGTGTTGTATGTTAAGAAAGGACTTTGGTTTGCTTGTTAAAAACAGCTGATACTTGCAGTTTCATCTTAATGCCAAAAATACACTTAAACTTTGTCCACATGTTAAAATAGTGTTTCTCTTGTATTTTGATTATTTTATCACTAAAACTTACTACTTGGTTTCCAAGAAATCACTCAACAGGCACTTGTTGCCGGTTCAAGCTTTAGTAGTTCCAACAGTGCAAGACACTTCTGATACACCTCTTATTGATGATGATAAGATTGGAGTATTATTGTTAAACCTTGGAGGACCAGAGATTCTAGAAAATGTGCAGCTTTTTTGTTTAACCTTTTTGCTGATCCAATAAATCTCTAGCTTTAGCAGACGTTTCATCTGAGAAAATTGTTTTTATCACCAATAGTTACAAACTTACAATTTCTGTAAAATTATGCAGGCCATACGATTGCCAAGGTTATTTAGTTTTCTTCAAAAGCCATTGGCTCAATTTGTATCTGTTGTAAGAGCACCAAAGAGAAAAGAAGGGCGTGTTTCAATTGCGGTGGATCCCCTCCTAGACGTAGGACTGATGCAGAGGCATGACACTTCTTGAAACAATTTCTAATGCTATAATGTGAGTAATAACATGAAACTACTTTTACTGCTCTCTCTCTCTCTCTCTCTCTCTCTCTCTCTCTCTCTCTCTCTCTCTCTCTCTCTCTCTCTCTCTCTCTCTCTCTCTCTCTCTCTCTCTCTCTCTCTCTCTCTCTCTCTCTCTCTCTCTCTCTCTCTCTCTCTCTCTCTCTCTCTCTCTCTCTCTCTCTCTCTCTCTCTCTCTCTCTCTCTCTCTCTCTCTCTCTCTCTCTCTCTCTCTCTCTCTCTCTCTCTCTCTCTCTCTCTCTAATGCTATAGTGAATAACCTTAAACACAATGACAATTTAACAAAATAATATGATTTTTATTTGGTTGCCACCAGACTTTGTTTATCTAAAGTCCTTCTTGCTCTGTTTATAAGTTCATTTTTTCATATTTTCATAGCTAGATAAGAACATACCAAATTGGCCTCCTTTTCTTTTCCTTATTTTGTCTTCTGCCAAGTTTGTCAGCTGAGGTACAAATAAATTATAATAGTTTGATCTTCTATGTATTTCCCTCTCTATGTTCTTGAAGTTAATTAGCCCTTGGTGCTTATAGTTGATTTTTGATTAGTAATAATGTCTTTATCCTTGAGCAAAGATGAGTGGCCGGTTAACAGGTTTGATAGAAGTATTTTTTTATGGATTAAAAAAAATATGTATTACTTTTAAGAAATTTGTATAACTTTCAAGTTAAATGAATTGGAGGAATTTTGTGCTTGTAGTACTTTTAAGTTCATATATTTATGAATTATTATGAGTAGCCGTATGGAATTATTTTGTTAAAACAAAAAAAATTAAAAAAAAATTAGACATTAGAAATCGGTTATGTAAAGAACCGATTTTAAATGTTTGTTTTTGGGACTTTTAAAATCGGTTGTTTAAACAACCGAATTGGAATGTCACATTTTGAATCAGTTATTTAACCGATTCAAAATGTCTCACTTTTAGAATCGGCGGAATTCGAATCGGCCAATAACCGATTCAAAATGTGCGAAATAACCGATTCAAAAAGTCTTTTCTGCAGAGACTTGAATTTATAAAACAAGCTTCATTATATAAATGCTCCATTATTCGATAATCTGGAGTTATCTTCAAACTAGAACAAACATAAGTACCACAAATCTCATGAGAACTTAAAGGAAAAAAATTGTTCACACACTGGTATAGAGCACGTCCAACAAATACAGACCACACCAAAATAAAGTCTTCATCATCAAACTTACGAGCTGTAATGCTACATTTTTCTTTAGTATTCACACAATGAGCACAAGTCATTAACACTATACCATCATTTTTTATGGAATCCCCAACATGTTTATCAAGTTTTATGGCAAATCCAGTACCATATGTGTCAATAGTATATTTGATCCACGAGTTATCTTTATAATCCATGTAACATGTTTTACCTTCTAACTTAGTTTTACGAAATGATCAAAATCAATCAAATAAACCTGCAGTTCAATAAACTATTTAAAAATATCAGTGCAACAAATAAAGTACAATCATCATAACAATAAATTACAAATGCATTGAAAATGCTAATTAATGAAATGTCATTTTTATGCACAAACACAACGCAAAAGATAATATTTAGAAGAAAAAAATGAATATAGCATCATTACGTGATATTAGTAAGTAAGGCTAAGTAAGACATGTTAATATTCGTATATGACACCCAAAATGCTAATATTCAGCTAGTCTTATGAAAGATAGATATTGATTGTTGACCAACGAAAATAAAAAGATGAATAGATGGTGTTTACCATGATTATGGTCCATGGTTTGGTAAGACAAGTCACTGATTTTCCAATTCCATCCATTCCCATAACCACTACTCCTTCCCAAGACATGCAGATCTGTGTATTTGTTTCTTCCTGAGCAATATGTTTTGTGCTCAAGAGGTGGAGGAGCTCAGCATGTCGTTGCATTGGGAGAGGGACAAAAGTAAATCAACCAACTATTGAGGATCACTCACTTACTGGGGGATAATATATCACATCATGAGTAAAAAGAATTGAAAACTCGCCCTCCTGGTCTATCGGGTGGATTATGATGGGATTTTGACTATTAGCTATTGGTAGCTAGCTAGCTATTGGTGGAAGAAGAGTGTATAAAAAAGTTGAAAAGGAAATGCAGAAAAAGTTTTTTGAGTTGTAGTGTAAATGAGATGTTATGGAGAGTTGAATATATAGAGAAGAGGGTCGTTGGTTGGTAGTGGATGTACTATGGTCAAAATAATTAGGTGCAAATACGTTTAAGTTAAACTTTGTATTGTACATAGGCCAAAGTTGGTGGTTGCAACATTATTTGAGAAAGGTACACAATCCAGGCTACCATTATGAAATGTAGACATAGGAGCTATCAAACCCCTATACTCCAAAATAGGCAAAGTACTCGTGTCAGACACGTATCCGATACCGATACATGTTGGATACGGCCGGATACATATCCAAACAGTATTTTGGAATTTTTTTATATTTATTTTTAAATTAAAAAAAATCAGATACTTCCCAGATACGTGAGAGACACTTCTGAGATACAGGGCCATAGCGGGATACGACGCCAATTGTGGGAAACACACGGGATACGCAAGTTTATGTTTCAAAGAAGTAGTAGCGATGGATAGTGGATACAAAAAGCTTTTTTAATATAAAATTATATTATATTTAATTATAAACCAATATAAACCAATAAACCAATACAATAATAAAGCTAAAGACAAAACCCTAATTTATTAAAGTTACAGGCGCTGAAAAACGTGAAGGAAAATGCGAACCATCTTCCCACCAAAGTTTCTGCGAACAAACTCCTTCAAAGAACAGGCGTAGAACTTGCTACGACACACCCTCCATAGCCACCGCGAACTTGCTGCGACGCCACCACGAAGTTCTTCCGGAAAGGTGCGTTCTGTTTTTGTTCTTTTTTTTCCTCTTTCTACTTTTCTTCTCTGTTGCTAATCTTCCCTGCTTTCCCTTTTTGATTTTCTAATCTTCTATGTTTGGCTTGAATGGCTTCTCTGTTGCTAATGTGTTGATTTCAGTTTACCTACTTTTTAGTTTTCCTATTCGTTTTATTTCCTATTAGTTTTCCTTTTTTTTTCCTGCTTTCCTTTTGTTGCTATGTTCTATACCTTTTTTTACCAAACTATACTGTACCATATGTTTTGTCTATTGTTTCTGGTATTTTCCATTTTTTTAGTCTATGTTTGTGTGCATTTTTTCTAATGTAGTTCGTGGAAGAAAGTATTTCAAGTTCATTTACTTCAAAGGAACCTCAAAATGACCATGCTCCACTTTGGAAATTTGTTAATGTATTATCGAAGAAAGAGGCAGGAGGTGGCAACAAGGCTTGGTCTTGCAACTTTTGTGGAAAAGTGATGAAGGGTTCATATTCTAGAGTGAAAGCACACTTACTCAAAACACCCAATAGTGGGGTTGCTATTTGTTCTAAGGTTAGTGATGATATCTTGGCTGATTTAAATTGAGTTTGTGAAGAGGCTCAAAATAGATTAAAACCTGTGAAGAGGCTCGAATTTGCTAGGAATACTTACTATGTTAGTGGAGATGCACATGATCCACTTGATGATGTTGGAATTGAATTAGCAGAGATGTCTCTTGATGAACCAGAGTTGGAAGCTATGTTATTTTTTGCTGATGGAAATGGAGGAGAGGAGAATGGCACAGTTAGTGTTAAGTATTGAATAGTAGGCAATTCTATAGAGCCTAAACTTCTTTTGGATATGACTTATGATGTTGTTTTTTGCTATATTCTAACTTGGGTAGTAAACTGTATGTCTTTTGTGACATGTTCGTAGGAGGAAGATTATATTTTAAAATGGGTGGGGAAAAGACATTTAACTATGCTTACTTATTGTTACGGATTGGGCCTTTAGTGACCAATCTGCCTAAGGCCCAAACACCAAAGGCCGAATCCATCAGCCAACGGTGGAGATCTAAGACCTAGATCCAATGGTCCCCGTTTATCCCAAAAACCTGTAAATAAGTATTCAATGCTAGCCTTAAAGGTACACACTTTCCATTCACCTAACTTGCAATTAACTCACTTGCTGACTTGAGCGTCGGAGTGTCATTGCAGGTACCAACCACCCCGGATCGGAGCTCAACTTGGACTGACCAGGAACGCGACTAGCAACTACCTTGGATCGGACTTGGTATCTAGTATCGGATATCGGTCCAGAGGTACGGTACAGAACACTTATTTTGATCACAAGTATTTTTTTTTTGTAAATGTGATCATATCTATTGAATATTATGAGCAATTTGTCAATTAGTAAAGTGAAGTATCTTTAGTTATGTTTTATATTTTTCAATTTTAATTTAATTTTTTATTGAAGTATGACTGCAGTATCGTATTTTGATTTTCAAAATTTTCCCGTATCTGCGTATCGTGTCGTATCGTATCCCGTATCGTATCTGGTATCCAAGCTTCATAGCAGATGAGTCAATCTTTATTTGGTTTGAAAACAAAGCACGTAATGGAAAAAACACTAAGAATAGGAAAATTTATACATGAAAACGGAAAATGTGATAATAATTGAACCTTTGCTAATCTCAACAAGCAAAAACAGACCCGAACAAATGAGATGGTTTTCTTTTGGTTCTAACCATTGTTGGCTAGTTAAGGAGTGTCTCAAAAACTTTAATGAAAGAATAATCTCTGTTAGCCGTGTTTAAGAGCAAATTTTACACTGACCAACACCAAATTTGACCACTACAAAAGTCAAACCCAAGAATACACTGATATTACACATCGTTTAAATATTATACAAATTTTTTCTATTTCTACTCTCTCTATAATCAAACCTTATGCTAGGAAAATTACAATTTTAGTGCTCTTTTAATTTTACCATTTGTCAATTTTTAAGGATATTACATTTAAAATTGGAACTAATAAGTTGGGTTTTTTTACATTCTTTTCAATTCAATTCTCTTTCTTTCTCTTCAATTTAATTTGAACCTACTTTAATTCTTTTGTTTAAAAAATTTATTTGGTATTACACATCATTTTTATATTACACAATTTTTTTATATTTATCTTCATAAAAAATATTCTAAATTTTTGTGGATCATTATAATGCTTTTACTTCTAAAAATAAAAACAATTTTGTTGTCAAAATAATTATTACATTTACCTTTAAATATGTTTCTGCAACTTAAATTTGGAAGGGCATGGTGATGCCGACGGGGAATGGCAACGCGCCGACAGAGATTGACAATGAAAAATGGCCACAAGGAGCGCGGCAATGGGCTGCAGCGACTGGGAGTCACAACAAGGCGACAGTGACAATGAGCGGCTATATGGCGACAATGGGGCGACAACGGGGAGTGACGACAGGTGGTGATCACAGTGGGTGCAATGTAGGCAGATTCACTTTAACTATACATTCTTCTTCTCTCATTTGCAGATTCACTTTAACTACAATTTTTTTATTTACTATAATCTCTCTATTAAAACTACTAAAATCAATCAATTTTTTTATAAAAAATAAAATTAATCAATTTAATCACTACAAAAAATTACCAAATAACTATTTTATAATTATTAAAAAGAAGTAAAATGCCAACGAGAGTGGCAACGAGAGCGCCAATGGGAGTGGCAACGAGAGCGGGAGTGCCAACGTGACTGCCAACATGAATGCCAACAGGACTGGCAACGAGAGCGCCAACGGGAGTACCGACTTTTTTTAAACTTTTTCCAACAAGATTATTTTATAAAAATTGAAAATATAGCCTTTTATCAAATTTTCTCTTTTTCTTTTATTACGTTTTGTAACTTTCAACATTTGGCAACGTGAGCGACAACGAGAGACTGACAATGTGAGCTGCAACAGGAGTGGCAATGGGAGCAGCAACGGGAGTGGCAACAGAAGAGGCAACGAGAGAGGTAACAAGAGCGTCAACGGGAGTGCCAACGAGGATGCAAACGGGAGGGTCAACGGGGATGCATATTTTACCTCTAATGTCCAAATACATTATTATGGATCAATGTAATTCTGATTGTCAATCTCCTTTAATTTCTTCGACTCAATATAATTTTCATTTTTATGTTACATGACATAATACCTATCTCTTTCCACTTTGAATTTCAAATCATACATTTTGGACATTGTTCACAACTTATGATTATCTTTCAAATTACTATTATGACTTCATGGCGATACACCGACCATACAGTATTACTTGTGCGTATGCACGGGTAAAAAACTAGTTATATTTGAATCATAAAACAAGAGCATTTTTACAAGATTTTTCTTTTTGTAATAAATCTTCACAAGTATTTAGCTCCAAGGCACCTCTCGATCTGAAACAAAGACAAAGAATCAATCAAAAATTGGTAAACAAGCAACATAATAATAAAGAAAAAAAGAAATAGCAATAATTCTACATGAAAGAGGAAAATTGAAAGCAATAACTCCCTGCATGCATGCCCATAAAATTTAAACAACCAACAACAATAAGGACAAAAAAAACTGATCAGCCAGCAAGCTAAAATGGTTTTACTATATATATTTTTTGATAAAACTTTATAGATACCACTTTTCAATATTATGGAGAGCTGAATATAAAGAGAAGAGGGTAGTGGACAAAACGTGTACTATGGTCAAAACTAATTAGTTGCATCTAAGTGTACTATGTTTTCCTAGTTTGTCTTTCTCATATCTTCAAGAAATAAAGATAACATGCTGAACTCTATTTTACTATATTATACCACGGTGAGTTTTGCTAGGTTTAAAGTTGTTTGTTTGTTTCCAAGAGAGGGAGAGAGAAATAGTAAGTAAATCATCCATTAAGGATTGCGGAGAGATATGGCTAAGCATGAAAACCTGTGTACGGATATCAGAGCGCAAAAGGAAACCTAGTTGTAGCATGCATGGAGAAAAACTGCACATAAGTCATAATTAGGAGATTAAAAAAGGCTACTAAGCTAAAATTAATGATAAAAAAAATTGGTAAGAAGTGCAAGATAGACCGGTCTTTGTTTTTTTTTGTCGTTAAATGGAGCAAAAAGTGCCGGTTGAAACTTGTTCTGGACTGAACCAAGAGACCCACTTAGCAATATCAGGGGGTGCAATTAGCAACAAGATATGGATCAGCCCAATCAACTTGGCTCATATCCACTACGTACAAGCCCAATACGCTTGGAGGGTTCAGATCACCTCTACTGATCCGACGATCCACAACGAACAGCAATTTTCTATAAATTCCGGCTCGCATAGCCATTTACAAGGTACACACTCTTCCTTTGCATATACACTGTCTTACTCTCATATTGACTTGAGCGTCGGAGTGGCTTGCAGGTACCCCCCGGGCGCTCACTGACCTACTGCCACGACAGCAAGGGACCTACCAACAGCAGTCCACCAAAAAACTGCTCGGTACAGAACAAAACTCATACACACAACTTGGAGTTTCCGAACTCAAACCTAGAACATGATATCCAGCCTAACCGTTTCAGTATTTACCGATTGAACTAGGTTTTATGGATGAAAGGTCCTTGTTTAAATATACTAGTAACAAATAAGAAAATTTTTTTAAATGTGGTATCATCCATATAATTTTTACCCACCCTTGTTTTTCAAAAAATAACAAACTGAATTCCTACTTGTTTATGAATTTTCTATATTAAATTTTACATGCTAAATATTACCTATTAAAAGAGGGAAGTAATTTCATTGTTATATAGTAAAGAAAATGGTCTCTGGCACAAGATTCTTAAAACCATATATAGGAACACGATCACTACAAAATGATTTATATAAAAGTTCTTATCGACAAACTACCATGAGAATGTGATTTTATGATAATTTACAAAAAAATTTGACTTAGTTATCATTCTACTATAATTTACCCAAAAAAAAGAACATTCATGAAACATTTGTAGAAAACTAATAAACAACGATGACGAAATTAGTAAGTTTACCTTTATTTTCAAGAACTCTTTCATTTAACTTAGAATTAGTGTTGGAAATTGTGGAGTATTTTGACTCAGTGTGTGATATCAAACGCAGCTCCCCTCATCCACTAGTTTGTGTTGCATACCATAGCGCTTCCTTAAAGAAGCGCTATTAAGTGACCGATATTGTAACTCAAATTTAGAAATTTTCGAGTATTTTGAGTCGGTGTGTGAAAATGGGCCAACGTCTACTAAAATAAAAAAAAAGTGACACACATCAGCTTACAAATGGCACCGAGGATCAAAATGGATAATTTTTTTTTACAAGGGCCTGATTAAAAAAATATTTTTGCAGGGACTAAAATGGATATTTCCTGTAATTACAAAGACAAAAATGATATTTAAGCCTTTTTATTATGTTACACATGTTTACATGTGACCTGCACTTCACACAATCAACAGTAAGATCCACGATCTTCTCACATGTTTACAACAAATAAGAAACTAACCATTCAGATCGCCTTTGATACTATTCGTGGTTGTAATATTGAGACTCATGTTGTTCACTCTGATGCCAACGCAGTCAAGGATAAGAATATTGTTAGTCGGTGTTGGGGTGATTCTATTGGCTCATCTCCACTCAATCTCCCACTACCAGGCCAGATAGGCTAAATGCCTTAGAGTCTGAATGCTACATCTAATCTAGTGGTCGCATCTGACATGAGAATATTAAGAAAGATTTGAGATGATGTTTTAGATGATGTAGTTGATCCTATGGTTACTGATACCCAAGAATAATTGCGCAGTATGCTAAGCTCGAACCGGCGGTGTCCAAGAAGAAGAAATTTTGGCAAAAAAAGAAATTGGGCCAGAAAATGGTAGGCTATAATACATGCTCAAAGACAACTTCTTTGTCTCTTTTTGAGCTAACTATTGTCGGTTAGTCCTAAAAATTTCAGCAAATCTAGAAACCGGTCTAGAAAATTGTAGGCTATACCCGTTCAAGGACAATTTTTGTTTCTGTTTCCTTTTGATCCGACTATGGTTAGTTTGTCCTTTATTATAGAGTGTTTTAGGGAGCTTTGTTAGGAGCTCTCTATTATTGCTTTGATTTCATTTTCTTGGTCTAGTCCCCCCTTGGGCTCTTTTTTGTAATTCCCAAGTTAGCAAACTACACTGAAAACTTGAGGCATTCCCAAGTTTTCTTCTCTCTCTCTCTCTCTCTCTCTCTCTCTCTCTCTCCCTCTCTCTCTCTCTCTCTCTCCTTATTTTCTTCGTTAATTCAAAAAATCAATTAGTGTTCTTAGTGCCATATTCGAGTGGTCTTAGGGTCATATATCGAAGGTACATGTATTTCTCGAATGGAATTCTGCAGTGCAGTGGAATTCCAAAATAGTTTTAGTTGGGCTGTTTTATCCCAAAGACCGCGTGGTTGATAGTCTGCTTGCGTACAATTCTAGGTTGTGACGCGAAACATCTTAAATACAGCGAGCTAGTTAGACTTATTAAACAATTTATGTTTGATTCGAAAGAAACAATTAGTAGTTAAGAAGTTATACTTCACCTAAAAGACAGCCCCCACTACGCCAGATGTTGAGAAAAATGGCGCCCTATTGGGCAGCGCTCTTTAAGGAAGCGCTTCTTTTGGTTAAAACGCGTTGGGAATGGGCAGCGCTTTTTAAGGAAGCGCTGCTTTTGGTTAAAATGCGCTGGGGCAATGGGTAGTGCATTTTAGGAAGCGCTGCCTATTGTGAAACGCGCTGGGGGCGATGGGCAGCGCTTTTTAGGAAGCGCTGCCTATTGTGAAACACGCTGGGGGCGATGGCCAGCGCTTTTTAGGAAGCGCTGCCTATTGTGGAACGCGCTGGGGGCGATGGGCAGCGCTTTTTAGGAAGCGCTGCCTATTCCCAAAACACGGAAATGAATGGGTAGCGCTTTTTAAAAAGCACTGCCCATCGCTTTAGTCAATAAAATTTCTCTCACTCACTCTCAAAATGAAGAGTTGCGAACCAGAAACCATTTACTTCTTCTTTTCTTCACTTCACTTCATCTTCTTCTTTTCTTGCGTTTTTTCTTCTGCTTCTGCTAGGATTTTTTTATTTCTTGATAAATCTTACATATTCAACGTATACGAAGCCTCCAATGGTGATTAGAAGCACAGATACCACTACCAGAATTTCGTGCATTTCCGGCGGGCAATTTCCGGCGGATTTAGTCCGCCGGTATATTACCGGCGGATTCTGGCACGTTACCGGTGGTCTGGATCCCTCGGTATATTACCGGCGGATTTGACAAGGTTACCGGCGGATTTTATTCCGACTGTTAAAATACCGGTGGATTTGGTATATTTACCGGCGGATATATTTTACGCAGAAATTTAAAAGCCAATGCGCTGGTAAATGCCATTACCGGCGGATATTTCCGCCGTTTTTTTAAAAAAAAAATTCAAAAACCCGCCGGTAATATACACCATATCCACCGGTAAAAAGTGTGCCAAAAATCCGTCGGTAACGCCTTGTGCCGGCGGATATCATTTAAATTTAAAAAAAACATCCGCCGGTATTTTTAAAATCCGCCGGTAAGCTAATTTTATCCGCCGGTAGCCTTCTGCTCGTTGGGAACTACCCGTTGGGATCCGCCGGTATACTTATAATCCGCTGGTAAGCATCATTTCCGGCGGATTTTTGAAACTATCCGTTGCGCGTCTTTCCCCTATATATTCCCACCCCTCCCCACTTCTTCTTCACTCACTCTTCACTCTCTACTCCGAAATCTCTCTCTTTTCTCCTAAATCTCTCTCTTTTTTTTCCTAAGTCTCACTCTTTTCTCCCAAATCTCTCACTATTTTCTTCTCAATATCTCTCGATTCACTCTTTTTGAAGTCAGTTTTGTTTAAGGAACGTACCCAAAAAAATGGATCGTAGTTGGATGTACCAACAGCAATGCCAGTTGGGTCTCACCAACATCTAGTGAAGACCCACGTTTAAGAATCGGTTATTTTCTCAACCGTTGCATAGAAAAAGAAGACTCACCTCCACCTCACTGTCTTCCACCCCATTTTCCCATCTTCTCTGAAACTTGTAAAAACATGTCAATAGAAGTAAGATACAAGGGGTGGCGAGCACCACCAGACGAATGGAAAACATGGGTCCAAAAATTACAACCCAGGTAAATGACATTTCCGGCGGATTCTGCCTTTTGACTGTTTGACTTCGTTTCTTCTATATAAATCTCTTCTCCAAATGCCGTGTTTGATATGTTCGGTTGCAGGTATGATCCAATTCGTTACCCTCATTAAACGAAATGCTGGGAGGATTTCCATTCCAAATGAGATTTGGAGACTAGAGTTGTCTGGTGACTTTTTATGGTTATTTTGTTTATCAATAATTGTAATTGAACGTCACTGATTTAGTAATGAATAAAGCGTTATTCAATTCTTGTTTAATTAACATTTATATTATAAATTTAATTTAATTTTTATTAATTGAATAATAGATTTTTTAATTAACGAATAATAATAATACTATTTTTTTAAATAAACGAATTAAAAACTGTTTTAATATGAATTAAAAAATATTTTAATTAACAAATAATAATATTTTTTTTTAAAATAAACGAATTTAAAACTTTTTTTAATATAATAAAAATAATTACCGGCGGATATGATATATTTACGGCAATAGTTTACCGGCGGATTTGTGGCGGTTACCGGCGGATATTCCGCCGGAAATTACCGGCGGAATATCTGCCGGTAACCCCCACAAATCCGCCGGTAACCGTTACCTGCGGGTGAATTACCGGCGTCTTTCCGACGGAAAAAATCCGTCGGTAATGCCCAATTTCCGGCGGATTTTTGTCATTACCGGCGAATTTTGGCCGTCGGTAATCGCAGAAATTCTTGTAGTGTACAAAGGTAATTATTTTGTGATTTTGCAACTGTTTTACAATTCCTCTTTGTAAAAACTCTAATTTCTCTCTGGGTTTGTTTCACATGTGACTGTTGCGTATGAATGAGATGGTGAATGATTTCAAGATATTGAGACAACACACTCACAGGTTGTATTCCTCCCTTTCTTTCTATTAGATCTGTTTTTCTGCTCTTTCTCTCTAATGAACAAACCCTAACTTGTTTGTTTTTCTTTTGCAGGGTAACCACATTCAGAAAATTAGAAGAAGAAAGAACTTGAAAGAGGAACAATAGACTTGAAGAAGGAAATTGTTATCTGAAAAGTGTAAACAAAATTAGGTGAACAATAAACAATAAAGAAAAACAGAAAAAATTTGAAAGAGGAACAATACACAAAAACAGAAAAAAGGAAAATAAACAAAATAAAAAAAATTAAAAAAAATATACAATGTGCAACGCTTTTGGCTGTAAGTGCTGCTTATAGGTGAACGCGCTGGGGCGATGGGGAGCGCTTTTTAGGAAGCGCTACCCATTGTGTTAGCGCCTTTTGGGAATGATCATCGCTTGCACTAAAAAGAGCTACCTATTCCCATAATACGCTAACACGATGAGCAGCGCTTTTCCCAAGAGCGCTACCCATGGCTATCAATGAGCAGCGCTTCTTAAACGCTGTCCATTGTGGGAGTGGAATCATCAGCACCAAGTTTAGCAGCGCTCAAAAGTAAAGCGCTGCCCATCCTCAAATCTGTTGTAGTGCCCAGATCAGTTTTTGTAATAAAAATTGGGCTTTTCTTGCTTCATGAATTTCTTTTGTAAGCAAAATAATACTAGTATGAATTTGAGTACGATTTGGCATGCAATGAAAGGAACTAAGCTTATAATAATGCGCGCTTAATTTTTCTTGTTTGCTTGCATTTTGCATACTCTTTTCTGGATAGCAATCCACCATGCACACCAAACCATATTTAAAATATCAAATAATCAAATCCACAAAATGTAACTAAAAGATAAAACTAATTAAAGGATAAGCACAATAATTGCACATTACAACCGGTGAATACATAGTAGTACTTGTTTTCCCTGCATAGTTCACCATCTAGTAGACAACCTTAAAAGACCACCTAACATTACATAACACAATAATACATAGTGATTGCTGCCATCCTTAATTTCCTAACCAAGAAAAACACCATAAATTCCCAAAATAAACTAACCTTAAACAGAAAACTATTAGAACGGTACCCGAGCGTATGTACGAGTATAGGACTAGTTACAAACTAGAAATATAACAGAAAATAAATGACAGCAATACAAGAAAAATGTTTATGAAGGTGGAGGAGGAGGAGGAGGAGTAGTAGGAGGAGGTGGTGCAAGATTTTGAATTGGCATTTATTAGTATGTTGTTCCAACTGGTGTTAATCATTTTATTTGAGTCTGACTTAGAATACTTAGGAATTTCTTAGTAATTGTTACTAAATGGGCATAATAATCATTTCCCCATCAATGTAAAAATTCGGTGAACCACACCAACACTAAATTGTGGTTAGCATGTACTAACCAGTGTTTTCATTAACCCACTCACTCACAACACAAACACTAAATTGTGGTTAGTATGTACTAACCATTGGATTGTTGTATAATGGTCACCGAAAAATTTAGTAATTGTTACTAAGGAATTCCTTAGTATCATAAGTCATTGCCATTTTATTATATGCTATTAGTAGTTTTGTCTTCTCTATTAGCTGGTTATGTGTACCCAAGTGTTATTGTGCTCTGTTTCCACCTGTAGTGGTCAAGAACAAGTCACCCACACACTCAGCATGAGTAAGTCGCCATTTTACACACTAGGCATGAGTAAGTTTTTGTGGTAGGCCTAATACACTACAACAGATTTGTGGATGGGAAACACTTCTTTTTAGCCTTGGGTAGCGCTTCTGAGCGCTGCTAAACTTGGCGCTACTGATTCCACTCCCACAATGGGCAGCGTTTAAGAAGCGCTGCTCATTGATAGCCATGGGTAGCGCTCTTGGGAAAAGCGCTGCTCATCGTGTTAGCGTATTATGGGAATAGGTAGCTCTTTTTAGTGCAAGCGGTGATCATTCCCAAAAGGCGCTAACACAATGGGTAGCGCTTATAGTCAAAAGCGCTACTCATTCCCTTAGCGCTTTTTAGGAATAGGTAGCGCTTTCGCATAAAAGCGCTGCCCATTCCTGAAAGCGCTAAGGGAATGAGTAGCGCTTTGTCCTAAAAGCACTGCCCATTGTGTAAAATTTATTTTAATTTTTTTTTTCTGTTTTTGTTTATTTTACATATATATAAACTAGCTAACAACAAATTATAACTATCCAAATGCACCAATATGTCAACATATATATAAACTAGCTAACAACAAATTATAACTATCCAAATGCACCAATATGTCAACATATATATACCCAACAAGATGGAACCAAAACAAACTAGCTAACAAGTTACATTATCCAATTCATATGTATCCAAAAGTAGCTAGCAACTTACAATATGAACCAAAACTAGCTAGCTAACAACTTATATGTATCCAAATAAAACTCTAACAACTTACAATATTACATTCTAACCAAAAAAAATGGGAGACATAATGGCACCACTCTCCCCTAAGCTCGGTAAGCTGCTCATCAGAGTATGTCTTCAACCGACAATCGGGAAAATACTGAAATTATAGAAATAAATAAAATTAGAATTGAAATGGTTAAATGGAATTAACTATTATCATATCAAAATCAAAAAGAATTCTAAGTAGATACCTGTATGGGAATAGTCGTTTGGTTGTGGGTAATAATTTCCTTCATAAATTTCATTACGTAATACCCACAATCATTGGTATTGGGTTGTTTTGGACACTACAAAATAAAAGATTAGTTAATTGTTAAATTTAATTTAATACATTTTTTGACAAAATAATGTAATTAAATATATAAGAACATTAATTACAAACTTACAACTATTGGTATCCATTTGGTCATTGATTGTTCCAATCCCCAATATTCCATCAAACAACTGAACACAATGTCATATAACTATATTATTCGAATTACATACGTATATAAGTAAAACTAAGAAATATGCAGATAGATCGAAATACACACACCTATTAAATATCTCGATAAACTCGGGGTAGTTGTTGAAATGACCATGCAAAGCCATGGAGGTAAGTTATAGATCGCCAAAATCACGGGCCATGTACTGTGGGAGCTACTCTGAATACCGTGCGGGTTAAATCCATCAGCAGACAATGCAAGTCGTAGGTTTCTTGGATCCAACCCGAAATCAGGATAATCAATATCAATTTTTTTCCATTGCGGAGAATCCGCTGGGTGTCGTAGCATGCCATCTTTAATCCTTTCATCCTCATGCCATGTCAAGTGTTTTGCATCTTCTGAACTACCGTACATGCGCCTAAATCGAGGAATTATGGGAAAATACCACAACACCTTTTCTGGAGCAGATTCTTTCTATTTATACAACGATGCGTTACATTTAAGACACGACTTTAATAATGCATGTTCATTCCGAAATAAAATGCAATCATTGGGACAAGCGTGTATATTCTCATAGTTCAAGCCAATGGACCCTAACATTATTTGTTTTGCATCATACGTCCGAGAAGGGAGCACATTATCCTCCGGCAACATTTCTTTCAATAGTGCGAGTAATTCCAAAAAGCTCTTATCCGTCCATCCGTGACAAGTTTTCAAGTTATACAACTTTATCAAAGCCAATAATTTTGTGAATTCAGTACAACCCGAATACAACGGTGTCTTCGCATCCCTTATCAACTTCTCAAACATTTGAGGACAGTCATTAAGAACGTCTTCAACAGCCTTTGCCATCTCTTCAAATTTGTCCCCATCAAACGTAGGTCTTTCGGTGTCAACCGGCGCACATCTCTCAATACTATTACCCATATTTGAAGATTCACCTCTTTCCTTACCATGCATTAATTGTCCAACAAGTGTAACTTTGATCAATTCCGTAACCCTTTAAATGTCCTGCCAACTCCTCTGCATTAATTGATTTTACATAACAACAACTTAAACAAAGACATTTGATATTACTAGAAGTCCTTAAATGTTCAACAACACAGTTCACAAAATAATCCACTCCAGCGACATATTCCTTGGACAGATGATTGGCAGACATCCACTTTCTATCCATAATTTCCCAATATTTATAATAAAATCCTGATAAGAGAACTTAAACCTATTATAGGTGAAAAACACACAACGTACAATTTTTTTGAAGCTAAGACATTCAACTATTTTCAACTAAAGAAATCAAAGACTTTGATATGTCTTCCATATTTCCATTCTTCATATAATAAATATAAGAAAACATCAAAAGTACCTGAACAAGTGGAAGCAACAATGAACTCGAACGAACGAGAACCACGAACTAGAATGAACTCTCCAACCAGGATGAACTCGATCGAACAACAAAGGCGAAGCTCCGGCAAAACAAACTGGCAAAACCTAACAAACAATTCGCATATTCAACAAAGTCATGTATAGAATTACTAGTTTCATGGAGTAAAATAAACAACAAGTCAACCCCAAATTCAACATCAATCCTCAATTTCTCAAGTTTAGAAATACAACGTAAGAATCCCTTAACCTAGCTAGAACAACATTCAAATAACAAGACTTTCATTTGGTAATTTCAACAAACACTTCACCTACATTTCACCTCAAGTTTAGAAACACTTCACCCTTTCAAACAACCAATCATCAAGCATCAACCTCACATACAATCATCTAACCTAAGGTTCGAATGCCATTAAAATAACTAGAACAACATGCAATGACGTGAGGAAACGAGCGTGGAGGGATACTAACCTCTGTACGCAGTGAGGAAACGATGACGAGCTCACGACGTCAAGGGGAGAGTGAACGAAACCAACGCGAGCTCACGGCGAGAGTGAACGATAACCAACGCGAAAATGAGGAGTTGGGGGTTTTCTAGAACGATGGTTTTTCGGAACGAAACGAGGGAGAGAGTGTTAGGTTGTTGGGTTGTTCTTCGCGTTGGAGCAAGTGTGAGGTTACTGGGTTTTTTCTTCGCGAGGGAGAGAGTGGGAGGCGAACTGTGAGAGAGAGACATTGAAGAAGCTGAACGCGAGGGAATGTCAAATAAAATATAAGTAATAGGCAGCGTTTGCCTTTAAAGCGCTGCCCATTGCCAACAGCGCGTTCACCCATACACAGTGCTTCCTAAAAAGCGCTGCCCATCTCCCCACCCATTCGCAGCGTTTTCCTTTAAAGCGCTGCCCATCGCCAACAATGCGTTACCCATATGCAACGCTTTTTAGGCAGCATTTCCTAAAAAGCGCTGCCCATTGTCCCAGCGCCTTTTAACCAAAAACAACGCTTACAGCAGGAGCGTTGCCCATTCACAGCGCATTTTAAGCAAATGCAGCACTTACATCAAGAGCGGTGCCCAATAGGGCGTCCTTTTTCTCAACATCTGGCGTAATGATAGTCCAGATACATCAAACTCAGCACTATAGACGGAGGTGGATGGAAGTCACCCATAATACAGACTTAGAAGTTGCCCATAATGTTGGGCTCAACATGTCACTTATGGGCTAAGACCTATTACGCTGACACAACTAGCCCGACACTCCTGATCGACAGGATCCTCTCCATCAACTTTCAACCGAGTATCTCCTAGATTTCCAGACCGGAACACCACCATTGTTAGTGAAGGTTGTTGTTACTCTGTTGTTCCCTAGTGTTTCTAAGATGACTTTTGTGTACCCATTATTTTTAGATATATATAGTGGAAGGTTTTCTTCCCGTAGTTTCTATTCTCTCATATTGAGAGACGTTAAAAATTGATGCCTCTAATATTTATTAATTATTCCAAAGTAATATTGCTCTAGGAAGAAATATTTTTGGCTTTACTGTTTATTTGCACAGATGAGAAGAAATATCTGATTTTTCCCAACAGTTGTTAATTTTAAATTTCAAAAGTTACAATAGATAAACTACATGGCAAATAAATTGAATTTTGTATTTTTCCCATCTTATGTATCTTATCCTAATTCAATTTATTTTTTTGGTATAAATCGGTATTATCTGCACGCAACTGGAGAGATTAATCCCTCGAGCCGGGTAGTATTGAGATATGCCTAGTAATTCTATTGCTTGTAATTATAGTAGGTGTAGTTAGAAACCTAGTCGAAATGGGCCAGTCTAATGGGCTAGTCGAAATTATGGGCCTGGGCCTGTTTCATTGTATATATATACTGATGTCAGTAGCATGTAATTAACGACCTACTTTTATGAAATTCAGTGCAGCTTTTACCTAATTTTATATTGCCCTACTTATTCCTTTTGTCCCCTTAGCGCCGCCACTTCCTTTTCTTCTCTCTTTCACGTGTTTATCCCCAACAAACTGGTATCAAGAGCTTGTTAGATCCTTACAAAATCTATCAAGATTCATGGCAGCGCGAGACAACTCTGGTGGAGGTATTCCGGGGAACCTCCCAATCTTTGACGGAAAGGATTATGAACGCTGGTGTGCGCAGATGAAGGTGCTGTTTCGATATCAAGATGTTCTTGATGTCGTGAATGATGGTGTTCCACCCTTGGCAGCAAACGCCACTGAAGCGGTGAGGAACAACCACCATTCGCTGAGGAAGAAAGATGGAAAAGGGCTGTTTTTGATTCACCAATGCGTTGATTCCAACATCCTGAACCTGATCATCGACTGTGATTCAGCAAAGGCAGCTTGGGACATCCTAAAGAACTCGTATGGAGGAGCAGATAGGCTGAAGAAGATACGTCTACAGTCGCTCAGGAAGCAGTACGAGGGCTTGAAGATGACAGATGGAGAATCGATTGGAGATTTCATTACGAGGTTAGTAGCATTAACTAATCAAATGAAAGGTAATGGTGAAACTGTGACTGAAGTAAATAAAGTCGAAAAGGTGCTCAGATCCTTAACCCTGGAATTCGACTACGTTGTTACTGCTATTGAAGAATCCAAGGACCTAGATACATTGAAGTTAGATGAACTTCAGGGTTCCTTAGAGGCGCATGAATTGAGAATAAGGCAGAGAAGTTCAGAGAAAGAAACTGAACAAGCCTTGCTTTCACACTCCTCTAAGAGAAATTGGAAGGCAGGCAACAAGGAGAAGGGTAGAGAAAAGGGATCAAGCAGTAAGAAGAAAGAACAAGGATCTTTCGACAAGAAGAAGGGAGACCTGTCGAAAGTTCAGTGTTATAACTGTCAGCAATTTGGGCATTATAGGAACAAGTGTAAAAACAAGAAAGTTCCTAGGGATAAAGATGCAGAAGCCAAGTTTGCTAATGATGATGACTCAGACTCTGACTCAGAGGAGTTAATGTTGATGGCTGTCGAAGATGAGATTCGACTCGATGAAGAACTTGCTGAAAGTAGCGAGCAAAATAGTGGGAACACTTGTATAAGTGGATTCACTTGTGATGCTCAAAATACTTGTGCAATGTGTGTGTGGCAGGGCAGTGGAAACACTGGTAATGCCTCCAACATTGCCAGCAATGATGATGACGAATTGTCATTCATGACAGCTACTGACCCAGAATTACTGTTGTTGAAGGCTGATACAAATTCGACTGAAGAGAAGTCTGTCGAATGGTATCTCGACACAGGATGCTCAAATCACATGTGTTGTCACAAGGAGTGGTTTGTCGAACTGGAGCAGATAAGTAAGAAGATAAGGTTCGCAGATAACAGTAAAGTTACTGCTGAAGGAGTAGGTACCATAAAGTTCCTGTCGAAAGATGGTAAGTGGTGCTACATCCAAGGGGTATTTTATGTACCAGCTATGAAGAGCAATCTGCTAAGTATTGGGCAGATGATCGAGAAGAAATTCACCGTCGAAATGGGTGATAACAGTCTCAGTCTGTTTGATTCGACCAAGAAGTTGATTCTGAAGGTGTTAATGCAGAGTAACAGAACCTTCAAGGTCAAATTGCAAGTAGTCGAAGAACATTGCCTCAAGAGTACTGTCGAAGAGGAGCACTGGAAGTGGCACAGAAGATATGGCCACCTCAACTTCAAGAGCTTGAGTCAACTACATGAAAAGAAGATGGTTCATGGGTTGCCTGCAGTAAAAGTACCTGTCGAAGTTTGCGAGAGTTGTTGCAAGTCGAAGCAACCAAGAAACTCGTTTAAATCAGAAGTACCTAGCAGAGCAGAGAAGAAGCTAGAGGTGATATTTTCTGATGTCTGTGGTCCTTTCGAAGTATGTTCCTTAGGAGGGAATAAGTACTTTGTCACCTTCACTGACGAATACACTAGAATGTCCTGGGTGTATTTGATCAAAAGGAAGAGTGAAGTACTAGAAATATTCAAGAAGTTTAAGGTAATGATTGAAAAGCAGAGTGAATGTGCAATCAAAATCCTTAGAAGCGATGGAGGTGGTGAGTACAATTCTCATGGATTTGTCGAATTCTGTGAGAAAGAAGGAATTGTGCATGAAGTCACTGCACCTTACACGCCTCAGCATAATGGTACCGCTGAGAGGAAAAACAGGACCATTCTCAACATGGTAAGAAGTATGTTGAAGGAGAAGAAGCTACCTCATAGTTTATGGGGAGAACTTGTAGCCACAGCAGTGTACATTCTGAACAAATGTCCCACAAAGAGATTGACTGGAAAGACACCTGAAGAAGCTTGGCTAGGAAGAAAGCCAAGTGTCAAGCATCTCAGAATAATTGGCTCAGTATGCTATAGACATGTCCCTGAACAACTAAGAAGCAAGCTGGATGATAGAGCACAACAGATGATCCTTGTTGGGTATCATTCGACAGGAGCATACAAACTGTATGATCCTGTGCAGAAGAAAATAGTGAAAAGCAGAGATGTCGTAGTAGATGAGTCGAAACATTGGAACTGGGAAGAAGGCTGTGAGAAAACTACAATGATGGACTTCGACGAAGTCTCTGATCGAGATAATCAGAATGAAGAGGTCGAAACTGAAGAGCCAGAAGAACCCATTGCTGTCGAACCTTTAAGAAGGTCGCAAAGGGAAAGGCAGAGATCAGTAAGACTAGAAGGATTCGACACTTACCCAGATTCTGCTATTACAGTAGAGGGAGACCTGACACACTTTGCACTAATGGCAGAAGCAGAACCAGTGAGCCTGGAGCAAGCCCTTAGTCACAAGCAGTGGAAGGAAGCAATGATTGACGAGTTGAAGTCAATCGAGAAGAATGATACTTGGAAGCTAGTCGAACTTCCAAAAGAAAAGAAAGCCATAGGGGTGAAGTGGGTCTTCAAGACCAAGGTCAAGCCAAATGGAGAAGTGGCCAAGTACAAGGCCAGGCTAGTAGCCAAAGGGTTTCTGCAGAAACCCGGTTTGGATTTTAATGAGGTCTTTGCCCCAGTAGCCAGGATCGAAACCATAAGATTGGTAGTAGCATTGGCAAGTCATAGAGGCTGGCCCCTGCATCAACTGGATGTTAAGTCAGCATTTCTGAATGGACCTCTGGAGGAGGAAGTCTATGTTTGTCAACCACCTGGTTTTGAGTCGAAGGGTAAAGAAGACAAAGTCTATAAGCTGGAGAAGGCCCTGTATGGGCTCAAGCAAGCTCCAAGAGCGTGGAACAAGAGAATTGATGGATTTCTCTTGGCTCAGAAGTTTATTAGATGCACTAATGAACATGGAGTGTATGTGAAGAAGAATGGAACTTCGACTCAGTTGTTGTTGTGCCTGTACGTAGATGATCTACTTGTAACTGGCAGCAATGAAGTCGAAGTCGAAGTCGAAGCCTTCAAGAAAGTGATGATGTCAGAATTTGAAATGAGTGATCTGGGACATCTATCATATTTCTTGGGGATGGAGTTTACCAAGACAAGTAAGGGTATACTCCTGCACCAGTCGAAGTATGCAGCTGATATCCTGAAAAGATTCGACATGAGCAACTGCAAGGAAGTTTCGACACCATCAGACACTAGCAGCAAGCTGTCGAACGACGACGAAGGGATTGAAGTAGATGCCACCTTGTTCAAACAGATTGTGGGCTCCCTGAGGTACTTGTGCAACACTCGACCTGACATTATGTTTAGTGTCGGAATGATCAGCAGATTCATGGAGAAGCCGAAAAGCTCTCATATGATAGCAGCAAAAAGAGTACTAAGGTATGTAAAGGGAACACAAAGTTATGGTATTCTGTTCCCTAGCAAGAGTGTGTCGAAGATTGGTAATGAAGTATTTGGCTACACTGACTCCGACTGGAGTGGAGACAGGAGTGATCGAAAAAGCACAAGTGGGTATGTCTTTATGTATGGTTCGACACCCATCTCTTGGTGCTCGAAGAAGCAAAGTATTGTTGCGTTGTCCTCCTGTGAAGCAGAGTATGTAGCTGCTTCCTTTGCAGCATGTCAAGCATCATGGCTGAACATGCTACTGGTCGAAATTGGAGTGCACAGGGTCGAAGCAATGAAATTGTTGATCGACAACAAGTCTGCGATAGATCTCGCAAGGAACCCTGTTGCACATGGAAGGTCGAAACATATAGAAACCAGATATCACTTCCTGCGTGATCAAGTAAACAATGAGAAGCTGAATCTGGAATATTGCTGTTCGGAACTTCAAGTAGCTGATGCAATGACCAAGCCATTGCAAAAGGGAAGATTCGAAGAACTGAGAACAATGCTTGGAATGATGTCGCTCAGCAATGTGAATTAGGAGGGAATATTGAGATATGCCTAGTAATTCTATTGCTTGTAATTATAGTAGGTGTAGTTAGAAACCTAGTCGAAATGGGCCAGTCTAATGGGCTAGTCGAAATTATGGGCCTGGGCCTGTTTCATTGTATATATATACTGATGTCAGTAGCATGTAATTAACGACCTACTTTTATGAAATTCAGTGCAGCTTTTACCTAATTTTATATTGCCCTACTTATTCCTTTTGTCCCCTTAGCGCCGCCACTTCCTTTTCTTCTCTCTTTCACGTGTTTATCCCCAACAGGTAGGACCACAATGGATATAAATTCAATTTATTTTATTAACAAGGATATAAACTAGTTTTAAATTTTCCAAGAAATTTAATTTAATTTTATCAAATTATATTTTACTTTATTAATAGATTAAAAAAACTTTTCAATAACAAACTATTTTGTATTCTACTCTTTTATGAATTTATTACTCTACACTTTACGCTTACACAATATAAAATACATTTAACTTGAGTGTCTGGGAAATTTAGAGGACAGAAAAAATTAATAAAAAACATCACATGGAAATGACAAACAAATAAGTGTAAGTTTTGGGTGTAAAAACACGTACCCTTAGAAAATATATGAAGCAGTGTTAAGGGGCCTTTAGAGTAAGTTTTCACTTTCGATTTTTCTGTATCATGAAATTATATACACACCTTTTTGACATGGTTGATGTTATATTAGATTAGTATATTTTCTGTTTGTCTATTCATACAAACATTTTATAGTCAAAACTCAAAAGCCAGCAGATTATAAAGAAAGAAAGAACAATAGTTCCATTAGATGAAGGATCAAAGATCCAGAAATTACAGACATTAAAACTGCAAGAAGATAACCAACAACTAAACCCAACAAAAGAAACAGAAATAACTAACCTAAAGCAACAGCAATAACAAGCTGAAAATATAACAGAATATAAAATGCAGCAGCAATACAAGGAAATACTTTATGAACGTGGAGGAGAAGGAGGGGGTGGAGGAGGTGGTGCAAGATTTTGAGTAGCAATTTTCCAGTGGATTCCAAATGGGTCACGAACAATATAAAAGAAAGTATCTTCAGTACCCTCTCTTTTCACGATGGTTGCACCATAAGCCACAAGTCTAGCAACCATTTCTCTTGTGCATTATTCACATACAAGGGAATAATATTATCATCTCTAAGTTCCCTGCATCATGAGTAAAAAGAAAGTTGAAAACTCAAAAAAAAAAAAAAGTAGGAAGCAAATAAAAAATTAATACTCACTCTCCTGGGGCTAATGGACGGATTAGGATGGGAGTTTTGTTGGGGATAAAACGTGAAAGGGACAAGAAAAGGAAGTGGCGGCGCTAAGGACAAGAGGAATAAGTAGGGCAATATAAAATTAGGTAAAAGCTGCACTGAATTTCATAAAGATAGGATGATTTTTTACATGCTACTGACATCAGTATATATATATACAATGAAACAGGCCCAGGCCCATAATTTCGACTAGCCTATTCTACTGGCCCATTTCGACTAGGTTTCTAACTACACCTACTATAATTACAAGCAATAGAATTACTAGGCATATCTCAATATTCCCTCCTAATTCACATTGCTGAGCGATATCATTCCAAGCATTGTTCTCAGTTCTTCGAATCTTCCCTTTTGCAATGGCTTGGTCATTGCATCAGCTACTTGAAGTTCCGAACAGCAATATTCCAGATTCAGCTTCTCATTGTTTACTTGATCACGCAGGAAGTGATATCTGGTCTCTATATGCTTCGACCTTCCATGTGCGACAGGGTTCCTTGCGAGATCTATCGCAGACTTGTTGTCAATCAACAATTTCATTGCTTCGACCCTGTGCACTCCAATTTCGACCAGTAGCATGCTCAGCCATGATGCTTGACATGCTGCAAAGGAAGCAGCTACATACTCTGCTTCACAGGAGGACAACGCAACAATACTTTGCTTCTTCGAGCACCAAGAGATGGGTGTCGAACCATACATAAAGACATACCCACTTGTGCTTTTTCGATCACTCCTGTCTCCACTCCAGTCGGAGTCAGTGTAGCCAAACACTTCATCACCATTCTTCGACACACTCTTGCTAGGGAACAGAATACCATAACTTAGTGTTCCCTTTACATACCTTAATACTCTTTTTGCAGCTACCATATGAGAATTTTTCGGCTTCTCCATGAATCTGCTGATCATTCCGACACTAAACATAATGTCAGGTCGAGTGTTGCACAGGTACCTTAGGGAGCCCACGATCTGTTTAAACAAGGTGGCATCTACTTCAATCCCTTCGTCGTCTTTCGACAGCTTGCTACTAGTGTCTGATGGTGTCAAAACTTCCTTGCAGTTGCTCATGTCGAATCTCTTCAGAATATCAGCTCCATACTTTGACTGGTGCAGGAGTATACCCTTACTTGTCTTGGTAAACTCCATCCCCAAGAAATATGATAGATGTCCCAGATCACTCATTTCAAATTCTGACATCATCACTTTCTTGAAGGCTTCGACTTCGACCTCATTGCTGCCAGTTACAAGTAGATCATCTACGTACAGGCACAACAACAACTGAGTCGAAGTTCCATTCTTCTTCACATACACTCCATGTTCATTAGTGCATCTAATGAACTTCTGAGCTAAGAGAAATCTATCAATTCTCTTGTTCCACGCTCTTGGAGCTTGCTTGAGCCCATACAGGGACTTCTCCAGCTTATAGACTTTATCTTCTTTACCCTTCGACTCAAAACCAGGTGGTTGACAAACATAGACTTCCTCCTCCAGAGGTCCATTCAGAAATGCTGACTTTACATCCAGTTGATGCAGGGGCCAGCCTCTATGACTTGCCAATGCTACTACCAATCTTATGGTTTCGATCCTGGCTACTGGGGCAAAGACCTCATTGAAATCCAAACCGGGTTTCTGCAGAAACCCTTTGGCTACTAGCCTGGCCTTGTACTTGGCCACTTCTCCATTTGGCTTGATCTTGGTCTTGAAGACCCACTTCACCCCTATGGCTTTCTTTTCTTTTGGAAGTTCGACTAGCTTCCAAGTATCATTCTTTTCGATTGACTTCAACTCGTCAACCATTGCTTCCTTCCACTGCTTGTGACTAAGAGCTTGCTCCAGGCTCACTGGTTCTGCTTCTGCCATTAGTGCAAAGTGTGTCAGGTCTCCCTCTGCTGTAATAGCAGAATCTGGGTAAGTGTCGAATCCTTCTAGTCTTACTGATCTCTGCCTTTCCCTTTGCGACCTTCTTAAAGGTTCGACAGCAATGGGTTCTTCTGGCTCTTCAGTTTCGACCTCTTCATTCTGATTATCTCGATCAGAGACTTCGTCGAAGTCCATCATTGTAGTTTTCTCACAACCTTCTTCCCAGTTCCAATGTTTCGACTCATCTACTACGACATCTCTGCTTTTCACTATTTTCTTCTGCACAGGATCATACAGTTTGTATGCTCCTGTCGAATGATAGCCAACAAGGATCATTTGTTGTGCTCTATCATCCAGCTTGCTTCTTAGTTGCTCAGGGACATGTCTATAGCATACTGAGCCAATTATTCTGAGATGCTTGACACTTGGCTTTCTTCCTAGCCAAGCTTCTTCAGGTGTCTTTCCAGTCAATCTCTTTGTGGGACATTTGTTCAGAATGTACACTGCTGTGGCTACAAGTTCTCCCCATAAACTATGAGGTAGCTTCTTCTCCTTCAACATACTTCTTACCATGTTGAGGATGGTCCTGTTTTTCCTCTCAGCAGTACCATTATGCTGAGGCGTGTAAGGTGCAGTGACTTCATGCACAATTCCTTCTTTCTCACAGAATTCGACAAATCCATGAGAATTGTACTCACCACCTCCATCACTTCTAAGGGTTTTGATTTTACACTCACTCTGCTTTTCAATCATTACCTTAAACTTCTTGAATATTTCCAATACTTCACTCTTCCTTTTGATCAAATACACCCAGGACATTCTAGTGTATTCGTCAATGAAGGTGACAAAGTACTTATTCCCTCCTAAGGAACATACTTCGAAAGGACCACAGACATCAGAAAATATCACCTCTAGCTTCTTCTCTGCTCTGCTAGGTACTTCTGATTTAAACGAGTTTCTTGGTTGCTTCGACTTGCAACAGCTCTCGCAAACTTCGACAGGTACTTTTACTGCAGGCAACCCATGAACCATCTTCTTTTCATGTAGTTGACTCAAGCTCTTGAAGTTGAGGTGGCCAAATCTTCTGTGCCACTTCCAGTGCTCCTCTTCGACAGTGGTCTGGAGACAATGTTCTTCGACTACTTGCAATTTGATCTTGAAGGTTCTGTTATTCTGCATTAACACCTTCAGGATCAACTTCTTGGTCGAATCAAACAAGCTGAGACTGTTATCACCCATTTCGACGGTGAAGTTTTTCTCAATCATCTGCCCAATACTTAGCAGATTGCTCCTCATATCTGGTACATAAAATACCCCTTGGATGTAGCACCACTTACCATCTTTCGACAGGAACTTTATGGTGCCTACTCCTTCAGCAGTAACTTTACTGTTATCTGCAAACCTTATCTTCTTGCTTATCTGCTCCAGTTCGACAAACCACTCCTTGTGACAACACATGTGATTTGAACATCCTGTGTCGAGATACCATTCGACAGACTTCTCTTCAGTCGAATTTGTATCAGCCTTCAACAACAGTAATTCTGGGTCTGTAGCTGTCATGAATGACAATTCGTCATCATCATTGCTGGCAATGTTGGAGGCATTACCAGTGTTTCCACTGCCCTGCCACACACACATCGCACAAGTATTTTGAGCATCACAAGTGAATCCACTTATACAAGTGTTCCCACCATTTTGCTCGCTACTTTCAGCAATTCCTTCGTCGAGTCGAATCTCATCTTCGACAGCCATCAACATTAACTCCTCTGAGTCAGAGTCTGAGTCATCATCATTAGCAAACTTGGCTTCTGCATCTTTATCCCTAGGAACTTTCTTGTTTTTACACTTGTTCCTATAATGCCCAAATTGCTGACAGTTATAACACTGAACTTTCGACAGGTCTCCCTTCTTCTTGTCGAAAGATCCTTGTTCTTTCTTCTTACTGCTTGATCCCTTTTCTCTACCCTTCTCCTTGTTGCCTGCCTTCCAATTTCTCTTAGAGGAGTATGAAAGCAAGGCTTGTTCAGTTTCTTTCTCTGAACTTCTCTGCCTTATTCTCAATTCATGCGCCTCTAAGGAACTCTGAAGTTCATCTAACTTCAATGTATCTAGGTCCTTGGATTCTTCAATAGCAGTAACAACGTAGTCGAATTCCAGGGTTAAGGATCTGAGCACCTTTTCGACTTTATTTACTTCAGTCACAGTTTCACCATTACCTTTCATTTGATTAGTTAATGCTACTAACCTCGTAATGAAATCTCCAATCGATTCTCCATCTGTCATCTTCAAGCCCTCGTACTGCTTCCTGAGCGACTGTAGACGTATCTTCTTCAGCCTATCTGCTCCTCCATACGAGTTCTTTAGGATGTCCCAAGCTGCCTTTGCTGAATCACAGTCGATGATCAGGTTCAGGATGTTGGAATCAACGCATTGGTGAATCAAAAACAGCCCTTTTCCATCTTTCTTCCTCAGCGAATGGTGGTTGTTCCTCACCGCTTCAGTGGCGTTTGCTGCCAAGGGTGGAACACCATCATTCACGACATCAAGAACATCTTGATATCGAAACAGCACCTTCATCTGCGCACACCAACGTTCATAATCCTTTCCGTCGAAGATTGGGAGGTTCCCCGGAATACCTCCACCAGAGTTGTCTCGCGCTGCCATGAATCTTGATAGATTTTGTAAGGATCTAACAAGCTCTTGATACCAGTTTGTTGGGGATAAAACGTGAAAGGGACAAGAAAAGGAAGTGGCGGCGCTAAAGACAAGAGGAATAAGTAGGGCAATATAAAATTAGGTAAAAGCTGCACTGAATTTCATAAAGATAGGATGATTTTTTACATGCTACTGACATCAGTATATATATACAATGAAACAGGCCCAGGCCCATAATTTCGACTAGCCTATTCTACTGGCCCATTTCGACTAGGTTTCTAACTACACCTACTATAATTACAAGCAATAGAATTACTAGGCATATCTCAATAAGTTTGACGATTAGCCATTGGTAGCTTGGTAGCTAGCTATTGGTTGAAGAAGAGTGTAAGGAAATGCAAGAGAAATTTTTTAAGTTATATGTAGTGCAAATGAAAAGTTATGGAGAGTGGAATATATAGAGAAGACGTTGGTGTTGGGTTGGGGACATTATTATTTGAGAAAGTAGCGATATTTCTCTCTCTAAAATGGAGACAGAAGAATCAATCCATATATAGTTTGAAAACAAACAAATTAAAGGGAAAAAAAGTAACAATAGCAAAAGTTATACATGGAAGAGGAAAATGTAAAAATAAATGCACTTTGCCCATCTCAACAAGCAAAAACAACAATAAAAACGTAAGTAGAGTTATTGATATATTTTGTACCCAAAAAAAAGTTATTAATATATTTTATTATATATTATATATTATATTTTACCAGTGTTGGTCCAAGTAGTAACTGGACTTGGATCCCACCCCAAGGTCTCGGGACTCTGTTGGGAAGGGAGAACCACACGGGCCGGCAAAGCTGGAAACTCGTGGCCAGTCAGGTTCCCCGGCGTAGATTAGTCACCGGCAAAGCCGATGGAAATTACGCACCAATGACATGGTAACCAAAAAATATATTATATTTATAAGACCCAACTCAAATAGCAAATATCGAAATCGTTACACCGGATATATATCATGTCCCGAATACGAATCTAGGACGTCACACTTGTGTGTTTGAATATAGGACCTCACACCGAGTTAATTTGTCCATCACGAGAATCAAACTCGAGAGCACTGAGTCGACCCTTCATGTCCTAGGGTAGCTTAAGCCATCGAGCCTAATGAGGTTGGTTATATTGCAAATGAGATTAAAATGTACTTATATAATATAGTACCACCATTCAAGTGGCCAACTTTCCATCCAAAAATCATTGATGATTTTAACGATTAAGCTGTTGGTTATGACTAACTGCATTTGCCATTTTAACCAAGCAAGCAATGCTTCATGGTTTAAATTTCCTAGTTCTATAGCATTAATAGTTTTCCCAAGTTATAGTACACACAAATGGGATCCACCAATGGGGTGCTTCATGGATTATGTTTCATAGTTTTATAGGATTTGTAGTCATGTGACTTTCTTTTTATTAATTTTTTTTCTCAAAGTTATTTTGTCTCATTCAAAGAAAGAGATCGATGCTAATATAAACCAAGAAATATAAACAAATGGATAAATAATAAGTATTTAGCTCAAGGAACCTCTCTGAAACAAAGACAGTGAATCAATCCAAAGTTAGTAAAGAAGCAACATAATAATAATTATAAAGGAAAAAAGTTCTACATTAAAGAGGAAAATTGAAAGCAATAACTCCCTCCCTGCATGCCCATAAAATTTCAACAACCAATAATAATAAGGACAAAAAAAAACAGAGCCAGCAAGCAAATTAAATGGTTTTACTAATATAATTTTTGATAAAATTTTATAGGTACCACTTTTCAATATAAAGAGAAGAGGGTAGTGGACAAAACGTGTACTATGTTTTCCTAGTTTGTCTTTCTCATATCTTCAAGAAATCAAGATAACAGAACTCTATTTTATTACTATACTATACCACTGTATACATAAGTTTTGCTAGGTTTAAAGTTGTTTGTTTGTTTCCAAGGGAGGGAGAGAGAAATAGTAAGTACATCATCCAATAAAGATTGTGTAGAGTGTGTACCTATGGTTGTGTATCACAGTATCAGAGCAACATATTAGACGGGAGACCTAATTGTAACATGCATGGAAAAAAATTGCACATATATAAATCATACTTAGGAGATTAAAAAATGCTACTAAGCTAAAACTAATGATAAAAAATGGGTAGGAAGTGCAAGATAGAAAGGCCGTTGTTTTTTTGTCGATAAATATATAGTGGAAAGTGTCATTTGAAACTCATACATACAACTACGAGTTTTCAGATTCGAACCTAGAACATTACATTCAACCTAACCATTTAAGTATTTATCAGTTGAACTAGGTCTTATGGATGAAAGGTCCTCCTTGTTTAAATATACTAGTAACAAATAAGAAAAAAAGTATAAATGTGGTACCATCCAATTTTTTGGTGCAGTTGATCACGTAACTTAATATAAAACATTGAGATTGTATTACTAAAAGTTAAGTTTGCTGCTATACATATTTCTGTTCGCTAAAGTTGCTCTTCCTTTAATATGGTGTTCACACACACAATTTACTTTCACAAAATCTTCTTTCTTTTCATTAACAATGATACACTCATACACATGATTTTGATCAGTTGTAAACATGCATCCAAACTTTTGATTTTTATCTCATCCACCTCTTCTTTCACCCAATCAGAAAACTTTAAAAAATAACTTACCAAATTGGATAAACCACTGTATAAAAGAAATTAAATATATTAGATTTTTTTTTGTTGAACCTTCTTCGACCTAATTTTTTTCTCCCGTCAACAAGTTTGCATCGGAAGAGCTGGCAACTTTCCATCGGAGGAAGGGTCACCTTGATAAATTCGGTACTATCCTCACTACCTCTATATCTATTCTCTTTTTTCAAAGCACCGAAAAAAGTGATTGATGAAATAGTGAAGTTGCAAAGGAGATTTCTCTGGGGTGGAGACAGTGAACACAAAAAGACGGCTTGGGTTAATTGGGAATTGATTTGCACGCCAAAAAGTAGAGGCGGCCTTGGTATAAAAAACCTTGAAGCCTTCAACTTGGCGCTACTATCGAAATGGAGATGGAGGTTTCTAGTCGAAGAGGACAGCTCCATATGGAAAAAGATTCTGGTTGTTAGATACGGGCCAAAGAGGCTGTGGAGTGGAGGGGATGAGCAGCGGAGTCAATGGAAGAATTCATCAATTTGGTGGACGGATTTAAACATCTTGGGGTCGAGTACAAGCCTGGAATTGGGGTGGTTTAATGACTTGGCAAAACTAAAATTGGGAAGGGGCAACAAGTTGAGATTTTGGACCGATGCATGGCTGGGAAGAGATGCTTTTGCAGACCTGTTTCAATCGCTGTTTAGCAGTTGTGATGCGAAGGACGCAGTAGTTTCTGAGATGGGCAATTGGACTGTTAATGGGTGGAGCTGGAATTGGGCATGGACAAGAGGGTTGTCACCAACAGAGAAGCAAAATGTGGACGCATTGAAAGAAATACTGCAGGGTGTTGAACCAGTAAAAGACATGGACGATAGATGGTGCTGGATATACCAGATTCAACGAATGGCTTCTCGGTTAAATGTTGCTATGAATGGTTGTGTCTGTCTTTTGCAGGTAATCGAGTGCAGTTGAATGAGTCAATGACTGAAGCGTGTAAAGAGCTATGGAAAAACGATGTTCCTTCAAAAGTCTTGATTTTCACATGGTGGCTGTTGTTGGATAAATTAGCTACTCGTGATGCTTTGTTCAGGCGTGGAATATTAGCTTCACAGCGTGACTTGAGCTGTGTCTTTTGCTTTAAAGAGACCGAATCAGTGTCTCATCTTTTTAGCGTCTGCGAGGTGTCAAGGCAGATTTGGAAGATGGTGTTACAGTGGTTGGGTGTGACTGAAATTCATTGGTGATACAATGAGCTACTTTATGGAATTCGGTAAAGGGAGGAAACAGTAGAAGGGTAAAGCACATTATTTGGTTGGCTGTGGTGTGGAACCTGTGGATAGTCAGGAACAATGTTTTGTTTAAAGGTGAATTAGTCTCTACAACTGCAATCCTATTGGCAATTAAGTACAGCGCATGGAATCGTTCAAAGCTAGGAGGGGGAGAAATTGTGGGGTATCTTGGTTGGATTGGTTTAATTGCCCTTTGGGTTGTTTACAATCATTGTAATGCCTCACGTTATATGGGGTACTCTTTTTCCTTCTACGGTCTTTTTCCCAATGGGTTTTGGCCCGTGGAGGTTTTAACGAGACCCCTTTTTTGTACGGATTGGTGCACCCCTTGTGCGCCCGTAAATACAAATTGCGTATCTAAAAAAAAGTTTGCATTTTACGTATCATTAATTGCGAGTCTACATTTGTTGAGAACTAATTTTCCCACCAATTTGAAATAAATTTACAACCATCTTTCAATATCGACAATACTTGCACATACTTTTTAGTTTCAATATCTATAATTTACAAGTCTTTGACAAGGGATGATCATGCATTGAAATTTTGTGATTTTTTTTTTATGCAAGTTGCAGTGTTAGCTGAAAAATTAAGTTTGCTTACCCTTTTGGAAAACATTTGATAATTCAATTCATTGCAAAGGCTCTTTAAAAAATTCTTCTCCAATTATTGTAACTGAACCATGTCTTGATCCGACAACCGTTCTGGACTGGGCCGCAGCCCACTGAAGCAACTGGGCCGACCTCGAGCGACCCAAATAAAGAAGCAACACTATACAACTTAGGTCCACCAATCAACGGCGGAGATTAAGCCATATGCGATCCGACGGTCGCCCGCAGAGCTTCTGACACTATATATACAGGGGTCTGATCTCAGCTAAAAGGTACGCACAAATAACATATCGTTACTCTGCTCGAATTTCACCCCACTGACTTGGGCGTTGGAGTACCATTGCAGGTACACCCCGCGGGAGCTCCGAGCACGACCAACCACAGGTCCAGGCCGGTCACAACGCCTTACGCACCTGAGATAAAGAGCCAGCGTCAGTAGAGTGACACACTCACCTAATCAAAGGAACCGATCAATTCAGTTCACATAATATTGAGGGGCGTAACTTTCCAGTTTAATATTCTCTTTCAATGTATAAAACAAACTGATACAACATGTTCCATTAAAATAAAATTCATATATCCATGATAAATTAAATAGAGTCATAATTTCCAGGCAGCAATTGATTGGTTTTATTCAACTAATTAGAAATATATTTGTTATTATAAATGTATGGATGTACATATCTCTTTTTTGTATTACACTTATTTTGTTTGTGTTGTACATTATTTCCTCTAAGATTAATAATTTATTGCCATTTAAACAGCTGGGTTTTCATCAAGGAACAAACATTCAAACATGCATGCATACGCCTACTAAATTAAGTTGAATTGTTGATCTCTTTTTGTATTCGATTTATAGTTTTTTAAAATATTTTTCCCTACTTAAGGGGTTCACTCTATGTGTCTACACATGTATATCTATCTATATAGCTAACATAGTGTTATCGCCCTGAGCAAAAACCTCCCTTTTATGATATAGTAAAGTAAATTAAATAGCTGTTTTTTTGGTGAAAAGACTTCTTTTAAGCTAATCCAAATAGTCATATAATAGGAAAAATGTAGCACATGTTTATTTATTTATAAAATATGTAAATGATCAAACATTTATTTTGCTCATCCATCGTACAATGAAGTTAGGCATTACTTCTACTTAATGAACACGGAAATTGTGAGGTATGATAGAATTTTTATAGAGCCTGGGAACAGATTGCTTATAACGCCTTCCATACAAGGCCCGTCTCAGCTGTTCAGGCTTAATCAACCACCAGCACCCCAGAAAAAAGATAGATCTGAACTTGATAGAATTGTGGAGTATTTTGACTAAGTGTGTGCATCGAAAAATGGGAAGTCTCGCATTGGAGATTGGTATCTGGTGGGGTTCCCTGAGGGAACCTAATTTTGTGAGCCAGAAAAAACGCCCACACCCACAAGATTGACACCCACATGTTTTTATTATGTCCCACATCGTTTACATGTGACTTGCCCTTCACACAATCAACAGTCAGATCCACAATCTTCTCACACGTTTACAACAAACTGGAAACAAACTGTTGCGATTTTTATAAATAGGGAGCTGTGCTTTTGCAAACTGCACTGAAAACTTGAATCATTCGCAAGTTTTTCTTTGTCCCTTACCGTTGGTTGTTTTGGCAATTTTAGTAACATGGAGACGTCGACTCCCAAGTTCGTACCCGGGTGTGAGCAGTGGTAGTGTGTGTGTGCTTATTTGTCATCTCATCTTAATTAGACCCAAAAAAACTGCAAAATAGTTTTAACTGAGTTGTTTTATCCCAGAGACGTCGTGGTTGATAGTGTGCTTACTTACAATTCTGGTTAGTGACTGGTGTGTGAAAATATGTGCAAGTATATACAGTCACAAACAAGTAATATAGTGATGAGAAATGTCGAACCCACATGGATTGGTTAAACTTTTGTATGTTTAGAAAGCATATAAATTAGTGCAGCTATACTACTCACAATTTTGGGTATTGATGTTTATGAAAACAGAATGTAAATATGTAAGAAAATATGAAGGAAATCAGTTGGGAATGATAGTTGAGATGTCTTCACTAAATAAATCACTTTCAAGAGTATTGTGTTTTCTGTGGTGCAGATGCACTTGAGTGCAGTTGCACCAGTATGTGCCTTTCAGCTACTTTCTTCAGAGTTTCGTTACAAGCTCTTAAAACCTTGTCTTGAAGTAAAGAGAGAAGTTGTCAATTCATTTCTTGCATTCTTACAATTCTTGTCTAAGTTGCTAAATAAGTACACTCCTGCCTTTTAAGTATTCACTGCATTACCCTAAGGACTATGTTATCCTATGTCTAGGACATAACATGGTTTTAACAAAGTTTTCTTTATTGAACAAGTTAACAAAGCCTTCATTAAAATACTCACCCTTATTAGTTCTTGATTTCTAGTTATAAACCATGTCTGTGAATATAACTCTACTCATTTTAAGTGATCAACTTTAAAATAAGATGGATGTAGTATAACACAAGAACCAAAAATGCATACACCACTTTTAAAATACAATAACTTACTCAAAAGCTCATTATAAAGATAGAACATCACAAACAAAGAAGTTTAGCTCATAATATGCATTGCAAGGCAAAAATAGATGAAATAAAACATGTTGATATAATAGAAAGTACAAGAGATATCAATAGGATAGAGATTACACTGATTGAAGTACTCTTGCATAAGTTTGCCCAGCAGTGCAGATGCACTGATTCCTTCTACATAACTAACTTGATGAAGAAGTGAAAGAGGGAGTTGTCAATTCCTTCCTTACCTTCTTACACTACAAGAAAATCGCTGATTTGCGACGGAAATATCCGTCGCAAATGCAGGAAATTCCGTCACAAAATGACATTTGCGACGGCATTTGCGACGGACAAAGTTCCGTCGCAAAAACGCTCGTCGCAAATTTTTTGCGACGGATTTTTCCGTCGCAAATTTTTTGCGACGGATTTTTCCGTCGCAAAATATTCCGTCGCAAATCCGTCGCAACATTTCGTCGCAAATTTCGTCGCAAATCCGTCGCAAATATAAAAAAAATTAAAAAAAAAATTAAAAAAATTAAATCATACGCCGGCAACAACCAACTAATAATAAATACTAATACACAAGCAATATTACAAAATAGGAGCTTCCATTAGATGAGATCAAAGTAATCATTACAAAAATAGTTCATTTCCTTACAAGTTATAACTATATTCATCCCCTATACTTATAAAGTTTCTGAAAATAACTATCCATGTCTGCAAACACAACTAATTATCAATACTACTATCCATTGACCTGCATCACACCAAATGAACTATTGTTCCCTTATAATTCAAGTCATTGCTTGTCAACCACCCTTCAAGACGATTTGAACAACTTGTGTGCATAATTAGTCATTTCTTTCCTTTAAACTTTCTGCACACACAAAAACAACAATGACCATAGCTATTTTAAACACGAGGAAGCAATTCATTGAAATAGAAAAAGAAATCATGAAGGAAGCCAAAAGAAGAGTGTCAAATAATTGTACAACAATTGAAGGTGTACTTCGGATTGTGTGTTACAATCATGTCATTCAAATTTGAATCTCATGAATCGATGCAATTCAGCAAATCATGGATGGATATCATGTACTGAATCAGAAGTGACTTCGGATTGTGTGATACATGAATTTGAGCAATCAGTTAGTAGAAAAACCAAAGAGAAAATTGGTTAGTGGAACAAATACCAAAATCAGTTAGTGGAACAAATACCAAAATCAGTTAGTGGAAAAACCAAAGTGACAATATATTTCTAATAAACATAGCAACCCCCTCCTCCAAGCACTTGCAAGAAAATTGGAAAAGAATTGAAGTAAAAGTAGAGTTTGGTATGAAGACTTACTGATATGGCAATAGCATTGATGTCAAAAGAAGCTTGGCAGTAAAAGCAGAGTTTGGTACCAAAAGAAGCTTGGCCAATATCCGGGTATGTCTCAAGCCAAGGTTATTCCAAAAATGAACAAGATGGAAAGCCCTATCCACCCACCTTCTTTAGCAACATCAGGGGTAGAAAGGATTCCTACTCCACGATGAACATTTATGACTTTCACAAACTCCATTGATTCACACATACACAGAACCAGAGAGAGTTGAAAACAAACTAAGAGAGAGATGCGTAACTGAGAGTGAATTAGATTGATTAACTGTGTAACTGTTCTTGTAACAGAAATACTAGTATTAAAGTGCTAACTACATCAGCTAAGTAATTAGTTATCCAAGAGAAAAGACACCCAATGCCAAGAAGCCAGCAAACAACTATCGCAGCAAATTTTCCCTGCAAATGCCAATGAATTTAAATGATAAAACAATGAATGTTTAGATAATTAAATTAATCAATTAACTAGTAATATATATCACCTCAAGACGTGTTGGAGGCTCGCCACTAACCATCTTTACTTAAGAACTTCTCTTCAAAGTTCAATCAAGCACTAAAAGAAGGTAAAAACAACTTTTAATCTAGGTGATAGGAAAGTACTAAAAGAAAACTAAAATATATATTCTAATTGATTAATTCATTCACTTTACTGGAACTGAAATCCTCTAACAACAAAACATAAGTTGATGATATATATTTGGCATATCAGATATATATCAGCGAGACATTGTGAATGGCAGGAGATGAATGGAACACCCTTAGTAAACAGATAAAAGATGATGATGAAATTTATAGCTGCATTCAGAATATTAGCAACAGTAGCACTACTAGGCATTCACAATATTAGCAATTGAAACACAAGTTAAAATGTGTTTACTGCCAGTGCAGTAGATTATAAAGAATGGGAAGCTAAGCATGAATATAGGGACAAAATAGATATTTAAAGACATGAACAGGACAAAAAGGGACATCCATTTTAAACATTTGAGAGAATAAATTGACCCCTAAGATGTTTAGAAAACAAACTTACTGACAAATAGTCCTTGAAACTCGCATCATAACAAAACTCATAACCATAGTGTTGAACCCTTCTTTTGGCAAGACAATTCCAAGGCCTAGAGTCAACAGCTTGGAGCAATTCCTATGAAGATGGAAAAGGCCAATATTTTTAAGCATGAAACATAGCAAGCATGAAAAATACAAATATTGTAAGAAAAACAATTTAGCAATAGCATTGATGTGGAAGGAAAAAGAGTGGTAAACCTCTTCTTTAGCACTAACAAAGTCATGAACTAGGTAAATGCTTGGAATGCTCAAACTTGAGTCTGTAACAGAAACATGAAACAAGTCTCTCACTTGATCCTGAAAAGACAATATGCATAACTTTGGGTCATCCTTCAAGGATGCAAAAGAGAGAAGAAACATATATAGATTGGTCATCAGGACAACATCCATCAATGGGCAAGAAAACCTTATATATAATAAAAACTTTAACAGGTGTAGTTAACTGTTATCTAAAGGCTTTGGTAGAAAGGAAAATAGCTAAAAGAAATAAAGACAAGGGCAAGAAACTTACTTGTTTTACAAGTGGGGTTCTGGTTGCCCATGGTACAACACTATTGCTCCTTATGTTGTTGTCTTTTGCCCATTCACTAGCCATATGTTTTGTAAGCTAATTAGTGATTAATTGCAGCTGAAAATTTAATGGACTTATCACAACTATCATTCATGTTAACACTTTATCAACCACATTTACAAGAAGAAAAAGACTTGATGAGTATAATACTCACTGACCTTTACACTTTATTGATCAAATACTATGATTAAGCTAGATGATCAAATAAAAATATGCAATTTTGGAAAGTTAACAGGAAGGTATGTAACTAAGTAATATTAAGATGTAATTAATAGCTTCAGTGCCTCTCTTTCTATTACTTTCAAAGTTTCAATTATTATAGAATATGTTCTCAAACTATACGAATGCACAACATGTCTTTGCTTATTCTAGTAAAATTTATTAACTATTTATTTAGTATGCAAAAGTACTCTTTATTTCTTGCCAAGGGAAGGGTAACACTTTTGATCTTATTCTCACATGATAGTGCAGTTTATAGCTACATAGTAAGTCAGTGTTAGATGCTTATGCTTATCAACAGGTCTCAGGTCAATCATTGAAAGATGTAAACATACTGAAGATGAGAGTAGAGAAAACCAGGAGTTATTTAAACAGGAAGTGCTTTAAAAATAACATAAAATAAATTCAACAGAGGTATTGAGATAGGCTTAAAAAGCAGAAAATGCTTTAAAAATAACATAAGATAAATTAAACAGCTTTTGAGTAGAGAAAAGGAATTACCTGAGTTTTGAGATAGGCTTTAAAAGAGAAAGCGGCAGAATCCAACAAGCTATTGAAGATTGTAAGGAAGGAAAGGGAAAGAGGGAAATAAACAAAAAACAAAGGTGAGTATGATGAATTCAACAGAGATATTGTTAGAATAAGAAATGAGAAAGGGAAAAGGGGGGTTAGGTTTTCGGATACTTCAAAAATAGGGGTTTTATGATTGTATTCAGAAAAGAGTAAAATATAGGTAGAACACTTACCCTTGAGGAAGAAGAAGAACGATTGGCCAGCGGGGGAGCGTATGACGGTGGCACACGACCAAGCTTTCGGGCGGAGAGAGAGGAGACTGGTGGTGAGCGATTTAGGGAGCAAGAACACTGTTTGTAGTGTGGTGGTGGAGAATAGGAGGAACAACCATGGTGGACGGCGGTGGAGGGCGATTTAGGGAGGAAGGATGTGGAGGGAGGAACAAGAAGAAGGCTGAGAGAGTATTGAGAGGTTTTGAGATGTTTGCAAATGTGAGAGGGTTCGAAGAGGAAGAATGAATTAATGATGGTTTAGGAGGGTGGAGGGCGATGGAGGGCGTGGACGGCGATGGAGGCCAGTGAAGGAGCAGAGAACGAGAGTGAGAATAACGAGAGTGAGGCTAGGTTAATCAATTGGGATTGTAATTTGCGACGGAACATAAACGTTTTGCGACGGGTATAGCCGTCGCAAATTTGCGACGAAATTCTATTCCGTCGGAAACCTACGTGCACCATTTTTTCCTGAACATTTGCGACGACAATTTCGTCGCAAATCCATCGCAAATTGCGACGGGCTGTTTTCCGTGGCAAATTGTCGTGGGAAATAAGCCTTATTCCATGTAGTCTCACTCGTCGTCGCAAATCCGTCGTAAATCCGTCGCAACTTAGCGACGGACAGTTCTCCGTGGGAAACGTTGGTGGCAATACAGGCTTTTTCTTGTAGTGTTATTTCTAACTACTACTAAGAATTATAAAATGAAGAGCAAGAAAAGTAGATGTACGGATCCTATAGAATTTCTTCTATCTTAAATGATGAGAAGTGAAGCCTTTATATAGCCTTGGAGCTTTCCTTTAAGTGAGGGTTTCCTTGGAGATCAGGTTTAACCTAGAGGGGTTAACCATGGTTACTTTTCAGAACATGTTTGCTGGGAATTGAGTCCAACACTCCACCTCAAAGAGAGGTCCAATCGTGGAGGGCCATCTGTCCTTTATGAATGACTCTTCTTGATGGTCATTTATTGTAGGCACCTCCGTTCGCAAGTGGGCATGTGCCTCCATGTGACTTGTGAGTAAGCATGATATCATAGAGGTGTTTATGCATTGGTATGAATTGAGGTGCTTCCAATGTGGGGTTATCCGTCTTGGTGCAGATGCACTGTGGAAATGCTTCTAGTGCAGATGCACTGTGTTTTTCCCAGTGCAGAAGCATCAACTGCAGATACACTGAACAAACACATCAAACATACCAATGTATATACAAAATGCTAAGTTGTGAATGTCATTCATCTTAAAACCATAAATGTTGTTATTTTATTCATACTACTATATTTAACACATATTATACTTGAAATCAAGTAATTATCTAAGTTAAAATGTATGAATAACTCTATATAAAATAGAGTTATCAGTGATGCAAAACATCTTAAAGAGAGCGATCTAGTAATTAAACGATTTATGTTTGATTTGAAAATTAACAGTTAGTTGTTAAAAAGTTATGCTTCACCTAACCATGTTGTCATCCCTAAATGTTCACAAAAGTTCAATTTCTTCACGACATTTACAATATGTCAACTTATTTCTTGAATTTTACAAAAATGTTTCAGTTTAATCCTTTTTTTGCAAAATAAAAGAACTTTTTTTAGAATTGAGGGACTAAATTGATATAATGAAAAGACTAAATTGAAACACTTTTTAAAATAAGAGATTAAGTTGATATATTCTAAAAACTTGACTAGTCAACTATGATGTCATTTATCTCCTCTTTCTCCTGTTTTTGCATTTAGAACTTGTACAGTTACCCTTGGCAATCGCATGAGTGTTTGACTAGTCTTTTTTTTTGGCTATAACAAATCACAAATCGATTTTATTTGCTCACCCTATAAGACAATATTAAAGGAATCTCTCAATTCATTTTTCCCTTTTTTCCCTTTCGCTATGCTATGGTTAATGTCTTAGTTTTAGTTAGTAACTGTGGTTAGCAAAGTTGAGTTTTTAGTTGTTAAGATCAGTTCTCCTTATTTCGGTTATCAAATAGTTATCTAGTTTGTTAGACTAGTTAGAAGTTTGTTTAGATTCTATTATGGATCTGTTCTGATCCTACTTGTATAAATAATCACTCCCTGTACAGATGAATTCAATTCCATGAAAATGTATTTTTCAGTTCCATTCAATATTTTTTTTTAGATAAGCAACTGTCATTATAAAAGAGGGCACAAGGGGTGCGCCAACCCTTACAATGACGGGGCCTCATTAAAACCTCCAAGGGCCAAAACCCCCTTGGGGAAAAAAAGACCCGAGGAGGAAAGAGTACCCCAAAGGAAAAGTAGCCAGTTCAGTTACAAAGATGAGATACACCCCAATGGGCAACTAAACCAATCCGAAAAATTCAAACCACTAAGCCTCCCTCTCCTAGCTATAAACCACCCCCAAGATACATACTTAATTGAATTTACAATGGAGCCAACAGTTACAACCTTATTAGAGAAAATAATGCTGTTTCTTGCTATCCAAATTTGGTACACGGTTGCAGCCCAAAAAATCCTTTTAAGAAGGTATCAGTTCCATTCAATTATTTCATTTCTAAGAAGGTATCAGATAAAAATTAGGGTTTCCGCTCCCTCTTCTTCGTCTCCAATCTTCATCTTCCTCCTTCGATTCCTTCAATTTTCTTCATGGATTCTCAACTCTTTGTGCAAAGAACTTGCGGTGATTATTGTGTAATCATCCATCGCGCGTGTTCTTTGGCTCGATCTTGAGACACGTTTTCAACAGAAAAATGGTCCTCGCGTCTTTCAGCTCCAGCGTGACTTTGTTGGTTGTAATCAAGGCTCATCCTCCGTCAATGCCTACTACAACAAGATCAAGGCTCTCTGGGAGGAACTCAGTCAATGTGCCCCCTATCACACTTGCAATTGCGGCGGAGTTCAACCGTTGGTGGATCTCATCAACTCCGAATATGTCTACACCTTCCTCATGGGGCTCAACGAGAGCTACAACAACCTTCAGGATAGATCCTGGTAATGAATCCCTTGCCCTCTATCACTCAAGTATTTGCTCTAGTCTTGCAAAAAGAAACCCAGCGAGGGGTGGGAAATATTAGTGTCTCTGGCTCCCTACAACTTGCATGTGCCGTTCAATCAAATTCTAAACCTACATCAAGGAAAGATCGCCCTCTATGTGCTCATTGTGGACTGCTTGGTCACACCAAAGATAAATGTTCCAAGCTTCATGGATTCCCCCCCGGTCACAAGAAGTTCAAAGCCTCTGCAGGGAATGTCACGGCAGAATCACCCACTGGAGCACCCTCCACTGAGCAATATCAACAGATGTTTGCCTACATTCAATCTCAACTAGCTAATTCTGCTGCCACAGATGGTGACACAACAGGTAAATTGTGCATAGGTATAAGCCTTTCAGTTCTTACTAAATTACCTAAGTCTGCTAGATCTTTATGGCTTGTTGATTCTGGAGCTTCTGCTCACATATTTCCACTCACCAACTGTGTGTCTCATGTTAGTAACAACGTGTTAGCTTCACATGCTTCAAGTAATACCAAACCCAATGTAATATCTTCTGTTAATGAAGAAAATGATACCTTAGATTCTCATGCTTCTTTGTTTTCCTTTTCAAATGTAGACTCAATGTAATGCTATTAGCAATACCTTAGATTTAGCCAAATTATGGCATACACGTATGGGACATCTCTCTGATTCTGTATTGCAAATTCTGAGTAATAAAATTCCATTTCAGTTAAATGCAAAATCTTGTTCAGATCTTTGCACTATCTACCCCTTAGCTAAGCCAAAGAGACTGCCATTTATTTTTTCACAATAATATTTCTGTTGCAACCTTTGATATGATACACTGTGATACTTGGGGTCCTTTCTCACAACTTGCTCATGATGGTTTCCAATATTTCCTTACAATAGTAGATGATCACTCTAGCTTCACTTGGATTCACTTAATGAAAAATAAGTCTGATGCGCCACATTTAATCAAATCTTTCTCTGCATATGCACACACACAATTTGGAAAAACTATTAAATGTATTCGTACTGACAATGCAAATGAGTTTCTTTTGACTGTTTTTTTTGCAGAAACATGATGCTAAACATCAATTCTCTTGCCCTCATAGGCCTCAACAAAATGCTGTGGTTGAAAGAAAACACCAGCATCTGTTGAATGTGGCAAGGGCATTGATGTTTCAGGCTGCTGTCCCTTTAACATATTGGGGAGAATGTGTCTCAGCTGCAGTCTACCTTATCAATAGAACACCTTCTCCCAATCTTGATGAGCAGTCCCCATTTGAAATCCTTTACACCAAACAGCCTGATTACTCCCTCATTAAGGTCTTTGGATGCCTCTGTTATGTCTCTACCATTGTTGCCCACAGAACCAAATTCACCCCAAGTGCCCTACCTTGCATATACTTAGGGTACCCTCAAGGATACAAAGGCTACAAACTATTTGACTTACTCCACAAAAAGTTCCTTATATCTAGAGATGTCCTCTTCCATGAGTCAATTTTTCCCTTCAAACAACATAGTCATATTGATATTTTTCACCATGACCCAAACACCACTGTCCTTCCAAATGTCTCAGATCTCCCTTCAAATGTGGATCCCCTTACTCCATCAACCAATACAAATTAAACCAATCCCTCAAATAAGACCACTCCCTCACATGAGCCAAATCACTCAGACGTGCCCAATCCTCCAAATGACACTGCAAACACTTCCAACACCAATACTACACCTACAAATCCCACTGATACAGATACAGCACCCTCTGATATACAGAATTCTGCTACACATGACACTTCTTTTGACCCCAACCCTCTTCGCAGGTCCTCTAGACCACATATTCCTCCTATATACCTCCAAGATTATGATTGCAACCTCACTTATCCCATACAACAGTCCCTGGATTATTCTAAGTTATCTGCTTCATATCACAACAATGTCATGAATGTCTCTACAATCTTTGAACCAGAATTTTTTCATCAGGCTGTAAAAATCCCCGAATGGTGTCAGGCCATGGCTGAGGAAATCACTGCCCTTGAGGCAAATGGCACATGGTCTATACAATCCCTCCCTCTTGGCAAACAAGCCATTGGTTGCAGATGGCTCTATAAAGTCAAGTACAAAGCAGATGGAAGTCTTGACAGGTATAAGGCTTGATTGGTGGCAAAAGGCTACACCCAGCAAGCTGGGATAGATTTCACTGAAACATTTTCACCTGTGGGTAAGCTTGCTTCTGTCAGAATCCTCTTAGCCATTGCTGCTCAGCTGGACATCAACAATGCGTTCCTCAATGGTGAATTGAATGAAGAGGTCTTTATGCAGCTTCCTCTAGGGTATCACACCAAGGGGGAGAACCTTGTTTGCAAGCTAAACAAGTCTCTCTATGGCCTCAGACAAGCATCCAAGCAGTGGTACTCCAAGTTCTCCTCAACTATCTTGCTCCATGATTTCAAGCAGAGCTCTGCTGACAGCTCTCTGTTCACTAGAGGAGCTGGCTCCAATTTGATTGTCTTACTGGTGTACGTAGATGACATCCTGATTGCTGGACCAAATTCCACTCTCATTCAGCAAACAAGACACTTTTTGGAGAGGCACTTCAAACTGAAATTTGTTGGCAACCTACACTACTTCCTTGGCCTTGAGATTGCCCACTCTTCTCAAGGAATCTCACTGAACCAAAGGAAATACACCCTTCAGTTGCTGCATGATACTGGTTTCCTAGCTGCAATACCTCTCCCTACTCCCATGGACTCAAATATCAGCCTCAAGGAACTTGATGGTGATCCTCTCAGTGACCCCACTCAATATAGGAGACTTCTTGGCCGCCACATATACCTTACCATATCAAGACCTGACATAGCTTACCCTGTGAACCGACTAAGTCAATTTATGCACAAGCCCAGGACCCCTCACCTGTAAGCAGTTCATTACATCCTGCGGTACCTCAAAAAATCACCTTGGCAGGGTCTTCTCTTCCCCGCTTCTTCTTCATTAAAAGTTAATGCCTTCTGTGATGCGGACTGGGGCAGTTGCACCACTTCTAGAAGGTCAACTACTGGATTTTGTGTCTACATTGGCTCAGCTTTGGTCACTTGGAAATCCAAGAAACAAAACACAGTTGCAAGGTCCTCGGCAGAAGCTGAATATAGGGCTCTTGCCACTCTCACATCAGAATTATTATGGATTAAACAACTTCTCAGATCATTTGATGTTCAACTCACCTCTGCTGTGGTTTACTGTGATAGCAAATCTGTTATCCAACTGGCTACCAATGCAAGTTGCAATGACAGGTCCAAGCACATTAACATTGAGTGTCATTTTGTGCGAGAACATGTCCATTCCAACTTCCTCAAGCTGGTCTATGTTCCATCCTCAGAACAGTTAGCACATCCCTTGACTAAAGCTCTTCCCAGACCAGAGTTTCAGTTTCTATTATGCAAGTTGGGTCTCCATAACATGTACTCTCCAACTTGAGGGGGAGTATTAAAGGAATCTCTCAATTCGTTTTTCCCTTTTTGCCCTTTGGCTATACTATGGTTAATGTCTTAGTTTAGTTAGTAACTGTGGTTAGTAAAGTTGAGTTTTTAGTTGTTAAGATCAGTTCTCGTTATTTCGGTTATCAAGTAGTTATCTGGTTTGTTAGACTAGTTAGAAGTTTGTTTAGATTCTATTATGGATCTCTTCTGATCCTGCTTGTATAAATAATCACTCCCTGTACAGATGAATTCAATTCAATGAAAATGTATTTTTCAGTTCCATTCATTTCTTTCATTTCTAAGAGACAACCCCAGATCAGTTTTTGAAATAATAATATTAGTATTAATTTGAGTACGCTTTGGCATGCATTGAAAGGAAAAAAGCATATGATGCCTAATTTTTCTTGTTTGTTGCATTTGCATACTCTTTTCTAGATAGCAACCCACCATACACACCAAACCATATTTAGAATATCAAATAATCAAATCCACAAAATGTAACTAAAAGCAAAAATTAATTAGATGATAAACACAAGCATTGCACACTACAAATTAACCAGTAAGTACACAGTACTAGTACTTGTTTTCACTACATAGTTCACTATCTAGTAGACAACCTTAAAACACCACCTAACATTACATAACACAGTAATACAACTTCCATATATAGTGATTGCTGCCATCCTTAATTTGCTAAACATCATAAACTCCCAAAATAAACTAACCTTAAACAGAAAACGATAATACCCGATCATAATCATCATATGCACGGATATACTACTAGCTAGTTACAAACTAGAAATATAACATAAAATAAATGGCAGCAATACAAGTAAATTATTTAGGAAGGTGGAGGAGGAGGGGGAGGGGAAGGAGGAGGAGGAGGAGGTGAAAGATTTGGAGTTGCAATTTTATGAATGAATCCAAATGGGTCACGAAAAAGGTAAAAGTAAGCATCTTCAGTACCCTCTCTTTTTATAATTGTTGCACCATTAGCCACAGCTCGATCAACCACTTCTTGAGGATTACGCATGTACAAGGTAATAATATTATCACTCCTAATTTCCCTGCATCATGAGTAAAAAAAAATTAAAAAAGAAAATAAAAAATATTGAAAACTTACAGAAAAAAGTAGCAAGCAAATAAAAAATACTCACTCTCCTGGGGCTACTGGGCGGATTATGATGGGAAACGGACGATTAGCCATTTCTAGTTAGCCAAAGAAAATAAGGGAAATCAAAATTTAAGTATGTAGCAAACTTAGAAAAAGGAAATGCAGTTGAAAATTTTCACACAAACCTGAAAGGAAGTGAGAAGAGTGTAACAAAGGTGAAGAAGGAAAAGCCAGCAAAAATAATAATATCAGTTGTAGTGCAAATGAATTGTAATGGACCGTTGAATATATAGAGGTGAAGGTGGTGTGTGTGTGTGTGTGTGTGTGAGAGAGAGAGAGAGAGTAACTCAACCATAGTAAAAGTTTGATGGAGAGATAAAGCCATGCATGACAGTTACGTGTGTATGGTTGTGTTTCAAAATTAATTAATTATTTGCACGCATGCTGTCCAATTCAATGCAAATGTACTATGTTTTCTTAATTTGTCTTTCTCATATCTTCAAGAAATCAAAATAAAAGGACCCTTTTGCTATAACACTGTCACTATGAGTTTTACTAGGTTTAAAGTCATTTGTTTGTTTCTTAGAGAGGGAGAGAAAGTACATCATCTATTAAACATTGTGGTGGAGAGGAAAACGTGTGTAGGCTGAGTATCAGAGCATCTAAAAGCAATTAAATTACGTTGATTAAAAAATGGGTTTGAGGAGATTCAAATCCATGACCTATACGAGGTAATGAAAGCTCATTACCACCAGACTAAATGCTTTAGTTGTTGAATAACCCAAATGAAGTATATATATAATCATTTATTTGTGTAATTTTCATTTAATTCAAAATACAAAACGAATCCAATAGTCATTTATATAAGATAAATAATATGTTAGAATATATGTCGTTCTAAATATCAATATTAGTAAAATTTTATTCTTTTACTAAAATATAAACACTTTGCTTTTAGTCCTAGTATTTTTGTTTTAGTAGTTACAAATACATCATGTTTTGCTTTTACTTCTTGTTGTTTTATTTTAGTTCCTCCCACCAGTATACTCGTAGCAGTATACTCGTGCATACACACAGGTGTTGTGGTATTATTTTTATTAATAGATTTAGACATAATTTAGTTAGTCCAAACATTGCCCCGTGAAAATCAAAACTACTTTAACATGGATAAACAAAAAGTTAATTTCAAATTGTAATTGAGTTAGTCCGAACATTACCCCGTGAACATTTACCGTGATTCCTCCTTCCCTTTTTCCTCTCCATCACAAAACATAAGGGTGTGAGGAGAGAGAAAATGATTAAAAAATTATAAATCATGATGAGAGAGTATGAATTACATAGAGAGATAGAGAGGATGTAAGGAGATGTAGGGTGAGTGGAAATGAGAGGATCCAGCCTACATTTACCTGTAATATGTAATATTTCCCGTAGAGATTAGAAAACAAAATTGTATTAAAGTTTCAAATTTTTCAAATTGTAATATTTCCCGTAGAGACTAAATAAAACTTATTGATAGAGAGAAAATAGAATATTAAAAAAATGAAGGAGACATGTAGATAAAATTAAAGTAGATATATTGTGAAAATAGAAAAATAAGATAGAGTTAGAGGAAGAAAGAGGATGAGAGAGTGAAAAAATGTGTGAGAAAGAGTGAAAATGTTTTAAAAACTATAAACGAGCGAGTCTTTACGTGTGATAATGTCGAAATTTGTTAGTTTCTTCTGAATCGATAAATGTTCGACATTTCTTCTCAAACGATTAAACTACATTAATATGCGACACTTTTATGTACGATTAATCAAATTATATTAGTTTCTTCTGAATCTATAAAAGTTTGACCTTTCATTAATATCTGATTAACTACATTGAGGATTGACTTGATATCAATTGAATGGTGGTTATTCATTAGACTACAAAGGTTCGACCATCCATCTCGATTGGATGAACTATACTGAGAATTAACTTGAGATCGATTGAACTATATATGGTTAATTCATTGAACATCAAAGGTTTCAACTTTTAGCTAGATCAAATGATACAATGAGAATTAACTTGTGATCAGCTGAGTTGAACTATGATTAGTTCACTTGATTTGTTAGTTTATTATGAACAACAAATGTTCGACCATTCTTTTGGAAAAATTTAACTATGGCTAGTAAGTCTTTATATGTGATGAAAAGTTGAACCTTTGTAATACAGTAGTCCAATCAGAGCTCGTCTAATCACAAGAAGTTGAGCCTTTGTTGAACCTTTGTCATCTCATCCATTTGAAAGATTGAGCCTTTGTCAATTAAGAAAGAATTAAAAAAAAACTTAACTAATTAATCACATATAAAGGGTCACTTGTTGTAGTTTTTTTGTTTGTTATTTTTATATATATGATTTAATATTGGTTTGAATATTCTTTCTGTCCTGCAAATATACATTTTTTGCTTTAAGATCTCATAAAAATATTCATATTTACAACAATGGACACACATATATTATAATTATTATTGTCAAAAAAAATATATTATAATATATTATTTAATATTTTATTTAACTTGTTTAAATTACTATTGAATTCGCCTTGCATTTTGATTTAAATGAAAATTAGACGACTATATATATATATATATATATATATATTTAAGTATGATGTTTCAATTTGATAACCACTAATGAATTTAGTCTGGTGGCAATGGGTTTGCTTTTCGTGTTGAATGTCATGGGTACGAATTCGAATCTCATTCACTCCAATTTTACTCAACCTTAAATTTTCGAATTTAGAAATAAAATTCTCATTAAATTCTGTGATTGGAAACATAAAAACGCATTAAATGAATATGAGGTAAAGATGCAAATAACAAAAAAATATATGTAAAATATACAAAATGTTTGAAATAGTTAATTAGTGGATTCCATGTGACTAATTTTAATTGATTCCACATCAATAAGGTAAAATACCCACAATTCATCAAGGGCAACCTAGGCCTCACCTTAAATTATAAAGATTGTGGAGAGATCTTAAACTATTCTAAATTCATCATTCACTACTAGAAAAATCAAAATTAGAGAGGGAGCAAATCCGTCACTAAACCATCAAAAATCTGTCACTAACGATTTTAGCGACGGAATTTGTGACGAACCCAGATTCGTAACTAATTTTGGCGTCACTAAATTTTTAGCGAGGGATTTTGAAAATCTGTCGCTAATAGAGAAGGAAAAATTCTCTCTCTATTAGCCACGGAAATATCCCTCTCTATTAGTGACGGATTTTTCCCTCTCTATTAGACTTATATATGCTCAACTTAATCGTTGTACCTAAGATAAACAACATTATGAGCATCAAAGACAACCTACTCAAAATTAAGGTGAAAGCTTGAACTTTAGAGGTATTGAGTTAGGCCACAACAGGTTTATAATAGAGGGGTTCTACAATAACTAATGAAATGGATGATTTTGCAATGTTAATGTTAAGAACCATGAGTTATTTTGTTGTGTAAAGAATACCATCATCCAAAAAGCAAACCATGATAGGGGATTCACATATGAGAGATATTCAAATAGGGAATTCCTTTTTCCTACTCCATTTCCCTCTTCCCCGCCCCATAGTGAGGATGATTTATGAAACTTAATAAAAAATAAACTTAAGATTCAGTTCAAAGAAAGACAAACAATATTGGAAACGAATCCCTGCTATACACAGCTATAGAACACAGAAAATACACAAAAAAGAGATAAGGGAAGGAAAAGGGAATCTTAATTACCGAAAACCGGAAGTGAGGGGAAGAGATAATCTGAAACTCAAACTGATAGAAAAGAATCATTAGAGCAGACTCATCCACGTCATTCATCAAAGTGAAAGGGAATGAACAATCCATACCTCATATTTGTTAAGTTTTCTTTTATTTTGTTAGAGTGAAAACATATATATCATATGCAGACATTAGAAAACTGACTTCCCATATGGACACAAGAGTAATCGGATTCGCACACATGTTCATCATCCAATACCCCTTCTCTTCACCTCACCCAAGTCTGCAGGGTAGTGAAGCAGCTGCCATTATAGTTGCAGGTACCATAAAAACTTCAAAGAAAAACAACACCAAACTGAGTATCAGCAAACACAACAATCAGGTTAAAAATAAAAAACAAAAATCACCAAAAAGAAAAGCTAAATTGAGAACGTACCACAAAAACAACCTAATCAAAGATAAAAACCCTAAAACGAAGCAAAATAAGCCAAATGAAGCAAACCATAATTCTCACAACTTCACAAATCAAATCAACCATCCAAATGAATCAAAATAAATAGCTCAAAAATCCAGAAACAAAATAAATAGAACAACAAGAATAAAGCGTAGTCAGAGAAAGAGAGATGAGAGAAGAAAATACGTTACCCTTTGAGAGAGACGAATCATGAAGAATCGAAACAGGGAAGAATCGCAAACACGGAGAAGAATCACGAAACTGAGATCGCGAATCAAATCGAAACGGACATAGCGAAGCAGCAAAGAATCCCATCTGTTGAAGAATAACGTACGCCACATGTGAAGAATCACAGAGAGATTTGAACAAATTCCAGAAAAAATTTAGGGTTTCGAAAAGGGAATGGATTCGAGAAGATCATAGAAGGAAATACGAGTTGTGTGATTCGTTAGGGCTTCAAATCGATAGGGTTTTGGTGAGTGATGAGTGGCGGTGGTGAGGTTTCTGTGAGTGTGAGAGTGAGAGTGATGAATGAGAGGTTTCGAGAACGAAAAAATAAAAGGTAAAGGGAAACTTTTTTTTTGACATGAAAGTGAAAGTTATTATTGGGAGGGAAGCGAAAAAACACTTAGTGACGGATTCTGCGTTACTCACTATTAGTGAGGGATGCTTTTTCCTCTCAAAATCCGTCTCAAAATGTCTTTTCAATATTTTGTGACGAATTTAGCTACGAAATTTTTAGCGAGGGATATTTTTACGTCTCTATGTTCGTCACAAATGTAACCCAGAGGCGCGGTGACGAATTTATTTATTTCATAGCTAAATCCCTCATTAATAGTGATGGATATTTATCCATCTCAAAAATCCCTCTCTAAAAACAGTTTTTCTAGTAGTGATTATAGCTCCTCAATTACCTTTTAAATAGGAGCGAATGTGGATATTTTGAGGACTAAATTAATGAATTTAGAGCATTATTTTAGAGACTATTTATTATATTTTTATAGTTTAGAAACTAATTAGGAGAAAGTGTGATAGTTTAGAGTACTCTAAAAATTAATTTAAGGATAAGACAGCAGGGCTTTGGTATGAAGAATTTCTGAGCATTTGGGTAGCAAACCTTATACCCTAAATCGTAATTCCGAAACCTTAATCTTCCATTATGGAAATCGTGATTAATCATGTTCAAGTTTGTGGTAAATGAAATTGAAATTAATGATTTATGAGCTTCAATACCTGGTATATTTATTAACTATCCATTGAAATAATTAACCGCGTATTTAAATGACGTTAACTATAAAAATTTTTGTTGTCGAATGTTTATCAAAACAGCGCGACCGATTACTTTTTTTTTATATTTTTTGCTGCTCAGTTTCCTCTTTTCCTTTTTTGTCTAATGCCTAAAAAAGTAAAGAAGGTCAAATACTTACTCTGGTTGACAACTTGTTGTGTCTATGGTTTAGGCCTGCATTAAAAGTGTTAGGCCTGAGTCTGGCTTGTGACCTGTCATAGACCCAACTTTTAGGCCTGGTTTGGCCTTTTTGAAAGCCTGAAAGTTTGATTAAAATTCACTAATTGTTTTTACAAAAACCTACAACTTTTGAGTGACAAATGCTTTTGGAAATAGACTAAGAAGCTAATAGGTCAGTGAAATTAAGTTCTGTTTTATATGACATTCAATTTAAATTCTATTTTATAATAATTTTAAATATGTCAAAAATTGATGTAGGTAAATATTTTTAAATTAACTGAAAATGTTAGCAAATTAATGATTTAACACAAAGTACAACATTTAATATAATAATATTAATAGTATTAAAAATATTATTTATTTTTTTCTTAAATAGGCTGGTCTGGTAAGCCTAATTAAAGGCTTTTTCAATGACCTGTAGCCTAAGCCTTGTGTATTTACAAAAAACCTGGCCAAGCCAGGCCTGGCTAACGTAGTCTGGGCAATACGCTCCTGACGAACGGTCTCGCCTATTCCCACACCTGCACAATCCCTATACGTTTTTTTGAGTTTCTTTTGACTCGGCTTTACTAGCTGTAGATAGAACCTGTTTGATTGCACCAGCCTCAATCTCAACTACAAGGTGACTTGAAGGTTGACTATTTCAAATATGGTCCTACGTTGTACAATTACAATCATAGAAAAAATTATGTAACAATTTTAAGGATGGGTAACAAGAATATTTGTGTATTTCTTTCTTCATAAATAAATAAAAAGTCTATTTTTCATTGCTCGTACTTTATTTCTACCAATTTTTTTATAAGCTATTTTAAATTCCAGACTTAGCTACTAAATTAGGTACTGAAACATGCAAAGGCATCCCTCCCGAAGCCTATAAATACAGACTTGCACTACAACAGAATAAATTAAAAAGATCGCCAAATGAGGAGCGCTTTTCTATCGGGCGCTCCCTATTTCTAACACGGAAGCTCAATGAGGAGCGCTTTTCTATCGGGCGCTCCCTATTTCTAACACGGAAGCTCAATGAGGAGCGCTTTTTTTCTGAGCGCTCCCTATGTTTTACGCGTCCTCCACAATGAGTAGCGCTTCGTGGTTCAAGCGCTCCCTATGTGTTACGCGTCCTCCACAATGAGTAGCGCTTCGTGGTTTAAGCGCTCCCTATCTGTTACGCGTCCTCCACAATAAGTAGCGCCTTGCTTCGCGAGCGCTCCCTATTTCTAATATATTATTCCTTTCCTCCTTATTTTTCCTCCTTCCCGTTGAAACCTAACTGTTCACTCACTCTTCCAGCGCTGTCGTTCACTGCCTCCCGTCCCTGTTCACTCACTCTCATCGCCTCCCCTTCGCCGCCGTTAACAGCGCCGTCCCTGTTCACTCACTCTCGTTTGCTGCTACGGTTTCTCCTTGAACGTCGTGCGCCTCCCTCCTCTGTTCGCTCACTCTCATCGCCTCCTCTTCGCCGCCGTCAACAGCGTCGTCGACCAAGCCAACGACGCCTCCCTCCCCAGTTCACTCACTCTGTCTCGTTTGCTGCTTCTGTTTCTCCCCTTGCCGCAGCTCGTCCTCCCTTGTTGTCTCGTAAGTTACTCTTAGCTTTCACATTATTTTGTTAATTTTTCTTTTATTTTCTCAGTGCAACTGTAATGTGTGCAAACTGCAAGGTGGTTTTTGTGATTGAGGGCTGGGGATGTTAGCCTTCTTCACCATTTTCTGGTTTTAAAAACATTTTACTAGTCATTGAATTTTGATACATGTTTGTTCATATTAGGAAGTTCTCTTAGACGATAATATTGGTTAAATATGGATCGAAAGTGGATGTCTGCAAATCGGTTTTCATAGTGTGGCTAAGAAATCATATTTCTTTAGAGTTTGCTTCGAATCCTACCTTGATTTCTGATAGATTGAGATGGTTAGCAAAAGGTCCAAATATACATGTTTTCTCTTTCACCAGCTATTTACAAAACGGGTACACATTCTATACAAAAAACCAAGATGATCAGAGTAAAATGCAAAATAGTGGGGTGACTCTTGTAGCTCAATCTATGCATACATCAGGTGCCAAAGACAAAAATCCCATTTATGCGAATATGTCATACTTTGGAGTCATTGAACAAATATGGGAGTTGGATTACAATATTTTTCGTGAGCCTGTGTTCCAATGTAAGTGGGCTGACAATAATAATGGTGTACAGATTGATGAGTCGGGGTTCATGCGAGTGAATTTCAACAAGTTAGGGTATAAAGATGAGCCTTTTATTTTAGCCTCGCAAGCTCAACAAGTGTTTTATGTCACTGATCCAGTTGATATCAATTGGTCCATTGTTCTATTGACAAACAAAAAACTATTGGTTAATGATATTGGTGATAAAGCACCCGAAGATGTTGATATTGAGGATGACCCTTTCTTTGGGACATCACAACCAATACTAGGGGAAACTACTTCAAAAGAGGATGTTGTGTATATTAGAAAAGATCATAGTGATGGAATCACGCTTCGTCGAAAACAAAGTACCAAGAAGCGAAAAGAAAAATATCATAGGAATAAACAAATTGTAAATAAAACTGTATTGAGGAAAAGGAAAAGGTAATCCAACGGAACAAACACAAAGATATGTGTTCATATGCCCTGAGACTACTTTTCTACTTAACATCCCTCTGGATAAAACAATGCCACAAGACTATATAGACAAGTGCAGGGAACAAATGGAAAGAAACAAGGTAGAAGTGAAAGCCAATATCGATCGACGCTTGGCGCTATCGCATGAATTAAACTGTGATTCTTTGTTTTTTGCACCCATAAACTTAGGGTGAGTGATTTAATCTATATCAGTAGTATATAATATGTATTTGTGAAATAATCATTGTTATTAATTTGATTATTCAAAAATTTTATAGGACTCATTGGATATTGTTGGTGATTGATCCCAAAAAAGACCTGATTTGCTATTTGGATTCACTGCTGGGACATTACAACAACTACCCCAAGTTGGTGGGAGTATTTAATAGGTTTGTTATTAGATTCTTTGCATATTTCATATTTTAGTTTATCTATGTATTTCGATTAATATAGTTATATATATATGATGTTGTTTCAGTGCTTTAGCAACTTATTGGGGATTGTGTAATGTCAGGACTTCGTACAGAAAATCAACATCTTCTACAAAATGGAAAGCAATAAGAGTAAGTTTATAATTAATATTCTTATGCATATGTTATTTAATTAAATTTAATAACTAATGTTTTGTTTCATAGGGTCCCAAACAATCAAATGGCGATGATTGCGGGTACCATGTAATGAAATTTATGAAGGATATCATCACTCGCCAACAAATGACAATCCCAAACAATGTATGTAATTTGATAATTTGTTTTTTAACAACTAATTAAATATTTAATTGATATTTAACTAATTTTAAGTTTATTTTCTTTTTTCAGTATTTTCCTGAATATGTGTCTGGAGCTCCAATGTCTGATGAGGAAATCACCGAGGTCAGAGGAGAGTGGTGTCGTCATGTTATCAATTTGATTCATGCAAATCGAAATTGATGTAAATTTTATAGTACCTCATTGGATATGTTGTAAATTTTGTTGATATTTTGGTACATGAGCATTTTGTTGAATTTTGGTACTTGACATCCCTTCTTTATAGAATTTGGTTTGAAACATATGTTGGATAGTTGGATAGATATCTGTATGCTGGAAAACTGGTTGCTGGTTGCAGGGAAGCTGAGAATTGGTAATTGGTGTAAAGTACCTCATTGGATATGTTGTAAATTTTGTTGATATTTTGGTACATGAGCAATTTGTTGAATTTTGGTACTTGACATCCCTTCTTTATAGAATTTGGTTTGAAACATATGTTGGATAGATATCTGTATGCTGGAATTGGTAATTGGTAATATGCAGGGAAGCTGAGAATTGGTAATTAATTGGTAATACTGGCAATAGGTAATACTGGCAATAGAGAAGAAACAAGCAAAACTTTTTTGAAAAAAACTTAGGAATAGGGAGCGCTTTAAGAGAATAAGCGCTACTTATTTGAAACAAAATTAGGGATAGGGAGCGCTTTAAGAGAATAAGCGCTACCTATATAAACTGAATGAGGAGCGCTTCTTAAATAAAGCGCTACTGATGTTCCTCAGCGCATTAGTCATGAGGAGCGCTTTGTATAAAAAGCGCTACTCATGCGTTATTTTCAGGAGCGCTTCCTGAGCGCTACCAAAGAGAAACAACCAAGAGTAGCGCTAACATCAGTAGCGCCCGAAAGCGCTACTTATGGGGAAAAAAAAGCGCTACTTATTAATAAATCTGTTGTAGTGTTGGCTACTAAATTAGGTACACATCTCTCATTTGGACCTTACATTAACTTCTGACTGCTGATCAATGATCAAAGATATAAATTACAGAAATTAAAATCGCAAGAAGATGACAAACCTAACAGAATAACCAACAACTAAACCCAGCAGAAAGAAACAAAATAGAGCTAATCTGATGTAGAAATAAACTAACTTAAAATAGAAAACTAATAGAACAGTATTCAAACTTATGCAAGAAATATACCGCTAGTTATAAATTAAATATATAATAGAAAATAAAAGGCACCAACACAAGGAAATTATTTACAATATGTTTAGAAAATAGGACCGGTCATTGAACCAGTAAAAGTACCGGTCATTAAACTGGTGAAGACAAGTGATAAATTTCAGACATAACTAAATTATAAAGGCTTAAATATGTTTTAGGCCCCTGCAAATATAGGGTGTTTTGGTTTAAGCCCCTGCAAAAATTTTTTTTTGTTAAAAGCCCTTGCAAAATGAAATATTTTGTTATACGTCCTTCTCAACATATCCAGCAATCATAGCATTCCATGTTAAGGCTAACATTTTAGTCATAGAAGGGCTTATAACAAAATATGTCATTTTGCAAGGGCTTTTAACAAAAAAAAAAATTTATAGGGACTTAAACCAAAACACCCTATATTTGCAGGGGTCTAAAACATATTTAAGCCAATTATAAACTAAGATAGCTAATTATATATATGTCATATGACTAAATATTAATCAAAATAATAAATAATAATAAAACGATGCATATGTAGTTTTATAACTTGACATTAGTCTTTTCTTTACACAAAATTTTTTTTTTTTTGAATTTAAAATAGAATTCTTAATTTTTTAAAAACTGACCGATTTGGCCAGTCCTCACGGTTCAAGGCCAGTTTAGCCGGCGGTTCTTGACCGGTTGCCACCGAATCTTAGATAAGCCGATTTTCCCGGTGAACCAGACCGGTTAATGACCAGTTCCCGATCCAACTGACCGGTTCGATCATGTTCTCTAAACATTGATTATTTGTGAAAGTGGAGGAGGTACAAGTTTCAGTTGCAAAAAAAATTCGCGAGGGATTTTCAAATCTATATATTGCTATTAGCGACAAAAATTCTCCTGCACAAAACTTATAATTCTTCGCTAAAAAGGGTATAAACTGAATCCAGAAAAGGAAATCTCGTCGCTATTAGCGAGGGAAACATTTTATCGCTAATATCAAGAGATAGTATCACTCCCTATTAGTGAGGGATTTTTAGTATTTTAATGAACGATTAATCTATATCTGTTCTGTACCTTGGGAGGACTGCAGTTGGTAGGTCACCTGCTGCCTGGCCAGAGGTAAATGCGAGCCCGGGAGGGGTACCGTGCGAAGCCATTCCGACGCTCAAGTCAGTATTGAGAATAGGTGAGTGATTTAGCTAGGAATGAGAATCTACCTCTTTATGGCAATGTGAGCCAATATTTATAGGGAATCGTGCCCATTATGAGTCGTCGGATTGATAGAGTTGATCTGAGCCATCCAAGTATGAGAGTCATAACTTGGCTTGCATGTGGTGGATGTGGATCAATAGTGATTGGGCCAATCCATGTCCAATTGCTGAATGATCCTCTTGGTCCAGTCCAGAACAATATCTAATTGGAAGGACGCCTTTAATCTCAAATTAACGATCCATTAAATTTAATATAGAGCTATATTTCGTCTTTAAAAATAAAAAAAAAAAAGTTAAGTAGCTCACAAATATATTTCATATAGTAACAAAGTTGATAAACATGATCCATCCTATCAAGCCCGGATACGGGATACGACACGATACGGATACGGGGATACGGAAAAATTTTGAAAGTCAAGATACGATACGGTTGGGATACTTTAATAAAAAATTAATTTAAAATTAAAATATATAAAAACTTAAAAACATAATATACAAACATAACTAAAAATAAAGCGATAATAACACTTTCTTCTAATTAAATTACCTAATGAATTTAAACCTTTATTCTATTTTAATTTTATTTTAATTCACGTCAAAAAAACTCAGTAATTAAATTATCTAATGAATTTAATTATGAATTTTAATCTAATTAAATTATTTTAAAATTTACTACGGTTTCCATTGTACCAAAAAAAGACTAGAATTTCCATCTTATTATTCAAATTACATTGAGCCACGTTTGCCTTTTATGCTTTCCTTGATGAAAAAAAAACATCAAAGCATCCTTAACCCTAAACGTGTATAGATCCCCTAATCCCATTTGTACATCATGTATTGCCTAACCCCTTCATATACATTATCCAGAAAATTCATCACAACAAAACAAATGGAAACCAAATTCTCACAATCTGAATACTTCATAGCAGCAGAGGAAAACAAAACGAATGGCTTCCAAATCTCTCCTATCTCTCCCGTTCGGGATATTCCCCTTGTACCAAGCAGACCATAAAGCAGGGAAAAACAAAAAACAGAAGAAAAATAGAAACAATGGCTAATGCAGAAACGAAAAGAGAAGACAACGAACATAGAACAAAAACGCAGAATAGAGCATTAATGATGGGCAAAACGTATCCCGTATTAGCTTGAACGTATCTGTGTTAGCCAACCGTGTCCTGCAAGTGTCTTGCACGTATCCTTTACGTATCTATCATTTTTCTTTTTAAAAAATAAATATAAATTCTTGGATACTTCATGGACACGTATCCCGCCATATCAGACACGTATCGGTGTCGGATACGGATACTTGGTCCATTTTGGAGTATCGGGGCTTCCCAAGATCCATCTTAAGTAATAGTAATTTTTCTTGTTGTTCCTGGGTGGTTAGCGCTCTGTTTCTTTTGCGTGTTCTGCTCAGCGTTCCGTTTCTCATGCATGTTCTGCTTAGCATTTCCCTTGAAAGCATCATCATTGTTGGGTTTCTTGAAATTCAAAGAAGTTTATTTCACTCCACTCAAACTCGTAAGAGAGGGCTAGTTATCTATGTTGTTGGGAGAAATGTAGTAGATTTTTACTTAGATTGGTCTTCTCTCTTAAGAGGGGAAGATGTTATTGGCATATGCGTATGAAAACGTGAATATGGCCCTTTGCTGGAATGAGCCGAACCAGCTACGTACACCGTTTAAATAGTTGTGCATGGTGGGAAAAGTCAATACTTTCCCACTCTGCATAATTATGTAACTTGTGCAGGTGATATGTTTTCATTCGCGATCTGCCAATAACATGTTTCCCTGTTAAGAGGGAAAACCAGTCCCAGTATATAAATGCTACTCTTCTCAGACCTAATGAGTCATCTCCTAAAAGTTTGAGTGAGGTGAAGTAAACCTCTAACTTTCAGAAAGCTCAACATTGGTGATGCTTAAGGAGAACACACGAGACAAATTTAACGCTATGAGTGAATGGATCATCACTTTCCCTCATTCCTTCCCTTCCCAAAATATAAGAGTAGGAGGAGGAGAGAGAGAGACTCCCCTTCCCAAAATATAAGAGTAGGAGGTGAGAGAGAGAGAGAGAGGATAATTAAAATAGGTTTAAATATGTTTTTCGTCCCCGCAAATATAATGTTTTTTAAGGCTTAAATATCATTTACCCGCCTGCAAATATCACCATAATCCATTTACCCCCAGCAAAAAAAAAAGTTTTAAAATGGACCTTGCAAATATTAAGTGTTTCTAGTTACCCCTGTTAACTTTTCTGTTAAATAAATGACGTGGCAAACTGTGATGACGTCAGCACTGACGTCAGTGCCACGTCTCACCATATTATTGGACCTTTGTGACACGTAGCACTGACATGCCATGTCATCATCTTATGTCACCATGGCCACGTGGCACTGACATGTGCCACGTCACCAACCAATCAATGGCTGCCACATGGCACTGGCTTGGCAATGTGGAATATTGTGTGTTACTAAAAAAATCAAACTTTTGGCTAACAAGGGGTTCGAGCCCTTGACCACTTAGTGATGCAAACTGATTAATACCACTAAGCCACCTACATTTTCGTATACATATTTTCAGCAACAAACATATATTACATCATTATTTTCGTCTTCTTCTACAGATCTGTTTCATTTTCTTCCATGTCCCTATCTTCTTCTTCCCCTTTCTACGGATCTGGAAAAGTAGAAACTACATCTTCTGCACTCCTTAACCCTAAACGTGTGTAGATCCCCTAATCCCATTTGTACATCATGTATTGCCACTACAAGAATTATTGGTTTTTCCGGCCAGGAGTTTCCGGCGGATACAGATCCCCCGCAAAGTTACCGGCGGAATCTACGAATTTCCGGCGGAATTAGTCCGCCTCAAAGTTACCGGCGGAAAAATTGACATTTGCGGCGGATTAAAATTCGTCTTGGATTTTGCGGCGGATTTAACGGTTCTTGCGGCGGATTTTGCTTCACAGTTTTTTTTTTTTTTACGAGCTTTTAATTAATCGCCGCAAATTCACCTCCGTCCGCCGCAAATCCCTTATGTCCGCCGCAAATCCCCTAAATCCGCCGGTAACTTCCTTTTCCGGCGGATCTTGCCTTTTGACCGTTTGACTTCGTTTCACCTATATAAACCCCTTCTCCCCTTCTTCTTTTTTCACACCTCTACCAATACTCTCATTCTCTTGATACGGCACTCGATCTCTTAATACGGCACTCTCTTGAGCATTGTCGGCAGCGGGGTTCCAATAGAGTGGCGTACGTCTCCATTTTTTTGTAAAAAAATTTTCACATTGTCATGAAGACCCCTTCATCTTTTTCGTTAAAAGTAACCCCTTTATCAGCATAAAGTTCATCCTCATTATTTTCACCACAAAAGACATATACGCTCATCAAACGCTCGGTATCATCCTCCAACTTAACAACCCGTCCTTGCAGTTCCTCAAACTTTCTATTTAGAGATTCAATCATCTTTTCAAAAGATGGTTTCTTGTGAAACTTTCTATTTTGAAAATATGGTTGAATCTCTAAATAGAAAGTTTGAGGAACTGCAAGGACGGGCTGTTAAGTTGAAGGATGATACCGAGCGTTTGATTAACGTATATGTCACTTGTGGTGAAATAATGAGGAGGAGCTTTTTGCTGATAAATGGGTTACTTTTAACGAAAAAGATGAAGGGGTGTTCACGACAATGTGGAAATTTCTTTACAAAGAAATGGAGACATACGCCACTGTAATGGAGCTGCTGCCGACAATGCTCAAGAGAGTGTCATATCAAGATAATGGCGTAGGTCTCCGTTTAGGGGTAGCAGACATTAAATATATATTTTACTGTTTTCCCAATTTTTATCGCTTTTAATTATTTTATTTTTTTGTTTAAAATATTTTATTAATTGTATGTATATTTTTTTGGTGATAATATTTTACTGCTTTTCCCAATTTTTATTTTTTTAAATTAAAAATTAATTAGTTATTGGATTTTATTTTTTTATCAATAATTAAAAAAATTAATAAAATAATATATATTTTTAATTAAAACGATTTTTTTAAAAAAATAAAATTTATTTTTTAAAAATAATAATAATTTTTTAAAAAAAATATTAGTTTTTTAAAAAAAATAATAATTTTTTTTTAAAAATAATAATAATTTTTTAAAAAAAAGAATAATTTTTTTTAAAAAAAAAAATTGGTACTTTGCGGCGGATTAGTGTTTTTTGCGGCGGATATTGAGAATTTGCGGCGGATCTTTGCGGCGGATTATAGCTTTTGCGGCGGATTATTTGGTATTTTTAAAAAAAAAGGCGCGATATTTTAATTTGAATATCCGCCGCAAAGTACCACGAATCCGCCGCAAACCTCCGTAAATAAAAAACCCGCGGATTTTAAATTTCAAAATCCGCCGCAACCGTCCAGAATCCGCCGCAAAGCACCGGAAAAAAAAAACCCGCGGATATTGAATTTCAAAATCCGCCGCAACCGTCCAAATCCGCCGCAAATCCCTTTTGACCGTTGGGCTGCGTTTTTCTATATATATCCATTCCCCACTTCTCATTCTTCACACTTCTAACAATCCTCCCATTCTCTTCTTAAAATTTCTCTTTTACTCTCTCCCAAATTCTCTCCTTCTCTACTAAATCTGTTTTTGAAGTGTAGCGCTTCCTCCCTACGAATTGTCTTCTGCTCTTATTGGGAAATTTCTTCAAGGTATGTTTTTGATATTAGTTAATAGTTTTAGTTTTTAATTTTTTTTTTAATATTCGTTTTTAAATTATTTTATAATAATATGAATTTGTTACTAATTGTGTTGTTTTTTTTGTTTAGGTATTGTTTGGGTTCCTCCTTTTTCCTCTCTGCTTTTTCCTCTCTACTTGAGTTCAGGATAAGCTTCAAGCCAGAGCCTTCTCTTCACTACGGTTAGTTGTTAAAGTAATTAATAAAATATTACTTACTTCACTATTTTTAGTAAAATTTTGTTTAGTATTTTGTTTGCAATAATAATACAAATTAATTTATATTGAAAAAACTTATTTATTAAGTTCACTTATAAATTTTATTAACATATATTGTCTTATAAAAATTGAAATTTAAAATTAAATTTGGAATTATTATTTATAATGTTTAAATTATTTGTATATAACATTATTAAAAAATTCATTCTGTTGCTTGTAATTAATTGGTAGTTTATTGAAATATCAAAATAAAATGAGTAATAAATATATATATATATATCAAAATATGAAATAATTGATAGTTTATTTTATTTATATTGTAGTGTAGTATACGTATAGTTCTTGAAAATGGATCGTAGTTGGATGTATGATCGATTGTATCCTGGAAGAACTGGTGTAAAACGACGTTTTGTAGAAGGAGTAGAAGAGTTTATTTTTTGTGCTAAGTACATTGATCATGAAGAATTTGGGCGACAAGGCGGTATTAGATGTCCGTGCTTGAAATGTTCATTTCGAGCTATAAAAAATGAACATGAAGTTAGACTTCATTTGTACAATAATGGGTTTAGGCCAAATTATTGGACATGGAGTCGTCACGAGGAAGGAGCGCCAGGGGTAGCTGCAGTTCCTGCGGTTAATGTTCCGGTTGAAGTAGTAGATCACACATCAAGTAGTTATCCAGTGACTACGACATCTGAAGGATGGGGAATACAACCGTTAGATGTTTATCAGGGAATGATATCTGACGCTGTTGGAGTAAATTTGGATTTTGAAGAACCAGATGCTGACGAAGTTCCAAATGAGGAAGCTCAAAGGTTTTACATGTATTTGAGTGAGACAAATAAACCCATATTTGAAGGATCTACAGACTCAAAATTATCAATGTGTGTTCGGTTGTTGGGTCTTAAGTCTCAATTTAATGTTGCTGAGTTGTGCATGGAATATATGACCAAAATGATGTTGGATGCAACCCCCATTAGAGGGAGTTTACCGCAAAGTTATTATGAAGCTAAAAGAGTGGTATCGAAGCTTGGCTTAAAATCTAAAAGGATTGATTGTTGTGTGTCTGGTTGCATGCTCTATTATAACAATGAGTTTGGCATAAATGATGGAGAGTTGTCGGAATGCAAGTTGTGTGGACAACCACGCTATCGTGTCAGTAGATCAGGGATGAGCAGAGGCAAACCGGTTCCACGAAAATCAATGTTCTATCTGCCTCTTATTCCAAGGCTACAGAGGATGTTTACTTCAATGGAGACCGCAGGTAAAATGACATGGCACCATCAAAATAGAAATAATTCTGATGAATTACGTCACCCATCTGATGGTGAAGCTTGGAAGCATTTTGATCGTGTTCATCCAGATTTTGCCAGTGATCCGCGCAATGTTCGGCTTGGTTTGTGCTCTGATGGTTTCACACCATATATTCAAGCCTCGGCAACACCGTATTCATGTTGGCCAGTTATTGTTACCCCATACAACATTCCTCCAGAAATGTGTATGTCCAAACCATACATGTTTTTAAATTCTATTATTCCAGGGCCAAATAATCCAACAGCTGGTATTGACATCTATTTGCAACCTTTGATTGATGACCTAAAAAGGTTGTGGAATGGTGTTTTAACTTATGATGTGGCACGCAAACAAAATTTTGTGATGAGGGCGGCTTTGATGTGGACCATAAATGACTTCCCTGCCTATGGAATGTTGTCTGGATGGAGGACACATGGTAAGATGGCGTGTCCGATTTGCATGGTTGACACAAAGGCTTTTAGTCTTAAATACGGAGGAAAAGTTTCATGGTTTGACTCGCACTGTAGGTTCTTACCTATGGATCACCCATTTAGAAAGCAGAAATATGCGTTCATCAAGGGAAATGTTGAAACAGCTGGACCTCCTCGTCAGTTGACACCAGAGGAAGTTTGGAATAATGTTAGGGATATCCCTCCTGTGGAAGTCGTAGCCGGTGTTGTTTCTCGTCCAGATGGCTATGGACAATGGCACAATTGGACAAAAAAAAGTATTTTTTGGGAACTTCCCTATTGGAAAGATAATCTATTGAGACACAATCTCGATATCATGCATATAGAGAAGAATTTTTTTGACAACATATTTAACACTGTCATGAACGTGAAAGGCAAAACGAAAGACAATGAGAAAGCTAGGAAGGATATAGATCATTTCTGTAGACGAAAGGATTTGTTGTTGGTTGAGCAAGGTACTAGGATTTTGAAACCCAAAGCCAATTATACTTTATCTACCGAACAAGCGAAAGCAGTTTATCAGTGGATAAAAGAGTTGAAAATGCCAGACGGTTATTCTTCCAATTTATCTAGATGTGCGGATGTGGATAATGGGAGGTTGCATGGGATGAAGAGTCATGATTGTCACGTATTCATGGAGTGCTTACTTCCTATCGCTTTTAGTTCGTTGCCAACACACGTTTTGAATCCGCTCATTGAAATAAGTCAATACTTTAAGAATTTGTGTTCTGCAACGCTAAAAGCTGATGATCTTTCAAAAATGGAACAAGACATCCCACTTATCTTATGCAAGTTGGAGAGAGTATTTCCACCTGGTTTCTTTGATTCTATGGAGCATCTACCGGTGCATCTCGCATATGAAGCTAAACTTGGCGGACCTGTCCAATACAGATGGATGTATCCGTTTGAAAGGTCAGCTAATTTTTAATTATAATAATATAAGAAACAAGTTTAAATTAAAATTATATTATATGACTATTAATATATTAATATCATATTCCTCTAGGTTCATGGGTGATTCAAAAAGATCGGTGAAAAACAAAGCTAGAGTTGAAGGATCGATATGTTCTTCTTACCTACACCGTGAAACAACACATTTTTGTTCTCATTATTTCAAGAATCAGTTTGCTCCTGGAAGCAGTCGAAATGAAGTGGATACTGAATGGCGACATCCTTTGGCTTTGTCTGTCTTTTGTCTACCCGGTCGTCCATCTGGGAAGGAGTCAACTCACTGGCTAACAGATGAAGAGTTAAGTTCAGCACATGTTCATGTGTTGATAAACTGTACTGAGGTGCAACCATTTATTGAGTATGTTCCTCAACATTAACAATCGATCTTAATTAGTTAATACTAGTAGACAAGTGTAACAATTAAATTATTTCTTTTTAGGGAGTTCTTGTCATCAGAGGCAGTACGTGAAGACCAATCTTCTGCTCATATTCATGCGCATTTTCCAATGTGGTTTAGTCAATATGTGTATTCCCTCCCGCCAAATCCTACCAGAGTCACATTCTGGATCCTCGACTGGTCGCAATTATGTTCCCAATGCTGGTGAGTTGAATGAGGTTAGGCAATTGACGCAGCAACTGAGCGAGGCTCAGCGTCAGATTGCCGAGCGGCAGCAGCAAAGCGATCGGGAAATTCAGGCGATTCGGGATCGAAGTGAGCGGGAAATTCAGGCGATTCGGGAGCAGGCTAGGGTAGCTGAGGAGCGCATGGAGGAGCGCTTTAAGTTCTTGCAGGATCAGATGGTGTCTAGCTCGAGGCCATCCTCATCAGCATCCTACCCGCCGCCGCCACAGCAGCAGTACTACCAGCAGCAGTTTGCACCCCAGTATCCCCCGCCGTATGCATCCCAATATCCCCCGCAGTATACACCGCAGTATGCGCCGCCATTCCAGCCATACCAGCAGCAACATCAGTCACCCCGCCAGCCATACCAGCAGCCCCAACATCAGTCACCCCTGATCCAGCCAAACCAGCAGTACCCCCAGCAGCGGTCACCCCCGCTGGACATTGATCTTAATGTCCAAATGTCATCGCTCAGTGCTTTACTTCAAGATCATACATATTATAATAATGTTGATGACATTGACCGGCAGGCACCCCAGTAGCTTTAGATTATTTTATTTATTTGTCTGGATATTTTATTAATTGTCTGGATATTTTATTAATTGTATGGATATTTTTACTGCTTTTCCCAATTTTTATTTTTTTAAATTAAAAATTAATTAGTTATTGGATTTTATTTTTTTATCAATAATTAAAAAAATTAATAAAATAATATATATTTTTAATTAAAACGATTTTTTTAAAAAAATAAAATTTATTTTTTAAAAATAATAATAATTTTTTTTTAATTAAAATAATAATAATTAAAAAAAAAATTTTAATTAAAATAATAATAATTATTAAAATAAAAAAACAAAATTTATTTTTTAAAAATAATAATAATTTTTTTTAATTAAAATAATAATAATTAAATTTTTTTTTTAAAAAATGTTTTTTTAAAAAAATTATATTCATTTTTTTTTTTAAATAAAATGGGTGTTTTGCGGCGGATAAGGGGTACTTTGCGGCGGATAATTTGCGGCGGATATTGGGTACTTTCCGGCGGATATATTGCGTCAAAGAATTGTCCCCTTTTCCGGCGGATTATCCGCCGCAAATTTGCGTAGGATTTTGCGGCGCCACTAAATCCGCCGCAAACTTGCGGCGGATAATCCGCCGCAACGCGTTTGCTTCGAGCTGGCTACCGGCGAAAAACTTCCGCCGCAAAGTCCAAATATCCGCCGCAAATTTGGCTTTTGCGGCGGATTTCGCCCGCCGCAAAGTCCAGCTTTTTTTGTAGTGTGCCTAACCCCTTCATATACATTATCCAGAAAATTCATCACAACAAAACAGATGGAAACCAAATTTTCACAATCTGAATACTTCATAGCAGCAGAGGAAAACAAAACGAATGGCTTCCAAATCTCTCCTATCTCTTTCGTTCGGGATACTCCCCTTGTACCAAGCAGACCATAAAGCAGGGAAAAACAAAAACACAAGAAAAATAGAACCAATGGCTAATGCAGAAACGAAAAGAGAAGACAACGAACATAGAACAAAAACGCAGAATAGAGCATTAATGATGGGCAAAACGTATCCTGTATTAGCTTGAACGTATATCTGTGTTAGCCAACCGTGTCCCGCAAGTGTCTTGCACGTATCCTTTACGTATCTATCATTTTTCTTTTTAAAAAATAAATATAAATTCTTGGATACTTCATGGACACGTATCCCGCCATATCAGACACCTATCGGTGTCGGATACGGATACTTGGTCCATTTTGGAGTATCGGGGCTTCCCAAGATCCATCTTAAGTAATAGTAATTTTTCTTGTTGTTCATGGGTGGTTAGCGCTCTGTTTCTTTTGCGTGTTCTGCTCAGCGTTCCGTTTCTCATGCTTGTTCTGCTTAGCATTTCCCTTGAAAGCATCATCATTGTTGGGTTTCTTGAAATTCAAAGAAGTTTATTTCACTCCACTCAAACTCGTAAGAGAGGGCTGGTTATCTATGTTGTTGGGAGAAATGTAGTAGATTTTTACTTAGATTGGTCTTCTCTCTTAAGAGGGGAAGATGTTATTGGCATATGCGTATGAAAATGTGAATATGGCCCCTTGCTGGAATGAGCTGAACCAGCTACACCGTTTAAATAGTTGTGCATGGTGGGAAAAGTCAATACTTTCCCACTCTGCATAATTATGTAACTTGTGCAGGCGATATGTTTTCATTCGCGATCTGCCAATAACATGTTTCCCTGTTAAGAGGGAAAACCAGTCCCAGTATATAAATGCTACTCTTCTCAGACCTAATGAGTCACCTCCTAAAAGTTTGAGTGAGGTGAAGTAAACCTCTAACTTTCAGAAAGCTCAACATTGGTGCTGCTTTATAAGGAGAACACACGGGACAAATGTAACGCAATGAGTGAATGGATCATCACTTCCCCTCATTCCTTCCCTTCCCAAAATATAAGAGTAGGAGGAGAGAGAGAGAGAGAGAGAGAGAGGATAATTAAAATAGGTTTAAATATATTTTTCGTCCCTGCAAATATAATATTTTTCTAAGGCTTAAATATCATTTACCCGCCTGCAAATATCACCATAATTCATTTACCCCCTGCAAAAAATAAAAAGTTTTAAACTAGACCTTGCAAATATTAAGTGTTTCTAGTTACCCCCCCGCTGTTAACTTTTCTGTTAAACAAATGACGTGGCAAGCTGTGATGACGTCAGTGCCACGTGTCACCATATTATTGGACCTTTGTGACACGTGGCATTGACATGTCATGTCAGCATATTATGTCACCATGGCCACGTGGCACTGGCTTGGCAATGTGGAATATTGTGTGTTACTAAAAAAAATCAAACTTTTGGCTAACAAGGGATTCGAACCCTTTACCACTTAGTGACGCAAACTGATTAATACCACTAAGCCACCTGCCAGCAACAAACATATATTACATCATTATTTTCTTCTTCTTCTTCTTCTACAGATCTGTTTCATTTTCTTCCATCTCCCTATCTTCTTCTTCCCCTTTCTACGGATCTAGAAAAGTAGAAACTAATAATCAACATCTAGCACTCACCGAAAAAACAAAAAGAAAATAAAGATCATAGCATTTCCCTTGAAAGCATCATCATTGTTGGGTTTCTTGAAATTCAAAGAAGTTTATTTCACTCCACTCAAACTCGTAAGAGAGGGCTGGTTATCTATGTTGTTGGGAGAAATGTAGTAGATTTTTACTTAGATTGGTCTTCTCTCTTAAGAGGGGAAGATGTTATTGGCATATGCGTATGAAAATGTGAATATGGCCCCTTGCTGGAATGAGCTGAACCAGCTACACCGTTTAAATAGTTGTGCATGGTGGGAAAAGTCAATACTTTCCCACTCTGCATAATTATGTAACTTGTGCAGGCGATATGTTTTCATTCGCGATCTGCCAATAACATGTTTCCCTGTTAAGAGGGAAAACCAGTCCCAGTATATAAATGCTACTCTTCTCAGACCTAATGAGTCACCTCCTAAAAGTTTGAGTGAGGTGAAGTAAACCTCTAACTTTCAGAAAGCTCAACATTGGTGCTGCTTTATAAGGAGAACACACGGGACAAATGTAACGCAATGAGTGAATGGATCATCACTTCCCCTCATTCCTTCCCTTCCCAAAATATAAGAGTAGGAGGAGAGAGAGAGAGAGAGGATAATTAAAATAGGTTTAAATATATTTTTCGTCCCTGCAAATATAATATTTTTCTAAGGCTTAAATATCATTTACCCGCCTGCAAATATCACCATAATTCATTTACCCCCTGCAAAAAATAAAAAGTTTTAAACTAGACCTTGCAAATATTAAGTGTTTCTAGTTACCCCCCTGCTGTTAACTTTTCTGTTAAACAAATGACGTGGCAAGCTGTGATGACGTCAGTGCCACGTGTCACCATATTATTGGACCTTTGTGACACGTGGCATTGACATGTCATGTCAGCATCTTATGTCACCATGGCCACGTGGCACTGGCTTGGCAATGTGGAATATTGTGTGTTACTAAAAAAAATCAAACTTTTGGCTAACAAGGGATTCGAACCCTTTACCACTTAGTGACGCAAACTGATTAATACCACTAAGCCACCTGCCAGCAACAAACATATATTACATCATTATTTTCTTCTTCTTCTTCTTCTACAGATCTGTTTCATTTTCTTCCATCTCCCTATCTTCTTCTTCCCCTTTCTACGGATCTAGAAAAGTAGAAACTAATAATCAACATCTAGCACTCACCGAAAAACCAAAAAGAAAATAAAGATCATCACTTACTTAGCATGAAGATTGAACATGAGAAAAGGAGAAAATGAGAAATTGAACATGAAGATTGCATAAATTAATCTTCAAAACTCAAACCCAAAATCAAAATCGTTTTCGTTTTTTCCAAATCATTTTTTCTAGAAATTGAACATGAAGATTTCGTTCTTTCCAAATCGTTTTCGTTTCAAGCAGTTTGCAAGCGTTCTTTCTAGAAATTGCAAGCAGTTTGGAGAAGATGAACAGTATCTGGATTTCGTTAGTTTCAGATCTGAATTTCGTTTTCGTTTTGTTCGTTGTTGTTGTTGTTATCGAAGGTGCGAAAATAACAGTATCTGTTCATTGTTCGTTGATGAAAATCGAAGGTGCAAAATTTCTGGTGTGAAATTTGTTCGTTGTTGTTTTCTGGGAGCAAAAATCGAAACCCAGTGTCTGTTGTTGAAGATGAAGATTTGTTGAAAATAAGAACTAATGATGTAATATATGTTTGTTGCTGGCATTATGTATCACGAAAATGTAGGTGGCTTAGTGGTATTAATTAGTTTGCTCACTCAAGTGTCAAGAGTTCGAATTCGAATCACAGGGCTAGCCAAAACTTGTATTATTTTTAGTAACACACAATATTCCACAATGCCAAGCCAGTGCCACGTGGCAGCCATCCATTGGTTGGTGACGTGGCACATGTCAGTGCAACGTGGCTATGGTGACATAGGATGCTGACGTGGCATGTCATTGCCACGTGTCACAAAGGTCCAATAATATGGTGACACGTGGCACTGACGTCAGTGCTGACGTCATCACAGTTTGCCACGTCATTTTTTTAACAGAAAAGTTGACAGAGGGGTGTAACTAGAAACACTTAGGGTATGTTTGGATGGAGGGTTTAGGAGGGGAGGGGAGGGGAGGGCTTGATTTCCAATTCTAAATTGAGGAAACTATAAAACGTTTCTAAACAAAAATGAAGTGTAATTAACAATGTTTTATCATTATCTATCATGTTATTCTTTCAAATTTTTAAAATTTCAAATAGATATTAAAATATAGACCAAACCTTTCAAACCCCTCCCCTCCAAAACTCTCCCAAATCCCCCTCCCAAACATACCCTTCATATTTGCAAGGTCAATTTTAAAACTTTTTTTTGCAGGGGGTAAATGGATTATGGTGATATTTGTATGGGGTAAATGATATTTAAGCCTTATTATTATTATAAGAAAATTTTTAAATAAGGTATAGTAAAAATAAGTTGATATTTTATATTATTATTTTGAGACCATATTTTTTGGATTTTTCGACCCTGCCCAAAAAAGTCCAAAGCCAGTAAGGGTCGAATAGTGTTTAGTCAGCTATAGGCTATAGCTCTATCACTCTGTGCACAACCGATTTTTTTTTATTTGTGAAGAAATAAGAACACAATTTCTTTTTCACTATCCTTAAAATCATTACCTAATAATTATTTTATAATTATTTTATAATTGTACAACGTAGGACCACTTTTGAAATAGTCAACTTGTACATGGCTCTATCACGTCAGCCATGAAGTGTATTCACTCAAAAAAAATTTCACATATATTCCACTAATTTACTTATTCTCACTTATAGTTATCAAAATCTGGCATATATACTCACTTAAATTAATATCAATATAATTTAAACACACAAATATATTTTAATTGATAAATCTGGTGAAATGGACGTACCTGATTTTATTGATGTCATATTATATTATATAAATGAGTAAAGTTATTTAGCCAACATGTTCTAACCAAAAATAGCCAAAAACCAAGTTACGACATCAATTAATCAAGTTTTATAGGCTATTAACCAACCTGCTTTTTCATAGTTTTTAGTCAATGACCTAGAAAACTGTGAAAAAACAGATTGGTTAATTGGTGTTGTGACTGATTTTTGGCTATCTTTGGCCGAAACATTTTGGCTAAATAACATTACTATAAATTACCCACTTTTTTTCGAGGGTTACCTAAAATTTATCAAGTTGGGGGGAAAAATGGGATTTGAACCTTGTCACGCCATGTGTAGAGACCAAAGAAATTTGAATCCTATCACATCATGCAGATTAAATGTGACAAATTGTGTCTAAGTACACAATGAACAAATTTATTTTATATTTTATTTGAAAATTTCAAGGGTCAAAGGAAGAGGTTAGAATAACATTACATAATGAACTTGACTGCAAATTCATCTTCATGCATGAATTTGGCCTATAGTGGAAGACAAAATAGATCAATGTTTTGTAACATACAACCCTCTATAAAAAAATTTGCATTTTATGTGCATCATCACATATCACTCACCACCCAATTCAAACTTCATAAGTCTCATCTATATATCATCCTCTCTTACTCTTTTATCTCTTTCTCTCAATACCTTTAAGAGGAAAGTGACCATGACAAGCACTCCTAGCATTCCATCACACACAAAAGCTTGGGTCTATTCTCATTATGGGAACATAGAAGAGATTCTCAAGTTTGATCCTAATGTACCTACACCACAACTTAAGGAAGATCAAGTGCTCATCAAGGTTGTGGCTGCAGCCCTTAATCCTGCAGATTATAAGAGAGCTCTTGGTGTTTTCAAGGACACTGACTCTTCTTTACCCGTGAGATTTCATTAACACTATTTCTCTCTTTAAATCAGACAACTCTTTAGACGGCTGGCTCTGCATATCTTTAACTTTAAAACAGACTACCAAAAAATCTTTGTTTAGAGACCAAATTTAGCCACCAAAACCTCAAATCGGTTTTAAATCAGTCGCTAATATTAGTGATAGTGATTTAACAACCGATTTAGGAACAAATTTTTAAAATCAGACGCTAAATCAGTTACTAACATGTTTAACGATCAATTTAATGAATAATTTAGCGACCATTTTTTGTCTCTAAGTTGGTCGCTAAATAGAGATCTTTTGTGACCAATTTTTTCTAACATGATTTTTGTTCTTCTACCGATTCTTTTTTTTTTGTGGTTGGTGAGAAGACTGTCCCAGGATATGATGTTGCTGGTGTGGTGGTTAGTGTTGGAAGCAAAGTGGAGAAGTTTAACGTTGGAGATGAGGTTTATGGTGATGTGAATGAGATCACTTTGGACCACCCAAAAACTATTGGTACTTTGGCTGAGTATACAGCAGCTGAAGAAAAAGTACTTGCTCACAAACCCTCCAATTTGAGTTTTGCTGAAGCTGCTAGCCTCCCTTTAGCAATCATCACTGCTTATCAAGGACTTGAAATAGGTGAATTTTCAACTGGAAAATCTATACTTGTTCTTGGTGGTGCTGGTGGAGTTGGAACCCTTGTTATTCAGGTTTTATTTCTTCTACCAAAAGACACTATCTAACTCTCTGGTTGTAAAAAAGACACTACTCATATTATATTCTACTTAAAGGAAAATGATTGTTGTGTTTTGTGACTATTTGATGAGGCAGCTAGCTAAGAATGTATTTGGGGCATCTAGAATTGCAGCTACTGCTAGTACTACAAAGCTGGAACTGTTGAGGAACTTGGGAGTAGACTTTCCTATTGATTACACTAAGCAAAATTTTGAAGAACTTGAAGAAAAATTTGATGTTGTGTATGATGCAGTAGGTGAGATATTTGGATTGGCCTTGAATCTATATTATTATATGTTTTATGTAACTTGTTTATGTAGAAAAATGATATAATTTAATACTAATATTAATTAAAAAATATTGATTCTGAAAACAGGTCAGAGTGAGAGGGCAGTGAAGGCTGTTAAAGAAGGTGGAAAGGTTGTGACAATAATGCCACCTGGAATTCCTCCAGCTATCCCTTTTGTACTCACTTCAGATGGGGCTATTTTGGAGAAATTGCAACCTTATTTGGAGAGTGGCAAAGTGAAGCCAATATTGGATCCTAAGAGTCCATTTCCATTTTCTCAAACTCTGGAAGCATTTTCCTATCTTAAGACTAATAAAGCTATTGGGAAAGTAGTCATACATCCCATCCCATGAGCATAACTAAACAAACATCATTTGTTGGGGTTCTTATTTTGTGTATGTTTGTGTCTGCATATTGTAATTGAAATAAATCTCTTTAAGCTATGTGTTGGGTATATCGGTCGACCCCTCTCTTATATCCCCATCATTTAGCTCATTTGTAGTCGATGTAGCATGAATATTTTAGATTGAAGATGTGTCTGTTTCTGTTGGACATCGACACAACACACTTCAATCACTTTTTATTTTCTTAAATTATTATTGGTGTTTATGTGTCCGTTTTTTTATAAGCTTTATGTGTTGTGTCTGTGTCTGTGATTCATAACTAAAGAGATATGTTTGTTATGCAATGACAATGTACCCTTTTTCCCAATTCTGATTAGTGATTACTTAACGGAAGGAGGTGAGGATCACAATTGTAAAAACTCTGATTTGGATCATTCCATCTAATGTTACTTATCTATCTATCTATCTACCGAGCTAGATTTGGTAAAAAAACTCACAAAATCAAACCGGCTTGGACAAAGAACTAAGAAATAAACTACTATATATATATATATATATATATATATATATATATATATATATATATATATATATATATATATATATATATATCATATATATCATATGAGCGGCTTGTGATTGCCGCGCGCGCTTCGGCCTTTTTTTTTCTTTTTTTTTTTGTTTTTTTTGTTTCTTTTTAGTTTTTTCCTTTTTTTCCTTTTTTTGTCTTCTTTTATATTTTAAGGTAACGCCTTTTTTGTTTTTCATATTTTAAGAAGTACTTTAGCATCTCGAAAAATTTTAGATGTATAAATATGCGAAATTTATTTTTCAATAAACGATTGGGTAAAAAAAGATTTAATTTCATGACAAAATACGTAGAGTGAGATGCTAAATAGTGTGATCTGGTGTGCTTTATGGTTCAGAATAAATTTTGATTGTTCAAATACACAAAGTGTTTTATAGTTATAATTTTAATTTTTATTCAGGGGAACTTCGACCACATTTACAAAAGAACCTCACATCGTATCATTCAACTTTCTATTTTCGACCACATTTACATCATTTACACTCGTAGGAACTTCAGCCACATTTACAATAAAACTCCCATCACACTTTCTAATTGTGTTATATTTTTTTTTACAATTTAATTTTTATAGTTATAATTTAATTTATAGGTATAACTTAATTTATAGTTACAATTTAATTTTTATTCACAGTTATTTGACTATATACTTTACAAACCAACTCATTGGTTGACTCAGTGCTCCCGAGTTCGATTCCCGCAGTGGACAAACTCTGCCAATGAAGGTTGGCTCAAGTTGGCTCATTCCCTATAAGGATGTGGGTTCAACCCTAAAATTGAAAAGAGACTGCCAATGAAGGTTAACCCTAAAATTTATTAAGATATATGGGAAAACAAAATATTGATAATTTCATATAACAAAATAATAAATTATTTAAAGAATAGAATACAAAAATAGTTTGTTATCGTAAAGTTTGTTTAATCTATTAATAAAGTAAAATTTAAATTATTAAAAATATCAATTAAATTCTTTGAAAATTTAAAAATTATTTATATCTAGATTAATAAAATAAAGAGAATTAGGATAAGATTCATAAGATGAGAAAAATACAAAATTCAATTTATTTGCTGTGTAGTGTATATGTTATAACTTTTGAAATTTAAAATTAACAGCTTATAAAAGCAAAAGTATGGTAGAAATATAATATGAAGAAAGAAAAACACATATTCTTATACCCTCTTTAGAATTGTTTTTTATAAGCAAAGATTTTATTTAAATGGAGTACAAAACATCAATAAGGGGCATTTTTTTTATAAGTCAAAATGCATTAAGGAGGCACAAAACTCAGCCCATATACAACTTAAAAAATCAAGGCAAGCAAGTAGATGGATTATTACACCAGCTATCAAAATTAACAGCTTATAAAAATTTGGTAGAAATATAGTATGAAGAAAGTAAACCACATATTTTGTTACCCATCCTTTTTTTTAAGATAAACAGTTAAACACATCTTCCGGTTACTCCATCCTTTTTCTACGATTGTACACCGTAGGACCATATTTGTAATAGTCAACCCTCTAGTTAGAGCTGTCAATTTGGCCCACATGGGCCAGCCCATCCCCAGCCCCACATGGCCCTAGGGCCAAAAGGCCCATGGGCCCAAAAGCCCATATTTCAAAAGCCCACATGGTCCCAAGCCTCATAAATCCCCGGTGGGCCAGGGCCAGCCCAAGGCCCCTATTTTATTTTTTTTTTTGCAATGAAACTAAAAATTACCCACAGACCTAAGTGGGCTTTGGCCTAGGCCAGCCCACGGGCCCTAAATTATTATTATTTTTACAAAAAACTGGAAATTTCACTTGTTTTTCCTATTGAGAAGCGACACACATCTGATTTTCCTATTTCCCTTGGTCTAATTTGGTTATTTACAAACAGAACCAATATTTGACGGTATTGCTGGCTCATTTTCTTAAGCCAGTCTTCTGTGAGTTGTATAATATATGATTTCTATTGTTTTTTATTGAAGATTTAGGACATGTTTGTTTTTTTATATAACATACAAATATATATATATATATATATATATATATATATATATATATATATATATATATATATATAATATCAAAATAATGAGTGTGAAAGAACACTTGCTGCAGTAAGATGATATTATCCCTTTTATATTTGGTTGTATGTTAATAATAGCTTGGTAATGAAAGAATCATTTCCATGAAATGATGTTAGAGAAATGTTAGCCATGTTTTTTAACACATTTTTTGACACACGATTGATTCAATGTAAGTCAATATAATATATTGATCTTGTAAGTTGATCAATTTGAAAGTGTTGATTTTTTTCAAAAAAAAAAAGAATCAATCATTGGTATAGTTATTAATGGCTTCAATTATTCTCTATAAACAACGTGGTGGTGGTGGTGGTGGTGGTGGTGGTGGTGGTGGTGGTGGTGGTGGTGGTGGTGGTGGTGGTGGTGGTGAGTGGGAGGTGATGATGGTGGTGGTGGTGGTGGTGAGAGGAAAAAGGAGGTGGTGATGAGAGTGAGGGAAAAGAGGGAGGGGAGGTGAAAGAATGGAAGTGGGGGTGGAAAAAGAATGAGCCATAAAATATGGGGCCAGCCCACAAAGCCCTGGCCCTAACCCACTAAAAAAATTAAAGTGTGGGTTGGGGCTAAAATAAACCCACTTATTAGGGAGCTTAAAATTTGTGGGGCTTTTTAGGGGGCAAGGGGGCTTGGGCTAGGGGGCTTGGGCTGTTTTGACAGCTCTACCTCTAGTCACCGTGTATTTGAGATTGAGGGTGGTGCAATCAAACATGGCTCTATCTAAAGCTAGTTAGTAAAGTTGAGTAAAAAAAATTCAAAAAAGCATAAGATTTTTTTTTTGGACAAGCATGGACACAACCCAGAAAAAACAAGGCCACAAAGGCTCAGCCCAACCAAAAACAAACCATCCTGTCTCCACAGTAAAACACACACACACACAAGGTGACTAGAAGGTTGAAAAAAGTTAAAGTCACTAAAAGTACTAATTATAAAACTAATTGCTTTTGGTTTCAATGTTTTGTGGGTGTCTCTTGTTATGTCTCTGGTTGAGTCAGTCAGATATGTATATCAAGTTAATGGGTCTAGAAGTCGTGTCATAATTCCTGGTAGTGGTTTGAGACAAGGGGATTCTCTTTCCCCCTACCTCCTTATATATCCTTCCGTTTGATGTGATGTCTAGACAGTTATCTAGGGTCTGCTTTAATGGGAACATTCTTGGTCTGAGTTTAACTCCTGGAGCTCCTATTCTCACCCACTTAGCTTTTGCAGGGCAACTAGTGAGGAAATCTTCCAAGTGGTGTCTATTCTTAACAACTTCACTGTTGTGTCTAGACAGAGAATTAATATTTAGAAATCAGGGTTGATTTGTGGTAGGAGTGTCCCTCCCCCCCCCCCCCTCAAAGCATCATTGTTAGATATTCTCCAGATTCCTCTCTGGGATTCTCCAAGGAAGTATCTCGGAATCCCTGCTGAATGGGGTACCTCCAGAGGTCAGGTCTTATTGTGGATCAAGGAAAGAGTATTGTCTAAACTAGAAGGGTGGAAGGAGAATTATATATCTCAAGCAGGCAAGAAGGTGTTGATTAACTCTGTGATTCAGGCTATCCCTTCTTATGTTATGGTTATAATGAGATTACCAAAGAATTTTTGCCAATCTCTGTGATCTACTGTGGCAAATTTCTGGTGGATTTCCAAGGTTAGAAACAGGGGCATACATTGGTAAAGTTGGGATTATTTGTAGAGACGACAAAGGAAGGCTGGTTACATGAATTACCTCAAAGATTTTTGCTTGTTCTGCCTTGGATGCCGAAGCCCTTGCACTCAGAGAAGCCATCTCTCTTACGGCTAACCTTGTGTTACCAATTAAGTGTGTTTTCTGAATCGGACTGCATGGATGTCGCTGAAGCTTGTAGAGGGAATCTAGTTAGAAAGGAGATCGAGAACATAATTGAAGACATTCAGAGATTGAAGGAACAATTTACCTCAGTAGGATTCGTATGGATCAAGCGCGAAGGAAATGATGTGGCTGATTTGATTGCAAAACTTGCTGCTTCGAACTCTCTTCCTATAACTGGTCTTTCTCTCCTCCTACTCCCATTGCGGCTCTTCTGGAGATCAATCGCATTTCTTGTACCATTTAGGGTTCGGTGGTTGGTGAGAGGAATTGATCCTCTTTATTTTTCATTCCTTTTTAGTGTAAGTGGTTGGGTGTGTAACACCCCTTTTCTACCTGGAAGATTTTTGACAAAAATCAGAGTTTTCAAAACGTTTTCAATACACCCACAAGGGATGCTACACTTACACCGTTAAACATCACACGCCAATAATAAAGTTTCACCATTAAAACAGTGCAACACCTAGCACGTCATAACATCATCAAGCAGCGGAATAAAATCAAGGTTCAATTAAATAATTATAACATCACCATAACTTCAAAAATTAGAATAATAGAAACACTAATAATGCCTAGCGTTCATTCCCCCTGAGTGCTACGTATCAGAGCGACGACACCTGACTCAACTAGCGAAGGTAGACATGCCTTCACTCGCAATCACCTGCACGTTACCAACATAGGGGTAACATTTGTAGCGACCGAAAAATCCGGGCGAGGATTCCTCGAAGGTTCAAAAATGAAGCCGCCACCAAAGTTTAGTTTAAGGGCAAATATTGGAAAATCCCTTTGGAATGGATAAAGGTCCTTGAGACCAGATTAGGGTTCGGGAGTCAGTTATGCATGGGGAAGGTGTTAGCACCCCACGACATCCTTCCTAAAGAAGGTTACCTGCTAATTAGTTATGGGAAAAAAATGTTAATTTTGAAAATGTTAATTTTTACCCTTTTATTGAAAGAAAAAGACTTAATAAAAATTTTAGTTTTTCGTGCTTGACAGCAGTGGGCCCCTGCTCCTACGTATCTCCAGGTGCGATGGAGAAATCAAAGCTACGTAGTTCTTTATTTAGAAAATGTTTGTTGGTTGGTATTTTTTAATATGGGGCTTTTAGGATTGTGTGATCTGTGTTGAAGGACCACTGGGGGTCTGAAGGAGCGCTGGGGCTCTGAAGGGCCGCTGAGGGCTGAAGGAGCGCTGGGGCTTTGAAGGACCACAGTTCACTTATCCTAAAACGATGACTAACCCGGCCGTACGACCGACTTAATCCCCTACTTTGAAAATAAGATTTTTTTGATTTTTGAAATGAAAGAGATGTGTTTGTATTTTTTTTTAATTTAGAAATTATTTATTTTAAATAGGGATTTTAGGACCAGATCCGTAACGGTTCATTAGTGGCCTAAAAAGCAGACTAACCCGACTGTACAGTCGACTTAATCCCCTATTTATATTTTGAAAATGAAATATTCATCTATTTATTTTTATAGGTTTCTGTAAAAAATGAATTAAGAAATAAAGGTAATGGAAATTGTTTATTTTTGCGCTTGACAGGGGCGTGGCCCTGCTCCTACGTATCTCCGAAGCGGAGAATCAAAGGCCACGTAGTTCTCCCTGAAAAAATCTTGTGTGTTGATTGATTTTAAGTTTTGAAAATGTTAATTTTTACCCTTTTATTGAAAGAAAAAGACTTAATAAAAATTTTAGTTTTTCGTGCTTGACAGCAGTGGGCCCCTGCTCCTACGTATCTCCAGGTGCGATGGAGAAATCAAAGCTACGTAGTTCTTTATTTAGAAAATATTTGTTGGTTGGTATTTTTTAATATGGGGCTTTTAGGATTGTGTGATCTGTGTTGAAGGACCACTGGGGGTCTGAAGGAGCGCTAGGGCTCTGAAGGGCCGCTGAGGGCTGAAGGAGCGCTGGGGCTTTGAAGGACCACAGTTCACTTATCCTAAAACGATGACTAACCCAGTCGTACGACCGACTTAATCCCCTACTTTGAAAATAAGATTTTTTTGATTTTTGAAATGAAAGAGATGTGTTTGTATTTTTTTTTTAATTTAGAAATTATTTATTTTAAATAGGGATTTTAGGACCTGATCCGTAACGGTTCATTAGTGGCCTAAAAAGCAGACTAACCCGACTGTACAGTCGACTTAATCCCCTATTTATATTTTGAAAATGAAATATTCATCTATTTATTTTTATAGGTTTCTGTAAAAAATGAATTAAGAAATAAAGGTAATGGAAATTGTTTATTTTTGCGCTTGACAGGGGCGTGGCCCTGCTCCTACGTATCTCTGAAGCGGAGAATCAAATGACACGTAGTTCTCCCTGAAAAAATCTTGTGTGTTGATTGATTTTATGTTTTGAAAGGGGGTTTAAGACCACCAAGCTGTACAATTCGGGCGTCTTAAACCTGGATCGACAAGACGTCGCGTCTCAGTCAATCCCATATTTTTTGACATCTTTATAAAAAAAAGAAAAGAAGAAAAATATTTGTAAGGGTAATAGTAATAATATCAATAGTAGTAGTACTGATAATAATAATTATAATGATAATAATAAATAATAAATGTGAAAAGAAATAAATAGATGAAAACTAAAGGGGGGAGGGGCCTTATCATAAACGGAGAATGCAAATAGTTGAAGAAATAGGGATTGGCATCATGAAAATGTAGAGTGTAGCTAACAGGCTAACATCCTGATCCTAAATTTTTTCAATAAAATAAAACTAAAGAAATGAGTATATAACATAATCAACAAATAAGGAAACCCTGATTTTCCCTTTCAAACATACCCACGCAACCAGCGCCGTTTCCAGCACAAAAGGAGAGAGAGAAAAAAAACTTCACGCGAAAAATGGAGAAAGAAGAAAAACAAAGAGAAGGAGAGAGATCGAAGGGTCACCGGAGAGAGAGAGAGAGAGAGATGGAAACCGACGGTGGTCATGTGGTGGTGGCGGTGATGGAGGCGGCGGTTGTGGAGGTGGCCTCGATGGTGGTTGTGCGACGGGGCAGTGGTGGGTGCTTGGTGGTGGGCCGTAGCGATGGATTGGTGGTGGTGTTCACGGCGAGGGGGAGGTGGCCGTGAGAGAGGGAGTTTGGGGGTTGTTTGGAGTGAGGTGGGGTGGTGTACGGTTTGGCCGTGGTTCGGCTCTGGCGGTGGTGGTGCGCGGCGGTTTCCGGCGACAGAGGGTGGTGGTTGTTGGGTGAAGAGTTTATGATGATGGTGAGTGAAGGAGAAAACTCTCTACTACTCTCTCTTTTTTCCCTTGTGTTCTTCTCCCCCCTTTCTTTTTATTCTCTGTTTCCTTTCTCCTCCCCCCTTTTGTGTGTGTTGTGTGTGTTGTGTATTGTTAAATTTTTCCTTTTTTTTGTTTCCCAGTGTCTTCGGTTCCCCCTGTGTGTGTGTTATTGCATTTGATTTTTCTTTCCTTTTTCCCAGTTCCCTCGGTTCCCCCCTTTTTAGCTTGCTGGCTTTGGGATTTTATAGATAGACCAATCTTCAATTTTGTTTTCTTATAACTGAATTGTCTCTTTCAATTCTTAATCTATGATGCTGAGTTCTATGTTGGTCTGCTATTGCTATTGACCTCTCCTTATTTTCCAATTTTGTGTGTACAGGCTTGAGGGTGTAATAGGCACAGGAGAGGGAGCATAGGTGCTCTATGGTCAAGAGCTGGAAATGGAAAAAGGAATCCTGAGACACCCAAATAGTGTTTGGACTGATCTCTATATGTAAAAGAGACCGTGACAAGAGAGAGATAAAGAAACAAGTTGTCTTTTATTTAATTTTTATTTTAAAATACTTCTTAATTCATATATTTGTATATTTTAGTTTTTTTTTTATTTTAAATTTATCTTATGATTAAAAGAATAAAGATGTAGAAAAAAAAATACTAATAATAGATTTTTTAATTCTTTTTCTTGCAATAAGAAGTAAATAAGTTCTACTAATAATAACAAAAATGACGTAAAACCGCTAACGCGCATCAAATGACATGTGTCAACGGTTAAAATCTCTAAATGTACAAAAAACCAATATTTTTGATTTTTTCAATAAATTTTGAATTACCCGGACAAAATTAGGGTACAACAGCTGCCCCTCTTTATTTATATTCCGTAGATAAACTGAAGGGTTTTCATAGTAGGAATAGAAATAAAGATAAGACAAATGCTAATTTTGTCCTTTTAGTAGAAAAGTGTAGAGTTTGAGAATTAACAGAGAATGGTTAACACTTGGCGCACCGACGAGAAAGGAATAAAGAAGGAACACTGGGGCTCTGAAGGAGCACTGGGACTCTGAAGGAGCATTGGGGCTCTGAAGGACCGCTGGGGGTCTGAAGGAGCACTGGGGCTCTGACGGACCACTGCGGGTCTGAGAGATCGATGCCCTGAAGTATCGGCATAATGATCTGAGGGTCTAATTCCCAGTCGATGCTTGGCGCATTGATTTGAATTAAACTGAAGGACCAGTGGGTCTGAAGGGCTGCCTGGGCCTGATGGACCAAAATGGTCTGATGGACTGCAACTAGCTATGGTACTAATAAAACAGTCTGAGGGTGACCTACGTCGATGCGGCCGTGAGGGTCACGATCAGATCTAGAACTGATATGTTGACCACGAAGGATGTCAACTATGTCTTAGGCAGACACAGCTAATCTGAAGGACCTCTGGGGGTCTGAAGGATCTGCCGCGCTCAGTGGCGACGTAGTGATTTGAAGGTAGAGTTCGAAGTCGTTGTTTTGACGTGTTAATTTGAACTGAACTGAAGGACCAAACTGGTCTAAAGGATCTATGCTAGACTCTGTGCTAACACTGCGATCTGGTGTTTGATATAAGATTCGACGCTTGTCGCATTGACTTAAGAAGTGGAAGTAATTAGGATCGACACTTGAAATCGATTAGAGAGCAACGGGTCATATACATGTAATGTATGCGTCTGTAATGATTGATTTTAAGTGGAATGAATGAATGTAATGAGATTTTTTCTTATTTGCCTTTTTTGCTTTTTTCTTCTTTTCCCTTTTTTTGCTTCTTTTCTTGGTACATGATAAATGTATGAAATGCGAATGATGCATATGTAATGTTTTGATGCGATTGCTATGGTGGATAAAGGAAGACACGTGAATGCATGGTACAATGCCATAATTAGTTATGTAGAAATATTTTTATCAACGACGAGACCAACACTTGGCATGTCTATCGACGTAAAAATGTCGTGTGTGTGCATGCATGCAATGTCATGTATGTGCAATGTGGAGACAAATGAACCAGAAATGCCCATGAACTGTGGACGCTGAAGCTGATCGAAAAAATTGATAAGCAGTATATGTGAGTGCCGATGACGTGCAAATGCAAATGTAATGCTTCGATTCAGGTGCCATGGTAGGTGCATGTTTGCCTGGTGGAATGAAATGTATGGTATGATTTATTGATGATGCATTTTTGCGGTTTTTGAGATGAGAAAAAGATTTTTTTTGCGAGAAATTTAGAAGTGGATGCTTTGGAATCGTCACTTATTGGATGCATGGTTGTATGGCGGGATGATTTATGCTATGATTTTATTGATGATGCAAAAATATTTTTTGTAGTGATGAGAAATGAGGCTTTTGATGCAAGAGGCACAGAAGTGAATATTTTGAAATAATCGTTCTTTGGAAAAATTGGATTTGATTTGAATTCAAGCTTTAACAATCTCAAGGTTGTTATTCAGACACTGAGGTGCAACAGCGCTTGCCGGTATTTAAAGACTTGTTCACACTGTTTTTCCCTTATGGTGTCCCATGATTGTTTGAATTTTAGGTCCACAAAGTTAACAGAGTGAGTGTTCAGCGTCACATTATTAACTTGTGTTCTCTCTCTTTGAAGCATTGTTTAGTAGACATGTAGAGCAGTACAAATACAGATGAATGAATCAGTTGACTTGGTAAGACAGATATGACACGCGATATGATGAATGGTAGGTTTTTCCCAAAGTCATGAAAGGTAGGTTTTTCCCAGCTCAAGAAATGTGGGACTGCCTCGATTTAGACTACCAGTGAAGGTGATCGAATAGTCTGCCCCTGTCTAGTGATGACAAAACAAGGGGCGTAGGGGAGATAATGAATTGGGAATGCCATGACTTTGGAATGAAGGGTGGCAAACAAGAGATTCTGTCTCAACCCATGACGTTTAGTGTTGCCCCAATCTTGACGAGAGCAAGGTTGCCCCGACTGGAGTAACATTGTGAAAGGTTGTGTTTAGGATAATGGGTTGAGAAGATGCATCGGCATTGTTTTGTGGATGTGGATATGACAAGGGGATGAGATGGGTGTAGGGCGAATTTCCCCGGCTTTAGGTGAAGTGAAGAATGATGGGATTGCCCCACTTTGGAATGATATTTAAATGATTGCTTTTAGTGGGGTTATGAAAGGTGACTGAGTTAGGGTCATGGGTCTTTGTAATTGGTCGTCTGGATTGGATGGGGTATATGAATGGGATGGGTGCCGGACATTTTCCAAGTTCAAGAAGCATGAAAGGTGGAAGGTATGCCCCACTTTGGGATCTAGGTGATGGTCCTAGTATAAACTTTGGTTCTCTTTTAGGTGAATCCCAAAGACTGTGACAGTCTTGAGTTTTTTGATATGATGAGAATTCCAATTGGTGATCACTAAACCTTGTCTTGATATCAGTGTGATTTGAATGAACATTGGAGTGCAAGCCCTTTGGGTTCTTTTTTTCTTTTTTTTATCCTCTTTTTTGATTTTTTTTTGAGCAAATATATTGTAAATAAATAAACTTACTTGTCCTAAAATTAAATCTTTGAGAAAATGAAAGTGATCAGCCACAGATCAACATGGTCTTTGTAATGTGGCCAGTGTTTAGAGGTTTATGAAAGAAAGGTTTATAACGTGGTCAATGGTTATGGGGTTGTGGAGGAAATGATAATTCGGCCTAAGGGGGTGTTTGATGGTTTATTGATACGATGACCTTTTTTTAAAAAGATAAGTAGGTTCAGAGAAGTGTTTGAGGCCAATGATTTGGGTTTTATAAAAGAAATGATAATTAGGCCCAAGAAGTGTTTGAGGGTTTATTCGGACAAGGATATCTTCTGTGTTTGGTGATATTATGTATCAGCTCACAATTTCTACTGCTTTTGCTTTTTTCTTTTTGAGGATTTCTTTTTCAATCCTCTTTTTTGAATTTCACATTTTTTGTGATCTTTTTTTCTTTTTTTTTTGAGTAGAGTGAGCTGATAAAAGTGACACACCATTTTTGATGTGGAATTGATCATTGTCTAGGGTGACTGAAAGATTTTTTGATTTTTTTTTTTGGCTCAAAGGGGTAGTAAAGAATTTTTTTTTTAGGATACGGGAAGACGACCAAACTTTATTTCAAATCAAGATTGCTTGTTTTTCTCAAAAATTAATTCAAGGACAAAAACTATTTATTTTTATATATCCGCTTTTTTCTCTTTATTTCTTTTATTGGCCCTAATTTTTGCTTAGGCTGCTCTTGCGAGTTTTCAACCTAACTAGCTTATTTGTTTTTTTTGTAAAGGACTTGCACCAAGGGAATACAATGTTGACAAGATATCCAGTGATCACAAATTTGCCCCAGCATGGTGACCTAAAGTGTTAGTTTATGAAATTTCATCATTGGGAACCAACCAAATAGTTGACTAGGTACTTGTGGAGAGCATGCACCTTATGGGATGGTCGGAGTGGGACTGGACATGAACAAAGGATGATGATAGGATGGAAAGATGTGGACACTGACCGACTCAAACAAGAGTAAATGCGTATTGCACACAAGTTCACTATACGAATGCTTCACAGAGAGTTAACATAGTTTGCGACATGATAGAAGAAATTTTTGATAACACGTCAGTTAACAAAATAGACCATTTGGATCATTTATCATGGGACTTATGAGATGCATCGTTTTGCTGAAGAAAATTGTGAACGAGCTGCAAACAGTGAATAACTTCCCTTTTTTGAAAATTGGATGTCTGAAAAAACCTTGAGTTTGTAGCTAATCTAAACTTTTACAAAGAAGAATAATCAATTTCGCCTCATCTCTCATCAATTTTTGAAAAAAAGTATGCTCATGGTTTTTTTAGAAAATGATACAAAATGTGATAGATGGACTGATACATGATGATGGACATGGATGATGAAGATGTATGTGCATGAAATGCATGTGATTGTTTGACTCCACTGACATCTAAGATGTTCAAAGGAATAATTATTTTACATGATTTTGGTTTCTAAGAGACAATGCAGCATGTAACTGGTGCAAAGTTTCTCATTGATGTTCAACGATGCATGAAAAGAGTGATGACATGTTTTTTGTTTTTGTTTTTTAGAAAACGACACATGCAATGAAAAATGATTGTTTGATTCTAATGAAATGCTATGTCAAGTATGCAAAGAAAAAATTATTGTAAATGACTTTGCTATGTGCATGAAATGATGAAGATGTATGTGCATGAAATGCATGTGATTGTTTGACTCCACTGACATCTAAGATGTTCAAAGGAATAATTATTTTACATGATTTTGGTTTCTAAGAGACAATGCAGCATGTAACTGGTGCAAAGTTTCTCATTGATGTTCAACGATGCATGAAAAGAGTGATGACATGTTTTTTGTTTTTGTTTTTTAGAAAACGACACATGCAGTGAAAAATGATTGTTTGATTCTAATGAAATGCTATGTCAAGTATGCAAAGAAAAAATTATTGTAAATGACTTTGCAACATGATGCAAACATTTTTCTATTGATGATGAATGATGCAAGAATGATGAAATACTGTTATGTTTTTTTCCTTTTTTTTTGGAATGTAACGTATGAATGGACACATGATGATGGATATGTACGATGAAAATGCAAATGTATGAAATGCATGGAGGAACTGATCACTTGGAAAGACCAACGACTTTATTCTATTATGAATGCATGATGTTTTTTTTTAAAAAAAAAAGGTTAACTATGCGTATGCAATAGGGATAATCAAATTATATGCCCTCGTGTCCTAATGCATGAAGGAACACATGGTGATAGATATGCATGATGAAAATGCAGATGTAAATGCATGAATGATCACTTGAAAAGACCGCTTATTCTAAATAATTTTTTTTGGGGGCAATGCAGCATGTGACTGATGCATGACCTCATTTATGTATCAGAATGAAATGCTAACAAATGCGTGTCTTTTGAATGATGCGAAAATAATTACGTAATTTTTGTGAAGTGAAGCATGCTGAAACGGGGAATGAAATGACGTATGAATGATCGATGAAACAGCAGTTTTTTTATTTATTTATTAGGATGAGTGAAATGATGTACGAAGGCTATGTTTTTACATGCATCTCATGATGTTGCTAATGATGAAATGTCTAGATTATTTGATGATGATTTTTTTGTGAATGGAAGTGCATGCATGAATGAACAAATGATGTTGCATGATGCAGATACATGGAATGTGAATGATTACTTGAAAATACTGACTATCCAAAAATGATTTTTCGGAGGCACTGCAATATGCAAAATGCTAATTAAAATACATATTTTGGATGATGAATGATGCAAGAGTGATGACACTAAAATACATGTTTATTTATTTATTTGGAAATGATGCATGCATGGAGTAATGATGGATTTGAGCTTGGATCACAATATGAGTGAAATGGTGCATGAATGCCACTATGTGATGTGATGTTGTAAATGAGTGAAAGAATAATAACGATGTTGTAAATGATGCGATGCTTACACTATTTGATGATGATATTTTGTGAATGATTATGAATGAATGAGATGCTTATGTTATATGGATAATAATTGCTTCTTGTTTTTTTATGCGATGAAATGAAATGCAGGATACATGCAGTTATTTTTTAATGCGTAGAAAGAAAAGAACGCATGATGATTTTTGAATATTTTTGTTTATTTTTTCTTGGAAAAGGGAAATGAGATGCATGAGTATTGATGAACCAGTTCGCCTTTGAATGAATGAACAAATGTGGGTGAGATGTGAATGTATGGTTTTATTCATCTCGTCGGAGAATCAAAAACTTTTTATTAAAGTATGATTCTGGTGGTCTGACTTTCAAATGTTTTTTTGTACTTGCGTCCACCACTCTGTAAAAAAGTTTTGTAATTCCCCGGCGGTCATTGAAATGCATGCAAAATGAGATGTTTTTATATTTATTTATGTGATATGCAAAGAAAAGGAAAAATAAGAATAGGTGCTAAAATAAAATATGATTTTTGTTTTTTTTTTTCAAGGAAATGGGGAAAAAATGCACTAGTATTTGTTTGAATGCATGAACATTAAGCTCCTTTGTGTCCTAGAAGGGTTTCCTTAGGAATAGATCTAAGATTCTTTCTACTAAGTGAACCTTTCAAAGGGTAGCTCTACAAGGTCCTAAAAAGGTTCCTAGAGCCAACAATCCCGTTAGAGAACGCTAGCCACAACAATAGGCAAGCTATTGGAAGTGATAGCACCCTCGAAGGGACCAAACTCTAGGTGAGACTTTCATAACCACCGAGCTGGACGTACATCCAGAGGGCCATTACTACGCAGTCTCGTTCTAACTTAGTTTATGCTCCAGTCCGGGTATAGGACTATTCTCACGTGTGTGCAAAAGTGTGATAGTGGAGTGTGTGAAGGAGCAAAATGTTAAATATACCGTAGCTGCAAAACAAACAAACACATATACAGAAAATAATAGTCTTCTACCCTAGGATTCACACATCACATAAAAATAATATGCAATAAGATAAAAGAATAATCACAAATACAAACATAATGGTCTTCTATCCTAAGGTTTACATATCATATGAAAATAATATAATATGCAAGAATAAAAGACAAAAGGATAGGGTAAAAATAAATATTAAATCAACAATTAATCCTACAACTAATTAGACTAGGCTTGACTCTCTAAAATTTCCCCAGTGAAGTCGCCAGCTGTAGCGACCGAAAAATCCGGGCGAGGATTCCTCGAAGGTTCAAAAATGAAGCCACCACCAAAGTTTAGTTTAAGGGCAAATATTGGAAAATCCCTTTGGAATGGATAAAGGTCCTTGAGACCAGATTAGGGTTCGGGAGTCGGTTATGCATGGGGAAGGTGTTAGCACCCCACGACATCCTTCCTAAGGAAGGTTACCTGCTAATTAGTTGTGGGAAAAAAATGTTAATTTTGAAAATGTTAATTTTTACCCTTTTATTGAAAGAAAAAGACTTAATAAAAATTTTAGTTTTTCGTGCTTGACAGGAGTGGGCCCCTGCTCCTACGTATCTCCAGGTGCGATAGAGAAATCAAAGCTACGTAGTTCTTTATTTAGAAAATGTTTGTTGGTTGGTATTTTTTAATATGGGGGTTTTAGGATTGTGTGATCTGTGTTGAAGGACCACTGGGGGTCTGAAGGAGCGCTGGGGCTCTGAAGGGCCGCTGAGGGCTGAAGTAGCGCTGGGGCTTTAAAGGACCACAGTTCACTTATCCTAAAACGATGACTAACCCGGCCGTACGACCGACTTAATCCCCTACTTTGAAAATAAGATTTTTTTGATTTTTGAATTGAAAGAGATGTGTTTCTATTTTTTTAATTTAGAAATTATTTATTTTAAATAGGGATTTTAGGACCTGATCCGTAACGGTTCATTAGTGGCCTAAAAAGCAGACTAACCCGACTGTACAGTCGACTTAATCCCCTATTTATATTTTGAAAATGAAATATTCATCTATTTATTTTTATAGGTTTCTGTAAAAAATGAATTAAGAAATAAAGGTAATGGAAATTGTTTATTTTTGCGCTTGACAGGGGCGTGGCCCTGCTCCTACGTATCTCCGAAGCGGAGAATCAAAGGCCACGTAGTTCTCCCTGAAAAAATCTTGTGTGTTGATTGATTTTAAGTTTTGAAAGGGGGTTTAAGACCACCAAGCTGTACAACTCGGGCGTCTTAATCCTGGATCGACAAGACGTCGCGTCTCAGTCAATCCCATATTTTTTGACATCTTTATAAAAAAAAAGAAAAGAAGAAAAATATTTTTAACGGTAATAGTAATAATATCAATAGTAGTAGTACTGATAATAATAATTATAATGATAATAATAAATAATAAATGTGAAAAGAAATAAATAGATGAAAACTAAAGGGGGGAGGGGCCTTATCATAAATGGAGAATGCAAATAGTTGAAGAAATAGGGATTGGCATCATGAAAATGTAGAGTGTAGCTAACAGGCTAACATCCCGATCCTAAATTTTTTCAATAAAATAAAACTAAAGAAATGAGTATATAACATAATCAACAAATAAGGAAACCCTGATTTTCCCTTTCAAACATACCCACGCAACCAGCGTCGTTTCCAGCACAAAAGGAGAGAGAGAGAAAAAACTTCACGCGAAAAATGGAGAAAGAAGAAAAACAAAGAGAAGGAGAGAGAAGGGTCACCGGAGAGAGAGAGAGAGAGAGAGAGAGAGAGAGAGAGAGATGGAAACCGACGGTGGTCATGTGGTGGTGGCAGTGATGGAGGCGGCGGTTGTGGGGGTGGCCTCGATGGTGGTTGTGCGACGGGGCAGTGGTGGGTGCTTGGTGGTGGGCCGTAGCGATGGAGTGGTGGTGGTGTTCACGGCGAGGGGGAGGTGGCCGTGAGAGAGGAAGTTTGGGGGCTGTTTGGAGTGAGGTGGGGTGGTGTACGGTTTGGCCGTGGTTCGGCTCTGTCGGTGGTGGTGCGCGGCGGTTTCCGGCGACAGAGGGTGGTGGTTGTTGGGTGAAGAGTTTATGATGATGGTGAGTGAAGGAGAAAACTCTCTACTACTCTCTCTTTTTTTCCCTTGTGTTCTTCTCCCCCCTTTCTTTTTTATTCTCTGTTTCCTTTCTCCTCCCCCCTTTTGTGTGTGTTGTGTGTGTTGTGTATTGTTAAATTTTTCCTTTTTTTTGTTTCCCAGTGTCTTCGGTTCCCCCTGTGTGTGTGTGTTATTGCATTTGATTTTTCTTTCCTTTTTCCCAGTTCCCTCGGTTCCCCCCTTTTTAGCTTGCTGGCTTTGGGATTTTATAGATAGACCAATCTTCAATTTTGTTTTCTTTTAACTGAATTGTCTCTTTCAATTCTTAATCTATGATGCTGAGTTCTCTGTTGGTCTGCTATTGCTATTGACCTCTCCTTGTTTTCCAATTTTGTGTGTACAGACTTGAGGGTGTAATAGGCACAGGAGAGGGAGCATAGGTGCTCTATGGTCAAGAGCTGGAAATGGAAAAAGGAATCTTGAGACACCCAAATAGTGTTTGGACTCATCTCTATATGTAAAAGAGACCGTGACAAGAGAGAGATAAAGAAACAAGTTGTCTTTTATTTAATTTTTATTTTAAAATACTTCTTAATTCAGATATTTGTATATTTTAGTTTTTTTTTTATTTTAAATTTATCTTATGATTAAAAAAATAAAGATGTAGAAAAAAAATACTAATAATAGATTTTTTAATTCTTTTTCTTGCAATAAGAAGTAAATAAGTTCTACTAATAATAACAAAAATGACGTAAAACCGCTAACGCGCATCAAATGACATGTGTCAACGGTTAAAATCTCTAAATGTACAAAAAACCAATATTTTTGATTTTTTCAATAAATTTTGAATTACCCGGACAAAATTAGGGTACAACAACATTCAAACAAAAGGGGTGAGATATCTAACATTATAATAGCATAAATGATAGGCAATATGCTAGAGTTACGACAGCTATATTTACCACTTCACAACAACACCAATTTACAATCACTAAGTATCGTCACCAATATCATGAGTAAATGAATGAAATGCAACCCACACCAACGGGTATATGCATGTGGTACCAATCATCACCAATAAATTTGCCAATACGGGCAACATCACCTATATGAGCATCACCATCATCACCTATAGCTCCAACGGCCGTAGCCTTAATCATCAAAATAATGCATATGCAATATATGCGACACCATGAACAATGCACCAGACAATTAACAACAATGGTCATCTATGTGACACACAACAACACCAATATTAATAAATGGTCATAGACCCATCACCTGTCACCTTAGCCCATAAAAATAGGCACATCACCTGTTATACCATCACCTGATATATCATCACCAATATTCACCAATCATCACCAATACACCTACACCTATAGGACAGTCTAACAACTTGACCAACGACCACCGACACCAAGGACACCAATAGATTTACAACATCTATGACAACGACAATTTTACAACACCGAGACATCGACAATTGACAACACCAGGAACAAATACCAATTTACAGCAACAGCGACAATAGCTTTTAAAACAGCACTTAAAAACAGTGACAGCAACAGTGATTTTTTTTTGGCAAAACAGCAACATGGAAACAGTGACAGCAACAGTGATTTTCCATAAAAACAGCAACATGACAACAGTGACAGCAACATCAATTCTTTTAGGAAAAACAGCAACATTTGTTTAGAAAACAGCAACAATTGTGTTACGGTGACAGCAACATTTATTTAGAAAAACAGCAACATTTTACTCACTGTGACAGCAACACTTATTTAGAAAACAGCAACATTTTACTCACTGTGACAGCAACATTATTTGGGAAAAACAACAACATTGTTTGTGGAAAACAGCAACATTTTACTCAACTCACTGTGACAGCAACATTTTTTGGGAAAAACAGCAACATTGTTTGTGGAAAACAGCAACATTTTACTCACTGTGACAGCAACATTATTTGGGAAAAACAGCAACAATTGTTCACTGTGACAGCAACACCAATTTTCAGAAAAACAGCAACAATTGTTCATTGTGGCAGCAACACCAATTTTCAGAAAAACAGCAACAATTGTTCATTGTGGCAGCAACACCAATTTTCAGAAAAACAGCAACAATTGTTCATTGTGGCAGCAACACTAATTTTCAGAAAAACAGCAACAGCAGACTTGGCGCCCAGCAACAGGGCGCCTGAGACAGCAACAACAACATCAGGCTTGGCGCCCAGCAACAGGGCGCCTGAGACAACAACAACACTGGGCGCCTAGGGCGCCAGTTTCAGCAACAGGAACAACGCTGAGACACTACTGGGCGCCTAGGGCGCCAACTCCAGCAACCAGGACAGCATCACTGGGCGCCTCCAGCAGGGAACAAACACAACACAGCCACGCACAGGACATGGCGCCCAGCAACAGGGCGCCTTTTTCAGCAACTAAGACAACACCAAAATTGCGCCAAACACCAAACACCAAATTTCACCATGACCAATCATCAAGCACCAATTTCAAACATCATGAATATGTTTTGACATCATCAATCAACACCAAATAAGATCAAAGGAACAACATAGGTCCTATCTCCCACATAACCCCATCATATACCCCATTATAAGGATAGAACCCACCCTTACCTTAGGTTTGCCGAACGCGAGATCTCCTTGTACGTAAGCTCCAAAGAACCACCGCAACAAGACTTCTCTCCTTTCTCCTTGTGCGTGCCGTCCCCTTTCTCCTCTCCTCTCTTCGCAAGTTCTTTCTTTCTTTCTCTCCAAAAAATGCGAATGACTAAACCCTAGCCTACACTCCTGACTCCCCTTCATGCGCCTAAGCCTTGGGCTCGTGGATCACGGGCCCCCGTCCACTAATCAGCTAATTACTAGGCACCACTCCCTAATTTGAATAAAACATCATTTTATTAATTATTAAATATAACTATACTAATAAAATACCTAAATAATTTAATTAAATAAATAATTAAATTTTATAGTGTTGTATTTTTGCTTTTGGGCATGGGTGATGACCTGGTTTTCGGTTGTAATGGTTTGTGTCTATTGGACTTTGTAGTTTGTATTTCGGTTTTGGGCTTAGCCCAGATTTTAATGATATAACCCGAATAAATAAAAAAGACACATCATCCAAATCAATATTACGTAGATTTAGAACACGAGATTTGAATCCTGTCACAACACGTATACCACAAAATTGGTATCCAGTCGCATCATGCAGATCAAATGTGATTGCGGCGGGATTTACTGTGTTTAGGGTGGAAAATTTATGTGGCTTCTTTCATTTATAATTTCCCTTTTATTTTATATCATTTTTCTTTCTGTTGAAAAAATTTAAAGTCAATAAAAGTACTAATTATAAAAGACACATGACCCAAATCAATATTACTGATTGTAGTAGGTCCTCTCTATTTTCTTTTTCCATTTCTTTACTATAGTTTTAGGGTGTTTTTTTTCACAATAATATCAACTTAGTCTATGAAATAATATCTACTTTTGATCCCTAAAATTTCACAAAAATTCAACTTAATCTCTGACATTTACAATATATCAACTTAGTCTCTGACATTTGCAAAAGTGTTTTAATTTAATACCTCCACTATATCAATTTAGACCCTCTATTTTGCAAAAATAGACTAAATTGAAACTTTTTTTGTAAAAGTCAAAGACTACGTTGATATATTATAAATGTTAGGGGGCTAAGTTGAACTTTTTTGGGTAAACTCAGATATCTACCGCCTGAACAACAAAAACTAATCTCTTGCTCATTGTAGGTGCCTCAAGGGGCAGGACAGCTGGCCCAGAGTTTTAACGCTGCTCATTGTAGGTGCCTCAAGGGAGATTCAACCCCAACCGCTGAACCACACACTCTGGGTCGGCTAAATTGAACTTTGTGATATTTTAGGAACTAAATTTGATGGTAAATCGCCTCGTTTAATCTCAAAAAAAAAAATTGATGGTAAATCATTTAAAATGTTATCACTTTAAATAACTTGAAACATTTCTAAATTAATGCATAAAAGTTTTAAAACACATTAACTAAAATAAAAAGAATCATAATCATAATTTTTTGCACAGGCTAGTTCGGGTTGAACCCAAACTTGAAGAGTTGGGTAAAATACGAGTTGTATTGACTTGAGTCACTGGGTTGAATGGGTCGACTCGCACCGTGAACGGTGAACACCTCTAATCTCGCTGGAAAAAATAGCAGACTGTTGGCAGCCAATTAATTAATCAGATGACTACAGATCTCAATTATTGTGCTTTTCCCAATTTATTACTGTAGCTGTACTTTTCCCCTATCTCTCTATCATTAAAATTGTTATCTAATAAACTTTAGGCTAAATTATAGTTTTGGTCCCCCTATTTTTAAAAATTCAGATATTTGGTCCCCCTATTTTAAAACTCAGACATTTGGTCCCCCAATTTTAAAAAATCAAAGACATTTAGTCCCAAGAGGAATTTTCTGTTTTTTATGGCTAATAACCAAAGACATTTGGTCCCTCAATTTTAAAAAATCAAAGACATTTGGGCCCCCTATTTTAAAAAATCAAAGACATTTGGTCCCTCTTTGGACTAAATGTATTTGATTTTTTAAAAATGGGGGACCAAATGTCTGAGTTTTAAAATAGGGGGACCAAATATCTGAATTTTTGAAAATAAGGAGACAAAAACTATAATTTAGCCTAAACTTTATTTTTTATAATTCTACAACGTAGGAGACCACTTTTGAAACAGTCAAATTGTACGTGTGAGACTGTGGATAGTACCAAGTGTATGCACTAAAAAAAATCTCACATATATTCCATTAATTTACTTTAATATTTACTCATAATGACACAACGACTTACGATGATAATAAGGAATTCATTATTAACGATTACTAAATTTTTTGGTGACCATTATACAACAATTCAATTGTTAGTACATACTCCATCCGTCCCATATATATGACTTTCTTGCCAAAAATATTTGTCCCATAATACATGACTTTTTAGAATCCAAATAAAACACAAATATTTCTTTCCTACTACACCCTTCATTATTTAATAATATTATGCCCATTTATTAATGTTTCGGACTGGGCCAAGCTCCCAATTTGGTTAGTGGGCCGCGAACTGGCGCAGTCCATCAGCAAGCCGTTGTCAACACTCACTCAAAGCAAGATCAATAGTTGAGAATGAGCCGCGCCATCCAACGACCAGGAGGCATTGTCAAACACTATAAATAAGGGTCAAATTCCACTAACAGGTACACTAGTCACCCATTATTCATTCCTGCCTTGACAATTACCCCACTGACTTGTGCGCCGGATTGTCATTGCAGGTACAACCCGGGCCGAGCTCTGCTCCCGACCTACATACACTCGGCACGACCAGATATCAAGCCGGTCCATTTCACGGGACAGAGAGGTACGGTTCAAGTAACAATTACTAAACTATTGTTTAGTACTCTAAGTCAGACTCCACAACGACATATATCTCACTATTATTAGGATATGTTTGGATGGAGGGTTTAAGAGCGGATGGATTGACTTGATTTTCAATTTTAAATTGAAGAAATTATAAAACATTTCTAAACCAATAATATGAAATGTGATTAACAAATTTTATCATTATCTATCGTATTACTCTTTAAATTTTATTGATGGCATATTATATATATTAAGTAAATTACCCATATTTGAATGGGATTCGAATCCTGTCACGCCATGCAGACCGTACCACATAAATTTGAATCCTATCACATCATGCAGATTATTAAATGTGAAAATCGTGTCCAAGTACATAATGGTCACATTTTTCATAATGAACTTAATGAACTTTGTCATTAAAATTTCAAGGGTTAAAGGAAAAGGCTAGCTAGCAGCCTAGCATAACATTACATAATGAACTTTACTGCAAAATCACTTACATGCATTAATTTGGTTTGTATAGTAAAAGAGAAAATGGATTCAAATAGATTACCCGGGTTTGATCTCCGGCGATGAAATAAATTGGAATCAGACTTCACTTACCTTCTAACTGAACTGCGGATATTCAGGGCTGCTTCCAAAAAAAATAGATCAATGTTTTGTAACATACAACCCTCTATAAATTTACATTTGCTCTGCATCATCACATAACACTCACCACCCAATACAAATTTCTCTTAAGTCTCATGGAAAGCACTCCTGGCATTCCATCACACACAAAAGCTTGGGTCTATTCTCAATATGGGAACATAGAAGAGATTCTCAAGTTTGATCCTAATGTACCTACACCACAACTCAAGGAAGACCAAGTGCTCATCAAGGTTGTGGCCGTAGCCCTTAATCCTGTAGATTATAAGAGGGCTCTTGGTGATTTCAAGGACATTGACTCTCCTTTACCAGTGAGATTTTCATTAACTCTATTTCTCTCTTTAGATGATACATCTTTTTAGATCAGACAGCTTTGCATGTCTTTAACTTTTAAATCCTATACCAAAAATTCTTTGTTTGGCCACCGACTTTTGCGAACCGGCATTTGCGACCAAAACCTCAAATCGGTATCTAAATCGTTCTCTAAGTATTAGCGAATAGTGATTTAGTGACTGATTTGGGAACGAATTTTGAAAATCTAGTCGTTAACTTGTTTAACGATCGATTTAGCGATTGATTTAGAGACCATTTTTTCGGTCTCTAATCTGGCAGCTAAATAGGGATTTTTTTCGTAGGTGAATTAAATTCCATATTTATCTCATATATATATATACCTTGGTAAACTAACATGGTTTTTGTTCTAGTAATTCAATTTTTTTTTTGTGGTTGGTGAGAAGATTGTACCAGGATATGATGTTGCTGGTGTGGTGGTTAGTGTTGGAAGCAAAGTGAAGAAGTTTAAGGTTGGAGATGAAGTTTATGGTGATGTTAATGAGATCACTTTGGACCATCCAAAGACTATTGGTACTTTGGCAGAATATACAGCTGCTGAAGAAAAAGTACTTGCTCACAAACCCTCTAATTTGACTTTTGTTGAAGCTGCTTCACTCCCTTTAGCAATCATCACTGCTTATCAAGGACTTGAAACAGCTGAATTTTCTGTTGGAAAATCTATACTTGTTCTTGGTGGTGCCGGTGGAGTTGGAACCCTTGTTATTCAGGTTTGATTTCTTCTATCAAAAGACACTATAATCTCAATTAAGGTTGGTTTCAATAAAACACATTAACTCTCTATGGAACTTGGATTAGGTGCGGTTGGTATTTCAGTGCACTTGGCAAATTCGGAGTTGTCCGAATAAGATCGAACGTTTAGATTTTAAGAACCATTAAGATTTTTTGTTTAAGATAAAATTTCGAATTTAAAATCTGGACCGTTTGATTAACATCAGACGCTCCCAAGCCTATTGACTGGATAAAGGCATGCAGTCCCGACATCACACAAACCGGATTCCTCTCTATGATCCTTGTTCTGCCCATGGCCGGCCAAGGCCTAAGCTACTAAAGCAAGGGCTTTGACCCTCATAATTTTGTCAATAAAAAAGGCCTCAAATTTATATTTTTTACTTAATATTATTACTAAAGTTCTTTTATACATTGAAAGTTTGTTTAGCTCAAATGGGATAATACAATATTTTTTATCTATTAGATTGGTGTTCAAATCCTACTTTGCATAATTTTGTTGTTATTATTTTTTGGGGTGTAAATGAACGAATTTTTACACACAATGCTTTTTTATATATCTATTAAATTGTTGTGTTGTGTGATTGTTTGATGAGGCAGCTAGCGAAGCATGTATTTGGGGCATCTAGAATTGCAGCTACTGCTAGTACTGCAAAGCTAGAATTCTTGAGGAACTTAGGAGCAGACTTTCCTATTGATTACACTAAGCAAAATTTTGAAGAACTTGATGAAAAATTTGATGTAGTGTATGATGCAGTAGGTGAGTTATTTGGATTGGCCTTGAACTTATATTATTTTATGCTTTACTAAATGTAACTTGTTAATGTATAAAAAGAATATAATTGAATATACTACTTAAATACTATTAATTATGAAAACAGGTCAGAGTGAAAGGGCAGTGAAGGCTGCTAAAGAAGGGGGAAAGGTTGTGACAATATTGCCACCTGGAACTCCACCAGCTATCCCTTTTCTACTAACTTCAGATGGTGCTGTTTTGGAGAAATTGCAACCTTATTTGGAGAGTGGCAAAGTGAAGCCAATATTGGATCCTAAGAGTCCATTTCCATTTTCTCGGACTGTCGAAGCATTTTCTTATCTTAAGACTAATAAAGCCATTGGGAAAGTAGTCATACATCCCATCCCATGAGCATAATTGAACAAACATCATTTTCTGGGGTCCTTGTCCTTTGTATGTTTGTGTTTGTGTTTGTATTGTAATTGTAATAAATCTCTTAACCTATATGTAGGAGAGATATTTTAGATTGAAGTGGTGTCTCTTCATGTTGGATACCGACACGACACTTTTTTATTTTCTTAAGTTATTATTGGTGTGTATGTGTCCGTGTCTATATTAGTGTCGTGTTCGGTTCTACATAACGGGAGAGATATGTTTATTATTCAATGACAATGTCCAGTTTTCTCAATGATGATTAGTGTTACTTATTTATTATATCTTCATCCACTACAAGAATAACCTTATTTAGCTACCAAACTTTCCGACAGAGTTTCCGACGAAATCACCCGTCACTAAGTTTTAAGGCTATTTCCCCTCACATTTGCGATGAAATTTGAAATGGTCGCTACGTTCCGACGGACATTTCGTCGCAAACGCTAACATATCCGTGGGAAACTTTTTTCACTTAAACTAAAATACAACTCGCACTCGACCTCACACTCACTTCTCATTCTTTCAGCAACTCTCACCCTAAACCCTTACTCTCACTCTCCCTGAACATCCACTGTCCTCCAACTTCCTCCACCGCCGCTCTCTCGTCATTTCACCGCCAGGAACCCATTTCTTTTCCCTCGACCTTTCGCTCTCCTCATGCGTCCTCCGCTGCTCCTCACGCCTCCTCCACCGCTCCTCATAACCCAGAACTCTTCCTATGTCAGATTCGGTTTGCTTTCTCGAACTCTCTTCTCTATTTCAGTTTGCAATCCTTTCTTAATTTTTTTACTAATTTGTAATTTGTTTGTGTTTTCATAAAATCCTCTCGGTCCCATTGTTGGTGCCCTAGAATTTTCTCTCACTCCCATTCACCTATTCTTGCTGGTAAGTTGTTCCTCTACATCAAACTTTTTCAATTTCACTTGAGAAGAAGGGTTTATCTGAGTGACCTAGGGTTTCTGCAAAAAAAAGAGGGATTTTTTTCAGTTTTATTTTTTGAGTCATTAGATCTGTTTTCACTCCTCTCTTTCAAGGTATACTTGCGTTGCCTCCACTCTTCTCTTTTCTCGCGCTGTTTGTTTCTAATCTCATACATGGAAAGGTTGGGTTGGTTGTATCTTGCAATTTTTTCAATTTTAGGGTTTTTCATGTTTGTGCTGTTGTGATTTTGCAGCAACAACACTCCCTTTTCCAGTTCAGAATGTGGTGGATGACACAAAGATTGGGAAGTTGTGGTAAACAAGTCCCCATTAAGATGCAGTTATTGATTATTGAAACACACGAGGGTGAAGAACAACCCGGTTCCACCTACGATCTTTTGTTACCTCTTTTAGAAGGAGATTTTGGGGCATTTGTTAAGGGGAATAATCAAAATGAAATTAAGATCTGTTTTAAAAGTGGTATGAGTTTTGCTCTTAACAACAAATAAAATAAAAGCCATATATGTATGTATTGATTGGATTTTCAGGTTGTCCTGATATGGAGGAATTCGATGGGAGTCATCCGGTGTTGATTGAGGTTGGAACAGACCCTTATGAAGTCATAACAAATGCTATCAAGTGACTGCAATTCTAACCATTTTCATTTCATTCTTTTTTCTGCTTTCTATCATTCGTCCAAATTTAGGTGGCCTTTTGCATCATAATATTCACTTTGCTCAATAGTTATTATTACAAAAATTAGTATAAATTTCATGCATTGAATGCATCTTAAAGTTTATTACCTCCACTCATATCTGGCATCTGCTGGCATTGGTGTCAAGGTTGATGTGCCTTTTTTGACATTTAAATATTTTCAACCTTGCAAATGTTTATTTTTATTTTGACTGATAGATATTACTTATAGGAAGAATGACTGAGCAAAAGAAAACCTTAAGGAGAAAGACTCAAGTGGCTGAAGGATAGCAATCTGAGATTAGGTCCTACATTTATCAAAGTTGGCCAACAATTCTCCACAAGAGTAGACATTCTTCCTCAAGAATATGTTGACCCGTTCCCTAGATTTTAAATTTGTTCTATTTATTTATTTGTGGTTTGGCTTTCTATTATTGACATTTTACTAGTCATTTGTATTCTGCTACTGTCTTCTTCCTGGTATGCGTCGTGATTGGCTTTTACGTGACTGGAAACTGGTGAAATCTTGACGAGCGCCTCCAGGTAGAAACCATTTTCTAGGATTTCTCCAACATGATTTAAAAGGTTTTCTGGACGTGCATGACTGTTGATTGGGCACAGTTTTGAAACTTTCGAACTTTTATGAAGTTGTGGAAACAGATAGTTTACTCTAATACACAAACCTATTAACTGAATTTTGAATTTGGTAACTTTAAAGGCAATGAACGCATATCCAAGTATGCCATTTTTTTTGCATATGAGGACGTCTAAAACAACTTTGTATCCACTTAGTTCATTACCAAGTATGATACTTGTACACTTGAATCACATTGGAGCTAGTAATCTGTAACATCAAACATTTCTTTTCTCAACTTACCCATGCTGCTGTTTCCTAATAAGATTACATACTGTGTTGGTATTTTCAGCCTAGATGGAGTGATCTAGATGTCAATCAGCAAGTTAACAATGTAAAGTACATTGACTGGATTTTGGAGGTAGTTTTCCCTGTTTGTAGCCGTATATCGGGTGTCATACCCTAATTTTGTCCGGCTAATTTAAAGCTTACTAGAAAATCCAAAATATTGTTTTTGTCGTTTATGTGTGTCGTTCCCAGTCGTGTATAAGCGTGTTACTTCTCATTGTGTGCGCGTGTGATTCTTAATAATGTACACATTTTTGTCCTCGTTGCGAACGCGTGTTCACGTCTTGTCGTCATGTACGAGTGCTCATTTTAGTACTCGTTATTTTATTGTTATAGGTATTAGTTTAATAAGAAAATGTAATAAAAAAATCAGATTTGAATAATTGCTTTTTATTATTATTACTATAATCAGTTTTTTGTTTACAAATAAAGAAGTCAACTTTAGTACATACATGTAGACAAAAAATTTAAATACAAAATAGTACAAAAATTAATTAAAAAGCAAAAACTAAATAAAAAGCAAGGCAGCACAAGTTGCTGTCCTTGCTGAAAATCCTTTTGAGCATTATGCCAAAGCCCATTTCTTCATCATCTTTATTGTCTTCCCATTCTTGGCACCAACAATACTGGCCTTGCAAACAGCAGTACCACCACCTCTGCTCCACTACTCTGCCTTCCCTGCAAAACCATAACAACACAATGGGGATCCTCTATAAAAAAACCAGCAAACAGAAACAACAGGGGGGGACAAACGCACACACTGATACACAGAAAACACACCCACACACACAGTCAAAAAAAAGAAACAAAAAAAAAGCAAAAAAGAGGAAGCAACCGTGAACCACCACTCGCAGCATCAAACCATCATCACCCAACCGTGAACCGCCACCAACTCACCACATCCACAAACCACAGCCACCCTCACCGTAGCCAACCAAAACCACCCGTGCAACACCACCAAAACCACTGTAACCACCGTCCCCTCCCTGCCTCGTTTTTTTACCTCCATAGTCACATACCAAACCAACAACATCCCAGCACCAGTATAAACAAAAATCCGAAGCAAAGCCAAAAATCAAAAGATGTCTGAGAAGAAAGGAAAGAACCAAACCTGAAGCGCACAAACCGCAGTCGCCGTCGTCATCTTCCGGCCGCCGTCGCTTGTCTGGCGTTCGCGCCGTAGTCAGGGTCGTCTTCTTCTGCGTCCCAACGCCGGCGTCTCCACGGTTCCCCACCGTGGCTGGCTCCCTCCGGCGTCGTCTCCCCTACCGCCACCACTTTCGCACCGTACACGCGCCTGTCACCGTCACGGTCGCCCTACTCTTTCTCTCTCAACCGCGGCCCAAACCCCCAACCACCGCATCTCTCAGTCATCCACACCGTCAAGACCCTTTCGGTTTTCATCACGAACCCAGTACAAACGCCGGCGTCAAGCTCCTGTTTCAGTCGCTGAAACTGTCGTCATCGTCATTTTCTCCGGCCAAGGAACGGCCGGCCAGAGTCGCAACCCGTCGCCATCATCACCGCCGTCGCCTTCCCCCGTCTCTCACCATCGCAAATCGTCTCTCACCTTCTCACCTTCTCACCTCCCGTAATCTCTCCCCTCTCTCTGCGTAACCTTCCCTCTCTCTCCTCACAAAATTTCTTTTCTCCCTTTGAGGAAGCCATACGGCGCTGGGTGATAAAAGGAGACTAGGGTTTTTGTTTTGGATCAAATGTGCTTTATGTAGTCTGGGCTTTTACCTTATGTTAGCTTTGTTTTTAATTTTTTTGATCAGATTACTATTCGCACCCAGCCAGTTCCCTTATACACCCCAGGCAGGCCCTTTTTTTTTCAAGCCCAAACTAGTTCACAAAAAACGAACCAGCTTCTGCTTTCCACACCCCCCTTTTTTAAAAAATACAAACCCCTGTAGCAAATGACAACCCATTTTACCACTATACCCTTTTTTTTTCGTTCCTTTTTTCTTTCTTTTCTTTTTCTACAAATAAATAATTTCTTTCACAAATCCATTTTTCTCTATGAAAATAGACATTCCTTTTTCAAAATATAAATAGGGGACTAAGTCAACTGTACAGTTGGGTTAGTCTGCTTTTTAGGTCACTAATGAACCCTTACGGATCATGTCCTAAAATCCTATTTAAAATAAACAATTTCTAAAATTAAAAAAATACAAACACATCTCTTTCATTTCAAAAAATCAAAAAAAAAATCTTATTTTCAAAGTAGGGGATTAAGTCGGTCGTACGGAAACGATTTGCGACAAGCGTTTTTGCAATGGATTTTTGTCCGTCGGAAAGTTTGTCGGAAACATCAATTTGCGACGGAAACTGCTGCATTTGCGACGGAAATCGCCGTCGAAAATCTTCTATTTTCTTGTAGTGATCAAGATTGAAACGAAAGGAGGTGAGGATCACAATTGTAACGACTCTGACTATCTTTCTATCTATCTATCTATCTATCTATCTATCTATCTATCTATCTATCTATCTATCTATCTATCTATCTATCTATCTATCTATCTATCTATCTATCTATCTATCTATCTATCTATCTATCTATCTATCTATCTATCTATCTATCTATCTATCTATCTATCTATCTATCTATCTATCTATCTATCTATCTATCTATCTATCTATCTATCTATCTATCTATCTATCTATCGGTCATAATATATATTCAACAAGAAACTATTGTTTCAATCAATAGAGCTATTGGATTTTTGAACAAGTTCCCACATCATTTAATTGATAGTAGGCTACCCCAGCACTACACATCATGACCTTTTCTACCCCCTGTGGAGTTTTTGCCTTCCGTGGGAATCGAACCATGTACCCTGGGGCTCAAGTACATGCTCAAGTACATGGTTCGATTCCCACCGAAGGCAAAAACTCCACAAGGGGGCTGGAGAGGGTCATCATGTGCAGTGCTGGGGTAGTCTACTAGAAAGAAAAGGGCCCAGGCTGTTACATTTTACCCAGCAGAAAATAAAGGACAATGAATGTGGGTTGTGGGTTGAAGAGGGTCTCAGATTTCTGGTTCATTGTCGTTTTGGTTATGGGTTTAATGGTGGTATAAAATTTATGATGGTGGGTTGAGAAGAAGGAGGTTGGCCTTGGTTTTCTTTAATGTTCTTCACTCTGACAATTTCTCAGATTTCGTAAGGCAAGTTGCAGCAAACTAAAAATGTTGTTCAAGCTTTGAGTATGGACTTAGGGTATTGATATCGACATAGTCTGATATGTAATATCTAATCTAATTTAATACTAATATAATAAAACAATTTGACATTTTTAGACATTCCAATAGCGCCCCACGTGTCCATTTTTTTAGACATTTTAGACATTTTGCCACTACAAGACAAAAAATCTCAACTTTTACTTTTTCATTTACACACTTTCCCATAATCTCTCTCCTCCCTCTTTTATTTATTTTGTTCTCTTCTCTTTCTCATAATTTCCCCCTCTCTCCTCTCTCCCTTCTTTCTCTTTTTCTTTTTCCACCTCTATTTATTCTCATTTACTTCTATTTTATTCCACTTCAAACATATCTATCTAATACTAATCTAATCTAATCTCTAATACTAATCTAATACTATTGTATAATCAATCTAATACTAATATAATAAAGCAATTTGACATTTGTAGACATTTTTAGACATTCCAATATAGCTCAAGAGATGGACATTTGTATTAGTATTAGTATTAGTAAAAGAGCTATATTAGACATTTTTAGACATTCCAATATAGCTCAAAGGAGTTATTTAATATAGCTCTTTTATCTAAATGGAAGTGGAGGGCATTGACGGATAGTAATGCGAGTTGGAGTCGGTTGTTGAGACATAGATATGGGGAATTCGCTTCTTGCTTCATTCATGACTCGGTTGTAGGCAATTCTCGCCGGAATTTTGGCTCTATTTGGTGGAGAGACTTGGTGACTTTGGATGATAACTTAGAGGAACCGAGAAGGTTCGCTTGGTGCATTAAAAGAGTGCTGGGTGATGGCGCTTTAATAAACTTTTGGAAGGAACAGTGGTTAGGTACCGAGCCTTTGCTCAAAGTCTTTCCCTTATTGTTTGATGGAGGTGGGAAACAACTTGTTACTGTGGCAGATTTCGGGTCTTGGCATGGAGATACTTGGAGTAGGAACAAACTGTGGCAGGTTTTTATGGATTCTGTCCGCGCATCAGAAGGTGAGAAATTAGACAATATTTTGCAATCGGTAACGCCAATGAGAGGGAAGGAAGACGCATGGATTTGGCCGCAGGATCAGACTAAGAATTTCACGGTGAATTCAGCATATCAGCTACTGGTCCGCAGCAACATTCTTTCAACTGCTTCGGTTCAGCAGCGTCTGTTGGGGGCGTTGTGGACATCGCTTGTTCCTTCGAAGGTTGTGGTCTTTGGATGGCGTCTTTTGCTTGATTCTCTGCCTGTCTGTGACCAATTATCTCACAGAAATGTCCTCCATTCCGAACAGGAGGCTAGCTGCTCACTGTGCAGTAACTTTCGCGAGACCGCCAGCCACTTGTTCCTCAGCTGCAGCTTTGCTCGTTCCGTATGGCAGCTTGTTGGCAATTGGATCGGAGTTGATTTCGACATGTCCCTGGATATTGTTGACTTCTTCCTTAGTTGTGGTCGCTTATGCAAAGGGAAGAAGGCAAAGCGTACGAAACACATGTTCTGGTTAACAACATGTTGGAGTGTGTGGCTTGCAAGGAATGGTGCTATTTTTAACAAGGAGGAACCAAATGCCGAATCCGTGGTGAACCGCATCAAATGCTTAACTTTGAGTTGGTGTGTTTATAGATTAAAGTTATGCTCCTCTATTTCAATTTCAATGTGGTGGTCTAATCCACTTCAATGCTTAGAAGGGGGAGAAACGGTGGCTTGACATTCACATTGTTAGCAACCTTATTCCATTTTGAGGTACTCTTTTTCCCTGCCTGAGACTTTTTCCCACTGGGTTTTGGCTCAGGGAAGTTTTGAGGAGGCCATCCCCCTTTCATTAATGTATATGGGATTGGTGCACCCCTAGTGCCTCCTTCAATACAATTATTGCTTATCTAAAAAAAATATGCTAGCAAAATGTCAAAAATGATCCAAAACCAAGGATAAAAATCAATCAATATCTATATAATCAATATCATATGTCAGGAAACTATAATTTAACCTATTTTTTGTTTTCCTATATTTAACTTTCTGCATCTTGATTGTTTTATTTATGTGCCAAGCAGTTTGTGTTTATTGATATAATAGTAATAATAGTATAAGCATTTTATAATAGGCTTAAATATATGTTTGGCCTCTGCAAATATGACTGTAATCCATTTAGGCCCCTGTAATTTTTTTTAAAAAAATGACCCTTGTAAATATTAAGCGTTTACAATTAATCCCATTTGTTAACTTTTCATCAAAAAAAACTGACGTGTCTAACGGATATGACATCAACATGACATCATGAATGATTAACAGAGAAAAATTAACAGAGAAAGATTATCGTTTTGAATTGTGTCAATCTTTCTCCGTTAATTATTCCCTTTTTTTGGAACAGTCTGAAGCGGAACTGAATCGTTTCAATATTTCTCTCTTAATCTTTTTCTATTAATCATTGATGATGTCATCCTGACGTCATATCCGTTAACAGATGAGCTTAACTGTAAACGCTTAATATTTGCAATGGTCATTTTAATTTTTTTTTACAATGGCCTAAATGAATTATGGCCATATTTGCAGGGGCTAAACATATATTTAAACCTTTTGTAATATAATAAATTGTTTTTTTTTTGTTTGACAGTTGTGTCCAAGTACATATACTTCAATGCTGATTAGATGTGACAGTTGTGTCCAACTACATAATGAACACATTTTATTTTGTAATTTATTTGAAAATTTGAAAATTTCAAGGGAAGTATATGATTTGGCTTATAGTAGAAGAGGAAATGAATTCAAATAGATCAATGTTGTTGTAACTATAAATTTCCATTTGATGTGCATCATCACATTACAGCTTTATCTATATATCTTCTTACTCTCTTATCTCTTTCTCTTAGTACCTTTAAAAGTTATCATGGCAAGCACTCCTAGCATTCCATCTCATACAAAAGCTTGGGTCTATTCTCAATATGGGAACATAGAAGAGGTTCTCAAGTTTGATCCTAATGTACCAACACCAACTCTTAAGGAAGACCAAGTGCTCATCAAGGTTGTGGCTGCAGCCCTTAATCCCGTAGATTATGGGAGAGCTCTTGGTAATTTCAAGGACATCGACTCTCCTTTGCCCGTAAGATTTCATTAACAGTATTCGGCTCATCATGTCTTTAACTTTAAAACACTATCAAAAATTTTCTGTTTGGCGACAGATTTTAGCGACCAAAATCTCGAATTGGTTGTAAATCGGTCACTAAATATTAGCAACTAGTGATTTAGCGATCGATTTAAGGACAAATTTCGAAAATCAGTCCCTAACTTGTTTAACAATCAATTTAACGACAGATTTAGCGACATTTTCTCCGGTCTCTAAATTGGTCGCTAAATAGAGATTTTTTGGTAGTGAAATAAAGGCCATATAATTTATCTCAATATATACCTTGCTAAAGTAACATGATTTTTGTTCTTCTAATAATTCATTTTTTTGTGGTTGGAGAGAAGACTGTACCAGGATATGATGTTGCTGGTGTGGTGGTTAGTGTGGGAAGCCAAGTGAAGAAGTTTAAGGTTGGGGATGAAGTTTATGGTGATGTTAATGAGATCACTTTGGACCATCCAAAGACTATTGGTACTTTGGCAGAATATACAGCTGCTGAAGAAAAAGTACTTGCTCACAAACCCTCTAATTTGAGTTTTGTTGAAGCTGCTTCCCTCCCTTTAGCAATCATCACTGCTTATCAAGGACTTGAAACCGCTGAGTTATCTGCTGGAAAATCTATACTTGTTCTTGGTGGTGCTGGTGGTGTTGGAACCCTAGTTATTCAGGTCTAACTCTATAGTAGCAAAAATTGACCTTTTTCTGTGGTTTCTGTAGTACACATTAAGAGTTTGTTTGAATTGAGGTTTAAAAACTATTTTCTCGTTTTTAAAATTTAACAAAGAATATAATATTTTATATTCTACTTAAAGGAAAATAATTGTTGTCTTGTGGATTGTTTGATGGGGCAGCTAGCCAAGCATGTATTTGGGGCATCTAGAATTGCAACTACTGCTAGTACTACAAAGCTGGAATTCTTAAGGAACTTAGGAGCAGACTTTCCTATTGATTACACTAAGGAGAATTTTGAAGAACTTGAAGAAAAATTTGACGTGGTGTATGATGCAGTAGGTGAGATAATTGGATTGGCATTGAACTTATTATATATATGTTTTACTAAATGTAAATTGTTTATGTATAAAAAGAATATAATTGAATACTAGCTAATTAAAAACTACTGATTTTGAAAACAGGTCAGAATGAAAGGGCAGTGAAAGCTGTTAAAGAAGGGGGGAAAGTTGTGACACTATTGCCACCTGCAACTCCTCCAGCTATATTTTTCCTACTCACTTCAGATGGGGCTGTTTTGGAGAAATTGCAACTTTATTTGGAGAGTGGCAAAGTAAAGCCAATATTGGATCCCAAGAGCCCCTTTCCATTTTCTCAAACGGTGGAAGCATTTTCCTATCTTAAGACTAATAGAGCCACTGGGAAAGTAGTCATACATCCCATCCCATGAGCATAATTAAACAAACATCGTTTTATGGGGTCACTTGTCTTGTGTTTGTTTGTGTGTGTATTGTAATAAACACTACAAAAAATTCGTCGACTTCTAACCGAAAAATCCGTCGCAAATGCAGGTGTATGTTCAGATTGAAGAGGTACATTTTAGATTGAAGAGGTGTCTATTCGTGTGGGACACCGACACCGATGCTTCCAATCGTTTTCTATTTTCTCAAATTATTATATTTGGTATTTGCGTGTGTTTGTGTTGTGTTTGTATTAGTGTCGTGTTTGGTGTCTGTGTTTGTGCTTGATAACTTGAGAGATATGTTTGTTATGCAATGGCAATGTACCCTTTTCTCAATTCTTATTCGTTTCATCATATGTGAATGTGATAACTTATTCATTATATCTTCATAAAGATTGAAAGGAATGGAGGTGACGATCACAATTGTAACAACTCTGATTTAGAGAATACCAATTAGTCTAGATGATACAACAAGTAAAAGCTCTTATGATAGATCTTTTGACATTTTGCTCGCATCTTAGTTGATATAGACCTGAAATCAGAGCTGAGAAATCAAATCCTAGTGGAGAGGTCAGGTTATGCTTTCTTAGTGAGCATTGAGTATGAGAATTTACCTTCCTTCTAGATGAACTGTAAGACTATCAGACATACCACTAGTAATTGCAAAAGAAGGATACACTCATGTGGGGAAAAGTTAATCTCCAAGCCTTCGGTTACTCATAATGTAATTCCGAAAGTTGCCCAACAAGCTATACCTTTAAAGGTACAACAGAAGCAAGTGGAATCTTTACCTAATGGGATTAGAGAAGAGGTCATACACTCTAACAAAGACTCGGATGATGTCAATGACTATGTGGCTTTGGATGATGGTAAGTAAACGCCGCACACAGTGTGTAGGTAATTAACTAAAAATGATCAGTGTAGGTAATTAACTCAAAAAATATATACATACAGGTTCGATCTCTCTTAGATTTGGGTCGGATCTGAGAGATCAAGCTCTCTACCACTCGGATCTCCATTATCTTTATTAGATCTAGGTCGGATCTGGGAGATCTAGTTTTCTACCTCTTGGATCTCCATGAACGAGAAACAGATTTGTCATTTTCTCATCATAATTGATAGGTAACAAGTTTTTAAAAAATTCTTTGTATTATTTTCTCATATTTCTCATATTGTAGTTAATTCTTGTGTTGTTTGTGTTATCTTGTTCACATGAAAAGAGGTGTATCAGAGAAGAATCATCACTGAAGAACTAATATGTAAATAAAAATACAAAGAATCATAAATAGAATTACACAAAAAAATGTTTGAGATCAAGTGAAAGTGTGAAACTTTAGACAACATCTTATTTCTATTCTCAAAGGAAATAGTCACTAAACCTTTCTATATCAAATCAACTTTCTCTTTTAATGACACACACTCTTGGCCTTTTGTGAGAAGGTCCGTGAACAATAACTTTGTTGAACCTGCTTTCAAGTCTCCCTTATCTAGTGGTTTACGGTGTTTTTATGTTACCATATGGTGTTATTAATACAAAATAGTTAATATTATATACTCAAAGATAGCATATTAAAGTTGGAAATCGGTTGTAAACGAGAATTGATAGATGGACTTAAAAATTGGTTTCAATTCAATTTATTTTTGCAAACTTATGCTTTTCATATCTTAATATTAAAACCTAATAATCTCAAAATAATATTAAGTAAATAGTTTTATTATTTTTAAATAAAACACAACACTTTATGTTGTGTTAGGAATGAGAAGAATCGGTAAAATATCATTCAAACACAAGTTTGTATCTTTGTTATCTTTCATTTACTTTTGTATGTTTTTTTGTGATATTCTTTGTACTTTGTAGCTGTGTTCTTTTATGAAATATGTTAAACACTAGAAGAAAGCTTGTTAGAGTGAAATTTTTTGAGTAACATTATAATGAGTTCCAAAAAAGGACATTTATTTGTAAATCAACTAGAAAGATTTACTAGCATTGCTTAATTGATATTTGCCAACAATAATAACTACTGACCAATAATACTTAAAATAAAAATTAAAAAAGGATAAAATCACTACATAAGTTAATTAGTTGTTAAGATATTCGTATTAGTACGTAATTGGTCAATAAAACATTAGCATATCATTAGTCAATATATATTCATCACATCGTAGAAATAAATACATGTGATCTTATCAAGTAGAGATAGTTACGTATATTTATCCCACTCATAGCACAATGTATTATTTCTTCTATTATTGTATTACGAAAAAACATATTAAAGTGTATCATATATGAGTGACAATCATGTGCTTAGTTGGTAAGAGGTATCGAAAAAGTATCTGAGAAGTATCCTTAGTTGGTAAGAAGTATAAAAAATGTATCTGAAAAGTATCGAGTCAAATATTTTTTAAAAAGAATTAAAAAATTATTAGATACTCTTTGGGTACGTATCGAGAAGTATCGGGTGCGTATCGGTATCGGATACTATCCGACACGGGTACGTCTCCATTTTGAAGTATCGGGGCTTCATAGCTCTGCCCTCACCTCGGTTGTAACCTCACCTCGACCAGCAATTTGGCACTTTTTGAGTATTAACAATTACAAATGTTTTTTTTTGTAAAAGAGAGTAATATATAGTATATAGCACAGTAATAAAATGAGTCCAAGAAATGGAGATGATAAGAACCGACTACTACGGCATAATAGTACGACTATATATGATTCATGAACCTTGCCGGCAGTGGCGTATCTAGGACCCTGGTCTAGGGTGGTCAGACTAATTTAATAACCAAATAAAATTTTAAATTACTGTAAATAAAAATAAAGATATAATTGTTCAAATCATAAAGCTAGTCAAAAAAACACTCACATATTTATAATTGTCACCTACGCGACTTCATGTTTTGAAATCGTTGAATGATCAACTCAATGTCAACATTCATGAACACTTCTTTCTCAATATAAGTAACTAAACTATCATTCATCCATTCATCTCCCATTTGATTACGCAACCTAGTCTTCACAATCTTCATAGCAGAAAAGGCTCTTTCAACGGTTGCCGTGGCTACGGGCAAAATCATTGCTAACTTCAATAGAAGATAAACGCGTGGATAAACAATATGTCTTCCATTTTCAACCAACTTCTCTGATAGATCACCAATTCCTTTCAAAGATGCAAATTCAACATTCCTACGCATATCAATGATGTAACTCCCAAGTTCATTTTCAAGGAATTCCAAATGAGTTGGAGAGAATTCATGTGGATAAAATTTTGCAAGTTCAACAAGTTGTTTCTTATCAAACCGAGAGAACAAGTTGATTGGACTAAGACAAGCCATACAAATTAGCAATTCAGAATTTGTTTCAGAAAAACGATCGTTTAGTTCTTGAAGCTGCATGTCCAATACAGTATAAAATATTCTAACACGGTAGTGATGCTCTATTGTGGCAGCTTGAGAATTTATTCCACATCGTGATTTCCCCTCATAAAATATATCTACCATATTAGGAATGTCAATGTCATGTTTATTGCAAAATAAAGTTACCTCGTGCAACAAGGACTCCCATCCATTATCCCTCATGGTTTGTAACCGCTCCTTTGTGATATCAACCAAGTTCATAGCATTGATGATGTCTTGATCTTTCCTTTGCAAAGCCTGTGACAATTCATTTGAAAAACCCAAGACATTTTTCATCAAATGCAATGTGAATGCAAAGTCAAATCTATTCATCAACTCTAAAAGACCTTCGGCTTCAGCTGTATGATCTGGATTTAGTGCATCTACTTTCATGATTTCAAGAACATCAATTATAGGAGAATACATCAATATCAAATTTATCAAAGTGGCATAATGTGAACTCCAACGAGTATCAGCTGCTCGTTTAAGACTAGTTTCTTGATTCAAACCTTGGCCACTAGGAATTTCTCCTTTTTCCAACGCCTCCATGACATTCATAAATTGTCTCTCACGAAGCATGTCAAGTCTTTTGCAAGAGCCTCCAACAACATTTATCAAAGAAGAGACAAAATTAAAAAGAGCGGCAACTCGAATGTGATTTTTTGACAATGCAACTAATGTAAGTTGTAGTTGATGAGCAAAACAATGCGCATAAAATGCGGATGAATTGTCTCTTAAGATCAAACTTTTGAGACCATTAAGTTCTGCTCGCATATTGCTAGCACCATCATAACCTTGTCCACGAATTCTTGATGTAGTAATCCCATGTTTGCAAAGCAATTCTTCTACTGCCATTTTTAATGTTAATGCTGTAGTATCTTTAACATGAACAACACCAAGAAAGCGCTCAACAATACTACCTTTTTTGTTAACATAGCGCAAAGCAACCGCCATTTGCTCCTTACTGGAGATATCACGCGACTCATCAACAAGAATAGCAAATAACAACCGGCATTTGTGGTTTCCAATGCAGCAGCATTAACGATCTCCTTTTGAATTGTTGGAGCAGTTAGTTGATGATTTTTAGGAGCATTCTTCAATACAACACTATTGACCGATTCATTATTTTCAGCAAGGAATTTTAGAACTTCAAGGAATTTACCTTGATTAGAAGACTCTTCTGATTCATCATGACCACGAAGTGGTAATCCCAACTTTAATAGAAGGCGAATGCAAGCAATTGAAGCTGTTAAACGCCTTCGGTACACGTCGCGAAGTTGGTCAGATTGCTTAGCTATTGCAACTTCAATATGTTGATCTTGATTCAATAAATTTTGGCACTTCATCCAAGCAATGTTATGAGCCCCATTAGGACCTCCAACATGAGATGAAAGTTTGTCTTTCTTATTCCAAAGGGAGAATCCATGTGTCACAAAAGTATCACCACCAGATTGCTTGCCAATATCAAGCTTAAAAAGATAACAACACAAGCAAAATGCAGCATCTTTTTCTATACTATACTCTAGTCAGTTGCTAAATTCATTAAACCAAGAGGGATTAAATCTTCTTGTAGATTTTCCAATTTTCTTTCGAGGAAATTTGTGTTGAGTAGGTTAACATGGCCCCTTTTGTAAATACGCTCTTTGTATCCTCTCTCGATCATTAGGATGATATTCGGATATTTTAATCCGTTTTCCCGAATCCGATATCTTCCAAATTAATTTCAACGTGTTGACGTTGGGAACTTGTTTCGCCCGATTGTTGATCACGCGATGATAATCTTCTCTTGAAGTAGTTTTCCATTGTCTCTTAAAATCTGAATCCATTAATTAACCAAACATGCGCTTTAACAAATAAAAATAATAAAAGTAGTTTTCCATTGTTTCGCTCGATTGATGCACACATTTTTTAATTCAATAAACAAATAACAACAAACATGTGCTTTAACAAATAAAAGTAATAAAAGTAACTAGTAAGACAAAGATGCACTTTAACGGAACATGTTCCTGCAATTGCAAAGTAACTAAAGACAATTTAGTTATTTATATTAATCATCAATTTTAATAATACAGAAGAACATGTTTCTGCAAAGTAATAATCATCAATTTTAATAATAGAGAATAGAAGAATGAAGAGAAGTAGAACTGCAGAAGCAGAACTGCAGAAGCAGAATGAAGAGTAATCAAAGTTCTAACCTTGAACTTTGAAGAATGTAGAGAAGAGAAGAAGCAGAACAGAAGCAGAAGGGCGTCTGTGTTGTTCCGGTGGCGGTGTGTGTTGGGCAGCGATGGCGACGGCGTGCGGTTGAAAGGAGAACGTGAGTCGGTGGCGGTGTGTGTTGTGTTGGGCGGCGTGTTGTTGTTTTTGACTTTTTGTTGCGTAACCTTTTTTTTTGGTCAACAAAACATGGCTTTCAAATATGAAATGGGCAAAGCCCAACCAACAACAGCAAGGAAAAACAACACTAAACAAGAAAGGCCTTTTTTTTTTTTGTATCCCCATCAACTCCCATCTACCCCCATCAAATTGCTAAAACCCGAAAATACCCCTGCCCAACTTACAATTCGCTCGGATTTACCTTCATCTAAGGTAAATCCGCTTTGTTATTTTTGGAGATTATGAAAAATTAAAAAAATTAATATAAAATAGTAAACGATGGAATTTGGGATTTTGAGGTCCCCAGTCCTGAAAGAAGTCCCTTCTTTAGGAGTATTGATCCTTGATATTTTTCCGATTTAAAGAATGTGGTTTCATTACAATTTGAGTAGGTTGCCCGAAAACTGATTTTTTAGCCTAAATTATTCTCCCGACGTACAATATCGTCACGTGTTAACGAACCACACACTAAACAGAACCAAAAGACGGTCGAAATTTGTATCTAAAATTTTAACTAAGTTATTTATTAATTAGGTTAACAAAGCGGATTTACCCCCACATAAGGTAAATCCGCTTTGGTTATTTTTAAAAGCGGATTTACCTTATATGGGGGTAGATCCGCTTTTAAAAATAACAAATCGGATTTACCCCCAATTAAGGTAAATCCGATTTGTTATTTTTCAAAGCGGATCTACCCCATCTTAAATAAATCCGATTTTATTTTTTTAAATTTTTTAGTGGAAATCGGATTTACCTAAATCCGATTTAAATTTTTTAAATTTTTTAGTGGAAATCGGATTTACCTAAATCCGATTTCCAAAAAAAAAAATTGAAATCAGGATACGTTCGGGATTTTTAATTTTTGTGAAGGGCAATTGCGTCTTTTTGCAGGGTCGATGGGGGTAGAGAGGGAGGTGGTGGGGGTACAAAAAAAAAACCCAACAAGAAAAGAGCCAGCAAACAGCGGCCCACTACAACAAAGAGCCCACTACCACTAAAGCCAGCAAACAAAGAGCCAGCTAACAAAAGCTAACAACACCCAGCAAAAAGCCAAGAAAACATAAACCGAATAACCCTAAAAAGCTAGAAACCTAAATAGCAAAACACGAAAATCACCAAATCCACCCAGCTACGCTGATGAATCATGAGAATCAGACTTAAGCATTGATCGAAGAAGCAACGGAGGAGAATAGAGCCAGAGACGAGGTAAAGAGCTAGAGGAAGCGAGATTCGCCACACAATCTGCAACCCTATTCCCTTCGCGATTCGTCCATGAAAATACACAAGAGGTAAACTTCTCCTTAATCTCCATTATATCTTCAATAACGATACCAATCTCACCCATCTTTATTTTTCCATTGCATGAGTCAATCAAAATCTTGGAATCAGATTCAAAGATCACATCATGAATGATGAAACTCGATGCTAGAATGATTGCTTCACGAAGAGCGAAGGCTTCAGCTGCTAACGGAGAGAAAGCGAAAATCATTGAGGTACACCCTGCTATTAACTCACCCTTGTTGTTTCTGGCAAGTATTCCAGACCACCCTTTTCCTTTATTAATATCATAGTGTGCATCAGAGTTGAATTTGATGACACTATCCATTGGAGGTCTCCATTTGACCACAGACCTCCTTTGACAGGAAGATCGCACCTCATTCTTTGTAGAACTAGGAATAGGAGTAATCAAGGTAGTTATATTAGATTTAATAGCAAACAGAGTATCATTAGGGATGGGAGCCTTTTCTTCAAAAACCATCAAATTCCTTGCTTTCCATATATTCCATAGGGCTATCATTACACAACTTATCATAACCTGTTTTTCCCCACCTGAGCACCAATTAGCATCAATAATTGAATCAAACCAATCCCCAAAATGAGAAATGTTGCACAGACTAGGAACATGACAAATTTGTAACCCAAACCAAACCGGAGTAGTCCAAGGGCACAAGAAAAATAAATGCTCAATAGTTTCTTCAGAAATCTTACACACTGGACATAGATTTGAAATAGCTATTCTTCTTTTAACCATATTAGTAGCTGAACTAATAGCATTATGTTGTAGTTTCCAAATAAAATGTTTAATCCTACCTGGAACTCTAGCTCTCCAAATAATTCCCCAAGATTTTTCAGGAACAGTATAAGATACAGAAGGAGTTTTAATAGTATTGTTCAAACTTTGTCTAATAGCCATATACCTAGATTTAACACTGAAAACGTAACCTCACTAACCTGTTACCTGCGTGTAAGTGTAACAGTGTGTTGGGTTTGGGCCAGCTAATGAATTGGGCCTCATAAGCACTTAGTGCATTAGTGGTGTAAGGGTGTGCAAAAAGTAAATAATATGGGGTCAAATAAAATATATAATAGGGGTACCATGGCAATTTTTCAAAGGTGAGGGTGTGCCACTGCACACCCTGAGGGTATAGTAAATCCGCCACTGCTTGCCGGAATATCGTCTGCATGCATGTTGCATTTATTTTCTGTCTCCTGATTTCTACAATATGTGCCTCTCTTTTTTAAAGAAATTGAAGAACGGAAAAATTTTATTAATCAAAGTGACATTAATGGTCATTTTACAACTTTCTTCAAATGTAATATGTAGACTCTCTTATAGTCACACGTATCCAAAAACTATAATCAGTGAAGGCAATATTTTTTTGGTACAGTGAAGCCAGTATTATATGCATGATAATCGTTTTTTCCTGCAATTTTTGTATTCTAAAAATAAAAACATAAATGATTAATGTTCACTATTATCAAAAATATCTTTCTCTATATAAGTACCTAGATTATGGTTCCGATACGTTTTCACATATGATTCTTAATGAATATTTATAGCAGTTGAACTTGACACTGGTAGTATTTAAAATCGACAATAAATACACCAATAAGGGTTGGTCCGACGGTAACGGGTTCGAATCACATCTCAAGGTCTCGAGTTCGAATTTTGGGTGTGGACAAAAACTCTATTGGGAATGAAGAACCACACAAGGTATTTGTGATCAGCCAGGTTCCCCAACGTAGATTTGTCATCGGCAACGCTCAATAAATACTGTGTATATACCAATGATATTGGTAACCAAAAATAATGTGTTTCCTATTTTTTTTTTTAGGAAAGTGTTTCCTATTGTTCATGCAGCAAGATCACTAATTCTGAAAAATACATCGTTACAACATATATCTATAACTAGTCTTTTGACCTGTGCTTCGCACTAGCTTACGCTATACCTGTTACTACTATCATGATTGTTAATATTTTTTGTTGGAAAATATTTAATAGAATAAATTCGTTCAAAAACAATCGAAGTAATAAGAAATCTTAGAGAGGATCGAAAACAATGGACACTTTTACACTTTGATTGGATAAACGGTGTGTTGGTTCAGGAAATGTTTTTACTATATTATATACTATTATTTTCTTATACATGCACTATTGAGAGTTTTGAAAATTTGCATGTGTTTCTTCTGCCACCTATAATTTCTCTAACCTGTTTCAACAATATTACATGTAATGGTGACACATTAATAATTTGTACTAAAATATTAAATATAGTATTTGCTTACTTTGTTTCTTTCTCAGTTATACCATACAACCCGTCCGATGCAAAGGGAGCGCCAATATTAACAAATGTAAAAACACGAAACTGATATTTGTTAGAATTAAATCTACTCCGTATGCGGTGGTTGACAACTTCAAGTCTCCGCGCCAAAGACCCCCCTATTTATAAGAGTGTTGTTCAACAAACCATATATGTAGTGATGCAAACTTTAACTGTTGTGGTCTCCGCTAATTTAGGCGTAATTACCTAGTCTTGCAGTAACTGTCATCGTGGCGAGATCTTTGCTATTAATGATGTCATTGCGTTTTAGACACGTTATGAAATAGAGCTCGTAAAAAAGCTAATATGCACTTGAATGCTGAAGACGCTCTTAAAAAGTTAGATATAGTATTTACTTACTTTGTTTCTTTCTCGGTTATACCATACAACTCGTGCGATGCGAGGGGAGCGCCATTGTTAACGAATGTAAATACACTAAATTGATATTTGTTAGTATTAAATCTATTCTGCATGCGGTGGTTGACAACTTTAAGTCTCCACACCGGAGACCCCTATTTATAAGAGTGTTGTTCAACAAACCCTAGATGTAGTGATGCAAACTCTAACTGTGGTGGCCTCCACTAATTTAGGTGTAATTACCTGGTCTCAGAGTTAATGTGATCGTGGCAAGATCTTTGCTAATAGTGATGCCATTGCGTTTTAGACATTTATTTTACCTTTTCTATTTCTCTCTCCTCCTTTACTTTTTCCATTTCTCTCTCCAACTTCAACTACACTATATAAAAGCAATGGGCTGTGTAAATTACAATTTTGTCATTCATAATAACTTTGTTTTTTCATTTCTCTCTCTAAATTTATTTATTTTACTTTTTTCGTTGTGATTGAATTTTGTCTGAGTCTATTTATAAAAAAAAAAATATGATGTTACCCGTGCGTATGCACGAGTATACTTAGAATATGTATATTTTCTAAAATACAATCAAAACTATTTCAATTTTTAAAATAAATTCTTAATAGTAGAATATATTGAATGTATAGATATATACACATATAAGCCACTACAAGAAAATCGACGATTTCCGACGGCAATTTTCGTCGCAAACGCTGCAATTTTCGTCGGAAATTGACGTTTCCGACGGACAAAAAGTCGTCGCAAAATCGCTCGTCGGAAAGCGTTTCCGACGGATTTTTTCGTCGCAAATGTCTCCGTCGCAAAGTCGTCGGAAACCCGTCGCAAATATCCGTGGCAAAGTCGTCGCAAACTCTGACACATTTTCGTCGCAAATCCGTCGAAAATCCGTCGGAAATTTTAAAAAAATAAAAAAAAAATTAAATTATACATACTAATCGGTACTAATACATACTATTTAATAATCCTTAAACCTTTCCTAGTTTCCATTGATTGAAAATGATTTACTCTTAACTGTTTCAGTTAGAATCTAATTGAATTGTTTCTGTTTTATTGAATTTTCTGAATGAGTACATAGAGACTATTTATACAGCATTCCTACTGAGCTTACAACAGGAGGCAGAGTCACTGCAGAGAACTATACTGCAGTGACTATTTTACAGTGCTTGTAATTACAGAATAGTAAACCTATTTTACAGAATAGTAAATCTATTTTACATATTTTACATACTCTAACACGCAGGGCTAGAATCACCGCAAATACAGTTCCTCCAAGTGTGCAGATGACCTACAATTCATAGACCAAAAATACACATTACATTGCATTAAAAGAGGACTGCTGCAAAGTACAAGCACACACTGGCATAATTCAACAAATATGAGGCATTCATAAAAGGTTCAAAATGCAGGGCATATCTAAAGCACCTAGAACAGAGGAATTAACAATCAGCCATTACTGTTTTGCTCACAATCAATTAAAAGCATCCTAGCCAGTCTGCCAGAAAGTAACCAAGACCCACTGGAAAAAGACAAAATGATGTAATCTCATATCTTAAAAAATAAACCAGTAACAATAAGCCACCGTTAGAGTACATGACCAGCAGAAAAAGCATAACAAAAGGTGATGTCATAAGATAACGGATAATGGGATTAAAATGACCCTTTTCTTTTTAACTGAGCACACAATTCAGAATGAATTTCGTGAAGATAGTATGTTTCCTAAAGTCTAGCAGAGTCCATACCCCATACTTGGCTCAGTCAGGCTTGCAATGATAAAGCCAGAAAAGGCTCATGTATCAGAGCTTAGCAAAACAGAATATCCTAACAGTGAATAGCAAAGCAGAATTATAGTTCCTATTCCAATATACTGATATAGCCATTTTCCTATTGGGCTGTTTTCTATTGGGCTTACAGAATAATCAAACTGAATCAGACAATTAGTTTTAACAACAACCAAAAACAACAACATGCAGAAGAAGCTGTACCCAATTCTAAAGAACACATACCTAATACCAATATTCTGCATTTAGATATCAGAGAAACACATCCAAATCCAGAAGATAAGCAAAATTTAAGCAAAGATTATAAAATTCAGACAATTGCTATCACAAATAGCATTTCAAGAAACAAGCAAAGAAGAAAGCCAAATATCTTTCTAGCAACTAAAACATCTAAGTTTCAGTTAACTAAAAGTATGTTCAGTTAACTAAAAGTATGTTCAACTAAAACAAGCAAAGAAGAAACAAGCTGATATACGGAATCTTTTGTATCTAGGTTTCAGTTAACTAAAAGTATGTTCAACTTCTAAACCAAAGCTTGTAAACCAAATGTTACCATTTTCATCATCGCCTTGTGACTCGTGAATTGCAAAATCACCGAATTCTTCTTTGTCATCTTCCTCTAGTTCATCATAACCTTCCACATATTCTATTTCTGCTTCCTGTTCAATTTGAATAAACAAAATTAAACAGTGCCAACGCACTGCGAAGATAAATTTCTACCAACTTTGATCAAAACACAATTCACAGCAGAAATGGATTGGTAAATATGTACCTCTTCATCCTCTTCATCGACCTCATTAAGTTCCTCCATATCAATTACCTTATTGTACGCTTCGATAGGATAATTGTAAATATCAGCTTGTTGATAGACTCCTTTCTTAATGCGTTCTAATAGCTCTTTTTCAATAGACTGAGTAATATTCAAAAGCAATAATGAGGAAAGCAAAAATTACATATAATTTAATGTTCATGGATAACATTAGGATTAACTATAACCTTTTCTAGCACAGCTTTTTCAGCCTTCTCTTCTCTCCTAGCTTCTTTCAATGATTTCCAAAACTAACTAAAGTTTAAGAAAATAGGAGCATACACTTCTTCAGGCTCTCGAACATCAACTAACTGTGCTTCCTCCAAAAAGTTGGAATCTTGAAATTTCACATGCAGCTCATCAGGTTGAATGTCTTGAAGTACTGATTCTTCCCTGATAGTTAAAGGAGCAAATTTACAAACCATAAGAACACTCATTGAATAAACAATTAGGAATTTGAATTATCTGACATGTAAAAAGCTGATGAGTAGATGAGCAAAGTAAAAAGCTGATTAATCTCTTATAACAGACTTCAAATCTACAATTAGGAATTTGAATTATCTGACATGTCCAACAAAGAAAATAGTGAGAAGATATATATATTACAATGCAGCCTGCCTACCATATAATGTTGAGCATTCCTTAAGACTTATATAATATGTCCCTTGAATTCATTTCTTTTCCTCACGTGTTCAATGGCTTCTTCCTAAAAGTCAATCTTGAATATAATAAGTAGCTCCTTAATTAGCAAAGTGAAAAATGCATGGATGAAAGGAAAGAAATAAATCCGACCACAAAAATTAATGGATGGACTCTTTAAGAAAACATATTAAGTTTCAGAAAGATAACATCCTAGAAGTAGATTAATCAATCTTGTCAACTATAATACTTAAGCCTTGAATGCAAAAATAATTTAGAGAATAATGAATGCTAATCAAGTATAAAGAAAACCGATAAAAAGAACTAAATAGTAACATAGCAACATTATCCTATAGCCACATTGAAATAGAAGGAAAAAGATGTTTGAGGCAACAATGTAGGATGGTGTTATAGCAATACTATCCTACACCCACATCTAGTTGCTCTAAAATGTAGGATGGCATACCTTTTCTACAGCCACATTGCTGCCTGTTGGGAAAAAAGCAGAGCCACGACCATCAAGTATGCGATATGATCAAAAAATAATCATCAAATAGAGACTTTCATCGGTAACAGATTAGATTTCAAGGTTTGGAAATTGGCCATTGATAAGAATGTCCAGCAGGTGCAAAATATAGTTCAATAATTGAGCATGTATGTTATACTAACAAAACAATAATAAGTACCAAAACCAAATAGCTGCCTAATTGCCAAACATAACAGAAAAAGGAAAACTAATTAGTATCAAAACCAAATGGAAGGAGGGTATGCTTCAAACATGCTCAAATCATAATTTGGGCAGAAAAAATCTTTTCTTTAAACAAGGGTTTTCTCTTGCACAAAATAAGACAGGGAAATATACCATATCTAAGCCTTTGCCACTAACATTGATCCCCACTCTTCCATCCCATTCTGCACACATATAAACAGATAGCATAGCATACCACTTAAACACTAATTAATTAACACATTATGACATAGAAGAGTAATTCTCTCTGTGATTTTTATTTTATACCTGGGCAACTTCATTAAGAATAGAATTTTCTCTTCCTGCATGCATAAGAAAGAGAGTAAAGTAAAGAGGTTGCAAAAGAAAGGAGCAGTTAATTGTTTTTTAGTGTAATGTAACTAAGTACTAAGAGCTTGATAGAGAGGGGATAAATGATAATAGAAAACAATAGTGAGTATAGTGTATAATCTACGTGTGTGCCCAAGAGGTGGGGGAGCAAGAGAAAAAGAGAGAGGATATGTGAAGACTCATCAATTAGAGGGAACATTCAAAATGAGTTGGAAGAAATTATGAATAAGCGACGAAACAACATAGAGCTATTGATAATATCTGGATAATATGGTTAATGAGGAGTAATGGGTGCTGAAATTGACAAAGTAAGATATGCTGAAATTCCAAATAATTAGTTTACACGTGATTAAGCCAACATTGAGAAAGATTTAAAAACCAAAATGAGATTATCTTTGACAAAATTCAATTGAAATTCGCTCTATCCACTGAAAAATGCATGACAGAACAAAAAACAAATAGGTAGTAGAATGAAAGCTGATTAGTAAATGTATTATATAGGTACCCTTTTATTTTTAGCAAGTTGACTCTATGAAGGCATTGCTTTTGCTGCAACTTTAAGCATATACAACTAAAAAGAGTAAACCATGAAGGGAAGTAAAAAAGAACAGGTGATTACCATTATACTAACATGAAATCTAACTTTTATCAGGCATTAAATGTAGAATAGCCATGTCTAATACCTCATCTTCAGATAAATCATTTGAAGTACTTTCCATCTTATCCTTTTGCAAACATAAATCAGAGAGGAAATTATTAAAGAGGAGGTGTCATGTAATATGCTTATAGGTGGTCTAAAACCAAAGGGCTTCATGTTGTTTGACAGGGCATACACACTGACTGAGTTTATAAGCAAATAATATAATTCTCACTTCTTGGAGATTTGTAAAGAAGAAAAGAAAAAGAGAAAATTCTGAGATTAGGTATATATGCAAAGAATGACACTTACTATATCATGGTTAGGATTAAAAAAAGTTAACAATATCAAAGAGCTTAAACAAATGCAGCAACTTTTGAACTTTGAGGATTTGCTACTATATCAAAAGATGCTTAACAATATATAGCAGAGTTGGTATTGAACAAAATACTTAAGAAAAAAGAGAAAACCTTTTCGCCTAGTGGAGACCTTTCTTTTTTCAGTTGAGAAGAATCGTCTATAGGCATAAGAAGTGTCAATCTACTCGTAAGTGCATATACCTGTAAATTTGGCAACACACAAAAAAAAGTAAAATTGGATAAACTTTAAGGTGCATAAAAATAAATAAAACCAGTGAAAGGTTTCCTTGATGAAAACAAAGTAAAATGTTACCTTCCCTGAAATGCCATCTGGTTTCCTCTTAAACTTTGAGATCCAAACTTCTTTTCTTGTGTTGGGAAGGAATTTTTGGAAACCATCTCTTCTTTAATCCACTCTTGGATTAAACATCTCTTTAGAAGTTGTTTGGACAGTAACAACGACATAAATCTACAATATAAAGGAACACCAACAATTGTAATCCCAAACTACTCTAATCAACAACAAATTGATGACACCAAAATGAACTTCTTCAAATCACATAACATACCTTTCCTGCTCCATTCCCTATCATTTTTTATATAAATTCTACAACTCTTTCTCTTCTTCTTTACGGCAGCAAAGCCATAATATGTGCATAGTAATAGAAATCCAACCAATAGAAACATTAGGATGCTTGAGCTTGTGCTTAACAACAACCTCCTGTCATAAAGCAAAAGTGGTCTTAGTGGAGTTACAAATTATAATAATAATAATAATATCCAACTCGTGCTATTATTTCCTAAAAAGAATAGCAAGACCTAGAAAATTGCTCAAAAGTGTAATGTGCATCTTTCACAAATTCTATTGTTGGATCCTCAATGAGCCTTAGCATTATTATTATTAGACTAAAAATAATCATTTCAGCAAGTTGATACATTTGTAAATAGACTTCAGGTCTTTTTTTATAATGTATGGGAACATAAGCCTAACCAAAAATTAGCATGCTTCTGCTACCATAAACTAAATAATGAATGGGTTTATATCAACTCTTAAGCAATTATCAATTAAGGAAGATTAAGGTGATTTTTCAAATACTTCCTTTATATCCCTGACATATACTTATATAGGATCCAAAAGCATCTTGGCACGGGGAAAGAATTATGAAAATAAAGCAAAAATTATCAAGTGAAACACACACCATCATGGCATTCACTCAAAATGAATTGACAGCTCCTTCCAATGAATACCCTTTGTTCTTATAACTTGCAAAAACCATGAGAACGATGAGCACCCTAACACCACCCAAATGGTTTTCCCGTTCTTCCTCCATCAAAATGAACCTGTAATCAAAAGCAAAACTTTATTAGATGAAGCAGAAATGAAATCCCTAAATATAAACTCGTAAAAACGAAATCCTAAACCCTAACATCAAACAAACACAAAACAAATCATAAACAAATCTTAAATCCTAAACAAAATCGCACACCCCAAAGATCAAACAAACACCCATTGTTAGGGTTGATTAAACGGATTACGAATTTGACCTAGACATAACAATGAGAGAAATTGATTTCTCACCACTTGTATTCCAGTGTGCTTCTGTTCCTTCCTCGTTTTCAGTCAGCGAAATAGGGGCTGGATTTTGCCCTAGGATTTCAATCGAAAGGGGAAAACGGGGTTAGGGTTTTGAATGAACCAAAATTTGTGGCTTTTCAGTGAAAAAGAAGAAAATCGTACTTACCCTTTAAGAAGAAGAAGAGAGGAGAGGCGAGAGGCGACTGAGAGAAGGAGAACGGCGATGGAGAGGCACGGGAAGAGGGAGAGGGAGAGTGGAAGGCAGGGGAAGAGGGAGAGCGAGAGATTGTCTTCGTAGCCTTGGAGAACGTTTGCGATGGAGGAGGGCGGAGGAAGGCGGTGGAGGGCTACGGAGGGTGGAGGAGAGTGACGGAGAGAACGCAGAGGAGAGGGGAGAGAACGAAAGAGGAGTGAATGAATGAGGAGAGTCACTGCTTCGAGGGAATACTCTCACTTTTAATTGGGTTATTTAGTTTGCGACGACATTTTAGCGTTTTCCGACGGACATAGCCGTCGCAAATTTGCGACGAAACACGTTTTCGTCGGAAACGTAAGCGGGAAAGTAAGCGCCTTTTTTCCTGAACATTTGCGACGACCTTTTTGGTCGGAAATCCGTCGGAAATTGCGACGAATAAGAGTTCGTCGGAAAGTTTCGCAGGAAACGGGGCTTATTCTTGTAGTGAGCTTGCTGAAAACAAAATGATTGTAATTTTTTCAAGAAAATGCACTTGGTGCATTCTTAAGGGCAAGGTGCATATGTTGAGTCTAGCATGCTCTTGTTTATATACGCCTTCATGTGCATGTTATATAGAAGAATGTTGAAATAATAATCATTATAATATGAATTCCCTTCATCTATTTGAAAAACCATAGTTTTTTTTGGTAAGAGACTTTTTTTTTGGTAAGGGAAACCATAGTTGATTTCATTATCATGTAACAAAACCAAACATCAACAAAATGTCAGCAATAAATATAGAATTGACCTATATTGTCATGGTTGAAAGAATCACAATGAAAGAATCACAATAATCCTCGTGGGTTAAAGGAAAGATTAGAGGAAACAAAACAAAAATATCCAAAAGGAGTGAGAAGGAATGTGGAGAAGTTCTACCTTTTGAATTTAAATTTTCAAAACGTATAAAAAAATATTAGAAAATGAGAGGTATTATACAAATTTGTACACAAATATGGGAAGGAAAATGGGAAATGTGGGGGGATTGTGAAATGGGGAGGTGTGTATGCAAATATGATTTATTAGTATGTTTTGAAAAATTGGAGTATAAAGATGTCTCGATATCTATTATCTGTTATAAAAAATGACATGTGATGTGAGTAGAAAAATTGAGGACGTGTGTTACTATTTGTGTAACGTGTATTGTTTGACTAAAAAAAAATTACATGTTGGAGAAGTATGTTATGAAAGGATCACATAGTTTGACCACAACTTTGAAAGCAGATTAATGTAAACAAATATTTAAAGTCGTTGCCTTCTCTGCAGCTTGGTTTCACAGTGATAGCATTATGTCTTTGTCAGGTTTAAGATGCATCAAAATTATGAACTATCTGATATGGCAATGAGTGCCTTTATCCTTTATCCTATTCTAATTTTTTTATTCAGCTCAACTTCAACATTTTATCTTTAAAAATGTCTCATAGTCATCTCATAATGCAATTATATTCAAATCGCTATACAACGATTCCTTGCTGTTTACACTTATTGGGTCTCATACTTACTATATTTACTTTTTGGTTCCTATTTCAATTGTATCATTGTTAGTATACTCATACTGTTTATAATGCTTCATTACTGTCTCACTTGGTCTCATTGTTAGTATATTCATTTCTGTCTTCCTATTTTTCCATATTTATGATTTATGGAATCAATTTTATATTTCTCTTTTATAAACTGTTTATAATCTTTTTTCTGACATTATGCTTTGGCAGGCTATTCGTTTAGTGAAGTGTTTTGGTTCCCGAATCAAAGACAGCATAACCTATTTCTGGATGACAACTTAATCTTGCCCTTTGGATAAACCTTTTAATTTACATGAACCCTTTTGCTTATGACTTTTTAATAGATTAAGTTGTTTTGCTTCCCAAATGCACATGTTATTTTTGGGGTATTTGTAACATACTTATGTTTGCAACTTTGATGTCTGGAACCATTACTCTACAAATATCTGCTTATTTTGTTGAACAGCTTATATTTGTTAGATTTTTTTATCCTCATTATTCATTTGTTATTTTTCTTTGAGTATAATTATGCAGCGTAACGCGTTCAGCCCGTGCGGATGCACGGGTATTCTACTAGTTAAGAAGAAAAAAGGAAGAAGCAGAGAGGAAAAAGATGGGTTTTCGAAAAAATAGAAAGGGAATAAGGATTTTTGAGTGGATTTTTGAGTTGTGATTACTTAAATGCTTTCACCGAGGATTCATTTAAACAAATCAAAGTGTCTAAAAATCGCGCATAATGCGGGCCAGCCCGAAAAGCCCGCAGCCCGGATAGGGCTGGGCTTGGACCGTAAATGGTGAGCCCGAATTTCAACCCGGGCTTTTTAGCTTGGCCCTTAAAAGCCTGAGGCCGATGCGGGTCGGCCCGATACGGGCCAGGTAGCTCGTTTTGTCAGCTCTAATAAGGAAGAAGATTATGTGGGAAGGAGATTAGGGAGGAAGAAGCGCATAGAGAGAGAGAGAGAGAGAGAGAGAGAGAGAGAGATGTGAGTTAGGAGAGAGAGCGAGAGAGAATTGGCGGAGAAGGAAAAGAGGGGAAAAAGCGTATTTTTTTATGATCAATGGAAGAAGAAGCGTATAGATAGAAAGAGAGAGAAAAAAATAAACACAAAACTTGGAATAAAGGAAATAAATAAACAAATAAAAAATATATATGAAAAGCATTATTGGGTGCGGAAGGGTATTGGTTGGGTGTGGTAAAAGGAAGTGTTTGGAGCGAATTACCGGAGACGTTCGCAACAAATCTTAAGATATAAATTTCAAATTGACTTTCCAATGCATTAAGTATAACAAGAAAAAGTTATGGGGACAACTAATGTACCTATCAAATAAAGTTGGGTACTGCACCCAAAGTGGATCAACCATGCAATTTTGAGACTAACTAAATGCATTTTTTAGGGTGTGGTTGCCAACGATGAGAAAAACAAGTCTGTCAAGTAGAGTTAAGAATGATGAGGAGAAAACAACAATTGCACAATGAAGAATGAGCAGAAATTAGAGAATATGAAAGGGTAATTCTAATTCAAACTGTAATTGGGATAATGTTATAATTTTCAAAAATTGAGAACCAATAAATAAAAATCAGAAAACAAAAAATGAGTTGTTTTTTTTTATAAGCAATGTTAGTGGGGTGGGGAAATGTTAGTTTCTTGGGTTTGAACCCGGGACACTTATTTCGTGCACTCCTTCAGTATCCCTTAACTCGCCAAATGAGTTAGTGAAATAGTATTGCATAGCAATTTGTAAGCAAAACATGTCATTGGGATGCTACATTCAATGTATAAGAATTCACCAAAAGTTATAAAGGAAAAAAATTGAGTGAAATAAATCAAATCCCCCCCTCCCCCACAGTTTCATAAATAGATGTTTCCTCTCACACAACCTCTAACTCTTTCTCCTTCATATCATATCATGACATCTCACATGAAAGCTTGGGTATACAAAGAATATGGGAATATTGAAGAAACTCTCAAAATTGATCATAATGTTCCTATACCAGACATCAAGGAAAATCAACTTCTCATCAAGGTTGTTGCAGCATCACTCAATCCTATAGATTATAAAAGGGCTCTCGGCTATTTCAACCATACTGGTTCTCCTTTACCCGTAAGATTTTATTATTAGACTAAACCTTCAATTTTATTCTTAAAGTATCATTAGTTATTCTTTTTTTGAACATTTTGCTTTGTTTGAATTTTGTGTTTGGTGTTCAAAAGACTATTCCAGGGTATGATGTTGCTGGTGTAGTGGTTAAAGTGGGAAATCAAGTGAGGAAATTTAAGGTTGGGGATGAAGTTTATGGTGATATTAATGAACATAGTTTGAATAATCCAAAAGCTATTGGTACTTTGGCAGAGTATACAGCTGCTGAAGAGAATGTTTTGGCTTACAAACCCTCTAATTTGAGTTTTGTTGAAGCTGCTAGCCTCCCTTTAGCAATCATCACTGCTTATCAAGGACTTGAAATAGTTGAATTTTCTGGTGGAAAATCTATACTTGTTCTTGGTGGTGCTGGTGGTGTTGGAACCCTTGTTATTCAGGTTTTATTTCTTCTATCGAAAGATATTTTATAATCTCAATTAAGGTTGGTTTTAAACACATTAGCTCTCTATGATCCTTGTTATGCCTCTTTTGAATTTCTAATTGGCACACTGTTTATTAGACTTGTCTATTCCCTATCTTGTAATTAGTTATTTAATCAGTTAGGGTTAGATAGTTAGACGGTTAGAGAGGTTAGCTAGTTAGTTAGGGAGTTTAGCTAGTTTGTTACAAAATAATAGATTAATAGCATTTTGGGCCTGTTTGGATAAACTTATTTGTGCTTACCTACCGGCATAAGTACTTTGAGACTGTTTGGGAGAGCTTATGGAAATAGTTTATGACATGTTCATAAGCTGTTTTCAGCCAATTTTCATGAATCTGACTTAGAGTATTAAGGTATTCCTTAATAATTGTTACTAAATGGGCATAATAGTCATTTTCCCATCAATGAAAAAATTTGGTAACCACACAAACACTAAATTGTGGTTAGTATGTACTAACCATTGGATTGTTGTATAATGATTAGTAGCATATACTAACCACAAACACTAAATTGTGGTTAGTATGTACTAACCATTGGAGAGTGTTGTATAATGGTCACTGAAAAATTTAGTAATTGTTACTAAGGAATTCCTTAGTATCATAAGTCTTTGCCAATTTTCACAAGCTCCTCAAGATAGCTTACGAAAATAGCTTATAACTAATAGTTCAACATTATTTTATCCTTTTTATAAAAACAACTTATGCATAAGCGCTTAATTAAGCTGTTTATCCACACAACTCTAATGGAAGGAAAATGATTGTTGTGTTGTGTGATTGTTGGATGAGGCAGCTAGCGAAGCATGTATTTGGGGCATCTAGAATTGCAGCTACTGCTAGTACTACAAAGCTGGAATTCTTAAGGAACTTGGGAACAGACTTGCCTATTGATTACACTAAGCAAAATTTTGAAGAACTTGATGAAAAATTTGATGTAGTGTATGATGCAGTAGGTAATATACTTGAACTTAACTTTGAACTTTAATCAATATTCTTTATCATAACTCAGTTGTTCATGTTATTAAATATAATACAATGAAAAATGCTACCAACGCTCTTTTTAGTACAGTCTCATCTCCAATACTCTCTCTATAATTGGGAAAAATTCACGTAAGTTCTGCCACTTTGATAATAGGTTCCACTGAATTAGTATGACCCACGTGAATTTCATCTGGTCATAAAGAGAGTATTGAAAAGAGAGTGTTAGAGAAAGTGTTACTAGCACTCGTCTAATATATTGACTTCAAAAACAGGTCAAAGTGATAGGGCATTGAAGGGTGTTAAAGAAGGGGGGAAAGTTGTGACAATACTGCCACCTGGAACTCCACCAGCTATCCCTTTTGAACTCACTTCAGATGGAGCTGTTTTGGAGAAGCTGCAACCTTACTTAGAGAGTGGCAAGGTGAAGCCAATATTGGATCCCAAAAGTCCCTTTCCATTTTCTCAGACTGTGGAAGCATTTTCCTATCTTAAGATTAATAGAGCCACTGGGAAAGTAGTCATACACCCCATCCCATAAAACAAACCATCCATATTTGTTTTGCTGTAATTTTCAGTAACTGGTAGATATATATGATACTGATCAAATGATATATGAGATTTCTCTTTTTAAAGAAAACTAAATATTTGATTGCTGAAGATTTGAATAGTCGTGAATACAGATTTTATACTGCTACTATTAAAGTTTGCAAATCTGTTGAATTGTCTATTTTCTTTGGCTGACTAGATAGATTATTTGTAAAGTTTTTCTGCTAAACAATAATAAAAATAATAATCATCTTATAACTGGTATTCTCTAGGCCAAATACTATCTATCCCAAAGGGGACTTCTTGGAGGCAAGTCTAGGCCACAATCCAAGCTATATTTGGAGGAATTTCTGGAATTACAAACATCACATACTAATCTGTAAATTATAGAAGTTTCATCAATCATCCATTGTACCTGACACACATAGTAAAGACTAATACTACAGACCAAGAGTCTATGAAGCACCGACAAAGACACGAATATCAGACAAGACACAAACACGTATACACCGGTTTTAATTTGAAAAATGGAAGTAATTGAAGTGTAAGTGTCAGTGTCGGGGTCTGAATCAACACATGTCAGACACCAGACATGTCTGAGGTGTCGGTGCTACGGAGCCAAGAGTAGTGCATTTATAACTAGGTGAACCTACTAAGGATTAAACCAGAGATAAGAGTGGTGAAGGCAAAGGCCACAAATGCAAAGAAAGACATGGCAATAGATACATTTGCCATTTCTGTGAATTTGTGTCCACCATGTTCAACCCAATTGCCTCTGTCAATATGTGCCCTGGCTGCAGCTGATGATGATGCTGACATTAGAATATATGCCAAAGCCTGCATTTTAAAACAAGCCTTTCAGAAACGTTGCTTAGTGTGTAAGGATAATAAAAGGATAAGCATGAAACAAAATATATATGTTATTTCATTTCAATATGAATCACCAATCTATACCAAAAAGATGAGTTGCTGAAATCAAATGCAAATATTAGTTTTTGAATATCCTTCAAGATCATCACTTACCTGATCGATGGCAATATTGCAATAACCTCGCAGTTTGGGGTCAATTGTGTGTTTTTTAGTGATCAAATACCTCAATAGATCACCAATTTGCAAACCAGAATACACAAATGCAAGCACACTTGCTGTAAAGCTAAACCTGCAAAATAGCAACCAAATCAAAATCGCACAATTAATTCACAAAGCCATACACAAGCAATAACAATAAATAAACAAATAAATAAAATTCTCAGCTAATCAATATTTAGCATCATATACTATATTGTTCAATCACTAGTACAAACAATACCTAAAGTACTCATCAAATTTCATCCATCTCCAATTACATGGTTTACATTTTTTCTATATTTCCATCATTTTAATAGTCAACTTCATAAAGCTTACCGACTTAAATAGCTAGAATTACTCAACAATAACAATAGTAATTATAAAGGATTTACCTCCTCTCAAGTGAGCGATTCACTTTAGAGGTATAAAGTAAGTGATCTCAATCGTTAGATGAAAAATATCAATATTTAATATTACATGCACATGCATAACAAATCATGAACATGTCAGAATATTAACCATTCATTTTCTCATCAAAAGTTGAGATCACTTACAGAATTGGATCTTGTGCAATCACCATTTTGGTGCATTTGTGCAGTCAACACATTTGGACTGTCCGATATTAATCAGACGGCCTATATTTTTAACTTTAAAAACAGATAAAAAGCAAAGTTAAAATCTAGACCATCCGATTAAGATTAGACTATCCTGATCTACTGACTGCACGACTGCATCGGTCACCGACTGCACGGGTTCTAGATCCATCACTTACCTTACTCTCTTAAGTGAGTTGTTCACTTTAATAGAGCCAAATCCAAGAAAAAAAAAGGTCACTTTCATAACAAAAGTATTGGTTGATAATAACAGTAGTAATATAACATAAACACAACTCATCACAATTAGGATTGAAGGATGGAGAAGAGAAACATACTTGAATTCATCATACTCATACCAATGAAATGAGTATTGTGTTTTAAGAGAGTATTCATGTGTGGCAAACCAATCTATTATTGACTTTTTGACCAAAACTTTTTGCTCATTAGCTGCCAAAACTGAGAAAGATATCAAACATAACAAAAAAGCAGTAATCCTTAACCCCAACAAAGCCATGCACCATTTCACCTCTTTCTTGGACCTCAAGAAATCAGATACAAAACCACTATCACTACTTGTATACTTAGGAGGATCAATCATAGTCACACTTTTCTTCTTCTTTTCCTTCTTCACATCCTCCAAATCTTCCGCTTCATTGTCTTCATTGTTCTCTTTTTCTTCAGCTATTAGAAAATCTTTGGTGTCCTCTATATTTTCATTGAGCTCAATACTTTCCATATTTTCATTGTTGTTCTCTTTGTGAGCTTGATCTTTTTCATTGTTCTCCTCGAAATCTTTCGTCTCTTGAGGTAAACTTTCAATGTTACTCGAACTCATGGGGTGTTCAAAAATCAAAACTTTTGGAACTTGAAGAAGAATGCAAGGAGTTTGATTTTCACTTTGTGCAAAGTGAACACTACTAAAACTGAGTAAAAGCTAACAAGTAATAAATATTTCCCAATATGCCAAAAAATATTTTGTTTAAAATAGCAATGTACCAAAAAATATTAAAATTAAAATAATTTTAAAAAATAAACACTCTTGCAATACATGAATGAGTCTATTTTTACTCTTTATTTAAGATCAAATTGTTTTATTTAGATGAACTTAATTGCCTCTTGACGTTTGGTGCAAATTAAGTGTGGTGATCATCGAATTTTTTTTTACCGTATTACTTGAAAATAGAATTGGCATTGCCTTTTCTAATAGATGGAAAAGAATCACCGTTTGGCCTTGATGAAGTAACATGGCCAATCCCATATACAAAAGATGAAATATTTTCTATCAGATTATTTATTTTTCCCCGGATGCAAGATGAAAATGATGGTAATTCATGTATTTTGTTGTTTTTGCAGTGTGAAAAGTATATGAATGTCTTTTGGATAGTGGCTATACTTCTACTTCAATTTTTAAAATTTATTAATTAGAAAGGGACAAAACTAAAAGACAAATTTCAACTTGATTTATAGCGGTGAAATGATTAATTTAACACCAAATGTTTGTTGACTAGTTAGTGTAACAATTTGTAACAAAACTTATTTATGACTTTGAGTGACAAGCAAGAGCCCAAATCAGTTGTCGGTTTTCACTAAAAACGACAACTTTGATTTTTGGACACCTAACGTTTTTACGGTCATTCAACACCTCATTTTCTCTCTATCTCTCTCTTCCTAGCTATCAGCTATCATATGACTCACATATTATAGTTATTATATTGTTACTCTCTCTATATCTATCTCTCCCTAGGTATAAATTGGGGTTTGGGTTGGGTGACCAAAAATAATTTTTCCTAAAAAACCATATGTCAATTGATTACATTGTAAAGCAAACTAACTTTTGAAAGGGGGCTGTGAAAAGATAAATTTTGAGTAATTAGGGTATTTGGCTTCTCAGCGAATCCCTAAAACATCCTCATAAGCTTCGACTCTTTGAGTCTGTTATGAGATTAATCCTAAATCGACTACTCGATATACAATAATTTCCTGACTATGGGGCCTCCCCCGTGATTCAACCATGTATTCTCCCTTGGAGTCTCAAAACTTTCTTCTTTTATTGGCAATTATTATTTGAAAATAACTTAATTATGGTTCCATAGGTGTGGTGATGTAATTTTTCAATCACAATATGATGGTTGAATTATTTATTTATATTAGTTATTATTTTTTAGTTGTTTTTAAAAAACTAATTTAAATGTGTAATTGAAAACAACATCAACCACATTTAATTACACCTAATTTTAACACATAAGTGAGCCAATTACATCGATTTAATATACCTTGCGCTCATGACAAATGTATAATTTAGGTACAAAGCAAGAGAAAATTTAGAAACGAGGATTAACATTTTAATTAACATAAAAATTCCAAGAAAAAGCAATATCTATTGTATCCCATGCTTTCCTTTTTGATCAAAAAAAATATCTATTGTATCCCATAAAATAGTCAAGAAACAGATAGCAGCACGTGGCTATATGTAAGATTCATACGAGAGCTTCCAATACTTGATTTATTTGGCTGCAAACTCCAAGCAAACAACTGCCTTTTTGCACCGGTTGTATCAATTTCTATCATACATTTTTCAGTGAGTCTTCGTTCCATGTTTACATACTATCACACGATTCACCTACTTTTGAATCAATCCAGCCGATATGGAATATCTATATCAAGAAACCTCAAAACCCAGAGATAAATAAACCAAGTAATCCAATATAATGTTATCAGATAAATATTTATAATGTTACAATGAATTTGTTTTACATTCTACAGATGGGGCTTTAGGTAGCTAATCTTGATCATCAGTCAAGAGTCAGCAAAGAAGAATTCGCGAGCTTCGTGATATCGTTCCAAAACAACATTAAAGAGTGGATGGATGGGTTCTAAGAGATTGGAGTAGGGACCCAACACTACCTTTGGAAGTGGTGGAGAATCTGGGCGCTTTGACCAGCTATATTGGCACAATGAGAGCCCACTTAAACAGTAACATGTGTGATAGTGATCCTTAGATTTGCCCGGTTTGTCTCTCAGTCCACCACCTTGCTCCTGCATCAAATGAGCCTCGATTAATGGTTGACTAGGGGGAAAAACAAAGCAGTTATACATGTAATGAAATATTAGATAGATATCCCACAAATGAGTCGAAACCTCTGTAACACTAACACTTTCGGTTGAAGACGTGTCAGGTGTTCGACACGTATTGTGTCGGCCACCGACACAAACACTTCAATTGTATTTTTCAAATTAAAACTGGTATCTTCGTGTCCGTATTGTGTCCAGTGTCTTCAAAGGTCGAAACTCAACAAAAAGCTTCAGTCCAATATGTGATATGGTTGGTCACTACATTATACAGAGTAATGCAAATTCAACACATTGAAGCTAGTATTCAATTACCAAAAGGTTAAGCTTTGTTTTTCAATTGCCAGAAAGTGCAGTAAACCGAGTCAAACTTTTTTTGGGTGAAGAGACAATTAATTCAAGAAATATTTAGTTACAGCAATTTAAAATCCCTATCTCTTGTCCATTGTATGTTAACCGAATATAATGTCAGATGAATAAAAAGAATGTTCAAATTCTTGGATAAGATGCAAATGTATATAGCTGAGTTTCCATTTCAAGCTTTCAAGAGATAAGCAAGGCATCTTCAGAGATAAATTAGAAGCAAAATCAAGACATGAAACCAATATACAAAATATAAAATGCATACCTGTGCACATAAAAGAATATATTGCTGTAAGGCAATACTGTGAAAAAGTGGCTCGCTTGCTCTCCAGTCATTAATAAAGTTAAAACCAATATTTTGAATATCAGATAAACAGGATTCACTCTCGCCTGCAAGAATCAATATTTAAAGTAAAGTGTTAATTTCCTGAGAAATGTAGGCAGTAAAGGGAAAACTTAAGACCTGTTTAATTACATTTTCTAAACAATTGTCTGTTTTAAACATTAATCAACAAAAAAATTGTTTTTTAAAACAGTTTTCTAGAGGTTCTTTGTTGTAATCAAATAGGCCCTTAATTTTGCAATAGCAGAAATTTTTCAAACATGTGCTTTAAAGGCAACCTACCTTCATGCCTAGTATGGCAAGTTGCATCACTAGAGGTTCTATCCAAACTTTCTTTTTCTTCAGGTATATCATCAGATAACGTAAACAACTGCAAGGCATCTTCCATTGGTTTGTCGATAATAGAATGTAGTCTTTGCAGTAGTGCAACAGCACCTCCCTGATTACTTTTATGTTTTAAGTCAACTATATATCAAAGAAGACTAATGATTAAGAAAATATAAAATTTCAATCACCTGCCAAAAGGAGTAGCATCCATCCACCAATTTATTCGTTCTCCCCTGGAACCCACATTCCTTACCTTGCCGGCATACCACCCAGTCCTAATGCAAGGAAAAAATATTATATCTTTCATATAATAAAGTATTGGCACCTTCAAAACAAGATAATTCAGTCAATTGAAAACCACTAAGAAAGGGGTAATTCTCTTACAACTAAACGAGGCAGATCCAAGCGATTAACCTCGCCAATCAGAATCATTGCAGCTAACCCACAAAAGGTATACCTGATAGACAAATAGTCAAAATCTAAGAAGACTTATATTTCATACCCCATTTTGTTTTTTGTTCCAAATCATATCATTGTGAAAAGGTATAAAGAGAAAGGGGGAAAAAGAGGGAGGGAGAGTATGATGATACATACCCACCATGAGCCTCAGAACCAGGCTCACCAGAAATGCCACCCTCATATGTCTGACAGCTGCAGAGAAATAACAGAGTAAAAACACATATTATGTAACGAGTACGCAGTATGCAATCAATTATTTCATTTAGCTAATGAGATCCTAAAAACGTTTTCCTTAATGGCAGGATATCTTGAATGGTCGCAAATTGATCTTAACTAATAAGGAAAACGGTCAACAATCAAAGCAGTAGAACAAAAATAATGACTCTGATCTGCCTTAAGTTTCTTTTCTAAACATGGCTCTCCGAGGTAGAACCGTAGAAACGTATAGCCAGAATCAGTTCCAAAATTAAAGCAACTGCTTCTTGAAACTAACCTTAAAATGTAGTCTCCAACGTTCTGGAGCAGCTCATCATCCAAAATGTTCAAAATACTTGCTACCTGGTTCCAATAAGATTCTCGATGTTATGTGATAGATATATTTTTATTCCATCCTTAGTATAAAAAGTCCCCTTCCCCCAATGAAAATAATAGAGGATAGCAGTACAAAGGTCCCGGTATGCTATCTGTGCCATGTCTAATACAATAAAATGGCCATTATAATAACTAGTGAGAACTATGCATGATGCTGATCTTTAAAGACTAATGTCTGAGGCACATATACATATCTAGACATAAGCATGTACGCAAAAAAAGATAGATACAGAGATAACCAACTTACAGAAATGGCAGTGTAGCAAGCTCGAACATCAATTTCTCCTTCATCGTGCATCCTAAGTAAAAATTTGACAATTGAAAAAGAAAAGAAAGAATTAGAAAAGATGATTCACCAAATAAATTTGGAATGTGTCATCAAGGCCAATAATTAGTATTGAGGAATGCTTTCAGCACACAACTCAAAGTTCTACCATTTAGACTTGTGCAGGATGGCATATTTTAGTTTCCACATAGCTGGCTCCACAAACAATACTCTCAAAATTTGGGCTTATGATGAGCTAACTCAACCCACAAATTTGGTTTGTAAGGTAGGGAATGCTCAAGCCTTAAATACACTATTGAGCCCATATCTCTAGATGATGTGGGGGCTAAACACACCCCAGACACTCAGCACGATGAAGGTGCTGGAGGATGCAACGAAGGCAGCCGAACGTTGCCGCAAATAACGCAGCTAGGGATGGATCGCAATTAAAGCAGCTTTCTGACAACTACCAAATAAAAATCCTCACCATTCATACGTGTGAATGGTTTGTGCCCATGTAAGTGTAATTGGATGGACTTGTATGCATCAGAGCCACCATGTAGCATGTACAACTAAAATTGGATATATGGTGTCAAACTAATTTAAGTTAATTGAAGTGACATAGGTGAATGTGAAACCTGAATCCTCCATTTGGTTGTTTCATCCGTCGCAGAAACCCATGCAGTTTATATCTGAGAATAATATATCCAAAGCATCAAACAAATCAATTCCCAATATATGAGAACTAACTTCATTCACCAAGTAAAAGATACAACAAAACATTGCTAAAGATTGCATTGAAGAGCATAAACTGACCACCTATTAATTGATGCCAAAGATTTCTGACCACCCAAAGTAATAAGAGTGTTGACTGCAGCATAAGTTGTGGCAAGATGAGGCATCTGTGGAGATTTACGGATATTTAGCATTCTTATGCTTTGCAAATGACAGAAGAAGAATATAAAGGAAAGACATAATAACAAAATTGTGTAAAGTCTTATACCCCCTTCCAAAACAGATCTTACAGAAAAATGTCAACCCCAATAAAACATGGCATATGTACCATGTAAAAAAATTTGATCAAAAAGTACTAGTGTACTACTTGATAAAAATTCAATAAAATGGAAAAAAAAACAGGATAAAAATAATGCTGAAACTAAGCCACACAATTGAATCGTGCTAGTAAGCCTCCCTTTGACATATTCCCCTTAGTAGCTATATATAATTATGCAAGATTATTTTACTTAAATAACTAACCAAGGTATTGGTATCTATGTCATATACACAAGAGTTGGTAGCAATAGACAATAAAATGCAAATAGAAAGAGAGAGCAACTAAGAATTAAATTCAACAAAACTATGGCAAGATACACAAGAAGAAATAGGTGAAAAATAAGAGTAGTTGCTTGCCTGGCCTGGTCCCCCAGCATAACCACCATTTGGATCCTGTGAGTGTGTACAAAGAACAATACATTCATAAGACGATAGAAATTGGATCATAAGAACAAAACTGACAGCCAAGAAACCCTCTCTTGAATCAAAATAACACAACAACAAAAGAATCATCAAGGCCATGTTTGGCACTCTCAATCAAAATCAGTACAGATAAAATAAAAAAGTCCAAATTTATTTCCATTCCAGGTTGGTAAAAAAAGAAAATAGGCACTCTAGAGTCAACACTTAGTATAGTAATACAAAACAGTGCATAAGTATGACTTCTCCACTATAAGAATACGAGTTTAACATCTATACACTGAGTGTGAACAAGTTAATACAGATGTTCCATCATTTTTCATCATTTCACCATATGACTATAGGATAAATAAGTTTTAAGAAGCAATACGATGATATATGAAAAGCTAGTGAAATATAATTGGATATATAAAACATCGCACATTTATTTTATTTCACCTTTTTTTAATTGTAAACTTAATTGGATAAATAAGTTTTAAGAATGCCACGTAATCTCACCAGGGAGAGTAAACTCTAAGAATGTATACTTCAAGTTGAACTATCTAGGACTAGTATCAAGGTTTTGTGGTACAAGGAAATGAATTTGCTATGTGGCATTCTGTTTTCATTTTCAGTTGATAATAATAATAATAATAATAATAATAATAATAATAATAATAATAATAATAATAATAATAATAATAATAATAATAATAATAATAGTAGTAGTATGTTTTGGATTGCTAGCATAATTTTTTGTAGTTATTAAACAAAAAACATATAAACAGAAAATGAAAAAAACAACTCGGTTCTCTTTATTGTTTGCTTTCACAGTTCACTGATTATATCAAATGATTACTCTAGAAGATAGCAGAAACCTGGCAACGGTTAAGAAAATCAACGGTGCGATCTTGGAGCTCGTCATCAACAGACTCTCCCAACAGAGCAATTGAGTGTAGAATCCAGTAACACAGCCACGGTCGACTGCACCATAACCACAACACTTCATTTTTTCCCCTTTCAACAAATAATCATAACAATAATAACAGAAATTTCAACAATAGAAAGAGATAGAGAGAGAGAGAGAGAGAGACTTGGCGTCTAAGACGGAAAAAGCGGAACCGAGATGGCGAAGGCCTTTGGAAAGGTACTCGATGTGTTTATCGCGTTGAAGCTCCAACCTGCAAAGTAAAAAGAGCAAAGATAAATTGAAATGTGAAATAGGATTTTGATAATGAGAGAGAGAAAGAAGAGAAATTAGAGTGACACTGCGGTGAGTGACTGACATGAGGGATTGAGCGCTGGGAGGAATGGTGGCGAAGAGATGGTAAATCTGAAACACTTGTGACTCTACCATCCACTGATCTCGCTGACTCACCGTCGGACTCGCTGCCTCCGCCGCCGAACCTTCCATCTCTTTCTTGGTGATTATGCTGCAGGTGTCGTCGGTGGTGACTGTATTGAAATTGAAAAACGTCGTCGTCTTTGCTTGAGTGTTTAATATGGCCAGAAACTGCCAAAATTACTATGGCAAGACCACAACCCGAGTTTGACCAAGAAAAAGCGTTTTGATAGAGCACGAGGCGGGTTTGAGGATGTTTTATTTAGGCTAAATATATATTTTGGCCCTTTATCTTTGGGGTTGTGGTCACTTTGGCCCTTTATCTTTTTTTTTTTCCCATTTTAGACCCTCATGTTTTTTTTGTGTGTCATTTTGGCCCCTGCCGTTATCATTTTGGTCCCTTATGTTTTTAATTGATTTCATTTTAGTCTCTTATGTTTTTAATTGATTTCATTTTGGGTCCTTATGTTTTTAATTGATTTCATTTTCGTCCTTAAAAATTTGCCTAAAAAAACATAAACATAACGGCAGGGGCCAAAATGACACACACAAAAAACATGAGGGTCTAAAATGAAAAAAAAAAGATAAATGGCCAAAGTGACCACAACCCCAAAGATAAAGGGCCAAAATATATATTTAGCCTTTTTTTTATAACCAAGGTTAGTGGGGTGGGGAAACGTTAGTTTCCATTCAGCTTTGCTCTCATCCGCTGGATCACGATTGCCTGCAGTTGAAAGCAACTGCAGGTTCCAGCATTCAGGCAAATCTAAGCGATTTTGTGTTTGTAAGTGTCCAAAAATATTTCTCTTTTTTTTCCTAAGTGTCAAAAATCACACAAAACAGTTCAAATTCAGGAGACTGCAGTATTTTCCAACTGCAGTAAATCCTAATCCCTCGTCCGCTCCACTAAACATTAGTTATTAATTTTTATTTATTTTATTTTATGCATATAGACTCATTTATTTTTTAACATAAAAGTTTATTTTAATATTTTTAATTTTATTTTATTATTGTATAATAATTCTATCAATTATCATAAATATAAGTGTAATACCCTAATTTTGTCCTATCCAAAAAAAAAAAAGAAATTTTATTTATTTTTTTGAGAAAAATAATATTCTTCTTTTCATGCCATGTTTTATTTTATTTTTAGTTTGCTACAAGTTTTAATTTTTGAAAAAAATAATAATCTTTTTTATGTCATGTATTATTTTCTTGTTTTTATTGCTATGAGTTTTAATCACCACAAATATTTTTATTAGAAGTGAAGAGACAAAAATAAGCAAAGGGGAAGTGGGGGTCTTTTAAAAATAATAAGGTGTTGTCATGGAAGCCCAACCCAGCAAAAATAGCTAGCCCAATTCGCCTAGCCCAATCCAATTCCTATCCAACCCATAACCCAACTCCTCCTAACCCACAACCCACAACCCATAACCCAATTCCCACCAAAACCCTAATTTTTCCCCCCTCTCTCATTCAAAAATTCGGCCACCCCTTCTTTTTTAAAAAAAAATAATAATAAACATTTTTTTTCTCTTTTTTTTAACCATTCCCCCCTAACCCTAAAAACAAGCCAAGTTCATTCCCCTTTTTCCCCACTCCTACTCGAATACCACACCCCCTCTCTCCCCCTTGGAACTCACAAACTCCCTTTCCCCCATGCATTGGAACCCTAAATCCCTCTTCCCAATTCTTCCCCACTTCCCCATATCACACTCTCACACACAACCCTCTCTCTTCTCTCCCCACCCACGGCTCACTCACTCTCTCTCCCCTCTCCTATGTTCATTCCCTCACTCTTTCTCCCTCATACACTTCACATCACAATTCCTTTCCTCTCACTCTTGCCATATTCGACCTACCCCTCTTCTCCAACACACCAAAAAATTTTCACTCTCTCTCACCCTCATACACACATACACGCATACCCCTCCCCTCTCCATCATTTTTTTCTTCTCTTCTTCACCACTCCCCATCCCCCACGGCTCCAACACATCACCAACTCCATTTTTTTTACTTCCTTTCTCCAATCTCCACACACACACCTCACTTAAACCCTAAATATTAACTCTTTTTTTTCACCCACGGTTTTACCCCCTCCTCTCATAGAAACAATCCTTTTTTTCCCTCTGCTACACCCATACCCCTTCACCAAACCTCCATGATGTCAAGAAAAATCATCATCACTATCCAAGAGTGGATGAAGAAGGAAAATGAAGGAAGCAAGTTTTTTGTATAAATAGGGGTCCTTACCTTAGAAGGAGGGACGGATTTGGCTCTTAGAAAAAAAAGGAGAATCTTCTAAAAAAAATTAGGGTTTCTCTTAGGAAAATTTTCTTCCCCTTCTTTTCTTCCTTCTTAGTTTTTTTTTTAGTTTAAAATTTTGGTGTATTGAAGAGATCCGAAGAAGAAAGCTTGGATTTGTTCAAGGTACAAAAATGTAATAATTTGTAGTATTGTTGCCTTTTTTTAATTTTTAGTTATTATAATTTTATTCATATAATCATTGCCATTGTATTTTAATTATTGTTGTTCATATTTTTTTTCGTTTTTTAGTTACTGTTTTTATTTTGTTGTTGTCATGTTTTATATTAGTTGCTGTTTTTTTATAAATATTAGTTGATGTTTTTATAAATATTGGTTGTGCTTTTTTTTTAAATAAATTATTGTAATTTTCGGACTAAAAAAGGTGCTAAAAAAAATATGTTGTTTTTTTTAAAAAAAAATGTTTACTAATTTTCGGACTAAAAAAGTGCTAAAAAAAATATATGTTGTTTTTTAAAAAAAAAGTGGTTACTATTTCCGGATTTAAAATAAACCAAAAAAAAAATGTGTGTTCCTTTTTATTTAGGTACTAATATTTTCGGTCTAAAAAAATAAATAAAAAATGTTGTGCTTTTTTTTAAAAATAAGTTATTCTAATTTTCGGATTTTAAAAAATGATAAAAAAGGATATGTTGTTTTTTTTAACAATTACTATTTTTCGAAAAAAAAGTGATAAAAAAAATGTGTTCCCTTTTTTATTTTCGGATTTAAATAAAGCCTTTTTTTCAAAATACTAAAAAATATTTTCTAAAATAAATGGTTACCAGTGTCCCTACTCCTTTCTAAAAAAAATAATAATAACATAATAACAAAATTCTCTTTCAAAAAAAAAAAGTAAAAGGGCCTCTTTTATTTAGATAATAACTATGACAACAAAAGAACAACAAAAGATTTTTTCTCCATAATCCGCTTTCAAAATACCACTTATTTAGTCTAGGTTTTTTTAAGGAAAAGCGTTCCAAGAATCACGTGCTCTAGGGTAGAATAGTAAAAAAGGTAATAGACCCGTCAATCGTTTTTTTTAGCGTCAAAACGCTATTTACGCCCCCCCGCAACCATTTTCTTTTAGCGTCAAAACGCTATTTGCACCCCCGGTGACACTTTTTTTCTAGCGTCAAAACGCTATTCACACCTCCTTTTTTTGATACAACCCCTTTATTATTTGCACTCCCCCCTTTTATCACCTATTCCGTTTTTATTCACCACGTGATACTTCCAAACCGTTTTCCTTTTTTCTTTTTAATCGAATTCACGTAAAAAAAAAAAAAATAGGTTGTTACTAGTGGTCACTCTAAGCCTTGCTTGTTTGACCGTTAGGACTAACCTTCCTTTTTTCACAGCGGATTAGTAGCGGTGATCACTCTGAGGTTACTCGTTTGATCATCGCAAACATTCGCCTAAACTTCTTTTTAGTTAATAAAGTACAAACATAATTTCGACTCCTTTTTATCACGCTTCCCGGTAAGCACGTTTTCAAGCGAACAAACGCTCAATCACAAACCGGTTGTCTATAGCGGTCACTCTGGGCCCGACTCGTTTGAACGCTGTAAACACCTCCTTTTTCAAATAAGCCATTTATGACGACCACTCTGGATTTATCTGTTTGGTCACCATGAACGGCCTCTAGTTTTCCCAAACTTTTCAAAAATAAAAAAACACCAACACACAAATATTTTCTACCCGAGAACTACGTAGCTTTGATTTCTCCATCGCACCCGGAGATACGTAGGAGCAGGGGCCCACTCCTGTCAAGCGCAAAAAACTAAGTTTTTATTAAGTCTTCCTTTCCGATTTTTTTTGCAAATAATAAAAAGGGTAATTTAAAATGTTTTCTTTAAACTAATTTTTCTACACATTAAATTAAAAGGTAACCTTTTTAGGATGTTGCGGGGTGCTAGTACCTTCCCCGCACTTAATCGACCCCCGAACCCAAAAACAAAGGTTTTTTCAATGTTTTCCTAAAAATAAATATTGATGGCGGCTCCATTGTTCAGAAGCAACGAAGAATCCCTCCTCCGAATTTTTCGGTCGCTACAGCTGGCGACTCCGCTGGGGACCTATTTAAGAGGGTCAAGCCTAATTTAGTCAAATGTGTAGATTATTATTAATTTAAGTACTTTATTTACCCTTTGCCCTTCTATTTGCATGTCTATTTTACTTATCTATTTATTTGCTTTATTGAACCTTAGGGTAGAAAACCTTTGTACTATTATCTGTATTTCTTTTGCAGCTTGGGTAGTCTAGGTATTATGCCTATATCACACACATCACTTACACTTGTTTGTTCACACACTTCTGAGTGGGGCCTTATACCCGGGTCTGAAAAATACCTAGGACGAGTGGAGACGATTAGTGTCAGTCATTCTGGATTTTATCTGTCTGACTCTCATGAAAGTCTCAGCCAGAGTACGCTCTTTTGTGGTATCCCACACCAGGTAGCTCGCTATCGTTGTGGGTCATATCACGAAGGAGATTTCAGCTCTGGAGACTTTTGTGAGGAAGTGAATAGAGCCACCCGAAAGGATGATCACTAAAGTAACCCTAGATCATGTTGAAAATATCAATTTAGACATGGCCCATTTAGGACACAATGGAGCATCTTCTTTGTTTTATTTAGTATTGCCTTTTCCCTTACAATAAAAAATTATTATTATGTAGTCATGTCATTGTACCCAATAACAATGCATTCATGCATCATGTTGCTCAAAGGCATTATTTTCTAAAAACAAAACAAAAACAAAAAGGCATGACATTATTCTTTTATTACTGCATCATTCGTGCATCTAATTCTAATTATTTTTCAGTTTTTTTTTCTAGAAACATGTCTCATGCATTTCTTATATTCTTTCGCATATCAAAAATGTTCAAACATATCATTTTGCATGCATTTCAAGTACCGTCGGGGAATCATAAAACTTTTTTAAAGAGAACAAGCATTTGAAAGTCAGACCACCTGGATCATACTTTAATAAAAAGCTCACAATTCCCCGACGAGATTAATAAAACCATACATTCGCGTCTTATACACACTCATTCATTCATATTCCAAAAATCAGGGCAAAAAAAAAGCAAGTTGGTTCGCCAACACTCATGCATCTGTTAAAATCATGTTAAAATCATGTCAAGCAAGTTGGTTCGCCAACACTCATGCATTATTTTCTTCCCATGCATTAAAAAAAAAAAAAAAAAAAACCACCGCGAGTGTCATGCATTCTATTTCCTCGCACAAAAATAATTTTTAGCTCGCACTACCATTCATTCATAATCATTCACAAAAATCATCATCATGTAATCAAATACATCATTCCTCCCTGAAGGCATCATTTCCGAAAAAATAAGTATCATTACTCTTGCATATCATCATAAGAAATATGGTTCAGCTAGCATTTTGCATTATCTACATGTTGCATCGCGTCTAACAGTAAACACAAAATCATTTAGAATAGATGGTCTTCTCAAGTGACCATTTCTTCAAGGATTTCGTACATTATCATTCATGCATCACATTTGGTTCCTAGAAAAAAAAATATATAAGCACAAAAATTATGTTCATACAACGTTAGCATCACATTTAGTATTCACCGCCACTCATTCATAATCATTCACAAAAATCCTCATCAAAAAGTGTGGACATCGCGTCATTGTGGCATTCATGCATCATTTCATTAACCTCATCACTTTGTTTGAATACATCATTTCTCCCTGCATGCATCCTTTCAAAAAAAAAAAAAAAAAAAAAATATCTCTCATGTGATGGCTTAATGGATAGAATTGCACCTTTGAACGGCGAAGGGTAATATCTCAAATTTGTTTGTCGACTACAAATTTGAGATGTTGCTCTGCGATGTCAGGGCACTTTGACCCAGTCACACGTGTTTTATTTTCGAGCAGGAAGTCAAATTGAGTCAACTAATTGTCGAAACGTTTCAGTATATTGTGTGAAGTATTGAGTCAGGATCCACTCAATGTTTCATGCAAGTTACTCAGGGTAACGACAATCAGTTGCCTCATATCACCATTCTTGCATCTCTCATCATTCAAAAAAAGGGGGCATTGGCATTTCGTATCTTGTCTCGCCTCTAAAAATAAAAAAAAATCAAATCTAAAAAAAAAAAAAAAAAAAAAAAAAAATCATTTTTGAAAAAGGGGGACATCGTCCTTGCATCATTCGCATTGGCATTCCATATTTTGTCTTGCATTAAAAAAAGCAACAAAATTATTTAGAATAAGCCACACTTTTCGAGTGGTCATTCTCCACGCATTTGCATCATACTCGTATATCATAATTTGTTCATTCATTCATTGCATAAAATAAAAGTTGTGATGAGAAGCGAGACGTTCATGCAAAACAACCATCCTTTTTGAAAAAGTTTATCCTTACTTGGTTGCTAACTCCGGGTGTTCCAAAGCACTCAGTTTTTTTTTTCAAATCAATAGCTCATTGGCATTTCTTTCAAAAACACTGCATTCCCATCCATTCCATGACAAAAGACTGAAGCAGAAAAAAAAAAAAAAATGGTAACTCTCTGTGAAGCATTCTTCTAGTGAGCGTGCATACTAGGTGCAGTTTCTCTTGTTCGAGTCAGTCAGTTTCCTTCCTTGCCCTCATCACCCTCCAAGTCTAGTCCCGCCCCATTCACCCAAAGTGTATACTCTTCCCGTGTTGGTACATAATTGACTTTTGGGTTAAATCCTCTGTGCAAGGGGGCAATTTTGTAATCACATAATTATCTTGTTAAAATTGCTTCCCTTTGATTCAAGTCTAAAATGTTGCATGCATTTGTCCAGTCATTCGTTCTTGGGCTTATAGTGTGTGTCCTGTTGACAGAGAAAGGCAAAGTTGGACTTGTTCTCTAGCTAGGAACATGGCAACAAATGAAGAACTAAGAGCAGAAGTGAATGAGTTAAAAGCAGAGGTGAATGAGTTAAAAGCAGATGTGAATGGGTTAAGGACGCAGATGTCAAAAATGGTGAGGGTTCTAATTCCTCTAGGTTACACTCTCCCTTCTAACCCAAAAGCTAATCAGGGAGCTGGTCCTGTAGCCATTATTGAGAATGTACAACCGGCATCTATCGGATCTGAAGGAATGATTGGTGAACCTCGGGCTCAGATCCCGCATCCTACTGTTATACCCCAGGCTACTCTTCAGAGCTTCACTCCTCAGCTAGCTGCCATTCCACAGGCTCAGGACTTCACGACTGGAAACCCTGCATACCCTCAGATTCATCACTCAACTCCAACTATGGCTCCAACGCTCCAGCTCCCTCATAATGTAAGCAGCTTCCCTCAGGTTTATTCCGCTGAGCATCAGCAGGCCAAAGATCAGTTTCAGATACTAGAGGAAAGATTAAGAAGGGTTGAAGGCTTCGGTTCCAGAGCAAGAGAGGCCAGAGATTTGTGCCTTATTCCTGATGTGGTGCTGCCTCCAAAGTTCAAAGTCCCCGACTTCGACAAATACAGGGGCGCGACTTGTCCAAAAGGTCACTTGACGATGTATTGTAGAAAGATGTCTACTTACTCTCATGATGACAGACTGCTAATCCATTGCTTCCAAGAGAGCCTTGCAGGGGCATCCCTCAATTGGTATATGAAGTTAGAACCATCTCAGGTTCGCTGTTGGAAGGATTTAGCCGATGCATTCCTCAAGCAGTATCAGTACAATACAGACATGGCACCAGACAGAACGCAGCTGCAGGGCATGAGCAAGAGGGACAATGAATCGTTCAAGGAGTATGCCCAGCGATGGAGAGCTTTGGCTGCACAATGTACACCTCCTCTTTTGGACAAGGAATTGGTTTCTATGTTTTTGGAGACTTTGCCACCACTATACTATGATCGTCTGATCAGCAGTGCATCCTCCAATTTTTCAGATGTGGTGATTGTTGGGGAGAGGATAGAGAACGGACTAAGAAGTGGCAAGATCGCCCAGAGTTCCCCAGGTAACACAAGTGTGCACAAAAACCCATCTTCCGGGTTTCCTGCAAAGAAGAATGAAGAAGCTAATCCAATAACAGGCCAAAAAAAGTCGCCTCGATACGACCCTATCCCTATGTCGTATACCAACCTATGCAGATGCCTAATCAGCCACAATTTGATCTCCCCTCGTGAGATGAAGCCAGTACAACCCCCATTCCCAAAAGGACACAACCCACAGGCCACTTGTGAATTCCATGCGGGGGCAATCGGTCACTCTGCCGAAAATTGTTATCTTTTGAAACATTTGGTTCAGGGTCTTGTTGATTCAAGGCGATTAACCTTTGAAGAGGGTGGTGAAGGGTTTAACCCTTTGAGTTCAGGGCTATCAGGTCAAAATGACAACAGTTGAAGATGATCAAAATGTTGAAGGCAGCATCATCTTTCCCGTGCTTTTCATAGTATTTATGAGTGACTGTTGATTTTTATGTATTTATCTGTGATGCAATCCTCTGGCTCTGCCCAAGGCTTTAGGATATTTCAATAAGGGCACATGTTCCTTTTCAATATTGTCATCAATAAAAAGTTACTTTCCTCACTAAAACCTTTGAGTCCTCCATGCTGGGGCAGTTCTGTGATCACTAAGTTTCCTCGTCAATATCATATTCTTTGAGTGCAAGTCTTTCAAAAGATAAAAATAAACAAGAAAATAAGCTCGCTAGGTTGAAAACCTGCAAAGGGCGGCCTAGGCAAAAAAAAAAAAAAAAAAAAAAGCGCCCGGTGGATTGAAAACTCGCAAAGAGCGGTCCAGGCAAAAAAAAAAAAAAAAAATCAGGGCATAAAAAATGCAAAGAAAAGAGCAAACACATATAGATAGGTGAACTTTTGTCATGTTTTATAAAAAAAAAAAATAATAATAAATAAATAAGCAATCGGGATCTGAAATAAAGTTTGGCCATCTCCTCAATCCCAGAAGGTCCCTTTCCTACCCACCTTAAGCCAAGAAAAACCAAAATACAAAAATCACCCTAGACAAGGACCACCTCAAATATCAAAAAAGCAGTGCATCACTTTTTACCAGCTCACCCGAGTCAAAAAAAAAAAAAAAAAAAAAAGGAAAATCAAAAAAGGGATTCAAAAATGAAAATCCCAAAACAAAAAAGAAATGTAAGTGGTGAGCTGGTACATATTGCTACCAAACACAAGAGACCTTTGTCTCAATAAACCTCCAAACACTTCATCATTCTCATACACCCCTCCTTCCATAAACCGCAAACACTTCCCTTTGACCTTGGCATCCCGCCTTCTACAGACCCTTAGCCAGGAATAAAACTTCCAAACACCTCATCAAGCCAATTAACCATCATAAATCATCGATTGTCAACCAATGCCGAACAAAAATCATCCCACCATTAGCCCCAAACACTCCGATAAACCCAATCATCCATTCACAACAAAACACCATAATCCCGAAAAGTCCATGACCGGTTGCTTTCGTTTTTAAATCTTAGGACAACTAAGTTTATCTGTATACAATGTGTTCGCTCAAAAAGAAAAACAAACGATCAGAAAAAAAAAGAAAGCTGATCAAGAAAAAAACCTCAGGAAAAAGAAATGAGGGAGCAAAAACGAACAGTCAGAAAAAAAAGGGAAGCTGACGGAAAAAGAAAGACTTGCACTTCAAACGCATTCAAGCTGCATTGAAACAATGTTTAGTGATCACCAAGTGAGGCTTCTTTCACACCAAAGGTCAAGACATTAGTAGAGAACCAATGATTCGCACTGAGAACACCCCTCGGATCTAAAAGTTGGGGCATTCTCTTCACCACTCACCCACCCTGGTCTTGGGAAAGCCTGTTCAGTGTCCATCCCATGTTCACTCCAGTTTGTCAATATCACCAAACAGGGGCAAGCCTTTCATTCATAGTCACCAAGCCTAGATTGGGGCAGTCCGGCAAAAGCCATCGCCTTTCACCCCTTCACCTGCCATGTCTCAAACACCTGTCTGACATTTGCACTCTTTTGTATACTTACTAGACAATGCTTCAAAGAGAGAGAATACAAGTTGAGTCATCATGGAAAGGAGGAGAAAGAATAAATGAGCTGGTTAATAAATAAAAAGCTTGAGAGCACCGGGTTTTGAACTTAACTCAAATGTTTCGAAAGAATAATCAAAATTCACCTTCACTTTTTGCATCCAAAGGCTCGCATCTTATCATCACGAAATGTTCACAAAAATGTTATTTTCGCCTCATGCATCTGGGTATCTCATTTTTCCCGTAACAACAAGGCATCGCATTCGCACTGGCATCTCATAGTAGAAGCAATAAAGGAAAAGCAAAAATCCTTTCATGTCATTGCATTTGCATCATATTTTAGAAAAGGAATAAAAAACAAAAGTTTCCCATTTCATTCATCATTCAAGTTAAGAAATGAACAACAAGAGCATTCCATTCAATAAATCACTACATACATTTGCATACCAAGACAATCCACCATTGCATAAATCACTTGCATGACCTGCACCATTCAAATGCATTGTTAAGTGAATACAGATAAGCACCAAATGTTAGTCCTCATGCTTGCTACCAAAATAAAAGAACCAGAAAGCTTGGACCCGCTGGTCCCCAGAATTCAACTTTCCAAAGAATTTTCTGAACCATTTGCTTTGGACCTGTTGGTCCCCGGATTATAGAGCTTATGTGCTCGCCCTATACTTATAGAGCTTATATGCTCGCCCTATACTTGTAGAGCTTATGTGCTAGCCCTATACTTATAGAGCTTATGTGCTCGTCCTATACTTATAGAGCCTGTATGCTCGCCCAGAATCTGCTCCTCCTCATAGAGAGAAAAAGAGGAAGAGCAAAGAAGAGAATGTTTTCCTTTGCATGTCATCCCATTAAAATACAGGAGCATTCCATGTCATCATAGCATGGCATGCATTTGTATAGCAGCGCCCTTGCATAACATGCCCCCCGCGTAACATGCATCCACACTCCATGCACCATTCCTAGCATCAGCTGACGTATGCAGGTACCTCAATCCAGTGCGGCAGCATAGGCCATTTCAATCAATCAATCAATAGGATTCGCGAATCCCTTCAGGACCCAAGCGTCCCTTCAAAAGCAGAATTCACCTCGTATTCGAGCTGCGAGCAGATCCTTCGGATCCCCAGTGATCCCTTCAGAGCCCCAGTGCTCCTTCAGATCCCCAGCGATCCCCCAGAGCCCCAGTGCTCCCTATTTACTTTCTGTCTAAATCAACCCAGTTTTCATAACTTTTTCAAAAAAAAAAAAAAAAAAAAAAAAAAAAAAACAACCCAAAAAAAAAAAAAAAAAACCTCAGCCTGGACAAAATTAGCGTCTTTTTATCTTTATTTCTATTTTTCTCGAGAAATTTGGAACTCATCCGATTTCCTAGCAAAATATAAATAAAGAGGGGCAGCTGTAATACCCTAATTTTGTCCTATCCAAAAAAAAAAAAGAAATTTTATTTATTTTTTTGAGAAAAATAATATTCTTCTTTTCATGCCATGTTTTATTTTATTTTTAGTTTGCTACAAGTTTTAATTTTTGAAAAAAATAATAATCTTTTTTATGTCATGTATTATTTTCTTGTTTTTATTGCTATGGGTTTTAATCACCACAAATATTTTTATTAGAAGTGAAGAGACAAAAATAAGCAAAGGGGAAGTGGGGGTCTTTTAAAAATAATAAGGTGTTGTCATGGAAGCCCAACCCAGCAAAAATAGCTAGCCCAATTCGCCTAGCCCAATCCAATTCCTATCCAACCCATAACCCAACTCCTCCTAACCCACAACCCACAACCCATAACCCAATTCCCACCAAAACCCTAATTTTTCCCCCCTCTCTCATTCAAAAATTCGGCCACCCCTTCTTTTTTAAAAAAAAAAAATAATAAACATTTTTTTTCTCTTTTTTTTAACCATTCCCCCCTAACCCTAAAAACAAGCCAAGTTCATTCCCCTTTTTCCCCACTCCTACTCGAATACCACACCCCCTCTCTCCCCCTTGGAACTCACAAACTCCCTTTCCCCCATGCATTGGAACCCTAAATCCCTCTTCCCAATTCTTCCCCACTTCCCCATATCACACTCTCACACACAACCCTCTCTCTTCTCTCCCCACCCACGGCTCACTCACTCTCTCTCCCCTCTCCTATGTTCATTCCCTCACTCTTTCTCCCTCACACACTTCACATCACAATTCCTTTCCTCTCACTCTTGCCATATTCGACCTACCCCTCTTCTCCAACACACCAAAAAATTTTCACTCTCTCTCACCCTCATACACACATACACGCATACCCCTCCCCTCTCCATCATTTTTTTCTTCTCTTCTTCACCACTCCCCATCCCCCACGGCTCCAACACATCACCAACTCCATTTTTTTTACTTCCTTTCTCCAATCTCCACACACACACCTCACTTAAACCCTAAATATTAACTCTTTTTTTTCACCCACAGTTTTACCCCCTCCTCTCATAGAAACAATCCTTTTTTTCCCTCTGCTACACCCATACCCCTTCACCAAACCTCCATGATGTCAAGAAAAATCATCATCACTATCCAAGAGTGGATGAAGAAGGAAAATGAAGGAAGCAAGTTTTTTGTATAAATAGGGGTCCTTACCTTAGAAGGAGGGACGGATTTGGCTCTTAGAAAAAAAAGGAGAATCTTCTAAAAAAAATTAGGGTTTCTCTTAGGAAAATTTTCTTCCCCTTCTTTTCTTCCTTCTTAGTTTTTTTTTTAGTTTAAAATTTTGGTGTATTGAAGAGATCCGAAGAAGAAAGCTTGGATTTGTTCAAGGTACAAAAATGTAATAATTTGTAGTATTGTTGCCTTTTTTTAATTTTTAGTTATTATAATTTTATTCATATAATCATTGCCATTGTATTTTAATTATTGTTGTTCATATTTTTTTTCGTTTTTTAGTTACTGTTTTTATTTTGTTGTTGTCATGTTTTATATTAGTTGCTGTTTTTTTATAAATATTAGTTGATGTTTTTATAAATATTGGTTGTGCTTTTTTTTTAAATAAATTATTGTAATTTTCGGACTAAAAAAGGTGCTAAAAAAAATATGTTGTTTTTTTTTAAAAAAAATGTTTACTAATTTTCGGACTAAAAAAGTGCTAAAAAAAATATATGTTGTTTTTTAAAAAAAAAGTGGTTACTATTTCCGGATTTAAAATAAACCAAAAAAAAAATGTGTGTTCCTTTTTATTTAGGTACTAATATTTTCGGTCTAAAAAAATAAATAAAAAATGTTGTGCTTTTTTTTAAAAATAAGTTATTCTAATTTTCGGATTTTAAAAAATGATAAAAAAGGATATGTTGTTTTTTTTAACAATTACTATTTTTCGAAAAAAAAGTGATAAAAAAAATGTGTTCCCTTTTTTATTTTCGGATTTAAATAAAGCCTTTTTTTCAAAATACTAAAAAATATTTTCTAAAATAAATGGTTACTAGTGTCCCTACTCCTTTCTAAAAAAAATAATAATAACATAATAACAAAAATCTCTTTCAAAAAAAAAAGTAAAAGGGCCTCTTTTATTTAGATAATAACTATGACAACAAAAGAACAACAAACGATTTTTTCTCCATAATCCGCTTTCAAAATACCACTTATTTAGTCTAGGTTTTTTTAAGGAAAAGCGTTTCAAGAATCACGTGCTCTAGGGTAGAATAGTAAAAAAGGTAATAGACCCGTCAATCGTTTTTTTTAGCGTCAAAACGCTATTTACGCCCCCCCGCAACCATTTTCTTTTAGCGTCAAAACGCTATTTGCACCCCCGGTGACACTTTTTTTCTAGCGTCAAAACGCTATTCACACCTCCTTTTTTTGATACAACCCCTTTATTATTTGCACCCCCCCCCTTTTATCACCTATTCCGTTTTTATTCACCACGTGATACTTCCAAACCGTTTTCCTTTTTTCTTTTTAATCGAATTCACGTAAAAAAAAAAAAATAGGTTGTTACTAGTGGTCACTCTAAGCCTTGCTTGTTTGACCGTTAGGACTAACCTTCCTTTTTTCACAGCGGATTAGTAGCGGTGATCACTCTGAGGTTACTCGTTTGATCATCGCAAACATTCGCCTAAACTTCTTTTTAGTTAATAAAGTACAAACATAATTTCGACTCCTTTTTATCACGCTTCCCGGTAAGCACGTTTTCAAGCGAACAAACGCTCAATCACAAACCGGTTGTCTATAGCGGTCACTCTGGGCCCGACTCGTTTGAACGCTGTAAACACCTCCTTTTTCAAATAAGCCATTTATGACGACCACTCTGGATTTATCTGTTTGGTCACCATGAACGGCCTCTAGTTTTCCCAAACTTTTCAAAAATAAAAAAACACCAACACACAAATATTTTCTACCCGAGAACTACGTAGCTTTGATTTCTCCATCGCACCCGGAGATACGTAGGAGCAGGGGCCCACTCCTGTCAAGCGCAAAAAACTAAGTTTTTATTAAGTCTTCCTTTCCGATTTTTTTTGCAAATAATAAAAAGGGTAATTTAAAATGTTTTCTTTAAACTAATTTTTCTACACATTAAATTAAAAGGTAACCTTTTTAGGATGTTGCGGGGTGCTAGTACCTTCCCCGCACTTAATCGACCCCCGAACCCAAAAACAAAGGTTTTTTCAATGTTTTCCTAAAAATAAATATTGATGGCGGCTCCATTGTTCAGAAGCAACGAAGAATCCCTCCTCCGGATTTTTCGGTCGCTACAATAAGTTTTAAATTTTTTCCATATATAGTGGTGGGATCGAGGGCCCGTGGAGAGACTTGAACCAATTTGGGGCATGGATATGAAGGATCACCTGAACCAGCTAGAGATTGGGCCAGAGACTTTTTTTTTTACACAAGATTGGGCCGGAAACAGGGGAGGCAAAACCCTCCTCATTGTCATGCCTAGAGCACTCCTTATCCTAGCTACACCCCCATTTCACTCCTGATACCTCATTTTTAATTGTTTTTAGAAAATTATTCTTTGAAAGTAGTTTCCAAAATTCAGAAATGATTTCTATCAAATAAAATTTGCTAACAAGAATAATTTTATCATGGACAATTATAATTGAACCGTACCTTGATGCCTCTAGGATAGGTCGATCTGAAGCTTGGTCGCTCTGCTTGATGATGAAGTCGAGAGCAGAGCTCAGGTCGGGTTGTACCTGCAAGGCTGCAAAGACACTCTGACGACCAAGTCAGGGAGGGAGAAGTCAAAGCAGAGTATGAAATGTGTCAGAATGTGTACCTGTCAGTGGGGGTTGACCCTTATTTATAGAGCGAGTCGGTGGTCCTACGCCGTTGGATGAGCTGAGTCAATCTTAGCTGTTGATCGCGGCTCCTGCTCCTTATGCGCATTTCTTGAGTGGAGCTGTGGTGATATGGGCCGGTTTGGGCCCATTGCGAGGTTTGGGCCATCGTCCCAGTCCGAAACAATAATAAAGAGAAGATAAAGACTAGCTAGGATGTATAAAAAATGCATTTCCCAAAATGATGAAAATAACATTTTTGTAATTTTTAAAATTAAAATAAAAAAAAGAAGTTTAGTACGGCGTTTCTTATACAATGAGAAGAAAAGAAAAGAAAAGAAAAACCAAAGACGAGGAGCTAAATCCCGAGCTGCATCACCAACAAGAATGGACTCCAAATCAGCGGGTTGGTGTAAGATGAATCGACGAATAGTCTACAAAAAGCCTCGGTGTGACATTTGAGCTCCCCTAGGGTTCTGCGCCGCGTCGTTGCTCCCTTGGGTTTCGCGCGGCGTGCTGGCGAGTGAAACGAATTTTCGGTGTGCTCTCCTTGGGCTCTGCGCCACGTTGCTGCACGTACGCGTCTTGGGCTCTGCGCTGCCGTCCATTTCCTGGCCTATTTTCTTTCCAATGATAGACATTTAATTGCTTTTTTCTGCTGGTTAAAGAAAGGACTCATTTTTTCTCTTTTATCCAAGTTTGACTGGCCCGGTGTCATTATGCCAGATTTTTCGCTGCCACCTGACCTACTGTTGGTCTTTCCTCCACCCAATCAAGCAACCGATACAGCGTCAGCCTCTGTTCTTGTCAGCATCCCTTCTGCCGCTGCGTCAGCGTGTTCCAAATTTTCACTGCGTCCAAGGCAGCAGCTGGGTCTGTCTCGTGTTCCCTTACCTCATGACCCTATGTTGCTCGAAGCTTTAGATGCGGGTACAGAGATTGCGCAGTTTTTTCCTGCCTCGGGTAGCGCTTCTGCTCAAAATTTGGGGATTAAGGTTGTGGGTCCAGATTCTGTTTGTTTTGCTCATGCAGGAAAAAACATTCATAGTCATCATTCTGCGGCCGAATTTTTAATTGATTCCACTGATAAAGTTGCTGCGAAAAATCAAGTACCTCAAAAATCTTTTTCTCAAGCTCTTGCTGGTTCAACTAGTTCAAGTAAAAAACTTTGTGATATTCCTCTTAGTCAACTACCCCGCCTGTGCATTAAAGGAGATGAAGTAGCTATTTCTATTCCGAAGGATGAGTATGTAACGGGTTTAGAGGGGTGCAAGTCACATCTTCATGGGAGATTTTATTATCAAAAGGGAGATTCTCCAATCAAGATTGATGCTTTGCGCTCCAAACTTCATAATCTTTGGAAACCTGCAGGTAAGTGGGGTCTATTCTCTCTAGGGAAGGGTTATTTTGAATTTTCCTTTTCTTCTATTGATGATTTATGTAGAATCCTATCGCAATCTTCTTGGAACCGCAAACCAGGTTTGCTTCGTTTGTTTACCTGACAACCTGATTTTAATCCTTTAAATATAAAACATACAAATCCTCAATGTTGGATTAGACTTACGGGCGTTGCTCAAGAATATTGGCGCCCAAAAATTTTATTTGCTATAGCTAGTAGTGTTGGCACACCTATCTGTCTGGATGATACTACTAAATATATTCCAAAGGTGAAGGATACTAGTAACGCTACTATTAAGGAGAATGCTCAAGTGGTAAGTATTCCTATGAATAAGGAAGCATTTAAAGGTGTCAATAATGTTCCTTGGGATGGTCTAGATTCTAATCCTTTAATGGGATATGCTCAACCTTCTAATGCACCACAAAATGTTCCTTTGAAAGTGATGCAACAAAAGCAGCAAGAAGAAACATCATCCAATGTGATTAAGGAAACTGACATGCAATCTAATGATGACCTAGACTCCGTCCAATTTGTCCATGACTCTTTTGCTCCTGCGGAGGGACTAGGCAAGTTCCGCTTGAGGCTAACTAGAGGCAAAAGGAATCCTTGAACATCACTCTTCATATGACTAAAGCAACTATAGCAATTACTCCGGTAGCAACTAAAGATAATGTTGGCCAGATCTGTCCTAAATATTATACTATTAGTGGCTGTAATATTGAAACCCCTGTTGTTCACTCTAATATCAATGTGGTTAAAGATATGCAAATTGCTAGTCGGTTTTTTTGCGATTTTGTTAGTGACTCGGACGAAGACCAAACTTCGGAATTAGGAGACTCTCAGGCAGTGTCTTCAAAATATTTGGTTGATGATAATATCAAGGAACAGTACACAGAGGTTTTGTCTAAATCTCAAAAAAAAAAAAATGAGAAAGAAACAATTACAAATTCAAAAGAAGGCAGGTTATATGACCCGATCCAAGGGTATCCAACAATCTTCTCAATGTTAAAGACTCTATGTTGGAACGTGAGGGGCATTGGTAATCCTGTCACAAGAATCGTGTTAAAAAAGCTTTGTAAGTTACATAAGCCAGATTTTTTGTTTATTTCCTAGCCTTGGGTTGGTATAAATCAAATTCCCTCTAATTTTTTTCTCTAAGTTGAACTTGAAGTTGTTTGCTGAAAATAATAAAGGATCATTGCCCTCTAATCTTTGGTGTTTCTGCACTGATGCTTATACTCCTACAATTATTTCTTCTACTAGTCAGCAAGTGGCTTTCTCTATAGTTGTGGAAAATCATCTCTTTTTTTCTGTTGTTTATGCGGCCTCTGCCTCTTATATTGCTAGAAGACATTTATGGAGTGATTTGACTAACCTGCAGCAGGATCATTCTGGTCCTTGGGGTTTTATTGGCGATTTTAATGCAGTTTTGGGTGCTCATGAGCATAGAGGTAAGGGGCTCCCCTCTGCTATTTCTTGTAATGAGTTCTCGTCTTGGTCTGACACATGAATAATTTGATCCAGCTTCCTACGAGAGGATCTCAATATACATGGTCTAATGGTAGGCTTGGAAATAATTATACTGAGAAGAGACTTAATAGATCAAATTGTAATGAGGCTTGGCTCAATTTTTGGGATAGTGTAGATTGTTGTACTCTCACCAGAAGCGTGTCTGATCAGAAACGTTCTTCTTTTAAGTTTATGAAAATGTGGGCTCAACACTCTGACTGTAAGAGGGTGGTCTCCGAGGTTTGGCAAACCCCTATTGTTGATTGTCACATGCATGTTTTATCCCAGAAGTTGAAAAACTTGAAGGCTAAGCTTAAAGAATGGAATACTACTGTTTTCGGTAATGTTTTTGATAATGTCAAGGAAGCTATATCCAGACTTGATAATATCCAAGAGCAAATTAATAATCAAGGAGCTTCTGATTCTTTACTCTCCCTTGAAAAGGAGGCACAAACTAATTTGCAGATGACCTTAAATCATGAAGAGTCTTATTGGAGAAAGAAATCTAGAGTTAACTGACAACTTTGGGGATAGAAATACTGTCTTTTTTCATAGAATGACCAAGATTAAAAATGCTACCAAGAGAATTTCTATAATAAAGGATGGGGATAATATTCTCTCAGACGATGTTGATATTGAGAACCATATTTTGAATTATTATCAAAATTTGTTTTCCGTTAACAATGACTGTCATCCTAATGGTCTTATTCAGGAAGTTATCCCTTCTTTAGTTTCAGAGAGAGACAATGTTATGCTTACCAGTCTTCCCTCTATGGACGAGGTTAAAACCGGTGTTTTCTCTCTTAATGGGAACGGCCCCCCTGGTCTTGATGGATTTGGTGGTTTCTTTTTCCAACATTACTGGGACATTGTGGCTCAAGATGTGTATAATGCCGCTCTGCAATTTTTTCAACAAGGTTGGATGCTTCCTAACTTTAATTCTAATATAGTTGCTTTGATTCCTAAAGTTGAAGGGGCTGATAGAGTTGATCATTATAGACCTATTGCTCTAGCTAATTTAAAATTTAAAATTATTGCAAAGGTTTTAGCTGATAGACTTGCTCTTGTTGCTCCTAATATTATTTTTGATAATCAGAGGGGATTTGTGAAAGGTATAAATATTTCTGACTGTATTTGCACTGCCTCTGAATCTATTAACTTGCTTCAAAAAAAGGCTTTTGGTGGTCAATTAGCCCTTAAAATTGACATCAAAAAAGCTTTTGACACTATAGATTGGAACTTTTTACTACAAGTTCTGGCTGCTTTTGGTTTCAATGATAAATTTTGCTCTTGGATAAATATTATCCTTCACTCCGCCAAGCTCTCTTTCTCTACTAATGGGGCTGCTGTGGGTTTCTTTGGCTGCAAGAAGGGAGTTAGACAAGGTGACCCCCTGTCCCCTCTGCTCTTCTGTTTGGCTGAAGAAGTTATTAGTAGAGGTATCTCCAAGCTTGTTGATGATGGTAAGCTTCAGCTTATGGTAGGTCGCAGAGGTTTTCGTATGACAGGCCATGTTTTATATGCTGATGATATCATGATTTTTTGTCGTGCTACCGAAAAAAGTTTAACTAGTTTGTTGGGTCTTTTTTCCTCTTATGAGTAAGCTTTTGGCCAGGTGATCAGTAAGGAGAAATCTAAATTTTATACTAGCAACATATCTCGTCCTCGTATCACGGCTATCTCGGATTCACTTGGTTTTTCTCAGATTCACTTGGTTTTTCTCAGGGTGTAGTCATCCCTTTTAATTATCTTGGTGTTCCTCTTTTTAAAGGCAAGCCTAGGAAAATACACTTATTACCTATTGTTGATAGAATAAAGGCTAGACTATCATCTTGGAAAGGCTCTCTTTCATTTATTATGGGTAGAGTTCAACTTGATAATTCTGTTATTCTTAGCATGATGGTCTACAGTTTCCGCATTTATGCTTGGCTTGCGTATCTTCTCAACATTGTGGTACTTGGATTAGAAATTTTGTGTGGTCAGGTGATATTAATACTAGGAAAATTGTTACTGTGGTCTGGAGTAAGGTGTGCAAGCCTTTCAAGAATGGGGTTTGGGTTTGCGGTCTATCAAAGCTATTAATAATGCTGGTATGCATGAGTCTTTATGTCCACTAGTTTGCACTGGGCTCTTCTTTTGAAAGCTAGAGTCTTTAAGAATAATAGGCCTGTGAATTATCATGTTTCATCTTCTATCTGGTTGGGTTTAAATCTCATCTCTCTGATATTATTGAGCATTCGACTTGGAAACTAATTGGGAATGGTGTCAGAATAAATTTTTGGACAGATACCTTGATTTCAAGGCCTATTGTGGTTATTATTGGTATTTCTTCTAATTTACACAAGGATTTTAAAACGAATCTTAGGGATTTTATAGTCAACTGTAAATGGTCCATCCCTGCAGATCTTATTTCTCACTTCCCCCAATTTCACTCCCCCAATTTCACTCCGAAATTCAAGAGGTAGTTATTCCTTTGGTTTGGATTGAGGATCAGTTGATGTGGAATCAATTTGTTTCCGGGGACTTGACTTTTAAGGAGTCTTTTCTTTCATGTAACCCTCCGGGACAGGTGGTTCCTTGGACCAAGCCTATTTGGAAGCCTTTTATACCGCCTTCTAAATCCTTTATTCTGTGGCGGACTCTTCATAATAAGATGCCAACTGACGAGCAACTTTGGATTAAAGGATGCACTGTGGTTTCTATTTGTAGCTTATGTGGGAATGCTTCTGAGACTTCTCAACATCTTTTCCTCGCTTGCCCTTTCGCCAAACATATTTGGAGCTAGCTTGGAGGTATCCTGAGTATCCATGTTGATACAGCCTCTTTTCAAAACATCTTAGCCTTGACTTCTCATGGCTGGAGCCCTCAATTGCAAGATACTATCTGAGCTGCCATTGTTACTGTTTTATGGGTCATTTGGTATTGCAGAAATCAGGTTAGATTTAGTAATCATGTGATCCCCTTACACTCGACTATCAATTTAATCATCTCCAATGTTTCCTTAGCCGGGAATGCTTCTAAATCTTCGATGTCTTCCTCTGTTGATGAGTTTATGATTATCAAGACCTTCAATATCATTGGTAATTATAAAAGCTCTGCTAACATCAAAGAGGTTATTTGGATCCCCCCAACGCCCTACATGATCAAGTGCAATACTGATGGCCCTGCTAAGGGTTGCCCGAGACCTGCCGCTTGTGGTGGTATTTTTAGAGACAGAAGCGCTGCTTTTCTTGGTTGTTTTTCTGCCTCCATTAGCAATAGTTATGCTCTTCATGCTGAAATTATTGGAGCTATGTTGGCTATAGAAATTGCTTTTGATAAAGGTTGGAAGTTTTTATGGTTGGAGTGCGATTCTCATTTAGTGGTTTCCGCCTTCAAGAATTGCAAAATTGTTCCTTGGAAGCTTAGAAATAGATGGAATAATTGCTTATATTTGACGAGACAAATTGACTTCGTTTGCACTCACATTTATAGAGAAAGTAACGCTTGTGCTGATAAGCTTGCCGGACACGGTACTAACACAAGTGGTTTCGTTTGGTGGGACCTTCCTCCTAACTTCATTGCTGAGGATTTCTCCAGAAACAGGTTAGGACTGCCTAGCTATAGGTTCTGCTGATTTTCTGTTTGATGGTTTCAGTCTCCTTCTGGCCTTTTGTTTTTGGTATGCTGCAAATGATTGTTAGTGGCTTTGATGCCAACCTAGTTGGGATGAGAGTCACTATAGTGATGCTCTTGCATGCCAATTTTAACTTTCTTTGGACTGGATTCCTTTAAATAGGATTGTTATTTTGTCCCACTGGTTGTAAGCTCTTATTCATGGGTATTTGCCTAGTCTCCTCATGTCTTTTGTCTTTTTCGTTTTTTATCAATAAATTGCAGGGGGAGTACTCTTTCCTTCTTGATGTTTTTTCCCTAAAGAGGGTTTTGCATCAGAAGGTTTTAATGAGGCTCCATATCCCTTTCTTTTGCTAAAAAAAACAAAGAATCGGTTCTGAGGTAGCGTTGAGCTTGGCCAAGAAGTCGACAGCTGCATTACCTTCTCTAAGGTTGTGCAAGATCTTCACTACCCAGTTGGAAGCTAGGATATTTTAGTTGAAATAAGTGAAAATAAAAATACTTAATTTACATTCCAAAAAATTATTTAATTTTTTTTTATTTTTTTTATACTTAATTTCTAGAATACATAGATTTAAATAATTTGAAATCCAATTTCAATAGAACTATGAACCTGACATATTAGATGAAGAATTATGGAGAATCAATCATTGATCAAATAGCGGTTGAAAAGGTGATGCGGATTCTAACTCCTAAATTTGATTATATAGTTGTTGTTAATGAAGAATCAAAGCATTTGTGTGCCATGAAGATTGAAGATCTACGGAGCTCCTTAGAGGCTCATGACCAGAGAGTTCTTGAAAGGAATGCAAAAAGATCAAATGTGGAAGCACTACAGAGCTCCTTAGAGGCTCATGACCAGAGAGCTCCTTTTTTCCCACCTTTCATTTCTCTTTTATATATATTTTTCTTTCATTAAACAAACATAATGTAAAATTAGAGCTTAAGAGAGATAGTGTGAATTAAGAGAGACATATAAATGATGATAATGATAGATGGGATGTGAGATAAGGAAACTCTACTATGGTCAAACTCAATTTGAGATTAGGATGAACCTAACGCAACATTCGAAAGCGAATAGCGAGGGTGTTCAACATCGAACACAACGAGCCAAAACATATAGTATTAAAATAGAACACGAACTCTATTTTTTATAACATAGTATTAAAATATAACACAAATTTTTCGTAAGGCCTAGCTCAACTAGCAAATGCCGAAATTGTTAGACAGAATTCAAATTCAGGACCTCATAATTGTGTATGTGAGTTTCTAGTGGTAGTGATCGTTCCGTCTAAATACCCAAAAAAATATAACACAAACTATTTTCTTTATGAATTTCATTTAATTTATATATAAGGCTTTGTTTGAAAAAAAAAAGCGGATAGCTGATAGTGAATAAACTAGTTGTTGAATTTAAAGTGTTTGGTAAAATTATCGTTTGAACTAGTTTATAAAGTTAAAATTACATAAATGGACATTTGTAATTGATACTAAAAAATGATAGAGAAAATTCATTTAATGGAGGATAAATGAAGAGTTTAATTAAAGTAATAAGAAAAAAATGAAAGAAAAAATGAAACGCTGTAGCCCCACGGTTTATAGCCTATCCAAAGCGAACTTGCGCTGTGGGCTAGGATAGGCGATGCCGTAATTACCAGTGGAAATCTCAATGAGGTTGCTGGTTGGCTAGGTCTTGCATGGAGTTGGTCCTTACCCTAATCTAAACTTTTTTGTACAAAAAAAAAACAGCTACAATGAGCTTATCGGCTATAATTTATATCCGCTATAAGCTAGCAGATTGAGTTTACTGAAACTAAATGGTTTACAACACCCATCAATCACAAACTTACATGTCAATAAAAAGAATGAGTTATTTTTCATTGTAAACTATTACTTTCACAATTATCAAGCTATAGGATTAGCTTTATTAGGAGACAAACGAATCTTGTTTCTCATTCTCTTGCAAGGGCATCAAGATATTATGCTAGTTCCCAATCTCATTACATTGTTCGAAGTTGTATTACAAACATTATTGGATGTGAAATGATGAGTTTGTTTTGGTAAAAATAAAAATAAAAAGAATGAGTTAACTATTAACCATAAACTAGTATTTTACCCGTGCGTAGGTGATACTGTATTTGTTATAATTTGCTATGAAATTATAAATACGTTGAAAGTTGCAAAATCTAATAAAAAAAAGAAAAACTCGATAAAAGATGATATTTCAAATTTATTAAAATAGGTTTGTTGCAAAAAGCTTAAAAAATCCGATCTTCTTATAATATTAATAATGGAGTACAAATTAGGAAAAACAAAAATGAGATTTGATATAAAATATGAACTCACGTTGGAGCTCTCGTTGCCGCTCCGTGCGACTCACGAAAAAAAAAGCAAATGAGATTTAATTATTGATTGTTTTAGAAAAAATAATTTTAGAATTTTTGCTAGCGGCATCGCTTTTTTTGACAATTGGTAGTGGTTAATTTAATTGGTTTTATTAGTTTGAGTATATTATATGCAACCCCGTTGGCCCTCCCACTCTCCTGTTGCCTCTCCCGTTGCCGATCCCATTGTCAGTCTCTCATTGTCGCTCTCGTTCTCGCTCCCATTGCCGCTCTTTGTTGCCTCTCCTGTTGCCGATCTCGTTGGCAGTCTCTCGTTGCCTCTCTCGTTTCTCTCGTTGTCAGTCTTTTGTATTAGAGATTAGATTAAATTAAATTAAATTAGTATTAGATAGATATGTTTGAAGTGGAATAAAATAGAAGTAAATGAGAGAGAGAGAGAAAATAATAGAATAAATAAAAAAAGAGAGAAGAGAGATGATGAAAAAGTGTATAAGAGAAAAAGTAAAAAGTTGAGATTTTTTGTCTTTTAGTGATAAAATGTCTAAGATGCGCATAAAAATAGACACACGACATGCTAGTGAAATGTCTAAAAATATTTGTTAGAATTAGAATAGAATTAAAATTAGAATATTAGTATTAGATTATATTAGATTAGATACCTAGCGATTAAACTCTTTTTTTATTATTTAATTTATCTCAACTTTTTTCTCTATCTCTCTTGTTAAGAGAAGCCGCGGAAAAAAGTGTAAAGGGCTGCCAACAAGTTCAACCCTTCCTCAGGTACGCATGTTCTCACAGAGTCTCACTGTTCTGTCTGCTGAAAATCTTGTGATCTTCTCTTCCCTTCTCTCTATATAAACTCACTTTATTCCTCAGTGTTGAATAACCATTTTCCTCTTCTTCCCTTTAATTGTTACAATTTCAATTTCTTTGAAATAGATGATGATGGCGATGAAACGTGCTGCTTCTACCTTCCTGGCTGCTTCTTCAAGAATTTCATCTGCCTCTTCTTCTTCTTCTTCCATTTTCACCAGAAACCTTCATGTATGTATTCCCAATTAATTTCTTCCTAGTTATTTCATTCACCAATTAATTAATTAATCATATCTCAATTCCATTTATTTTATTTTATCAATTGATTTCAATTTTGTTGTTCAATTGAGCAAACATTCATTCATCAATCATCAACAACTCAAAAGTTGGTATCTGTCAAGTTTTTTTTTTTCCTTCACTTCCCTTTCTTGCATGCGTGATCCATCCGTCATATTCACGCGAATTGCTCTCTCCATTGCTAGTACAAGTCACAAAACAACAGGATAGAGGACTCGTGTCAAATATTTCTCCACTGTGTGTCTTTTTTGTTTATTTCTTCGTTATTTTTTGGGTTTTGCTTTTCCCACACCCCCTCCTACTCTTTCACACCCCTTAACAAATTTTATTCCAAAAATAACCTCGCGTGAGACGCTGCGAGGACGTGTTTTATGACTGTTCGAACGACCTTGTTCGAACAGGTTCGCATGACCTCATGCGAACAGTTTAAAAACGCCTAAAAGGGTGTGAAGTCAAAATTTAACACACTTGAACGATGTCGTTCGAATGTGTTCGAACGAGGTCATGCGAACAGGTTCGCATGACCTCATGCGAATAGGTGAAAAACGCCCAAAAGGGTGTGAAGTCAAAATTTAACACACTCGAACGATGTCATTCGAACCTGTTCGAATGCCCGTGTTCGAACAGGTGAAAATTCGTGAAAAAAAAGAGGTTTGGCCTGGCCTTTTGGTCTTTTCACACCCTTATGGGGTGTGTTTCGAGTAGGAAGGGGCGTGGGAAAAGCAATACTCTATTTTTTTGGGCTATTATTTGCAAGAAGCCCACTCTATCTAGCCCACTTTTATTATAATTGGTTAATCATCCAAAAAAAACATAATTTTGCTTTTCAACCAAAATAAATATAGTTCATTTCATGTTCACTAATCTTTTTTATTCTTTTATATCGTAGATATATTTTAAAAAATGATACTATCAAAAACGATATTAATTAATTTTTTCAAAAAAAATATTAATTTTAAAAAATCATCCCTCCATATTATTTGGAGGTCTAAAACTCTTGCTTTGATGGTTTTACCCTAGGGTTGTCCATGTCTACATTTTACAACACTAATATTTATGTTTAAGTCAGCCTAGGATTTCCATGTCCAGTCACCATTTTGACGCAATTGCGCAGTCAACTTATGTGGACCTTTCAATATTAATCAGACGATCTAGATTTTAAATTTAAAAACAGATTTAAAACATAATTTTAAAATCTAGATTGTCCTGTTAAAGATTGGACGGTCTAGATTTTAAATTTAAAAACAGATTTAAAACATAATTTTAAAATCTAGATTGTCCGGTTAAAGATTGGACGGTCTAGATTCGCTGACCGCATGACTGTACCAGTCGACATAGATTTTGGATTTGTCAGCCTGAAGCACTGCAAGACATTGGTAGATTGGATTGTACGATATGCACCATGCATTAAGAACCAAAAAAGTTGCTCTTTTGTTATCTTCTATTGTATCATTCTATGTTTGTTCGTTCTTCAAACGTGCTTATGAATGGCCATTTATATGTATTTCTTGTTTCTATATTATTGAAAATAGGCCTATGGTGGAAAGAAGAAGATTGTTGGAGTGTTCTACAGAGGAAATGAGTTTGCTTCCCTGAATCCCAATTTTGTTGGATGTGTTGAAGGAGCATTGGGTATCCGCGAGTGGCTCGAATCACAGGGACATGAGTACATTGTCACTGATGACAAAGAAGGATTGGATTCTGGTTAGTTAGCATTAGCATAATCCACCCTTTTCAGAACTTTGTCTTGAAATTAGTCTAATCTACTACAATGACAGAAAAATTTTGAGAGATAAAAACTGTGGCAGAAGGGCTTTTAAAATAAGCCTACCTAAATACACGGGTGTCAATTTTGGCTCATCCCAGTGAACCAGCCCACTGGCTCAATGTTTCAGTCTGGGGTGAGCTCGCTAAATAGAGGCCCACAAAAGAACTTAGTAGTTTTGGCCCAGCCCAATTGGCCCATGGGCTTGGTTGGACTGGGCCGATCCCGCTTTTATGATTTTTTAAACACTATGTTTCCTTTGTTAAAAACTTGGAATGGGCCAAGTCAGCCCGTTGGCCTAGTGTTTTGGGTTGGGCTACAAAACACACAGCCCAGTAGACAACTAGGCTGGTCCAACCAAACCTGCTTTTACGTTTTGGCCCAATGGACCAGGTTGGACTGGGTTGGACGCCCGTTTGATAGCTCACCTAAACATCTTAAGAATTTTTTGAAAGTTATTTTATTAATAAAAAATCCCAAAGCTCTTTGCTTATGATTGCATTAACTTATGACTATTTGTTGTCCTGTTACCAGAACTTGAGAAGCACATTCCTGATCTTCATGTCCTTATATCTACTCCATTTCACCCTGCTTATGTCACTGCTGAAAGAATAAAGAAAGCTAAAAACTTAGAGCTTCTCTTAACTGCTGGCATTGGTTCTGATCACATTGATCTCAACGCCGCGGCTGCTGCTGGTTTAACCGTGGCAGAAGTCACAGGAAGCAATACAGTATCAGTTGCTGAGGATGAACTCATGCGAATTCTCGTTCTGGTTAGGAATTTCCTGCCTGGTTACCATCAGGCTATTACTGGTGAATGGAATGTTGCTGGCATTGCACATAGAGCTTATGATCTTGAAGGAAAGACAATCGGAACGGTTGGTGCTGGACGAATTGGGAAGCTTTTACTCCAAAGGCTGAAACCCTTTAACTGTAATCTTTTATATCATGATAGACTTAAGATTGAACCTGAATTGGAGAAAGAAATTGGTGCTAAGTTTGAGGAAGACCTTGATGCAATGCTTCCTAAGTGTGATGTAATCGTTATCAACACTCCTCTCACTGATAAGACAAGGTATAATTCTAATAGTAATACCAATATAGAAATGACTTGGTATTTTTGTTTGATTGATGTGTATGTATATGTATATATCTATGAAGCACCGACACAGACAGGAACACCGGACACGATACTAATCTTTGACACAGAGACATATATAATAATTTGAGAAAATAGAAGTGATTGAATGTAAATCACATGTGTTGGTAACGAGCTTCAATCTGAATTATCGGTGCTAGATAGATGTATATTATGTGCATTTTGTTTTATTGGTGCAACAATGAGTGGTGACCAAAGTTTTTTTTTTGTGATTCAGAGGATTGTTTGACAAGAATAGAATTGCTAAGTGCAAGAAGGGTGTCTTAATTGTTAACAATGCTCGAGGAGCGATTATGGACACTCAAGCAGTTGCAGATGCTTGTTCTAGTGGGCACATTGCTGGTAACTCTAAAACCAGCTGACAAAAAAATTGGTTTTCCAACAAAGCATGAAACTGTGTTTGAAGTAGTGTAACACTTGAATTTGATGTATAGGTTATAGTGGTGATGTTTGGTTCCCACAACCAGCTCCAAAGGATCATCCATGGCGCTACATGCCGAACCACGCCATGACTCCTCACATTTCTGGAACCACCATAGATGCACAGGTAGTTTGATTTTCTATACATATTATCACACGCCCTTTTTTTGCTTCAATAAGGTAGCAGTAGCTTCATTAGTGAGCTACGAGACGCTTGAGGAGATTGACCACAAGGTCTGGGATTCAAATCCGAAAAACTAGTATAACAACTAAGACACTGAATTTTGTCATTCAAAAAAGTCGTGTAATTTTTGGGCTTAAGGTCGACTTGTAAACCCGCACAACAGTCTCATGACATATGCAATGTCAGGTCTGGTACAGTCAGCGGCATACCTAAGGCTGCCAATGATACTCGCATATTCTGTTTGTATCACTTTTGTTTCATTCAGCGCGAAATAATACTGATAATGATAATTGAAACTTGTTCAGTTACGTTATGCTGCTGGGGTCAAAGACATGCTTGAGAGGCATTTTAAGGGTGAAGACTTTCCTGAACAGAACTACATTGTCAAGCAGGGTGAGCTGGCAAGCCAATACCGGTGAAGTAGTATCAAAGAGTGGTTCCAGTCTTTCATCTTTAAAGCTGATGGTTGACCTAATAAAAATATGTGCCGCATTGTAACTATGTACTTACTTTGCTGAGGTTGAACTCGTTTAATAAAAGTGTTCTGAACACAACTATGATTCTTGTGTTTCCTGAATTTGAATGTGCTACTTGTTATTAAAAAATGCATTTGGTAGTCATAATTAGTTCACTTTATAGTAGATCAAATAATAAGGTTTGAACTTGTCAAATTATAAGAATGCTACTATTCCTACTGGATCAACTTTTTTTGTCAATGGTGTGATTCTATTCATTCATAGCCAACTGGCCAGAGACAATACACCGTGTAAACATCTTCTTCCCACTATCGGGTACCGTACATGATTCATGCAATATCGAAAATAAGACGATATACAACTGTATTGCTCCTAACTACATTGTTTAACAACAGCTAGTACTAACACATGCATCCTAAAGCCTCATTACACAACTCCTAATACCTACTGTCAAACACTGAAATGACCTTTTAAATATGTTCCACCAAGTGTGCTACCGAATTACCAACACACAATGTCGCGACGACCCGAGGTGGGAATCAGAAATGATTTAGATCTGGACAAAGGCATGGATATTCCTCCGATGCCATCAAGCGGATTGGGAGGAGGCCGACCAAGTGAAGGGTTGAGCAGGTGAGGGACTGTTTTCACATGATGGAGAGGTAGAGAGTCCCAGGGAGACAGAGCTTAAGATAAAGGTGAAGCAAAGAGCCGGGGAAAGACAGAACCGGCACCTGTGCGCCGAGAAGAAACTAGCACACTACGCCACTGGCGGTCCCTGTATTGCGCCGAGATAAACCCTACTGGATCACCTACTGTATCACCTACTGTATCACTTGAAAGTTTTGAACAGTAAAATGGTATTTAAGATCCTATTTGCTAGGTTGGTCAATTACTACTCTTGAATTACATAGAATTTCTACATTTTCAAAAAAAGTTACAACCTCACGTATCATTATCCTTTTTTTGTATGAGTGGTCAAAAGGCTAAAACAACTTGATCTTATAAATATAATTTCATTCAATTCAATACATTATGTGTCAAAAATCACCTTGGTCATTATTTTGTTTAAGGAAATTAAGGTCTTTCATTTGCATTTCCACAGCTTCTTTTGATAGAGACTTGGCCTCTGGAAAATAATCCAAAACTCCTTCTGCTACTTTCTCTGCCTTGTCTTTGACCATGCGCTGAATCTCTTGTTTCTTAACTGATGGAAAAACAGCACCAAGAATTTTAGTCAGCAATCTCTCATCTTCTTCCTCTATAGAATCCCTTCCAAAGCAACACACATAGATAGCATCGAGCGCCTTCTCAACTCGAACCTCCATTGGAACAGCAGGAGGCGCAGCATTCAGTTTCGCCCTTCTCTATAGTATTGAAAAAATACAAATTTTTCAGCTGATAGATAGTGGCATATAGATATAATATAGATATAACTTACAGCTTAAGTAAAACCAAAGCACCAAGCAATAAAGCATGCATGTGGAATTGCTTTTTCTCTTCTCAAGCTATCAAGTTTATGACATATAGAACTTTTCATTATACTAAGTAGATGGAAATTTATCTGGGAGAATTCATTGTGAAACTTCTCTAGTGTTGAATACAATTTTTTTAGTTGTTAGGATAATAGCATATACTCCCTCTGGACTTATTTATAAGCAAAAAATGCAGATAAATCAATTATTCAAAAAACCAAAAACTGCATTTTTTTGCTTATAAATAAGTTCAGAGTAGTAAATGTTAGCTTCAGTAAAATTGAAGAACCAAGCATATAGGTGGAGCATTAATGCACAAAGAGCAAGAATATCTGCCAAACATCTTGGAATTGCTATTCCTGTTCTTGAGCTATACAGTTCACAATATGAATCACTTTTTCACTATGCTAAACATTATCTGGAAGGATTCATTGTGGTGGAGATTTGACATTGGAAAGTTACTAACCTCTCTTGCCTCATCCATCAAGGCTATGAAAGTCTGCTCCTCAAATTCAATGTCATTCGAAACCCGGAGCCTAGCAACCCCTTCCAAAATCTCCTCAGTTTTGAGAAGACCTGCTCCAACAGCTGCTAGCCAACAGCATAACAAAACATAAAGAGTATCCCCTGCCTGCCCAGTATCCACAACACACCAAATCAGATACACAATGATCATTTGCAAGGTTAGATTGAATTTATAGCATGAAACCACTCAAACATCATAAAGTTTAACTACAAAGCACAAGAATCAAATTTAATTGTGGGGAGGGAATTAAACAATTAACCACCAATCTTCATCAACTTTAAGCTTACAAAGTTTGGGTTTGAGCATGAAACCAACCTCATATTACTATTAAGCCCAAGATCCAAATTTCATCATAGGGTAAAAGCAAGGTAGCAAGGTTTTAATTAATCATGGTCGCCGTCACGACACGATCCTTGTTACCGTAGAGAATTGCAATTCAATGTGGTTTATGCGACGGGAAGTCGCAGTCGTGTAGACATCAAAAACCTTAATGTTGTGGGTTGGTGGCTCAGATTGCAGTCACAAACCTTTTTTAGAAACTGTTGGTGGTAGTTAAAGGTTACAAAGATGGAATTTGAAGCATGAAATCATCCTCAAAATTCTAATTATAAAAAACCCCAAAGATAGAATTTTGAGCATGAAACCAACCTCATAAGTCAAAAATTTAACTACAGAAAACCCGAAGATGCAAAATTTGATAATGGGTAGGAACTAAAATTAATCATTTCTAAAGGTTACAAAGATGGAATTGAGCATGAAATCATCCTCAGAATTCTAATTATAAAAAACCCAAGATGCAAATTGATAATGGGGTGGTATCTAAATAGCTCATTGTCAAATGTCAACCTTAACAAAGATAGAATTTTGAGCATGAAATCACTCTCACAAGTCAAAAGTTTAAATACAGAAAACCCAAAGATACAAAATTTGATAATGGGTAGGAGCAAAAATGATTAATTACCCTTCCTCTTCGTTCTTGCAATTGATAAAAAGCTTGAGAATCAGCAACAGTACATTTCTTACCAACCCGTCTACGAAACTCAGCAAAATCAAGAAGATCACCACCAACTCCACCTTCATCACTAAGAATCCTAGCTATGAGACCAACCACCGGAAGTGCACCAATGATTTTACTAGCAACACTGGCTATGGAGTTTGGGTTTTCCATGTAAGCTTTGATGGTGAAGTGTGTAGCTTTTGAGTGGTTCTTTGTTGGGTGGTAAACATGGTGATGGTGGTAGTGGCTTAGAAAAAGAAGAGAAGATGTGGATGTGAGTTTGAAGAAATGAGAATTAGAAGAAGAAGATGGTGATGATAATGGGGAAGTGATTTTTAGCAATACCATGTTTGGAAGAAGAAAAAGTGAGAGAGGTTTTTTGAATGTTTATCTAGTTGGAGTGTTTGTTTCTTAGCCTCTCGTTTATATATGTTATATCCTGTTGGTTGGATTCAGGGCTTGATTTACTTGATGTGTTTGCATCAAGTTATTACCAGCCTTATCACACATGCTATGCACAGAAATCGAATGAGTTTGTTTAAATAATAATGGCTTTTACTCGGAGTTTGTCTAAATAATATAATTGCATGGTTTGTCTAAATAATACACGTAGGTAACTCGTACTCGGGCGCAAGTGATTAATTCACTCCATCTTAAGGGGTGGACTCGGCTAGTCTTTAGGTGTTTGATATGAATGACTGTCATATGGTGTATTTGGTTACATCGGAACCATATTATCTTTAAAGGTCAAGTTTTTAATCCGCATGTGGTTGTTAACCATGTTAAGTCTATAACATAGACTTGGTTCATTAGCATAGAAGATTGCAATTCAATTTTTAAGATTTCTGATGGGTGGAGAAATCATTCTGATCGTCTGAACTCGGTGTAATTGTCTTTCAGTCTTTTTTCTCCTGAGTACTCTTTTTCCTCCTTAGGTTTTTTTCTCATGGGATTTGACTCAGAGAGGTTTTAATGAAACCCCTTAAATATGTATCGGTTGGGTGCCCGCTTGCACCCCGTTTTATATAATATTACCTTTGCTTGTTAAAAAAAAGTGAGTTCTGCTTATTAGGAAACAAAGATATTGCAGATAATATGAAATTACATTGTCAACAGAAATAAAAATTCGGGTCCGCGCATTAGCTTAATTTTTTTTACTATTTTAACCATTTCTAAAAAAATCAATGTATGTTGACAAGAAAAAACTTATATTTACATTTATACTCTTTATGTTTTTTAAAACTATTTTTTTATCTTTCACAGTTTTTTCGTTTCCGTCATTTATCTTTTAAAGTGTTTGTTTACGTTTTTTTATCTTTTCAAAGTTAATTAAAATTTTGTTAAGTGGCCGTTAATTATGGCTTATATGGGTAGTATGACCGTTAACTAAAATGTTCGTTTTTAGGTTTTCTAATTTGTTACTCAATTATCATTTTTCAATTTCTACATTGGCGTAATAGAATATTTTTCAATTATCATTTTTATCATGAAACGGTCGGCATACTTACATGGTCAACTATCCATGTCACTATAAGCTTAAAAATGACTAAAAAGATGAGGCGCTATAAGCTCAAACGCTACTTGAAGTAGCATTTAAAAGAATGTTGTAAACTAGCTCAAAAACGCTAATTGCTACTACTTGTCAAACAATTCTAATTTTTTTCATCCGTTATCCGCTATAAATTAACAGATATGACTTGCCAAATAGATTTCGAGTTCTCTCTAGGGTGTGTCCCACTATTTTAGTGTAGTGTATACAACCTTCTCTAAGAGCAATGAGATTACTATTTAATAATTTGATGCAGCTTGAATAGCAACCATATGTAATAAATTAGATTCTCACTAAAAAAAATGTAATAAATTAGATTATAATTACAAGATAGATAAGCACCACTAAAAGGCACTTGACAACCAATTATTGGATTGCTTACCGATCACAGTTTCTTTGTTGATGTGATTAATTCTTTCTGCGAAATAAGAGCACACATTTGTTTTACCGTCGTTAACAATTCATAAAAAATTTAACGGTTTGTTTGTGCATTTGTTTTAAGACTAATAATGTCGTTACAGATCTGCTATAAACTCATGAGGTTACAACACTAAAATAAAGATGGGAAAGATTTTAATGAAAATTGTTGTGTCATTAAACTCATGAGGTTACAACATTAAAATAAAGGTGGGAAACAGAGTTATACACAATTGTTGTGTCAGCGTGACAATACACAACGTGGCTAAATACATTTTTTGTTCGAATCGTTACAAATTATTTACGATGTCTTTCAACGCTTTTAACAAAAGATTAATCTTTATTCGTACTTCGAAATAAATTTTACACTTGCCAAACTAAGTTTGTCACGGTGAGAATTGAACTTGGGTTCAGAGGCGGAGTAGTGGCAGGCCTTGGGAGAATTCTTTAGGGATACCAAATCAAAATATATCTATTTTTGAACCCCCTAAAAATTTAAATTTGCATTAGTATTCTTAAATTTGCACCCAATTTGCACGCAATTTTTAATAAATCTATTTTACTGATCTCCCTAAAGGACTATTTATAAACTTTTAGGAAGTAATTTTACGGATATCACATATTTTGATAGACTACTAATTTTCATGTACTTTATGACTTTTTTTATAAACAAAAATATATATAAAAGGGGATGCAAACGGGCATCCAAATCGTTACGGATACAATTGGCCTCATTAAAACCTCCCTAGGCCAAAACTCCAAGAGAAAAAGACCCAAGGAGGAAAAAGAGTACCCTAGTAAGAATGAGGTAAAGAGCCAACTATATAGAGTTCATACAAACAAAAGGATTAACCCACCAATCAGAAATCTTAAGAGTGGAGTGACGACCTTCTACGCTTATAAACCAAGTCCATGTTATTGACTTAACATGGTTAACAACCCCCTGTGAATTATAAACTAAACCTCTAAAAAGAATATGATTCCGATGTAACCATAAACACCAAGTAACAACCATCCAGAGCAGATACTTCAATCTACACGCCTTCTTCGATTCCAATTGCAAGTCATGAGCTCGAAAATGTTCGACCCCCACTAAAGTATCCGGAATCTCCAAACCGGACCAATTCTGATTAGCAAGCCACACTATCCTGGAACACCTGCACAAGAAAAATAGATGTGAAATCGACTCATCATGCTCAAAACAAAAGGGACAGCAAACGCCATGAGGATCATTGATTATGCCCTTAGAAACAAGGTTATCCCGGGTTGGGAGCTTTCCCAACAATAATCTCCAACCAAAAACTCCCACCTTAGTGGGTATAGATAGCTGCCACATATCAACAATAGCACTCTGAGTATCGCTATCCAACCTCACCTGTTGCATCACATTTAACAAAAGTGCATAACAAGATTTAACAGAGAAAGAATGAAGGTTTTCAAGCCTCCATCGCCCATGATCTTGCTCCGAGTCATTAGGATGAAACAAAAGAAGAGTGGCCAAAAGCAAATCTTGGACATCCCTCTCCTCCCCTGACAATTCACGACTCCACTCAAAATTCCAATGCCAGATGTTGTCATGCCAAAACCCGTGATCCAAAATGCTGCCCTGTTTATGCTTGGCCACAGCAAAAAGGCTAGGAATAATTCCATAAAAGATTCATTGCTAGCCCACTTGTGACCCCAAAAGGAAATCAGATTCCCCTTCCCCACCATGGGCCTAATCGCAGATACAAAAGCTCCCTGCCAAGAAGAATTACCCTCTTCCAAAAGAAGTAAATCCCTCCACCATAAAGAATCCTTAGTGCCACCTCTAGGCAACTGAGCCCCTGTGAAGATATCCCTCAGATCCCCATACCGATGAGAAAGAAGCCGCCACCAACTTGCCCTATTGTCGGTGATGCATCTCCACTTCCACTTGCACAGAAGAGCCACATTGAAAGCTTCCAAATTCTTCACCCCCAAACCTCCATCCTTCTTGTGTCTACAAACCTTTTCCCACGACACCCAATAAACTGGACGACCCTCTCTAGTACCCCCCACAAAAAATCCCTAGAGCTTAACTAACTCCTGAATTACAATCTTGGGGACTTTGAAAAAAGAGAACATGTGTAAAGCGGAATACTGTTGAGAACCGAGTTAATGAAAGTCACTCTACCCCCGATAGACAAGAAACGCCCACTCCACGATAAAAGTCTCTTTCTCACCTTATCAATAATCGAAACCCAAGTACATATTATGAAAGAGCATGTCAATTGAGGGAGTAATTTGGCGATTTACTCTTAAATAAATTTGGATTGACGTTATTTTTTGTTATTTCATGTAAATATATAAAAAGTTCATATCATGATAAAATAATGAAATATAAATGGATATCAGTGTAAAATCTATTCATACACCATTATTCTATTCATACTCTCTCTCTGCCTTGAAGTGGGTTGCATTTGCATCCCTTAATTTAGATAATGTTTTTTTTGAGGTAGATTCAAAATGCATAGTAGATTCGTTCCATTTCTATTTTTTGTTGACACACACACATGTAGTACATTTCATTCATAATAAGAGTTGTCGTACAGTTGGACTGAAATCAAAAATTTGAGAGCTACCATATAATCTTGACGCCTTAGCAAAAGTGTGAGCAACTAAATTTGCTTACCTCATAACATAGTTGTTCTGGAGTCAACCAGGGGTCTCATTAGCAAAACCAGGAGGTGCGCTTAGCAAGTGATATGGGTCAGCTCAACAGATTCAGCCCATATCCACCTCATGCGAGCCCAACATGCTTGGACGGTCAAGATCGACTCTACCCATCCAACGATCCACGAGAGGGCACGATTTCCTATAAATACAGGCAAACATTGCCCAAAGAAAGGTTCACTCTCTAATCCTTAGTACCTTCACTCTTATATTCTATATACTGACTTGAGCATCGGAGTGGCTTGCAGGTACCCCCGGGCGCTCACTGACCTCCTGCCAGGACAGCAAGGGACCTACCAACAGCAACCGACTAAAAAGCTGCTCGGTACAGAACAATAGCTAATCCTATAGCTGTGAAAATTGAGAAGTAGCAATTTACAAGAAGTAAGAATAATGCTCAATTTTGTGTTGAGATTATTGTACTTTATGGTCCTTCACCACTAGTAAACAATCAAGTTCAATAGTAACTGATTGAAGTCCCAATTCTCTCGACCATTCAATTACACATTGGAGCCGTAATTTGTCAATGTAAGCATTTGTTTAGCTCTCATTTTTCTAACTCTAATATAGAGTATTTTAGGACAAAAACGAATGAAGTTGATCACACCCTTGTGAGAGGTGGCTTCATATAGTATTTGTTCTCTCGCATCAATGGTGTATTGCCAATGAGTATTTCCAGGTTTTTTTTGGTTACAAAAAGTTTAGGTGTGTTGGGCTCTTGAGGCTCACCAGAATTAGGGCAGGTTTCACGACTCTTTGAATATTTTCTGATTAGTGTGGAATGAAATGAAGTAACATTATTTGCATAAAAAAAATATCAAATTTGTACTAAAAAAATCATTTAAAAAAATAAAATTAGAGTTTGATTAGTATGTATTGTGAGTCTAAAATTTTTTCGCCGTCAATCAATCAGAATTGATATTGTATATGACTTTTTAAGGTGATTAAAAAATCTTTACATTTACTTTCCTAATTAAATAAATCTATAAAATAATATTCTTGTAAAAAATAATTAAAAGCATAAAATTTTATTTAAAATATAATATAATTAGGTTAAGATTACAAGAATATACCATATTGAAACGCAAAATTATATTAAAAATTGGAAAACAATATAGCGGTGATTTTATATTTATATATATTTAAACCTTATAAATTAGGATTTACAAGAAGAAAAAGAATCCTTTGTCAGAAAAAAGAAGAAGAAAAAGAATCTGAGTTGAGTGAGTTTCTTACTCTCTTCTCTCTGAAAGCAGACAGAGAAACGCATCATGGGGGCACATTACAACGACGACGTTTCATTGCCTCCCTTTAACGACGTCGTTTCCCGTCGAGACCTCAGAAGCAAGCACGTTCACGATAACGTCCATGGCAACATTTTCATCGATTCCGTAATTTTCATCAACCATTAAACCATTTCATTTCTTTTCATTTTTTATTTTGTTGAATTTAAAAGCTAGAAAATAACATGCACTTTGTGAGAAAGCTAATTAAATTTCATTTTCTTTCTTTTGTGTAATTTCTTGCAGCTTAGTTTGAAGTTCATAGACACTGAACAGTTTCAAAGGTAAGTTTGAAACTTTTTCTTATTCTTTGAAATGGATTACTTCCATAATCTTGTTCTGTTCCTTTATTCATTATTTCTCTGGTTTTGTTTTTCTAATTTTTCCTATTTTTTTCCTATTTTTCTGGCTTATATTGCAGGCTTCGAGAATTGAAACAACTTGGTGAGTTCATGTTCATTTAATCCAATAAATATTAGCAAGTGCTTTTGAAGTTACCATTGAATTGAAATAAACCTGCACAATTACTTGTTCTGAATTATGTTTTATAACATTTTGCATTGTTATTTGCCCTATTAATTTAAAATTTTATTGCTTATTTTTAAATGAATGAATTGTTCTTGCAATAGTGGACATTGCTCTGAAATATCTTTTTGGTTGGAGTTCATGTATCTTTTGTGGGAAGGGCCTTTTATGTAGCTTCCCATTTATTTGGAGATATTTTTGATTTGTTTATATTGCAACTGTTGAAAGCAGGATATCACATAAAATGGAATAAATAACAGATTATCAAATATTACCTTGTAGTATGCATTATTTTGTTTCAAAATTTGTTAATGCAAATTCTCCGGAGACCAAGTAGTTGGTGTATCTAGACCTAAGTGAGTCTTAACTCTCAAGAGTAGGTGATTAGTGAAGATAATAATTATTTGTAAATAAAATTATTAGCAGAGAATTATTACTGGTTTAAGATGATGGTTTGATTAGATGATAGCGTAGTCCAAAGATCTTGGAGGATAATAAATGGTAGGTATCTGTTCTCCTTCAGGCAAGAAGATTTTGAACATTTGGCTATATAGTTTTGCCCGCAGGAAAATTTTATGGAAATGCTGATTTCATATGTGTTTTAAGAAGTATGCCAAAATTTTGATCTTCAATTCAAGTGATGCCAAAAGAGGACACTTTTAATGATTGTCAATATTCATTTTTGTTTAAAAACTTTTGTTTCTATGTATATTTATATATTTATATATGTATGTGTCATGAAAATCTTGCCCCACTTAATGAGTTTTCCTTGCAGACATAAAATTACAAGCATCTGTGATGTGAAACAGGCATTACTGTTTGTTAGAGTGATATTCTGTAGATTAGAAATTGAATTGACACTAAGTGAAAGAGTGTAGCTTCACAATAAGGACAATAATAAATGTATCTCTAACTATAGGCACAAGAATTGCATCTTTGATGCAATGGAGTATATCTGGAATGGTCACTTAGAGTCAGAAGATATTATTTCATTTTTTTCATTGGAAAGTAGTTTCTGTAATTTTCATGTTGCCCTCAAAAGGAGAACTATTTGTATTAAATTTTAATTTTAGAACTGCATCAATTCTGGGTCTGCATTTAATTCATACATGATTAACATCACTTTTTTGAATTTTTAGTTTTATGTTCTCTCCAACAGATCAATTTTTTTTATGTTTCAGGTTTCACGCATTTGGTTTATCCAGGTGCTGTCCATTCCAGATTTGAGCATTCTCTTGGAGTGTATTGGCTTGCTGGCCAATCTGTTGAAAAGCTTAAGAGTTATCAAGTACAATTATTTTATATATTTCACCCTTTTAAAGGAACAGTAAAGTTTTCTAGACCAAAACCTTATGCATGCCTGTGATCTTACAGGGAATGGAGCTTGGTATTGATAGATTTGATATTCAAGCAGTGAAACTTGCTGGTATATAATCTTTCTTAAAACGGCTAGTGATTTTAATTCTATTAATTTTTTTTAATTCATTATGACATTGGCATCATTTTTATAGGACTTATGCATGATGTTGGACACGGGCCTTTTAGTCACTTGTTTGAACGCGAGTTTCTTCCTCAAGTTACCAGCGGTTCTCATTGGTACTCTTCTCAATTTTATATATATGTTTATTTTAATGACTAAATTCATTTAATCTTTCTCTGCATTTTCCCTCATAATTTTACTGAGAGAAGTTTTCTTGTGTTTCTAAAGTCCTCTATGTTTCATATGGTTAGTTTTAAAATTTTGGGATCATTATCTTTACTATACTTACAATGTGTCATATTTTGTACTTTGTAGGACGCATGAACAAATGTCAGTCAATTTGGTTGATTATATAGTTGATGAACACCAGATTGATGTTGACCCTCAGATGTTGAGAAGAGTCAAGGTATAGCTACTATTTGCAATTGTCTGTTACCTGTTTTATATCAAGTATCTTGAGTTTCTGAATCACTTCTTAAGCATCATTAGCACATAATTTTAGGTAAATTGGTTGTATATGTTGTCGGTATTAGAGAATGAATTCTTGGTAAAAGTTGACTTTGAAACACCCTTCTTTGAACTTAGAAATATTGGACTTTTTTTTGAAACATAGGATATTAAAATGTGATGAATGATGCAGATAGCCATGGTAGCTCTCTGTTCAATAGAAGGTTGTCAACCATTTTTCCCAAAACATTCCCCATATTAGTGTGGATGTTGAAACTTGAAAGAGCTTTTACTTGGGATTTAGTTATTTGCTTATCCTGCATAATAAGCATGCCACATCACTCATATGAAGTGACAGAGTAAGAAAAGGTTTGCATCTTCATCCTAATGGGTGGTTATTTTGCAGGAGATGATATTGGCAAGCTCTGAATTTGCTCTTCCTAGGGTAAGATTTGTAATTTATTGTATTCTAAATTGTCTATTCTCAAGACATATTCACTGATAGTTTTGGTGAGTTTTGTTCAATCTTATTGTTTATTGGGAAATAATTTCTTTCTTTTTTTCTTTTGATATTTTTGTTTCCTTTTGTTGGTTGTTTAGAGCTCAAATGAGAAAGGTTTCTTGTACGATATTGTTGCCAATGGACGAAATGGAATTGATGTTGACAAGTAAGCACATAAAGTTTAACAGTCAAATCCGGTTTTTAATTTTTTTTCTATTCTCCCTCTTTTATGTGTTCTTCAGGTGTCTGTGCATCTGAGTTATGCTACATTGCAATATTGTAATTCTTTGTGGAAATTATTGATTTGCAGATTTGATTATATTGCCCGTGACTGCCGAGCTTGTGGACTAGGATGCAATTTTGAATTTCAGAGGTTTCATAAATTTCTTCTAAATAACTTCTTATCAGTGTTTGATTGATTGGATCATTTTCTTAACAAATTACAAGTTTATAATATACAGAGGTTATATATCACTTCAACATCTGAAGTTGTTAAGTCTTACAGGTTGATGGAGACCATGCGGGTTTTGGATGATGAGATTTGTTATCGCGCAAAGGAATGTTAGTGTCATGTCTCAAACATGTTTTTCATACTTGTCTTATTCAATTGTATATTTCTAATTGTTTCTTGCATTTGGCTTTGTAATTTAATTTGCCAGATCTTACCATCCACAAGTTGTTCGCCACTCGTGCTGATCTGTATAGAACAGTTTATACACATTCAAAAGTTAAGGTATGAAGTAGTTACTTACTTGATTAGAAAGATAATTTCATTTGTTTGTTGATGTATAGGTCCTTGCGTTTTCTTTTATTTTCCCTTCCTGTCTCTTTTATTTTCTGTCTTGATGTTTCCAGGCAATAGAGCTTATGGTGGTCGATGCACTAGTGCAAGCAAATAATTATTTGGAGATTTCATCTCACATTCTAGATCCTTCTCAATACTGGAAGGTAATTAATGAGGGCTTCTCTCAAGTAAACTTGTATTAAATGCATTTTTCAAATGCTCTTTTTATCTTAAAATATATTTTACCTTGAAAATTGCAGCTGGATGACACAATAATTAAAACCATTGAGACTTCTCCGGATCAAGAACTAAAGGAAGCTAGGGACTTGATCCTACGTATACGAAGGCGGGATCTCTACCAGGCATGTTCTCAGTTTTCACTAGTTACTTTTCTGTGATTAACAGTTGCATGCAGTGGTTGTCTATGGGACAGTTATGTTTTGTCAAACTGCTATTTACGAAATCCACACCAACTATTGTGTGGATGTATCTAAATTTACATTCAGGTTAAGAAGTTTGTGTAAGTAACATTTTCCCTCACTTCAGGTTGAAGACGACGTGTCTGGTGTCCGGTACGTGTTGTGTCGGACACCGACACTTCAATTACTTCCTTTTTTCAAAATAAAACTGGTGTCTACGTGTCAAGGTCATGTCCGGTGTTGGTGCTTGTTTAGGGTTGCTGAAGCTCAGAAAGTTTCTATTTTGTTTTGCAGTTTTGTAACGAGTATGCTGTACCAAGGAATATAATGGATAATTTTAAGAAAGTCACTCCACAGGATATTGTTTGTTCCCAGGTACTTAATCTTATTAAACCTTCTCATTTACATATACTTTTGATTCTTGCAAGGGTTTAACAAGGAACTCCATATTGTTTTTTTTATGTAATACCATTTGACAGAAAAATGGTGGAGTTATGCTGAAAGAGGAGGATGTAGCTGTTTGTAATGTCAAAATTGATTTGACTCGTGGAAAGCATAATCCTCTGGAAAGGTATTCAATGCGACATTAGACCTTCAATTTGTTTTAACTTCCTAAAATTACATTCTAAAATAATATTTTCTTCTTTCTTCTGATGCATGTTTCTGCTGCAGCATCCACTTTTTCAAGGTACAGCAATGAACCTAACTATCTTTTATCAATATATATCTTATCTTTAAGTTTCTTACATATATTGTCTCATGGAAGGGAAACTTGTGGGTTTGTTTTAATCTTTTGCTGCTAGCTATACAATTACACTTACGGGCCAAATAATAATCTAATTCAGGATTATGAAAGTGATGAGAAGTTTACGATACCTGATGACCGCATAAGCCAGTTGCTGCCTACATCTTATCAAGACATGATAGTTAGGGTGTATTCCAAAAAGCCAGAACTGGTCAGTGGATTTAGATTCAAACCAAGTTTGATCTTCTTATCTTTTTATAGATTCATGCCAAGTTCACTGACCTCGTGCTTTGAACAATCCTATAGGTTGAAGCAATTTCAGAGGCTTTTGAAAATTTTCAGCTAAAAACATATGGAATCAAAGCACAGGTACATTCAACACCAGAAAAGAAGAAACGTCGAAACAATTCATATATATAATATAAGGGTCGTCTCTTTTTTTACTACTCTGCCACTGCTGCTACTATTACTACTACTACGACTTTTTTTGGCCTTCGTTCTTCCCCTTTTCTATAATCAGCTTCTTCTTTTCTTTCTTACTTTTAAGTATAGAAATATTTAAATATTTATAGTTTCCACAGTGGAAATATAGTTTAAGTCAATAGCAGCTGTATTTTTTTGAAGAATTGTGTTATATCCACACCAAAAACAAATGCTACACTCTTAAAGCTGTAATTGAGTTTTGCCATATCAAAGGATCTGTTACATGTATAGCATTTTTTTTTTCAATGGTTAACCGTAATTCTCAGTGGAAGCAATCTTTCATGTCATTTATAGTTAGCAGTTTTAACTTGCGAGTGTTTCCCAAATTTCATGTTATTGAATTGTGAATACTGCGGCAATTTTCATGGGTGAGAATTATGTACCAAAAGTCTGATTAGGTATGCATCTCTACAGGTTTTGGATTAGAGTTTGCAAATTTGGTTTTGGATTAATCTAATTTTACAAAATTGGTTTTATTTAGGTTCGAGTAAATTGATTTATGTTCTATATAATTATTTGAAGAGTGACATTAATATAATAGATCTTGTTTAGGTAATACCGATAAAAATCACTTTTAGGTGTGTAGTTACCAGTAAAGAAACTAAATTTTACTCATTGCTACGTTTAAGGTGTCAAAATTGAATTTGCAGTAAAAAATGATTGCCTCAAGAATGCTAAGGGGCTGTTTGAGTTAATAGCTTAATTATCATATAAATGCTTTGGGATAAGCTATCTATGTAATCAAAGAAAAAATATAGTCAAACTATTTTCATATGTTCTCTTGGAGAGTCTGTCGAAATATGTTGAAAACAACATATCAACATGTCATAAGTTGTTTCTATAAGTTCTTTCAAACACTCTGACAGTATCTTATGTCAATAGATAAGCACAATGATCTTTTTATAAGTCAATCTGAATACGCTCTAATTATGTAATGGAGAATACTTGAGGTGAAAAATTCACTCTTTGGAAGAAATTGAGTTCTTTAAAAGTTATTTATCACCTTACAAGCCTATTTTGTGAGGTTTAGTCAATTTTTTTTTTATATTTGAACAACAATTTGTTAATGACTCATTTGTATTATCCACGGGCCAAGTCCAATAACGGAGGTGTGAGACTTGAGAGAATGTATTGTGGGAGACTCAAGTAGATAAGACTTAAATAGAGCTTATAAGGCCGAGACAATTTTTGTCTTACTAGGCATTATTGTGAAGTTGAGTTAAGTCCAAAATCTTAATATCAGTCAAACATATTACACATTTAGGCTATTAAACCTTCATTAAATTGATGACTTTTGCGTTTTGTTTAAAAATTGTCAAATGTGATTTACACTAAGGGTATTTTTGGGAGGGGGGGGGGGGGGGGAGGGGGAAGACTTAGAAAATATTAATCTATATTTTAATATGTATTTGAGATTTTAAAAAAGTAAAAAATACCATGATAGATAACAATATAACAATTTTAATCACACTCCATTTATGCTTATTGACATTTTATAGCTTACTTAATTTTAAATTGAAAAATAAGCCCTCCCCCTTCTCAAAACCCCCTCCCAAACATACCCTAAGATTTTAATATAAAGTTATATATTTCATCAGCCAATTGGCTTGATTTCAATTTACCATATATTTTTTTTGTATTAAATTGATTCAGGAATTCATGTGACTCCAAAGGAAAGAAATATTATTGAAAAACCTTGTTGACTCTAACTGCATGTGTGCCCCGTGAAGATGAAAATTTGTGGTGCATTGGCCATAAGAAATAGACATTATTTTCAGAGGAGCCAAATCGTTTAGACAGAGTGTCAAACACGTAAAGTGGAGATGTCGAGTAACTACGAAATATGTCCGACATAATAACAATGTCCAGCTTGCTGAATTCTTTAAAATGATATGAATTATGAAGATATGAATTATGGAGATTGATTACTTTTTTTAATTTTTTTCTCATTGATTATTTTTTGAGGCCATTGTGTTGGATGTTTTAGTGTAATTGATCTCTTTATTATGTTAAAACAAGAGTGCACGCTTGATTTAACGTAATAAAGAGATCTAAGGTTTAGGCGATACTTGGAAGTAGTATGGAAATGTTCGACTAGAACTTCCGCTTGGACTTCGACTGTAAACGCTTGGATTTCGACTGAGCTTGGACCTCGACTATAAAACCTTTTCTGTTTGTCGAAGTACAAAGTTTTGTCGAAGTTGCCCTTCATTTCTTTGTCGAAATATGAAGCGTTGTCGTAATACGCAGCAGTTACGCTGTCGAAGCAATGGCTGTTACAAAGGCAGTTGTCGTCGAAATTTAAGAGCAGTTGCGCGTCGAAATTTCGCGTGTAACTTCCATGAACCGCCAATAACCGTTGGTTCTTTGATCATATATATTCATTTTGGTTCAGAAAGTCACATGCAGGTGAAAATAATAACAAAAACATCAAAACTCTTGAACAAGAATACTCTTCTGATTTTATCCGATTGAACATTTTGGTTGAACCCCGAAATTGATTCAATCTGAAAGTGTATTAACACGACTTCAGATTTATCCAAGTTATCTCGAATTCAACAATTTAACCAACAAAAGATTGAATCAAATCTCATTAAATTCGAGATGACGAACACCAATTCGAAGATGACAAGTCAGTTTGCGAAATTGGAGAAGTTTGAAGGACAAGATTTCAGAAGATGGCAGAAGAAGATGCACTTTCTCTTGACAACATTGAAGACGGTGTATGTGTTGAGTACACCAATGCCGGAGACTATGGAAGATGAAACTCTGGAGCAAACAAGGAAGCGCTCCAAATGGGAAAACGATGATTACATTTGTCGTGGGCACATTCTGAACGGTATGTCTGACTCTCTCTTTGATATATACCAGAATGCTGAGTCTGCCAAGGAACTGTGGGATTCGCTTGAGTCCAAGTACATGGCAGAAGATGCTTCAAGTAACAAATTTCTGGTGAGTAATTTCTTTAATTATAAGATGATTGATTCGAGGCCTGTTATGGAACAATACAATGAACTGTTACGGATTTTGGGTCAGTTTAAACAACATGACTTGAAGATGGATGAATCCATCGCAGTTTCGTCAATAATTGATAAACTGCCCCCTTCTTGGAAAGATTTCAAGCATACATTGAAACATAAGAAGGATGAATTGACTCTGGTCCAATTGGGTAGTCATTTCATGATTGAGGAGTCGCTGAGGGCTCAGGAAATTGACAAAGTCAATAACAAAAATGTAGCAGGTTCCTCTTCCGTTAGTATGGTAGAGGAAAGTGGAACAGTTAAGTCGAATTACAATGGTACAGGTAAGAAACGAAAATTTCAAGGAAATAAGAACAATGGTCCAAACAAACAGACAAAATTGTCATGTTGGAAGTGTGGAAAACCTGGTCATTTGAAGAGGGATTGCCGTGTGTTCAAAGGAAAGAACAAGGCTGGTCCAAGTGGGTCTAAGGATCCAGAAAAGCAACAAGGTCAGATGGTAGTGAATAATTTTAATTCGAATACGAATTCAAATTATGTATCACTAATATCTGATGCATTCTATGTGCAGGATGATGACATTGCTTGGTGGTTTGATTCGGGAGCAACAAGCCATGTGTGCAAAGATCGTCGTTGGTTTAAGGAATTTAGACCAATTGATGATGGATCTATCGTGAAGATGGGCAATGTTGCGACTGAACCAATCCTAGGATTAGGTTGTGTTAATTTAGTTTTTACTTCCGGAAAAAGTTTGTACTTGGATAATGTTTTATTTGTACCTGGTATTCGTAAGAACTTATTGTCTGGTATGATTTTAAATAATTGTGGTTTCAAGCAAGTACTTGAAAGTGACAAGTACATCTTGTCAAGACATGGTTCGTTTGTTGGATTTGGTTATCGTTGTAATGGAATGTTTAAATTAAACATTGATGTTCCTTTTGTTCATAAATCAGTTTGTATGGTCTCGTGTAGTTCAATAAATAATATGACGAAATCTGAAATTTGGCATGCTAGATTAGGACATGTTCATTACAAAAGATTAAAAGATATGTCAAAAACAAATATGATTCCTCCTTTTGATATGAACATTGAAAAATGCAAAACTTGCATGTTAACCAAGATCACTAGGAAACCTTTTAAGGATGTTAAAAGTGAAACTAAAGTCTTAGACCTTATTCATAGTGATTTGTGTGATTTGCATGCTACTCCATCATTAGGCCATAAAAAGTACCTGGTTACTTTTATTGATGATGCATCAAGGTATTGTTATGTATATTTATTACATACAAAGGATGAAGCTTTTGATAAATTTAAAATTTATAAGAATCAAGTGGAACTTCATCAAAATGGGATGATCAAAACTCTTCGTACGGATAGGGGAGGTGAGTATTATGATCCGGTATATTTTCAATCTACTGGAATAATACATCAAACAACAGCTCCTTATACACCACAACAAAATGGTGTAGCCGAAAGGAAAAATAGAACATTGAAAGAAATGGTGAACTCTATGTTATCCTATTCGGGTCTAAGTGAAGGATTTTGGGGTGAGGCTATGTTGACAGCCTGTTACTTGTTGAACCGAATTCCTAACAAAAGGAATAAGGTTACCCCATATGAACTTTGGCACAAAAAGACACCAAATTTGAGTTATCTCAGAATTTGGGGATGTAGGGCTGTAGTCAGGCTTACAGAACCTAAAAGGAAAACCTTAGGTGAAAGAGGTATAGACTGCATATTTATTGGATATGCTGAGCATTCTAAAGCATATAGATTCTATGTGCTGGAATCTAATGATTCTGTTGCTGTGAACTCGGTCATAGAGTCACGGGATGCTATCTTTGATGAACAAAGGTTTACATCTATACCTAGGCCAAAGAACATGATTTCCATGTCGAAAGTCTCAGTTAATAAAGAGGATATACCTTCAACTAGTACTGAAACTAGAAAGAGTACGAGAGTAAGAAAGGCTAAGTCATTTGGTGATGACTTTCAACTATATTTAGTTGAAGGGTCAAGGAATGATATTGAATTTCAATATCAATATTGCCTCAATGTTGAGGAAGATCCAAAGACTTTTAGTGAAGCAATGGCTTCAAGGGATGTAGCATTCTGGAAAGAAGCAATCCAAAGTGAGATGGACTCCATCTTGCAAAATAATACCTGGAAATTGGTTGACCTACCTCCTGGATGTAAGCCACTAGGATGTAAGATGATCTTTAGGAGAAAGATGAAAGTGGATGGTACCGTTGACAAGTACAAGGCCAGATTGGTCATCCAAGGATTTAGGCAAAAGGAGGGTATTGACTTTTTCGATACATATGCTCCTGTTGCTAGGATATCCACTATTAGGTTGTTGTTAGCACTCGCTGCTATCCACAATCTGGTAATTCACCAAATGGATGTGAAAACTGCATTCTTAAATGGCGAATTGGATGAAGAGATATACATGAAACAACCTGAAGGGTATGTTATGCCTGGAAATGAAAATAAGGTGTGTAAACTGATGAAATCTCTTTATGGCTTGAAACAAGCACCTAAACAATGGCATCAAAAGTTTGATGAGGTTGTGTTGTCTAGTGGTTTTGTTCTAAACCAAGCAGATAAATGTCTATACAGCAAGTTTGATACTCATGGCAAAGGAGTTATCATTTGTTTGTATGTAGACGACATGTTGATCTTTGGTACCGACCAAGATCAAGTTGATGAAACTAAGGCATTTTTGTCCTCTAAGTTTGATATGAAAGACATGGGGGAGGCGGATGTGATCTTAGGAATAAAGATCAAACGCGGAAACAATGGTATTTCCATCTCTCAATCACATTACATTGAGAAGATATTGGAGAAATTTAATTTCAAAGATTGTTCTCCGGTGAGTACTCCCATTGATCCTAACCTGAAACTATTACCTAATACAGGTGTAGCAGTGTCTCAACTTGAATACTCAAGGGCTATAGGATCAATTATGTATGCAATGATTAGTACTAGGCCCGATATAGCCTATGCTGTTGCTAAACTTAGTAGGTTTACAAGTAATCCTAGTACACATCATTGGCAAGCTATGAACCGAGTATTCAAGTACTTAAAGGGAACCATTGACTATGGTTTGACATACACTGGCTTTCCTTCTGTTATTGAAGGATATTCTGATGCAAGTTGGATAACCAATATGGAAGATCATTCATCCACAAGTGGTTGGGTATTCCTCCTTGGAGGAGGTGCTATTTCTTGGGCATCCAAGAAACAGACTTGCATTACAAATTCAACAATGGAATCTGAATTTGTGGCTTTAGCAGCAACTGGTAAAGAAGCTGAGTGGCTAAGAAATTTGATATATGAGATTCCATTGTGGCCCAAACCTATACCTCCCATGTCTATCAGGTGCGATAGTCAGGCTACTTTGGCTAAGGCATATAGTCAAGTGTATAATGGGAAGTCTAGACACTTGGGTGTTAGACACAGCATGGTTCGGGAGTTAATCATGCATGGTGTGATATCATTGGAGTTTGTGAGAACTCAGCATAATTTGGCCGATCATTTAACCAAAGGGTTAAGCAGAGATCTTGTGAAAAGGTCGGCTGTGGGATTAGGATTAAAGTCCATTTGAAATCTCTTATGTTAAGATACCCAATTCCCATCTAATATTACATTAGGTGCTGAATTCAATGTGGAAAGCCTAACATGAAGAGATTGGAACACATCATTGAAAATATCCCAAAGGTATGTGTTCGGTTCTGCGAGTTAAGGAGGTTGAAGTATAACTTCTTAATGGTTCTTTTGAAAAATTACATTTGCAGGTGCAAGAAGAAAAGGACTACCTATGTGAGCATGAAGTTTAGCCGCTTCAAGAAGCTAGGACTTGGCTTTGATATGCTTATGAAGGATAGGGACACAGGCTAGTAAACTAGTGTCGAGCAAGAGTGATGTTATAAACTGTTGTGCAGATTACCTTCATGTATTCATTATGAATAAAAAGGGTTCAATCCTTAGTGACACCCTGATATTCGAATATTTGAAATGTGTAATTTGCTAAGATGAAATTCAATCGTCACGATATTTCATTTATGCAGCAGTTTGATGTAATTTGTGACTTTGGTAAAGTGATCAATAATTACACTAAAATAGAGGAGGTTTGTTGGATGTTTTAGTGTAATTGATCTCTTTATTATGTTAAAACAAGAGTGCACGCTTGATTTAACGTAATAAAGAGATCTAAGGTTTAGGCGATACTTGGAAGTAGTATGGAAATGTTCGACTAGAACTTCCGCTTGGACTTCGACTGTAAACGCTTGGATTTCGACTGAGCTTGGACCTCGACTATAAAACCTTTTCTGTTTGTCGAAGTACAAAGTTTTGTCGAAGTTGCCCTTCATTTCTTTGTCGAAATATGAAGCGTTGTCGTAATACGCAGCAGTTACGCTGTCGAAGCAATGGCTGTTACAAAGGCAGTTGTCGTCGAAATTTAAGAGCAGTTGCGCGTCGAAATTTCGCGTGTAACTTCCATGAACCGCCAATAACCGTTGGTTCTTTGATCATATATATTCATTTTGGTTCAGAAAGTCACATGCAGGTGAAAATAATAACAAAAACATCAAAACTCTTGAACAAGAATACTCTTCTGATTTTATCCGATTGAACATTTTGGTTGAACCCCGAAATTGATTCAATCTGAAAGTGTATTAACACGACTTCAGATTTATCCAAGTTATCTCGAATTCAACAATTTAACCAACACATTGTGTGTATCAGTGTATGTGTGTTGGGATCACGGGTGTTACTAATTACTACTGATAGAAATCTGGAGCTAGTATTATTTTACGATTCAGTTGAAACATGGACTCGTGATTCATGAGTCTATATATTGAGACATCTTTTTGTTTCACATTGAAGTCAGAAAGAATGCAGGCTTTCACGAGGTGGCTACTTACCCTTTAATTCATTGCAAAAAAAGCTAATGCCAAACAAATGGTACTGAAGAATCAATTAAGTCTCTTACAGGTGATCCACTAAAACCGATGGTAGGATATTGTGTAAAATTTTATGAGTGGTTAAGATTGAATCAACCAGTATTAAATGTTAACCAACGATGAAATTTTGTAATATATCCTACGCAGTCAATTTTAGTGGCTCACTTGTGAGAGATTTAATTGATCACTCACAAACAAAAGATGCATGATTATTTCATATTAATCTATTCATTTTTTTAAAAAAATTTAAGGAGCATAGAAATTAACTGATAGAAGGTATGCCACATGAGCATAAATTCTGTTTTTTTATTTCACAAATTTAGTATTATTCAATTGGGTATTATTCAATTTCGTGTCCCGGTGGCATTTCTGTCTTTGATATCTTATCTATAAAGAAACACGTGGTAGATTTTTTTTGGTCTAGGGGTCTTTGACCCCCTCCGATATTCAGGGGAAAGGAGCCCTGAATATCCGGAGTTCGGCTGGGAGGTAAATAAAGTCCGGCTCAAATTAGAGTTCATTTTAGGAGTGTCGAAATTGGAGTGTCGAAATTGATCCTTTCATTTTAGGAAAAATCTAGATGTTTGGTCACTTTAAATCAAAGTTCATTTTGCTTCCAAACTTTAATTTCATCAAGTGTGTTTGGTTATATTTTTTGGGTAAATCCGGGTGTCCACCGCACGGAAAGCAGTGACTAATCCCTCGCTCATTGTAGGTGCCTCGAGGGGCAGGACAGCTGACCCAGAGTTTTAATGCTGCTCCGTACCTAAGACGATGATCGAACCCCCGACCATTGGTTAAAGGAGGTTCAGCCCCAACCGCTGAACACCACGCCGTGAAAAGTTGATTTCGAATAAACGATTTTTGCACATCCCTTGCCCCAATCCTTCTCAGCAACATTGATGAAGATCCAAAAAGGAAAAAACGAGGATCCAAAAATGAAGCGTAGATACAAAAACAAAAAAACGAAAAAAATGAAATGTAGATGCAGAAACGAAAATTTGGAAACGAAAAAACGAAGATCCAGAAACGATAAAACAAAGATCCAAAATTGAAAATCTGGAAAAACGAAAATCTAGAAAATCCAGAAACGAAAATCTGGAAAAACAATGATGAAGATTTGTTGATTCTTGTTTCTAGATCTATTTTCGTTTTTGTTTTTAAGATGTTGATGATGACGATGATCCCTGTTTTCGTTTTTAAGATGATGATGATGATCCCAGTTTTTGTTTTCGTTTTTAAGATGTTGATGATGATGATGATCCCAGTTTTCGTTTTTAAGATGATGATGATGATCCCAGTTTTCGTTTTCGTTTTCCAGGATGATGATGATGATGATCCCAGTTTTTTTTTTTAATTTTCGTTTTCAATGTTGTAATATATATATTTGTAGGTGAGTTAATAATCACAAATAATAATTTGGCTCAGTGGTTAGGAGGTGTGGGTGTGAGTAGGGGGTCACGAGTTCAACACCCACTTCAGCCATTTTGAAGATTTATTTTGATTTAACAACAGTGCCACGTGGCAGCCATCCATCGGTTGCTGACGTGGCACTGTTGACATAGGAGCTGACGTGGCACGTCAGTGCCACGTGTCACAGAGGCCCAATAATATGGTGACACGTGGCACTGACGTTAGTGCTGACGTCATCACTGTTAAATTTTAACAGAAAATTTAACAGCAGGGGGGTAACTTGAAACAGTTACATTTTGCAGGGTTTGTTTGGAGAGTTTTTTTTTGCAGGGGGGTAAATGGATAACAGTGATATTTGCAGAGGGTAAGTGATATTTAAGCCATCCAATAAACGATTTTTGCACATCCCTTGCCCCAATCCTTCTCAGCAACATTGATGAAGATCCAAAAAGGAAAAAACGAGGATCCAAAAACGAAGCGTAGATACAGAAACAAAAAAACGAAAAAAACGAATGTAGATGCAGAAATGAAAATCTGGAAACGAAAAAACGAAGATCCAGAAACGATAAAACAAAGATCCAAAATTGAAAATCTGGAAAAACGAAAATCTGGAAAATCCAGAAACGAAAATCTGGAAACACAATGATGAAGATTTGTTGATTCTTGTTTCTAGATCTATTTTCGTTTTCGTTTTTAAGATGTTGATGATGATGATGATCCCTGTTATACCCCAATTTTGTCCGATCATTTATTGCAATTGTTTTAGCCCCCGTGTCATAAGTCCATATCATTACGAGAACGACATTTCGAGCGCTGTCTTGTTTTAATTTAGACCGTTTGTCTAAATTGGGCCAATTCTTAGTAAATGGGTCTATGTTCGGTATTTTGGACTTAATTTAGCCCTTATGATCAAAAAGCCATAAAAATAATAATGAAATAAAATCAGAAAATAAAAAATATATATTACAATAAAGTATCCAAATAATACAAAAAGCCCAAAAATACAAGAATATCACCAAAAATATATAAAAATAAGAATAATCCAAAAAAAAATAGAGAAGAACAAAAATAATAAAAGGGGGGTGTCAGTAGCATTAACCTTTAGCCCAACAAGCTGCTTGCCCAACAAGTCGACTTGCCCAGCAAGTTAACTTGTCCAGCAAGTCTCTTCACCTAACCCTTCACCTATAAAAGGAGGCTCTGTCCACAGTGAAAAACACACCACAGTGATTCAACAAGAACACTGAACACATTCTCTCCCTCTCCTAGCGAAGCTCTCGCTCTCTCTCTCTCTCTCTCTCCCCCCCTCCCTTTTTTATTTTATTTTTCTTTTAATTAGTTTATTTTTAAATATTCATGATAAATATTTTTCACTAGTTGCACTTTTCATTTTTTCTTTTTTGTTAACTTTTCGTTCATATTCAAAACAAAAACAAAATATTCCTTTTCCTCTCATAAATAAAGAAATACTTTCAAGAACAAAATAGGGGACTAAGTCGACTGTACAGTCGGGTTAGTCTGCTTTTTAGCTCACTAATGAACCGTTACGGATCATGGCCTAAAATCCCTATTTAAAACAAACAAATTTCTAAATTAAAATAAACACAAACACATTTCTTCCCACAAATCAAATTTTCAAAATAGGGGATTAAGTCGGCCGTACGGCCGGGTTAGTCAGCGTTCTAGGACGAATGGACCGTACGGATCAAGAGTCCTAAAACCCCTATTCAAATAAAATCAAACCAACATACATCAAACTATCTTCCAAACTTCAAAAAACTCCATTTTCACAAATTAGGGGACTAAGCCAACTGTACAGTCGGATTAGTCATCATTTTAGGACAAATGAACTGATCACTCAGGAGTCCTAAAATCCCTAAATAAAATACACCAACAAACAAAGTTTTCTATCAAGAACTACGTGTGATTTGATTCTCTACCAAGAGATACGTAGGAGCAGATGGGGGCCCACATCTGTCAATTGCACTAATAAAAAACCTTTTTCAGTCTTCTCCTAAATAACCATTTTCTTAAATAAAACATCAATTTTCTTCTTTCTCTTCAATTCACAATAAAAGGGTAAAAATAAACATTTTCAAAATTAATATTCTTTCCTACAATTAATTAGCAGGTAACCTTCATTAGGAAGGATGTCGTGGGGTGCTAATACCTTCCCCACGCATAACCGACTCCCGAACCCTTATCTGGTCTCAAGGACCTTTATCCATTCCAAAAGGGTTTTTCCAATGTTTTCCCTTAAACTAAACTTTGGTGGCGGCTTCATTTTTGAACTTTCGAGGAATCCTCACCCGGATTTTTCGGTCGCTACAGCTGGCGACTTCACTGGGGATATTTAGAGAGTCAAACCTAGTCTAATTAGTTGTAGGATTAGTTGTTAATTTAATGTTTATTTTTACCCTTCCCCTTTTGTCTTTTATTTTTTATTATTCTTTTGTGATATGAAAACCCTAGGATAGAAGACCATTTTTTGTATATATGTTTGTTTGTTTTGCAGCTTGGGGGGTATTCTTGATATTTTGCTTTTTCACACACTCCACTATCACACTTTTGCACACACATGAGAATAGTCCTATACCCGGACTAGAGAATAACCTAAGTTAGAACGAGACTGCGTAGTGATGGCCTACTGGATGTGCGTCCTGTTGGGTGGTCACGAAAGTCTCACCTAGAGTTTGGTCCCTCTTGAGAATGCTGGCACTCCTAATAGCTTGCCTATTGTTGTTGATCAGTGTTCTTAACTGGGATCGTTGGCTCTAGGAACCTTATGTAGGACTCTTTAGAGCTACCCTTTGAAAGGTTCACTTAACAGACAAGCCCTAGACCTATTCTCTAAGAAACCCTCGTAGGACACAAAGGAGCCTTATACCCCTGCATTCAAACAAACACTGATACATTTTTCCGGTCTTCTAAAAAGAAAAATTCCAAAAATCATATTTTATTTTTGCAAGTTATTTTTTAGAAACATGTCTCATGCATTTGCATTTGCATTTTCATCATTCATATCCATCATCATGTGTTATTCATCCATTACATTTTATTTCGTAATTTAAAAAAATGAGCATACTTTTTGAAAAAAATTGATGAGAGATGAGGCGTTGTTGCAAATACATTTTAATTTATTGTTCTTCCTTGAAAAAGTTTAACCTACTAAATAATTTCAAACGAGGTCGAACATAGTTGCAAACTCAAGTTGTTTCAAGACACTCAATTTTCAAAAAAATTCAATGTTGCAGCTCGTCCACAATTTTTGTCGGCAAAACAATGCATCTCATCCATCCCATGATAAACGATCAAAATAGTCTATTTTGTTAACTAATGTGTTATCAAAATTTCCTCTATCATGTCTCTAACTATGTTAACTGTCTGTGAAGCATTCGTTTTTAAGATGATGATGATGATCCCAGTTTTCGTTTTCGTTTTCCAGGATGATGATGATGATGATCCCAGTTTTTTTTTTTAATTTTCGTTTTCAATGTTGTAATATATATATTTGTAGGTGAGTTAATAATCACAAATAATAATTTGGCTCAGTGGTTAGGAGGTGTGGGTGTGAGTAGGGGGTCACGAGTTCAACACCCACTTCAGCCATTTTGAAGATTTATTTTGATTTAACAACAGTGCCACGTGGCAGCCATCCATCGGTTGCTGACGTGGCACTGTTGACATAGGAGCTGACGTGGCACGTCAGTGCCACGTGTCACAGAGGCCCAATAATATGGTGACACGTGGCACTGACGTTAGTGCTGACGTCATCACTGTTAAATTTTAACAGAAAATTTAACAGCAGGGGGGTAACTTGAAACAGTTACATTTTGCAGGGTTTGTTTGGAGAGTTTTTTTTTGCAGGGGGGTAAATGGATAACAGTGATATTTGCAGAGGGTAAGTGATATTTAAGCCATCCAATAAACGATTTTTGCACATCCCTTGCCCCAATCCTTCTCAGCAACATTGATGAAGATCCAAAAAGGAAAAAACGAGGATCCAAAAACGAAGCGTAGATACAGAAACAAAAAAACGAAAAAAACGAATGTAGATGCAGAAATGAAAATCTGGAAACGAAAAAACGAAGATCCAGAAACGATAAAACAAAGATCCAAAATTGAAAATCTGGAAAAACGAAAATCTGGAAAATCCAGAAACGAAAATCTGGAAACACAATGATGAAGATTTGTTGATTCTTGTTTCTAGATCTATTTTCGTTTTCGTTTTTAAGATGTTGATGATGATGATGATCCCTGTTATACCCCAATTTTGTCCGATCATTTATTGCAATTGTTTTAGCCCCCGTGTCATAAGTCCATATCATTACGAGAACGACATTTCGAGCGCTGTCTTGTTTTAATTTAGACCGTTTGTCTAAATTGGGCCAATTCTTAGTAAATGGGTCTATGTTCGGTATTTTGGACTTAATTTAGCCCTTATGATCAAAAAGCCATAAAAATAATAATGAAATAAAATCAGAAAATAAAAAATATATATTACAATAAAGTATCCAAATAATACAAAAAGCCCAAAAATACAAGAATATCACCAAAAATATATAAAAATAAGAATAATCCAAAAAAAAATAGAGAAGAACAAAAATAATAAAAGGGGGGTGTCAGTAGCATTAACCTTTAGCCCAACAAGCTGCTTGCCCAACAAGTCGACTTGCCCAGCAAGTTAACTTGTCCAGCAAGTCTCTTCACCTAACCCTTCACCTATAAAAGGAGGCTCTGTCCACAGTGAAAAACACACCACAGTGATTCAACAAGAACACTGAACACATTCTCTCCCTCTCCTAGCGAAGCTCTCGCTCTCTCTCTCTCTCTCTCTCCCCCCCTCCCTTTTTTATTTTATTTTTCTTTTAATTAGTTTATTTTTAAATATTCATGATAAATATTTTTCACTAGTTGCACTTTTCATTTTTTCTTTTTTGTTAACTTTTCGTTCATATTCAAAACAAAAACAAAATATTCCTTTTCCTCTCATAAATAAAGAAATACTTTCAAGAACAAAATAGGGGACTAAGTCGACTGTACAGTCGGGTTAGTCTGCTTTTTAGCTCACTAATGAACCGTTACGGATCATGGCCTAAAATCCCTATTTAAAACAAACAAATTTCTAAATTAAAATAAACACAAACACATTTCTTCCCACAAATCAAATTTTCAAAATAGGGGATTAAGTCGGCCGTACGGCCGGGTTAGTCAGCGTTCTAGGACGAATGGACCGTACGGATCAAGAGTCCTAAAACCCCTATTCAAATAAAATCAAACCAACATACATCAAACTATCTTCCAAACTTCAAAAAACTCCATTTTCACAAATTAGGGGACTAAGCCAACTGTACAGTCGGATTAGTCATCATTTTAGGACAAATGAACTGATCACTCAGGAGTCCTAAAATCCCTAAATAAAATACACCAACAAACAAAGTTTTCTATCAAGAACTACGTGTGATTTGATTCTCTACCAAGAGATACGTAGGAGCAGATGGGGGCCCACATCTGTCAATTGCACTAATAAAAAACCTTTTTCAGTCTTCTCCTAAATAACCATTTTCTTAAATAAAACATCAATTTTCTTCTTTCTCTTCAATTCACAATAAAAGGGTAAAAATAAACATTTTCAAAATTAATATTCTTTCCTACAATTAATTAGCAGGTAACCTTCATTAGGAAGGATGTCGTGGGGTGCTAATACCTTCCCCACGCATAACCGACTCCCGAACCCTTATCTGGTCTCAAGGACCTTTATCCATTCCAAAAGGGTTTTTCCAATGTTTTCCCTTAAACTAAACTTTGGTGGCGGCTTCATTTTTGAACTTTCGAGGAATCCTCACCCGGATTTTTCGGTCGCTACAGCTGGCGACTTCACTGGGGATATTTAGAGAGTCAAACCTAGTCTAATTAGTTGTAGGATTAGTTGTTAATTTAATGTTTATTTTTACCCTTCCCCTTTTGTCTTTTATTTTTTATTATTCTTTTGTGATATGAAAACCCTAGGATAGAAGACCATTTTTTGTATATATGTTTGTTTGTTTTGCAGCTTGGGGGGTATTCTTGATATTTTGCTTTTTCACACACTCCACTATCACACTTTTGCACACACATGAGAATAGTCCTATACCCGGACTAGAGAATAACCTAAGTTAGAACGAGACTGCGTAGTGATGGCCTACTGGATGTGCGTCCTGTTGGGTGGTCACGAAAGTCTCACCTAGAGTTTGGTCCCTCTTGAGAATGCTGGCACTCCTAATAGCTTGCCTATTGTTGTTGATCAGTGTTCTTAACTGGGATCGTTGGCTCTAGGAACCTTATGTAGGACTCTTTAGAGCTACCCTTTGAAAGGTTCACTTAACAGACAAGCCCTAGACCTATTCTCTAAGAAACCCTCGTAGGACACAAAGGAGCCTTATACCCCTGCATTCAAACAAACACTGATACATTTTTCCGGTCTTCTAAAAAGAAAAATTCCAAAAATCATATTTTATTTTTGCAAGTTATTTTTTAGAAACATGTCTCATGCATTTGCATTTGCATTTTCATCATTCATATCCATCATCATGTGTTATTCATCCATTACATTTTATTTCGTAATTTAAAAAAATGAGCATACTTTTTGAAAAAAATTGATGAGAGATGAGGCGTTGTTGCAAATACATTTTAATTTATTGTTCTTCCTTGAAAAAGTTTAACCTACTAAATAATTTCAAACGAGGTCGAACATAGTTGCAAACTCAAGTTGTTTCAAGACACTCAATTTTCAAAAAAATTCAATGTTGCAGCTCGTCCACAATTTTTGTCGGCAAAACAATGCATCTCATCCATCCCATGATAAACGATCAAAATAGTCTATTTTGTTAACTAATGTGTTATCAAAATTTCCTCTATCATGTCTCTAACTATGTTAACTGTCTGTGAAGCATTCGTATAGTGAACTTGTATGCGATGTGCATTTGCTCTTATTTGAGTCAGTTAGTGTCCACACATTTCCATCCTATCGTCATCCCTTGTTCATGTACAGTCTCACCCCGACCACTCCATAAAGTGCATATTCTTCACACAAGTTCTTAGTTGGCTTTGTCCCCAATGATGAAATTTCATAAACTAACACTTGGATCCTCCAAACTGGGGCAAATTTGTGATCACAAGATATCTTGTCAACATTGTATTCTCTTGGTGCAAGTCCTTTACAAAAAACAATAATCAAAAAAGCCTGTTAGGTTGAAAACTCGCGAGAGCAGCCTAAGCAAAAATTAGGGCATATAAAAAGAAATAAAGAAAAAGAGCAGATATATAAAAATAAATAAATTTTTTGTCCTTGAGTTAGTCTTTGAGAAAACAAGCAATCATGATTTGAAATGAAGTTTGGCCATCTCTCCTATCCCAAAAAAAAAAAACCCTTTGCTACCCACTTTGAGCCAAAAAAAATCAAAAATCTTTCAATCACCCCAGACAAGGATCAGTTCAATATCAAAAATGGTGTATCACTTTTATCAGCTCACTCAGCTCAAAAAAAGAGAAAGAAAAATCACAAAAAAAGTGAAATTCATAAAAGAGGATTGAAAAATTCTGAATAGAAAAAAAAAACAAACAAAAGCAGTAAAAATTGTGAGCTGACAAATCATACTATCAAGCATATAAGAGATCCTTGTCTAAAGAAAACCCTCAAACACTTTTTGGCCTAATTATCTGTTTCTTTCATAAAACCTTAAAATCATTGGCCTCAAACACTTCTTTGGGTCTACTTATCTTTTCTTTCATAAAAGGTCATATTCTCAATACACCCCCAAACACTTCTTTGGGCCCAATTATCATTTCTTTTCATAAATTCCTAACCATTGGTACATTATCCCCAACCATTGGCCCCATTACAAACCTTGTCTTTCATGAATCCCTTATCATTGGCCACATTACCAACCCTTTCTTACATAAACCCCTAACCGTTGGCCACGTTACAACCCTAAACAAGTCCATTCTGATCGATAATTGATTGCTTTTGTTTTCTTAAAGTTTTAATTTTAGGACAATTGAGTTTATTTATTTACAGTATGTTTGCTCAAAAAAATATAAAGCTAAAAAAGGCAAAAAAAAAAGAAAAAAAAAGGCTTGCGCTCCAAGAAAAAAGGCCTGCACTGATACCAAGACAAGGTTTAGTGATCACCAAGTGAAATTTTCATCATCAGGACTATCATAGTCCATGGGAGTCATATTAAAAGAACCAAAAGTTTATACTAGGACCATCACCTAGATCCCAAAGTGGGGCAGCCCCTTCACCTTTCATGCTTCTCGAACTGGGGGAAATTTTCCATCGTCCGTCTCATTCATATACCACATCCATATAGCCATACGACCAACTCACAAACCCATTACCCTAACTTTGTCACCTTTCCCCTACCTCACTCGAACTAGAAATATCATTCCAAAGTGAGGGCAATCCTGTCACCATTAACCCCTCACTCCGCTCAAAATTGGGGAAATTCGCCCTACACCCATCTCATCCCCTTGTCATATTCACATTCATAAAACCATACCGGGGCAATTTCTCAACCCACCATCCTAAATACAACTTTTCACAAACTCTAGTCAGGACAACATTGTCCTTGTCATAGGTGGGGCAACACCAAACGCCATGGGTTTGAGACAAAATCTTTTGCCTTCCACCTCTCATTCCAAAGTCACAGCATTACCAATTCATAATTTCCTCTACACCCCTAGTTGTTGTCACCACTAGATAGGGGCAAGTTATGCATTCACCGTCATCAACTAGGAATTAGGGCAGTCCCACATTTCTAGAGTTTGGGAGAACATACCTTTAATGACTTTGGCAAAAACCTACCATTCATCCCCTGACGTGTCATATCTGTCCATACCCCGAGTCAACTGACTCATTCATCTGTATTTGCACTACTCTACATGTTCACTAAAACAATGCTTCGAAGAGAAAGAACACAAGTTACTAATATGAAGTTGGAAACTCACTCAGTTAACTTTGTGGACCTAAAATTCAATCGTCATGGGACATCATAATCAAATGGAAGAACAATGTGAACGAGCTTGCAAATGCAATCAAATACTTTTGTGCATCAGTGCATGTGAATCACAACCTTGAGGTTGCCACGTTTGAGTTCAAACCTTTTTCCAAGGAATAATTACTTCTCTGCCTCTCGCATCAAAAGTCTCATTTCTCATCATTACAAAAAAAAATTCTGCATCATCAATAAATCATAGCGTAAATCATTCCATCATGCAATCATGCATCTACCATAGCACCTGCATCTAAGCAATACATTTGCATTCACATGTTATTTGTATTCGCATACACGGCTGATCAATTTTTGATTCCGATCAGCTCTAGCATCCACAATTCACAAGCTTTTGTAGTTTATCTCCTTTCATATTGCACACATTACACGCATGCACACATATAACATTTTGCTTCGATAGACGTGTCAAGTGTCGGTCTCATCGTTGCCAAACTTTCTACATCAGTAATCATATCATTGTACCATGCATTCGTCATATCATTATACCATGCATGGCATTTGCATTAAAGCATTACATTTGCGTCACATTCACACTTTGCATTTCATACACCCATCATATACTAAGAAAAAAAGGAAATGCAAAAAGAGGAAAAATCGCTCATTCCATTGCATTCATCATTAATCAGTACAATCACATTCATATCTTATCTGCAATCACATATGTTATTTGTCAACCTCTATGTTCCACCAACTTCAACTCACATCATCTGCCACGTTTCATTCATCCCATCGGACACCTACCATTTCACATACCCATATTGCACGCATGCATCATTCATCGCATTTTTAGGCATGCAAAATATAGATAACTTTTCCCTTCTCAGGTAAATGCATTCATTAGGTATGTCCCAGGCAAGTACGCCGTGTGTCAATCCCAATAGTTTGTTCCCTCAAAGTCAGTGCTACAAGCACTGGTCTCATATCACAATTCAGAGTCTCGGACCCCCAGCAGTCCCTCGTAGCCCCAGCGCTCCTTTAGACCTCCAATGGTCATTCATTCCAGATCGCACGTCGCGTTATCGAGCAACCGACGGATCATCCGACCCCAGGTCCATCAGTTCAGTTCGACCCAGTATGTCAAAGCAACGACTTCGAACTCTACTTTCAAGATCACTATGTCGCCACTGAGCGCGACAGATCACCCGACCCCAGGTCCTTCAGACTAGCTGTGTCAGCCTAAGACATGGCGGACGTCCTTGGAGGTGAGCAAATTAGGTCAACGACCCGATCTTGCCCCTCCGGCCGCTCGAAAAAGGCCACCCCTGAGCATACCATTTTACTAGTACCATTGCTAGTTTGTGCTCTTTTGGACCCCCAGTGGTCCTTCAAAGCCCCAGTGCACCTTCGGACCCCAAATGGTCCTTCAGGGATTAGGCAACCCCTTGGAGCCCCAGTGCTCCCTTAGAGCCCAAATGCTCTTTTAGAGCCCCAGTGCTCCTCCAGATCCCCAGTGATCATTTCTTTTTTGTTCTCGGTTAACACGCAAAGTGTTAATCGTCGCTCGTTTCCCTAACTAATCTTCCCCCTAAGCGGACAAAATTAGCGTCTATTCTATCTTTATTTTTATTTCTACTACGAAAATCTGAAAACCATTCACCTTTTCTAGTAAAATATAAATAAAGAGGGGCAGCTGTTATACCCCAATTTTGTCCGATCATTTATTGCAATTGTTTTAGCCCCCGTGTCATAAGTCCATATCATTACGAGAACGACATTTCGAGCGCTGTCTTGTTTTAATTTAGACCGTTTGTCTAAATTGGGCCAATTCTTAGTAAATGGGTCTATGTTCGGTATTTTGGACTTAATTTAGCCCTTTTGATCAAAAAGCCATAAAAATAATAATGAAATAAAATCAGAAAATAAAAAATATATATTACAATAAAGTATCCAAATAATACAAAAAGCCCAAAAATACAAGAATATCACCAAAAATATATAAAAATAAGAATAATCCAAAAAAAAATAGAGAAGAACAAAAATAATAAAAGGGGGGTGTCAGTAGCATTAACCTTTAGCCCAACAAGCTGCTTGCCCAACAAGTCGACTTGCCCAGCAAGTTAACTTGTCCAGCAAGTCTCTTCACCTAACCCTTCACCTATAAAAGGAGGCTCTGTCCACAGTGAAAAACACACCACAGTGATTCAACAAGAACACTGAACACATTCTCTCCCTCTCCTAGCGAAGCTCTCGCTCTCTCTCTCTCTCTCTCCCCCTCCCTTTTTTATTTTATTTTTCTTTTAATTAGTTTATTTTTAAATATTCATGATAAATATTTTTCACTAGTTGCACTTTTCATTTTTTCTTTTTTGTTAACTTTTCGTTCATATTCAAAACAAAAACAAAATATTCCTTTTCCTCTCATAAATAAAGAAATACTTTCAAGAACAAAATAGGGGACTAAGTCGACTGTACAGTCGGGTTAGTCTGCTTTTTAGCTCACTAATGAACCGTTACGGATCATGGCCTAAAATCCCTATTTAAAACAAACAAATTTCTAAATTAAAATAAACACAAACACATTTCTTCCCACAAATCAAATTTTCAAAATAGGGGATTAAGTCGGCCGTACGGCCGGGTTAGTCAGCGTTCTAGGACGAATGGACCGTACGGATCAAGAGTCCTAAAACCCCTATTCAAATAAAATCAAACCAACATACATCAAACTATCTTCCAAACTTCAGAAAACTCCATTTTCACAAATTAGGGGACTAAGCCAACTGTACAGTCGGATTAGTCATCATTTTAGGACAAATGAACTGATCACTCAGGAGTCCTAAAATCCCTAAATAAAATACACCAACAAACAAAGTTTTCTATCAAGAACTACGTGTGATTTGATTCTCTACCAAGAGATACGTAGGAGCAGATGGGGGCCCACATCTGTCAATTGCACTAATAAAAAACCTTTTTCAGTCTTCTCCTAAATAACCATTTTCTTAAATAAAACATCAATTTTCTTCTTTCTCTTCAATTCACAATAAAAGGGTAAAAATAAACATTTTCAAAATTAATATTCTTTCCTACAATTAATTAGCAGGTAACCTTCATTAGGAAGAATGTCGTGGGGTGCTAATACCTTCCCCACGCATAACCGACTCCCGAACCCTTATCTGGTCTCAAGGACCTTTATCCATTCCAAAAGGGTTTTTCCAATGTTTTCCCTTAAACTAAACTTTGGTGGCGGCTTCATTTTTGAACTTTCGAGGAATCCTCACCCGGATTTTTCGGTCGCTACAATCCCTGTTTTCGTTTTTAAGATGATGTTGATGATACCAGTTTTCGTTTTCATTTTTAAGATGTTGATGATGATGATGATCCCAGTTTTCGTTTTTAAGATGATGATGATGATCCCAGTTTTCGTTTTCGTTTTCCAGGATGATGATGATGATCCCAGTTTTTTTTTTTAATTTTCGTTTTCAATGTTGTAATATATATTTGTAGGTGAGTTAATAATCACAAATAATAATTTGGCTCAGTGGTTAGGAGGTGTGGGTGTGAGTAGGGGGTCACGAGTTCAACACCCACTTCAGCCATTTTGAAGATTTATTTTGATTTAACAACAGTGCCACGTGGCAACCATCCATTGGTTGCTGACGTGGCACTGTTGACATAGGAGCTGACGTGGCACGTCAGTGCCACGTGTCACAGAGGCCCAATAATATGGTGACACGTGGCACTGACGTCAGTGCTGGCGTCATCACTGTTAAATTTTAACAGAAAATTTAACAGCAGGGGGGTAACTGGAAACAGTTACATTTTGCAGGGTTTGTTTGGAGAGTTTTTTTTTGCAGGGGGGGTAAATGGATAACAGTGATATTTGCAGGGGGTAAGTGATATTTTAGCCATCCAATAAACGATTTTTGCACATCCCTTGCCCCAATCCTTCTCAGCAACATTGATGAAGATCCAAAAAGGAAAAAACGAGGATCCAAAAACGAAGCAGAGATACAGAAACAAAAAAAACGAAAAAAATGAAATGTAGATGCAGAAACGAAAATCTGGAAACGAAAAAACGAAGATCCAGAAACAATAAAACAGAGATCCAAAATTGAAAATCTGGAAAAACGAAAATCTGGAAAAACAATGATGAAGATTTGTTGATTCTTGTTTCTAGATCTATTTTCGTTTTCGTTTTTAAGATGTTGATGATGATGATGATCCCTGTTTTCGTTTTTAAGATGATGTTGATGATCCCAGTTTTCGTTTTCATTTTTAAGATGTTGATGATGATGATGATCCCAGTTTTCGTTTTTAAGATGATGATGATGATCCCAGTTTTCGTTTTCGTTTTCCAGGATGATGATGATGATCCAAGTTTTCTTTTAATTTTCGTTTTCAATGTTGTAATATATATTTGTAGGTGAGTTAATAATCACAAATAATAATTTGGCTCAGTGGTTAGGAGGTGTGGGTGTGAGTAGGGGGTCACGAGTTCAACACCCACTTTAGCCATTTTGAAGATTTATTTTGATTTAACAACAGTGCCACGTGGCAACCATCCATTGGTTGCTGACGTGGCACTGTTGACATAGGAGCTGACGTGGCACGTCAGTGCCACGTGTCACAGAGGCCCAATAATATGGTGACACGTGGCACTGACGTCAGTGCTGACGTCATCACTGTTAAATTTTAACAGAAAATTTAACAGCAGGGGGGTAACTGGAAACAGTTACATTTTGCAGGGTTTGTTTGGAGAGTTTTTTTTTGCAGGGGGGTAAATGGATAACAGTGATATTTGCAGGGGGTAAGTGATATTTTAGCCATCGAATAAACGATTTTTGCACATCCCTTGCCCCAATCCTTCTCAGCAACATTGATGAAGATCCAAAAAGGAAAAAACGAGGATCCAAAAACAAAGCGTAGATACAGAAACAAAAAAACGAAAAAAACGAAATGTAGATGCAGAAACGAAAATCTGGAAACGAAAAAACGAAGATCCAGAAACGAAAAAACAAAGATCCAAAATTGAAAATCTGGAAAAACGAAAATCTAGAAAATCCAGAAACGAAAATCTGGAAAAACAATGATGAAGATTTGTTGATTCTTGTTTCTAGATCTATTTCCGTTTTCGTTTTTAAGATGTTGATGATGATGATGATCCCTGTTTTCGTTTTTAAGATGATGTTGATGATCCCAGTTTTCGTTTTCATTTTTAAGATGTTGATGATGATGATGATCCCAGTTTTCGTTTTCGTTTTCGTTTTCCAGGATGATGATGATGATCCCAGTTTTTTTTTTTAATTTTCGTTTTCAATGTTGTAATATATATTTGTAGGTGAGTTAATAATCACAAATAATAATTTGGCTCAGTGGTTAGGAGGTGTGGGTGTGAGTAGGGGGTCACGAGTTCAACACCCACTTCAGCCATTTTGAAGATTTATTTTGATTTAACAACAGTGCCACGTGGCAACCATCCATTGGTTGCTGACGTGGCACTGTTGACATAGGAGCTGACGTGGCACGTCAGTGCCACGTGTCACAGAGGCCCAATAATATGGTGACACGTGGCACTGACGTCAGTGCTGACGTCATCACTGTTAAATTTTAACAGAAAATTTAACAGCAGGGGGGTAACTGGAAACAGTTACATTTTGCAGGGTTTGTTTGGAGAGTTTTTTTTTTGCAGGGGGGGTAAATGGATAACAGTGATATTTGCAGGGGGTAAGTGATATTTTAGCCATCCAATAAACGATTTTTGCACATCCCTTGCCCCAATCCTTCTCAGCAACATTGATGAAGATCCAAAAAGGAAAAAACGAGGATCCAAAAACGAAGCAGAGATACAGAAACAAAAAAAACGAAAAAAATGAAATGTAGATGCAGAAACGAAAATCTGGAAACGAAAAAACGAAGATCCAGAAACAATAAAACAGAGATCCAAAATTGAAAATCTGGAAAAACGAAAATCTGGAAAAACAATGATGAAGATTTGTTGATTCTTGTTTCTAGATCTATTTTCGTTTTCGTTTTTAAGATGTTGATGATGATGATGATCCCTGTTTTCGTTTTTAAGATGATGTTGATGATCCCAGTTTTCGTTTTCATTTTTAAGATGTTGATGATGATGATGATCCCAGTTTTCGTTTTTAAGATGATGATGATGATCCCAGTTTTCGTTTTCGTTTTCCAGGATGATGATGATGATCCCAGTTTTCTTTTAATTTTCGTTTTCAATGTTGTAATATATATTTGTAGGTGAGTTAATAATCACAAATAATAATTTGGCTCAGTGGTTAGGAGGTGTGGGTGTGAGTAGGGGGTCACGAGTTCAACACCCACTTTAGCCATTTTGAAGATTTATTTTGATTTAACAACAGTGCCACGTGGCAACCATCCATTGGTTGCTGACGTGGCACTGTTGACATAGGAGCTGACGTGGCACGTCAGTGCCACGTGTCACAGAGGCCCAATAATATGGTGACACGTGGCACTGACGTCAGTGCTGACGTCATCACTGTTAAATTTTAACAGAAAATTTAACAGCAGGGGGGTAACTGGAAACAGTTACATTTTGCAGGGTTTGTTTGGAGAGTTTTTTTTTGCAGGGGGGTAAATGGATAACAGTGATATTTGCAGGGGGTAAGTGATATTTTAGCCATCGAATAAACGATTTTTGCACATCCCTTGCCCCAATCCTTCTCAGCAACATTGATGAAGATCCAAAAAGGAAAAAACGAGGATCCAAAAACAAAGCGTAGATACAGAAACAAAAAAACGAAAAAAACGAAATATAGATGCAGAAACGAAAATCTGGAAACGAAAAAACGAAGATCCAGAAACGAAAAAACAAAGATCCAAAATTGAAAATCTGGAAAAACGAAAATCTAGAAAATCCAGAAACGAAAATCTGGAAAAACAATGATGAAGATTTGTTGATTCTTGTTTCTAGATCTATTTCCGTTTTCGTTTTTAAGATGTTGATGATGATGATGATCCCTGTTTTCGTTTTTAAGATGATGTTGATGATCCCAGTTTTCGTTTTCATTTTTAAGATGTTGATGATGATGATGATCCCAGTTTTCGTTTTTAAGATGATGATGATGATCCCAGTTTTCGTTTTCGTTTTCGTTTTCCAGGATGATGATGATGATCCCAGTTTTTTTTTTAATTTTCGTTTTCAATGTTGTAATATATATTTGTAGGTGAGTTAATAATCACAAATAATAATTTGGCTCAGTGGTTAGGAGGTGTGGGTGTGAGTAGGGGGTCACGAGTTCAACACCCACTTCAGCCATTTTGAAGATTTATTTTGATTTAACAACAGTGCCACGTGGCAACCATCCATTGGTTGCTGACGTGGCACTGTTGACATAGGAGCTGACGTGGCACGTCAGTGCCACGTGTCACAGAGGCCCAATAATATGGTGACACGTGGCACTGACGTCAGTGCTGACGTCATCACTGTTAAATTTTAACAGAAAATTTAACAGCAGGGGGGTAACTGGAAACAGTTACATTTTGCAGGGTTTGTTTGGAGAGTTTTTTTTTGCAGGGGGGGTAAATGGATAACAGTGATATTTGCAGGGGGTAAGTGATATTTTAGCCATCCAATAAACGATTTTTGCACATCCCTTGCCCCAATCCTTCTCAGCAACATTGATGAAGATCCAAAAAGGAAAAAACGAGGATCCAAAAACGAAGCGTAGATACAGAAACAAAAAAAACGAAAAAAACGAAATGTAGATGCAGAAACGAAAATCTGGAAACGAAAAAACGAAGATCCAGAAACAATAAAACAAAGATCCAAAATTGAAAATCTGGAAAAACGAAAATCTGGAAAAACAATGATGAAGATTTGTTGATTCTTGTTTCTAGATCTATTTTCGTTTTCGTTTTTAAGATGTTGATGATGATGATGATCCCTGTTTTCGTTTTTAAGATGATGTTGATGATCCCAGTTTTCGTTTTCATTTTTAAGATGTTGATGATGATGATGATCCCAGTTTTCGTTTTTAAGATGATGATGATGATCCCAGTTTTCGTTTTCGTTTTCCAGGATGATGATGATGATCGCAGTTTTTTTTTAATTTTCGTTTTCAATGTTGTAATATATATTTGTAGGTGAGTTAATAATCACAAATAATAATTTGGCTCAGTGGTTAGGAGGTGTGGGTGTGAGTAGGGGGTCACGAGTTCAACACCCACTTCAGCCATTTTGAAGATTTATTTTGATTTAACAACAGTGCCACGTGGCAACCATCCATTGGTTGCTGACGTGGCACTGTTGACATAGGAGCTGACGTGGCACGTCAGTGCCACGTGTCATAGAGGCCCAATAATATGGTGACACGTGGCACTGACGTCAGTGCTGACGTCATCACTGTTAAATTTTAACAGAAAATTTAACAGCAGGGGGGTAACTGGAAACAGTTACATTTTGCAGGGTTTGTTTGGAGAGTTTTTTTTTGCAGGGGGGTAAATGGATAACAGTGATATTTGCAGGGGGTAAGTGATATTTTAGCCATCGAATAAACGATTTTTGCACATCCCTTGCCCCAATCCTTCTCAGCAACATTGATGAAGATCCAAAAAGGAAAAAACGAGGATCCAAAAACAAAGCGTAGATACAGAAACAAAAAAACGAAAAAAACGAAATGTAGATGCAGAAACGAAAATCTGGAAACGAAAAAACGAAGATCCAGAAACGAAAAAACAAAGATCCAAAATTGAAAATCTGGAAAAACGAAAATCTAGAAAATCCAGAAACGAAAATCTGGAAAAACAATGATGAAGATTTGTTGATTCTTGTTTCTAGATCTATTTCCATTTTCGTTTTTAAGATGTTGATGATGATGATGATCCCTGTTTTCGTTTTTAAGATGATGTTGATGATCCCAGTTTTCGTTTTCATTTTTAAGATGTTGATGATGATGATGATCCCAGTTTTCGTTTTTAAGATGATGATGATGATCCCAGTTTTCGTTTTCGTTTTCGTTTTCCAGGATGATGATGATGATCCCAGTTTTTTTTTTAATTTTCGTTTTCAATGTTGTAATATATATTTGTAGGTGAGTTAATAATCACAAATAATAATTTGGCTCAGTGGTTAGGAGGTGTGGGTGTGAGTAGGGGGTCACGAGTTCAACACCCACTTCAGCCATTTTGAAGATTTATTTTGATTTAACAACAGTGCCACGTGGCAACCATCCATTGGTTGCTGACGTGGCACTGTTGACATAGGAGCTGACGTGGCACGTCAGTGCCACGTGTCACAGAGGCCCAATAATATGGTGACACGTGGCACTGACGTCAGTGCTGACGTCATCACTGTTAAATTTTAACAGAAAATTTAACAGCAGGGGGTAACTGGAAACAGTTACATTTTGCAGGGTTTGTTTGGAGAGTTTTTTTTTGCAGGGGGGGTAAATGGATAACAGTGATATTTGCAGGGGGTAAGTGATATTTTAGCCATCCAATAAACGATTTTTGCACATCCCTTGCCCCAATCCTTCTCAGCAACATTGATGAAGATCCAAAAAGGAAAAAACGAGGATCCAAAAACGAAGCGTAGATACAGAAACAAAAAAAACGAAAAAAACGAAATGTAGATGCAGAAACGAAAATCTGGAAACGAAAAAACGAAGATCCAGAAACAATAAAACAAAGATCCAAAATTGAAAATCTGGAAAAACGAAAATCTGGAAAAACAATGATGAAGATTTGTTGATTCTTGTTTCTAGATCTATTTTCGTTTTCGTTTTTAAGATGTTGATGATGATGATGATCCCTGTTTTCGTTTTTAAGATGATGTTGATGATCCCAGTTTTCGTTTTCATTTTTAAGATGTTGATGATGATGATGATCCCAGTTTTCGTTTTTAAGATGATGATGATGATCCCAGTTTTCGTTTTCGTTTTCCAGGATGATGATGATGATCCCAGTTTTTTTTTAATTTTCGTTTTCAATGTTGTAATATATATTTGTAGGTGAGTTAATAATCACAAATAATAATTTGGCTCAGTGGTTAGGAGGTGTGGGTGTGAGTAGGGCGTCACGAGTTCAACACCCACTTCAGATGATGATGATGATCCCAGTTTTTTTTTTAATTTTCGTTTTCAATGTTGTAATATATATTTGTAGGTGAGTTAATAATCACAAATAATAATTTGGCTTAGTGGTTAGGAGGTGTGGGTGTGAGTAGGGGGTCACGAGTTCAACACCCATTTCAACCATTTTGAAGATTTATTTTGATTTAACAACAGTGCCACGTGGCAGCCATCCATTGGTTGCTGACGTGGCACTCTTGACATAGGAGCTGACGTGGCACGTCAGTGCCACGTGTCACAGAGGCCCAATAATATGGTGACACGTGGCACTGACGTCAGTGCTGACGTCATCACTGTTAAATTTTAACAGGGGGTAACTGGAAACAGTTACATTTTGTAGGGTTTGTTTGGAGAGTTTTTTTTTGTAGGGGGGTAAATGGATAACAGTGATATTTGCAGGGGGTAAGTGATATTTAAGCCTTAAATCTATACTTAAGTCAGACATTATTTCTCCTGACTTTAAAAGTTTTTTTTAAGTTAGGTTTAAATCTGCCTGACTTTAAAAGTTTTTTTTTTCAAATTTTGGTTTAATCTCCCTACATACACCCTGGATATACGAATTTTGATCTATTCTCCCTACATATACCAGCAAAACCAGCAAAACAGAATAAAAGTACAAAAGCTAAATTACACACAGACAGAAGTACAAAATTCTGTATTCGACATCTGACCAATTCAATCTATAATAAAACTTAAACAATTGGTTAGAGACAATAACTGTTGTTATAAACAATAAACTATAAATACATGATAATAAATTTAACACAAAACCGTGTTTAATTTGATCATTCCACACAAGAAACTCAAATCCTTTTGACCTTCCTCCCTTTAAATATCATCATCATCATCATTACAAACTGAAAAAAATAAACAAATTAAGCCATGGCTGTGCACACAAAACAACTGCTACAAATGCTAGTACTAGTTGTTGTAGTCCTTTTTTGTAAAGCAGCTAGTGATGAACCAGTGTCACTGCCAAACTGCCCAATAATCTTGTGATCCATGGGTGCTCTGATCATTCATGCAACATATAATTCAATTAGAGAAGAAAATAAAATCCACTAACTAAAAACTCACAAGGATGCTAAACCCATGTGTTCAGTCAGCAACAGTTATAATGAGAAACAGGTAGTGATTACATCAAAACATTGCAAATATATAGCCTTTCCATGTAAGTATATAGCCTGAGTTCTAAAACTTTTAAACTTTATCTTCACAATCTTGAACGAGTACACACTTAATTGAACAATGTGAGCAGGATGTTTAAACTATAAGGAAACACAATAGAAGCTACATGCCTAGAACCTGAGTAGAAGTAATGCGTTAATTGAAAGAATTGGTGGTTCACTGCAAAGTGGTTATTTTGAGGGCGTTACTGCAGAAATGATTGATGCATGCACACACACACACACATGTATATATAGAAGCTCTGAAATTATATGAAAAACCAAAGGACACACAACATCTACAATAGATTCATACCTTTTGAGTTGCGCTCGAAAGCATTGAGAGAATGCTGATGCATACCAAACTAACTGTCATGGCTGGGGACCATGAATCATAGAATATATCTGCATAATTTCATAACGTAGATCAAATGTCAACTCACACCAAAAAGCAGACACAAATCAGTCATTTTTTGTCCACCTTAACATAAAAAGTCAGTTATCTACTCTTACAACAAAACCAAACACACAAATGAGAGTGTTATCTATTATGGAAAAGGTAAATATCCCCAATCATCAATCAAATTTCCATAATAGAAAGGTTAAAGCTGAACAATTTCCAATCATCAAATTTCCCCAATCACAAGGCCGCATAGGCGTCCATTCCCTACTCATGTAACCACCAATTTTGTGGTTTTCATTTAATGAACTTCCAGATAAAACAAACACAAAACAAAGATATTGAAAATTTAAGAACCTTTGCTCTTTGCCTTAATCTATAGAGCCAAATTTACAGCTGCATAAAAAAAAATACGCTACCTTAACAAAATCCTCCTCAACAAATTCCCTTGAAGTAAGAGCAGGAGTTCATTTTACCAAATTAGAAGGTTTTCAAAACCAAGTTTCTAATAATAATGTTTGGACCATTAATAATCAATAAGCCATAGCAACATAAAGGAAGGGAAGAGGATGATGATGATTAGTTAATTTACCTGCAGAAAATGAGAACAACTTGAGATGCAGTTTCCTATAAATTCCATCAAAATTTGTCCAGGTAAATCTCACAATTAAATAAATTCCAGTATCAACAATAAAAAATGCAGTTTCCTATAAAAGAAACTTGCTTCCATATGCATAATTGCTCACCAAATACAGAACTATAATGACTTGCAACTTCTTGGAGAACATGAAAAACAAAGATAGGAAGCAAAAATACATACATAGATAAAAGAAGCTGATACCTCATCATCATCATCATCGTCATCACCTCGATTTTCCTTGTTTTTCTTAAAGGTCAACTTTTAAGTCAGGCTTTTGGGAGCCCGACTTTAAAGGTCAAATTCTTTTCCGGATTTTGCACTAGTGAAAAATGTGAGAAAAAAAAGGTACAGAAAAGGACTAGAAATTGAAAGTTTTATAAGATTTGAATGCAAGAACTTCAAAGATTGATACTTAACCCCATACAACTCCCTCAAACGCAAGTCTTCAACTTTGAATGTAAACAAGCTCTGCACTGGATCTACAATTGAATGACGAAGCTGATATGCAAGTGCATAACCCTATGACATAAAGAAACTGATGTAAAAAGTCATATCTAATTCATGAATCTTAATACAAATGAATCAATTATTCACTACTAGGGCTGTTCATGGTTCAGTATATTGGAGTAGCCATTATATCAGCTTAATTGTGCTGTGTTTTTAACCTCCACTGCTAGTAATATAGCTCTAATTAATCAAAATGATTTATTACCTCAACACTACAGAGCTAATAATTGTTGTCTTGTTGAGCAACATCACATTTTAAAACACAATTATGTTTGACATAATTGAGATATATCTTCACATTTATAAAACAGAATGCAAATCAATGATTTCAATAGTGAACTAAATTATAAAACAGACTTTATGGTATGGACTGTGTTTATGAACACAATCACAACATTTAATATCAACTAAGTAGCTACATAACTAATCATAAAATACTTTTCAAGCGGGTATAATCATGTTAGTAGTTTCTCTTTGACCCACCAGTGAGTTGAGGGCTATAAAAATGTTATTATCCTTTGGTGTGCTAAAAGGATATGATTGAATCACGCCTCTTCCTGGTATTAGCTTCTGGAATTCCTTTGCTCATCATAGCAGCAAACTCATTATAGTTAATCCGACCATCCTACCACTACAAAAAAAACATGGATTAGCGACGGATTTTAGCGACGGATTGGAAGTCCGTCGCTAAAATCAAAATTAGCGACGGGAATGCACAAAATTAGCGACGGATTGAAAACAAGGTATTTAGCGACGGAAATTGGCTAAATTAGCGACAGATTTAACATGGCGCGAAAATTGAAAAAAACAATTGAATTAGCGAGGGAAATCCGTCGCTAATCTTTGGAAAATTGTGCCACTGACCGTTGTAGTTGATTTGACACGTGACCAGAGTTAGCGAGGGAAATCCGTCGCTAAATCCGTCGCTATTTGTTAATTTTTTTTTTATAAACCCGAATCCTTTCTTTTCTCTTTCATTTCTTCCTCTTCCTCTTTCATTTCTTCTTACCACCACCACCATCATCTTCTCCCTTCAACACCACACCACCACCACCACCACCACACCATCCTCTTTCATTTCTTCCTCCTCCTCTTTCATTTCTTTTCCTTCTCGATTTTCCTCTTCCTCTTTCATTTCTTCCTCTTCCTCTTTAATTTCTTCTTACCACCACCATCATCATCTTCTCCCTTCAACACCACACCACACCACCATCACCACCACCACCACACCATCCTATTTCATTTCTTTTCCTTCTCCATTTTCCTCTTCCTCTTTCATTTTTTCTTACCACCACCACCATTATCTTCTCCCTTCAACACCACACCACCACCACACCATTTTTTTCTTCCCTTATCTCCCCAATCCCTAATCTCTCCCTCTCTCTATCTGAGAATAGCTTTTTTTTTTTTTTAAAAAAATGAGGTTAGCGACGGATTTTAGCGACGGAAATCCCTCGCTAACTTTGGTCAGTGTCAAATCAACTGCAACGGTCAGTGGCACAGTGTTTTTAGCGACGGATTTTCCGTCGCTAATTTTAGCGACGGATTTTATTCCCTCGCTAGCCATTAGCGACAAGTGGTTTAGCGACGGAATTGGTCCGTCACTAATTTCGTCGTTAACAGTCAGTAGCGAGGGAAAAACAGGCATTAGCGAGGGAAAAATCCGTCGCTAATACGCTGTTTTTTTTGTAGTACATGCAAGTGTTTTGTCATAATTTTTTCTATTCAAGAAATGCGGTATAGTAGGATACTAAGCATATATTTGCAAGGAAGTTGTTTCAATTAGAACTAAAAACCTTAAACATTTAATTCATTCATTTCAGGACTTACATTATCTCCATCAATTTCTGAAATGATCTCTTTGATGTCCCTTCTCTTTGATGTCCCTTCCGTCGTGCATGTTATACTCATGTAGAGCTTGCTCTAGTTCTTCAATGGTAATGTATCTAATTATGAAAAAACAGTGAGATTAAAAAGTTTAAACCAATTTTTTTTCGTAGAGGAAGGGAACATGTATCTAAGATGATTGATTTTTTTCTTTTTTTCTTTACCCGCTATTATCCTTATCGAAGTATTGGAAGGCAGTATAAAGATGTTCTTCTTTGTTCATCCGGTTCATATGCACTGTTGCTGTGATGAACTCATCATAATCTATGATTCCATTACCATCTGCACCTGCCTGTAATTTGCAAAAGAAAAAAAGAATATCATCTAGGTAATCATGGTGGGGAAGATACTTTTGGGAAGAAGTTATTTTGTCATGCCGTACTACAAAATGGTAGGAGAGATTACTTACAGCTTCCATTAGTTGCTCAACTTCTTGTTCTGACAACTTAGTTCCTTGTTTTGTAAGACCTTGCTTGAGCTCTTCAATTGTAATGGTTCCACTGTTGTCAGAGTCCATCCCCTTGAACATCTGTTTCAATCCCATGATTTCTTCCTCTGACAGGAAGCTAGCAATGACCTACCCATATGTAAATTTTATCATACTGATTAATATATACAATTTCATTGGTCATGTAGGCCAATAGAAAGATACATTTGTTCTTGAGTTAGAAGTAGAACCACCAAATGATTTTTCCAAAAAAATCAACAGAAATTCAAGAAAAATTAAGCCAAAATAGCCCTACCTTTAGAGCAACTTTCTTGAATTGGTTCATTGCCTTGAACTGTTTGATCTATTTTTTGCGCAAGTGCTTTGTTAGAATTGCATTAAACTAATTTATTGGTGTTGAAGTAAAACTAGTATGTAAAACTCTGCAATCATATTTCTATTCAAAGCAGTACATAGAAAGGAAGTAACTGTATATACACTTACTTAGAACTTCATGTGCTGTCATCCTTTGCTTGGGATCTGAACACAACATTCTCGTAACAAGAACTTTTGCTGCAGGTGAAATGCGAGGCCATGGATCTGAACACAACATTCTCGTAACAAGATCTGAACACAACATTCTCGTAATTGTGATATGGAGTACATTTGAGCATGCGTTGAATCACAAACTGTGATATGATGTAGAAGTGCTTCAAATATCTATCTGAGCATGACTGAGGTCGCGATTTGAGAAGTGAGGAGTGGAGAAGTCACGATTTGGAAAGCTCGCGATTTGAGGTTTTAGGGTTCTTGCTCACGGTGTGTTCGATTCTTGTTGCATCTAGAACGAAAATGAAAACCCTTGAGAAGAAAACGAAAACGAAAGCTAGAATGAAGAAAACGAAAATGAAAGCTGGAATGAAGAAAACGAAAACGAAAGCTAGAATGAAGAAAACGAAAACGAAAACTTACCTGAATGTGGTCGATTCTGCCATTGCAATCTTCGATTAGGGTTCTGCCATTGCAAAAAATAACCAGTGTTGAACTAAAACGAAAGCTTACCTGAAAACGAAAACGAAAGCTTACAAAAAGTTAGGGTTCAAATCGTAACCACTGTTGAACCAGTGTCGTCTAGAATCGTTCCAAAAAGACGGTGGTGGTCTTGGGGAGTGACGGTGGTGAGGGTTTGTGAGAGCAGTGGTGAGGGTGATCGAGTGCGAGAATGATGGAAGCAAGAATGAGAGAATGCGACAGTGAGAGGCTGAACGTGAGAGTGAGAGAATGCGCGAGAGAATGAAATCAGATAGGGTTTTTTATTTTTAATTGTTAATTACTTTTGAAGTCACGCAATATACTGACCTGTCTTAAAATGTTAAAAGTTTTCATTTTTAAAGTCATGCATATTTACACTTGACTTAAAAACACAAGTGCCAAATAAAAAATTTCATCTTAATTACAAGTTTGCCACCGCCTCTGAGTATAAAGTCAGGCATCTGAGCGCTTGACTTTAAATGTCTAATTCTTTTCCTATTTTTTGACTAGTGTATAACTATGCTATTCTATAAGAAGAAACCTTTTTTTTTTTTATTTTAATTTTTCCACCCAAATCATGCTAAGGGTTTAACATTGAAATCCTCATTCATAAAAAAGAAGTCTTCTACCCTTTATTAGAGATTAGGTGTCATGTTTTTCTTAAATACAAGCCAATACTAGAGAGGCAGTTGGCATGTCCAATATGGTAAAACGAATTATGAGAATCCACTTGATTGATGTGTACAACAATGAAGGAAAAATGAGTTTGCTTGTTGTGAACTGAATGCATATATTATTAATCAGTGTGTGTTTAAGAAACACATTCTCGACTCTCGAGTCATTTTCGTCATCAAATGTATTTTCTGTTAGTTATTTTGGTCCTTAAATATTTATTTGTTGGTCAATTTAGTCTATAAAATTACTGAAAAAGCATTTATTTGCAATTTTGATATATTCAGAGACTATAATGACAGTGTCTCTCACATTAAGGGACCAAAGTGACTATTTACCTAAGGAAAGGGTGGTTGGTTTGTTACAAGACATTTTATATCAGGCAGCATAATGAATATTGAAAATGCACTAGCATATTTTTGAGTCTGACTTAGAGTACTAATGAATTCCTTAGTAATTGTTATTAAATGAGCATAATAGTCATTTTCTCATCAATGAAAAACCCGGTAACCACACAAACACTAAATTGTGGTTAGTATGTACTAACCATTGGATTGTTGTATAATAGTTAGTAGCATATACTAACCACACAAACACTAAATTATGGTTAGTATGTACTAACCATTAGAGTGTTGTATAATGGTTACCGAAAAATTTAGTAATTGTTACTAAGGAATTCCTTAGTATCATAAATCTTTGTCCATATTTTTAATAAATCCTTTGTTCTCTAGTCACTTTAGAGACTAATTTTTCGAGTCGAATAGGACTATATGGGTTGCAAAGCCTACTCTCAGAAGTTGTAATGTTGCTTTTCATTTGCAAGACTTAAATTCAAGACTAAGTTTTTTAGTTAATGTATTTAAGACTTTTATGTATAGATTTAGAAATGTTTCAATTTAGTTCAAGTGATTAAATTTTAAATTATAGATTTAGTCTAAGTATTGAAATTTTAATGATATAGAATGTAATTTAATTATATGTATATATCTATATTTTTTTTAAAAAAATTATGGCTCTCAACCCTACAAACCAACCTGAACCAACCGGCTCATCACCGGGTTGGGCTGCTTTGGTAGGAAAAAAAGTGGTTTTTAACCCAACCTAGACCGATCAAATTTGATTAGTTTGGATAACGAGTTTGGCCAAAACTGTCCTGACCCGACTTGTAAACACCTTTTTGATTGATGATTTCAACCTTCCTAAGCAATTTTGAAAATTATCATGGAAAACAATTGAAGAATGCGATAGTTTAACTAGGGAAAATGGTTTGACGAGAACTAATTCAAGACACACTTGAGCCTTCACCTTCTTTAGCGGCCCAAACAATCCGAGTGTAAACCTGTCGAAACATTAAATCATTTTGGGCAGTCAATGATGAAAACAAACGCTATGAATTTTTTAAGGAAACACAATACCATAGTTTTAAATTACACTTGTGGGCATTATGATTGCGGTCATTGCGATCACTGAGATTGAAAATTATGACCAAATAGAACTTGTCTACACAATGCATGCATGTACCTATTTTTTTTTAGGCTTAAAGATCATTTTAGCCCCTGCAAAATACACATTAATCTATTTTGGCCCCTGCAAAATAAAAAACTTTAAATAAGCCCCTGCAAAATAGTTAGTTGTTCAGTTAAGCCCTCGCTATTAGTGGTCCACTAACGCTGTTATTTTTAACCCTCATTTTGGCCCCTGCAAAATACACATTAAAGGTCATTTTGGTCCCTGCAAAATACACATTAATCCATTTTGGCCCCTGCAAAATACCTTTAAAAATAACAGTGTTAGTGGACCACTAACAGCGAGGGCTTAACTGAACAACTAACTATTTTGCAGGGGCTTATTTAAAGTTTTTTATTTTGCAGGGGCAAAAATGGATTAATGTGTATTTTACAGGGGCCAAAATGACCTTTAAGCCTTTTTTTATAATACATATTTTAGAGGATGACGTCCAATTCAAAACAGAGAAAATCTACGAGTTCTTTGAGCACTTAGAAAGAGAATTATATTGATCTCACTCCAAGAGGATTACTAGAGATTTGAACCAGCAACTCGTCGAGCAACTCGTCGAATACAAATTCTATCATGCTCCATTATGCAAATTCCTTAGTAGAACCCGTTAACTAATCCATTATTATACATTTTTTTTAAGAGACCATTATTATACATCGATTCAACTTAGTTGACTCTAATAATATTGAAGTTCCCAGCCATAGAAGGAGGGAGAAAAAAACAATTCTGTCACTTTGATTATAAAATGGTCAAACTGTTGGTTTATATTATTAGTACTATACTACTACTCCTACTAAGAGATAAATGAGTCTTTTTATGAAGACGGTCCAATTCAAAAGACTAATGCATTGGATTTGTTAATAGTTAATAGTTAATACATTTAAATAGTTTCCTATCTTCTCAACGAGGGAGACATTAACCCCTTGATGAAGCCAAGTTTGATTGAAAGAGATGGCAATATGGAAAAAGGGACAGCAAACAATCGTGAATGCCATAAATGAAATTTTAAAAATAAAAAGAAAAGGAGACAAAAAAGGAAGGGAAAAATAAAAATATAAAACACCAAACATGAAACAACACCTAATAAGGTATAGCCACAGACACAAAAAGAGAGTATCTTTGGTTTCAATAAATTTGATTGTTAAGACCAAAATGGGTCAGAAAACACACGTCGTGTTCAGGCAAAATCCATGTGCCCACATGGATGATTGAGAGAGAGAGAGAAGAGAGAGAATTTCAGTAACTGAAGCAAGTTATTTTATTAATGAATTCACCAGAAGAAGCACTTGCAGTGGCAGCAATAGTAGTAGAAGAAAACAGAAACAACACAAACTGACCCACCAAGGAAAATTTGTTCAAAACCATAACTTGAATCCAAAGTTTGAAACTTTTGATGTTTCTAAGTAGTTTCAGCAGCAAAAAAAATAAAGGGGTTTGTTGATTTAAGAAATGAAGAAGAGTGAGAGTGGTGGGTATGTGAGAGCAGATCAAATAGATCTGAAAAGCTTAGATGAACAACTTCAAAGGCATCTTAGTAGAGCATGGACTATGGAGAAGAAGAATAAGGAAAAGGAAGATGATGAAGGTACTACTGAGGTTGTTGAAGGAAGATCTTCTTCTACAAGAAATAGACAAGAATGGGAGATTGATCCTTCTAAACTTATTATCAAAACTGTCATTGCACGTGGCACTTTTGGTACTGTTCATCGTGGTGTTTATGATGGTCAAGATGTTGCTGGTATGATCCTTTTTTTTTAATCTCTCATGCATTGCATTCTCTTTCTTTGGAATCATACTAGGAGATTTTTGGCTTTTTAATGATGTCTGTTCTTAGCTTTTCATATGTAACTGTTTCCATGTGTTTGTTTATGTTCTTATATTTTTTTTTGTTTAAACATTATATACATATATTCATGAGGAAATTTTGTTCACTTGGAGAAGCTAATGTACTTGTTGGTGTCCCCTCTTCATGAAATGTGTAGCACTGACACTTCTGGTCGTGTTCGGTGTCTATGAGTGTGTCTTGTCCGGTGTCTGTGTCAGGTGCTTCATAGTTGATGAAATGTTGCTAAGCAATGTGAATGTTAATATTCCATGTAAAAAATTACATCTTAAAGAATTTTTTGTAACTAACTACTATTTGTTTTAAGGATTATTAGGAGTTGGTTTGAATTAAAAAATGATGTTTTTATGGCAAGGATTTGAAATGGAAATCGTGATCATGGTTACCGTCCGAAAGACATCAAAAACCTTGATATCGCAACCCAGATCGCGGTGGTAGACACTTTTTTTTAATCATGCATTTCTTGCTTGGCTAGCAGATCAGCTGCTTAAGTTTTGCTGTTTTTTCTCAACTTTGTCAACTACTTGTTATTGTGATATCATTATGCTTATACCTTATCAATCAAACAACAATTTCTGCTCTTTTTTTAAGGAAAATAGAGTTGGAAATGAGTTCTTAGTTTGTTGTCTTTTATTTCCTTGAGTTCTTCAAGAAACCATATAGGTTAATAGTGTTTTGTTATTTTATTGATTGTGGGCCTCAACATTGGAACTTTGTAGATCAAGATTTGCAAAATCCGTGATTCACAAGATTGAGTATCCTTTGCCCTTCTTTCCCCATCTTTCTTTTCCCTAGAACTCACAAGATCCAGTTGACCTGACAGTTATGTCATATGTGCATGAACTTTAATATTTTTCTTTCCTTTTTTGAACTTTCATGTGTTTTATTTATTACTACTATGAGATGGTATAATGATTGAAAATAAAAATGAAAATAAATAAAAATTGAAATTGTTGACCTGTATTGACTGGTTTGTTGCCACATACATATCTGTCTTTGGAAAATATTTTTTATGGATTTAATTGGTATACACCAGTGTTGTAAAATTTTGTACACCATCAACTAATAAAAAATAATGGTAGAAGTGACTTTTAAGGTAGTTAAAATAAAGTTAACTACCTTAAATTAAGATAAAAAATAATTGGTATACACCAGTGTTGTAAAATTTTGTACACCATCATTTACTTTCCCCTTTTTAGTTTTAATGATTATTGTGAGATATTATAACATTAATTATCTAAAAGTTCTTGGATGATAAACTTGTTAACTCTGCAGGTTTATACTGTGTTTTCACTGAATGAACATGCTCTTCAGCTTGTTCAATATCAAGCAATTTATCTTTCATTTTATTTTGTTAGTTAAACTCCTTGATTGGGGAGAAGAAGGTCATCGGTCAGATGCCGAAATTGCTTCGCTGAGAGCAGCTTTCACACAAGAAGTTGCTGTTTGGCACAAGCTTGACCATCCTAATGTAACCAAGGTAATATTTAGAATATATTTTTTTATTCTTTGTTGTGTTATTAACCATGCTTACCCTTTTGTCTTATGTTGTTGAACATGTGAATATCTTACTATTGCCAAGTTTATGTGCTGTCATTTGCTACTATCAATCATACCAGATAAAGAAAAGGAAGTATATAAGTACACAAAAGGAAAGGGGAAAGTAAATGATGTAGAAGAGAATAGGAATTTTAATCAGACATTTAAGGTGGCAAACTATGAAGCACAGACACGGACGCCGGACACGACAGACATGTAGACACAGTTTTAATTTGAAAAATGGAAGTAATTGAAGTGTTAGTGTCGATGTCTGACACGACACGTGTTGGCCACCAGACACGTCTTCAACCTGAGGTGTCGGTGCTACAGAGGTGGCAAATATTGCTTGAACCTCGGACTATTCTGCTTCTTCATAGCATGCATGTGATATCTCTTAGGGACATTTCTGATAATCTAATCAAACGCTGCGTACATTTCTTCTCTAATTTACATATATAATTTTTCCTAAATCTCCTTGTTTCATATTTATTGACATTTAACTAAGGCTAGCCATGGTTGACATGGTGACATCCACTTGGTCTAAGGAAATTAACAGCATTGGCTTTTTTCTTCTAGTATAGGTTCAAACATTAATGTGAAAATTTTCTTGTTCACAACCTAATGTGCAAATCCATTTTTGCAGTTTCTTGGGGCAACAATGGGAACATCAGACCTACAGATACAAACAGAAAATGGTCATATAGGCATGCCAAGTAATCTTTGTTGTGTTGTTGTTGAGTATTGTCCCGGAGGCGCGCTGAAGTCGTATCTCATTAAAAACCGACGAAGGAAGCTGGCTTTTAAAGTGGTTGTTCAGCTAGCTCTTGACCTTGCAAGAGGGTCCAATCCATATACCTAATCTGTGTCAATATAAGTTTAACATAATAAATTTTCTTTCTAACTCTAAGCCTGAGAATTTTCATTATTTACTTTATAGGTTGAGTTATCTCCACACACAGAAGATTGTCCATAGAGATGTTAAAACAGAAAATATGCTTCTAGACAAGACGCGAACCTTGAAAATAGCTGATTTTGGAGTAGCTCGTATCGAGGCTTCCAATCCTCATGACATGACTGGTGAAACCGGAACGCTTGGTTACATGGCTCCTGAGGTATATGCTTCTTCTCCATCGAAATTATCTCTCTTGCGCGTCGACATTTTGGTTTCAAGTCCTCATTAACATTTAGTAGTTCCTGTTTTGTTTGAATTGCTTCAGATCATAGATATTGTTGGTATATGAAACTTACATGAAGAAATTTGGCAGGTTCTAAATGGTAGTGCATACAATAGAAAATGTGATGTATACAGTTTTGGGATATGCTTATGGGAGATATACTGCTGTGACATGCCATATCCTGACCTTAGTTTCTCAGAAGTAACATCAGCTGTTGTAAGACAGGTATGTCAAATGTATCAAGTGGTTTTTTTTATTATCAGCTTAGACAAAATGACAAATAAACACCACACACACACTACCACTGCTCACAAGTCACACCCAGGTTCGAACTCAGGAACCTCCAACCTCATGTCGTTTAAATTGCCAATGCAACCAACAGTGAGGAATCAAGTGGCTTTACCAGCATAAATTAACACATATCTCGAGGAAAAATTGAACAAACTACTTAGAGAACACCAATAAAGACAAAATATTAGGGTGCATTTGAAACAGACATCTATGACGCACCAACACAGACACAGACATGACATGGGCACAGACACGCAGACACCTGTTTTAATTTGAAAAATACAAGTAATTGAAGTATCAGTGTAGGTATCTAACACGATACGTGTCAGATACCGGACATGAACCGAAAGTGTCGTGCTACAGAGACAGACACACTTAGTGATTTGTTATTTCGCCTTGATTTACACATGGTCTTATAAATTTTTTACTTGTTAAATGGACTTGTAGAATCTAAGGCCAGAGATACCGCGATGTTGTCCAAGTTCTTTAGCAAATGTGATGAAAAGATGCTGGGATGCAAATCCAGATAAGAGGCCAGAGATGGATGAAGTTGTATCCATGTTGGAAGCTATTGATACTTCAAAAGGTGGAGGTATGATCCCTGTTGATCAACCTCAGAGTTGTTTATGTTTTCGCAGGTATAGAGGACCTTAAAAGTCAACGATTCCATTCCATTCCATAATGGAGAGTTGTTTGTTACACAGTTATCTATTCTGGAAATCAAAAGATGGGATACACAAACAAAAATGTGAGTGAAAGACCATATAGTTAATGAAGAGCTCTGTAACTTTGTTGGGCTATAATTTTTGTAAAGCTAATTGTACTACTCCTCATTTTCATTCCATCCATTTTTATAATGTCTCTCTATGTATAAGTTTTACACTTGATAGTAGTGTAGTAGCATGGATTGTTCCAACACTAATATCAAGGTCCTGACCTGATGATTCCTTTTGAAGTAATCTGTTTTAGCTAGATTTGCACATCCCACATGCACATAATAAATACTATAATAATAAAAAAATCATAATTCCATAACTTCAAATATAAGCAAAAAGTCACAACCCCAGTGGCTTAATTTACTCTGGGACATGGGGTTGACCCGATGCTGTCGAGTTCAACTCTCGCAGTGAATAAACTTGGTATTGGCCAGTGCGAAATTTGATACTAAACGTGAGTGGATATTAGTCTTTCGTTAAAAACGTTGAGACAATCTACGACTGTGACTGTGGTTAGCCGTCTGAACCAAAATATAAGCAAAAAGTCTTAAAATTTAACTCCATTTAATATCATTGTTCTACAGATGCCTATAGTAATACTCTCCCTATTTTCTAAGATGAGTGCACAATTCTAACAAAAAAAAAGTCTCCTTTAGTACTTGTAACAAATCTTTTATATAAAATTACGATAATTTAACGATTTTTTAATTTGTGTGAAGTAAGTAATTTTTTATTTAAAAAAGCTAGAGGGAGTCCATGACCTATAATATTTAAGATTTAATTAGTATACATTGTCGAGAGATTTTGAAAAAGTCAGCTAATTACGAAATGAAACGTTGTAAAAATCACATATATCATGATTTTTTTTTGTGGTGTAATTTTTTTACCATGACAATGTGTACCATTAGACCATAATATTTAAATTAATACATAGATTGATTCTTAAGAGATGATACATGTGTTACTTTGTTTTTTTACAAAATAATCGAAACATCAAAATTTTGGAATGGGAAAAATAAACAAAATGCAAAATACTGTTAATAAAAAATGGACCTGTTTCCGATGATAATGACAAAATTAGAGAAGGCAATGACGGTGAAGGATTGTCCAGAAGCAGCAGCATGAACAGATGTTGCAGTGGAATCAATGGCAGTTCTGGTACTGAGATTGAGACCGCCGTCGTTTCTGTTGGGTATGGAAATGGAAGATGGCTCGGACAGTTATGGCAATCGGGGATTTTGGGGCAGGCGAAGAAAAATAGGGGGGGAGGATGTATAGATGAAAAATGATGGTGTATATAATAGGAACCTACTGCGAGTGACTTAACTAGGCATGTATACCCTTGTGTTGAATTTTTTTGAGATAAAATTCGGTCATCACTTTTCCCGTACCCCTCCCTACTCACCCCACACCCCCTAACTCCAAATATTCTAAAACTACGCTTAACGAGAAGACGTATTTACGTGCGATTCGGTTGAGGCCAATCAAGTATATTCGGCTAGGCCCAATCGAACATGTATTTTTTTGAGACACACCATTTTTTTACCTCTTTTACAGTGTTCGGTTGACCTCAACCGAATCGGTTGAGGTCAACCGAACACTGTAAAAGAGGTAAAAAAATGGTGTGTCTCAAAAAAATACATGTTCGGTTGGGCCTAACTGAAAGTTTTCGGTTGACCCTAACCGAATCGGTGAAAACAGTGCGCCTCATTAATGGCCTTTTGGTCATTTCGCAGGGTTTGGGGGTGTGGGGTGAGTAGGGAGGAAGATGTGGGAAAAGCATGGGCCTAAAATTCGGAATTATATTCTTTTACCTATTTTATTTTTTGAATATACTAATTCCCGGAAATATATTATTTTTAATAGCCCCCCCTTCGTAATTCCGGAATACTGATATATATTTGGGAGTTTTTGTAAAAATTACTTCTGAAATATTTTTTAATATTCCTAGTTTTTAAATTCTTATTTTCGGAATATAAATGTTCATATTTCAGATTTTCCCAAAATCATATTCCCAGAGTTTAAATATATATTCCGGATTTACAGGAAAAAAAATCCAAAATATTAATTTGTTATTTTATTTTACTTTTTCTGATTTAATTAACTTAATTTTAGTAATATTAGTTATTATTTTTGTTTGAATGAAACAGATATGGATACAAGTGATCACATGGTTTCCTCATTTTGTAGATAAATCGGACACATTCACACCGATAAATGTAAAGTTAACTAATATTTTTACGAGTTTTGAAAATAGTATTTGTTATAATAACTTAAAAAATTTTCATTCTTTAGATTTTTGCTGCACGCGAGGATTTGCTACATTGGGCTATAGAAGTAGTAGTGATCATCATAGATCAAATAGAGCAACCGGTAAAAGAGGTGGGAAAAATAAAGTAATTTTTGGTTGCGAAAAGATAAAAACAATACAATGGAGTAGGGGACTGAGTGTTATATTGCGATTTTTTCAAAGAAGCGTATTTGTCTGTTCAAGCTAAGAGCTACAATTTTGACTAGTGCTAAGGATTGAAGAGTGAAGGTTAGATGTGGACTACACAATCATAATTAAGCTGCCACTATGTTAACCAGTCCAATGGCGTATCTAGGACCCTAGTCCAGGGTGGTCAAACGAATTAACTTAATAAAATTTTAAATTAATATATATATATATATATATATATATATATATATATATATATATGTGTGTGTGTGTGAAATTTAAATTATATACATCATCGTCGTAGAAATTTTTTACAATGTTAATTAATGACGAAACAAGGTTAAAAAGTTTTTACAGCGATGGTGTATACCAATTAAACATATGTTGCTCTTCTAACTTGGTAATTTTGGTCCCTGTAATTTTTTCGTTGCACTTTTGGTCGCTAAAAATCATGGATTGTGCAATTTTAATCCCCCGTTTTCCCAAAATTCAATATTTTTGAGGACCGAAAATACAAATAATCAATGATATTGAGGATAAAAATTGTGAAATCAAGAAAAATGTGGACAAAAATTCTCAAAAGTTAAATAGAAGCACGAAAATCACCAAGTTAACAAAAATCACTATATTTGTTTAACTCCAAGCTTGGGTGCAAGTGATTAATGCACTTCAAGGGCGGACTCGGCTAGTACCCGGGTTCGATCCCCGGTGATGGAACAAACTGAAGGGGGTCAAAGACCCCTAGACAAAAAAAAATATTATATTTGTTTGGGATAATAATAGACTAATGGGACTTAAACTAATGGACTTGTTATCATTCTTTTATCCCCATTGACAAATAAACATAGTGACATGGGGTAGCTAAATATAAAATATACCTAATTATTCAAATACATATATTATTTTTAGGGTAGCCAAAACTACCCCATAGTTACACTACCATCTGCCTCTAGAGCTGCAACAGTAAAGAGAAGCTAGCAATAGAAAGAGAAAAATAGGAACAGGGTGTGCAAAAACAAAACTAGTGGTGTCAAAATATATTTTTCAAAGGGGTATTAATGCAAATTTTAACATTCGAGGGTGCACACCCTGGAGACTATGTAAGTCCGCCCCTGAACCAGTCTCCCATTCTTTGGGAACTTAAGTAAGGAGGAGCAGAGGGGTGGTCGAGAAGAAGCTCATGACAAGCTAAGGGTTGGGGCGTAGGTTGGAGGAATAGAGGGGAGCACCGTCAAAGAGAAGTAGGGAAAACTCGCAACGAGCAGAGAAAGAGAACAACAAGCAAGAGAAAAAGAACACCCACAGGGTGAGGAGAAACCACTATCGATCCAAGGGTACCCATAGTAGTAGAGCGACATATCCCACTTTTGGTCTAGCTACGAGTTTCTCCTTTCTCCCATGTGTCCATACCAGTGTTATCAGACCCGGACCGGCCATCGACCCGGTCAAGGCACCGGGTCACTAGACCCGGGGTCGGACCGCGGGTCTCTAGTCGGACCGGCATGACCCGGTCTATATTAAATAAATTCAAAAAATTATAATATATACTAAGAAAGTATACATTTATTAATATAGAAATTTTATTATAATTTTATTTATAATTATACATTTACTAACATGTTTATGAGTGTTGAACTTGAATCAATTTGTCAAAAAAATGTGTGTTTAATCAAAACTATTAATGAAAGAATGTGCAAAAAAAATTAACATATCCGGAATTGATTATATTTAATGAATGCGGGACAGTATCAACAAATAATAGATAGCTTAGTGGTTAAAAAGTTGAAATGTTGAATACTAGGGAGGGGGTTCGAACCCCACCCAAGCCTTTTTTGTGAAAACATGCAAAATTTATAATTGTTTCATCTTAAAAAAAAAAAAAAAAGAGGATCAACCGGTCCGACCACCGGTCCGACCCGATTTCCACCGGTCCGATGACGTCATCACCGGGCCAACTGCAGATCCGGTCCTGCACGCTGCCCGGCCCGGGAAGACCACCGGGTCCCGGTCCGACCGGCCGGTCCGGACCGGTTCTGATAACACTGGTCCATACACTACTTTTTTAATTAAATTGATAATTATTATATTCTAGATTTCCTAATATTGAACTAATTAAATATTATACTTCCTAACAACTACTAGTGATTTTTTTTTCGATAAACAATGATTAATTGAAAATAAATACTAAGTGTGCTCGAAAAGCCAATTACAAATTGTTTATACACAAAGAGGCATTAAGCCACCAAGATGAAACAACATAACATGAAAGTCTACCCACCCTATAGATAAACCAACTCCACAATAAACATTTAATGTGCAATACAATGGAGTCTACCACCGACGATTCCCCTTTAAAGATCAAATTAATTACGAAGTAACCAGATGAGACAATGATCAGATATATCCCTATCCCCTATCATTGACTCGAGATATTCCACCCAGCAATTAACCACTCCGTCACAAGAACCTATCATGTCTACTCATGAATACACCAATAGAACAAAACCAAGAAAAATACTAGTGATTTTTGTTGCCAAGTTTTCTAACTATAAAAATGTTTGTCCGTCTTTCTTCTCAAATTAAAATTTGCAAAAATATAGTACGACAACAACAAAAATTTATTTGCTTTTAAATTATTTTTATCTGCAGTGTCAATTTTTTTTATCTACAAAAATTTATCTGTAAATAATATTATAGCTTTTTTTTTGTTGTTAAAATAATTTTATAGCTTTCTAACCATATAGAATATCAAATTTTTTGGGGTCTGTTTTGGAATAAAAGAATTGCAAAACAGTAGTGTGATTAAAAAAAAGGGGTCTGTGTCGCAATAAATTTTTTGCTAAACAGTATAGAGTGATTAGAAAATTTGTAGTCTGTCAGAATACAGTAGTAAATCATCCACCAGACATTAGTTCCTGTGTCCTCAACATTGGAGGATACATTTGTACGAGCCTATAGAACAAATCATGTTCAAGTAAGGTCGTGACCATTAAGCTTCACAAGCGATAAACATTCAAATTCTGTTGAAAACTAAAAAATGTGGGACTTTTGAACTATCAGTTTTTTCCAAAAAAAATGATAACTTTTTGTGACAAATAATTATTTTGTTTTTTTGAGTCTCACGGGAAGTATCATGTTTTTGGAATACATATCTATACATTTCTATCTACTTTCCATATGAGAAAACAATGGGTTGGTCTAATTACCATTATAGCTCTCTCATATTTTTCATACATCATCAACTTTTGGGGGGGGGGGGGGGGGAATGACATTTTCATAATCTTCTTTTGTCCTTTGTCCTTTTCTTAATTTTTTACTTTTTCACTTTTTTCCAAATTTCTCACTTTTTAAACAATCATATATTCACTTTTTCACATTTTCCAACATTTTTCATTTTTTAACACACACAAAATCTCTGATTTCATTTACAAATTCTATAAATATATTTTACTACAAACATTTGAATTAGTTTTATCATCAATATTTATTTTAAAAATATTTTATATCATATAAGTTCGTGCTACCCGTGCGTCGGCACAGGTTTACGCCTAGTGATTAAAAAAATGGAGTCTGTTTCGGAATAATTTTTTGGCAAAATAGTATAGAGTGATTAAAAAATTAGTAGTCTGTCAGAACACCATGTGACCATCTCGAGCAGATAACAGTGCCCAAGAACGATCCTCTACAGCCTAAGATAAAGCCCCACAAACTAGAGCTTATCAGGCCATTAATCACGCTCTGATCACACGTTAGTAAATCATCCACCAGACATTAGTTCCTGTCTCGTCAATATTCGAGGATACAATTGTACGAGCCTATATAACAAATCCTGTTCAAGTAAGGCCGTGACCATTAAGCTTCGCAAGCATTATATAAACATTCAAGTCTTATTGAAAACTAACGATGTGGGACTTTTGATCTATCATGTTTTTCCAAAAAATATGATAACTTTTTGTGACAAATAATTATTTTGTTTTTTTGAGTCTCACGGGAAGTATCATGTTTTTGGAATAAATATATTTACATTTCTATCTACTATACATATAAGAAAACAATGGGTTGGTCTAATTACCATTATAGCTCTCTTATATTTTTCCTACATCATCAATTTTTGGGGGGCAAAATGAGATTTTCATAATACTCTTTTGTCCTTTTCTAACTTTTTTCCAATTTTTATCACTTTTTAAACAATCATATATTCACTTTTTCACATTTTCCAACATTTTTCACTTTTTCACACACACACAAAATCTCTGATTTCATTTACAAATTCTATAAATATATTTTACAACAAACATTTAAATTAGTTTTATCATCCAAATTTATTTTAAGAATATTTGATATAATATAAATTCGTGCTACCCTTGCGTAGTTTATGTCTAGTGATTAAAAAAAGGGGTCTGTTTCGGAATAATTTTTTTGCAAAATAGTATAGAGTGATTAAAAAATTTGTAGTCTGTCAAAACACCATGTGACCATCTCAAGTAGATAACACCGCCCAAGAATGATCCTCTACAACCTAAGATAACGCCCCACAAAGTAGAGCTTACCAGGCCATTAATCAAGCTCTGATCACACGGTATCATCCACCAGACATTAGTTCCTGTCTCCTTAATATTCGAGGATACAGTTGTACGAGCCTATTGGTGTGTGAAAAAGATAATGTGCAAGTATACACAGTCACAAACAAGTAGTATAAAAGATCGAACCCACAGGGATTGGATTAACTCTTGTAGCTTAAAAGTGTATAAATTAGTGTGAACTATACTACTCACAAATTGGGATGATGATGATAAGTAAACAGAATGCAAATAAGTAATAAAATGTAGTGGAAATCAGTTGAGAATGAGAGTTGAGATGTCTTTACGAAATAAGTCACTTTCAAGAGTTTTTTGTGTATTTAAGTGGTGCAGGTGCACTGGATGCAGCTGCATCAGTATGTGCTTTTCTGTCACTTTCTTCAGAGTTTCATTACAAACTTCCTATGTCTAGACATGCTAAATAAGTTCACTCCTGCCTCTTAAGTACCCACTGAATCACCCTAAGGACTATGTTATCCTATGTCCAGGACTTAACATGGAATTAACAAAGGTTTCTTTATCAAAACAAGTTAACAAAGACTTTATTAAAACACTCACCCTTATTAGTTCTTGAGCTCTTAATTGTAAACCATGTCTGCTTTTACAAATCTACTTACTTCAAGCGATCAACCTTAAAACAAGTGTTGAAAGAAGTATTACACAAGAACTAAAATGCATACATCATATAAAAGCACAACAACTTACTTAAAAGATCATTATAAGGTTAGAACATCTCAACTAAAGAAATTTAGCTCATGTTAGACATTGCGAGACATATATAAACTGAATAGAACATGTTTATATAAGTGAAATCATAAAAGAAAGCAACAAGGTAAATGTTACACAACTTGGAGTTCCTTTGCATGAATTCCTAAGCAATGCAGGTGCACTGATTCCCTGCACTTAGCTAGTACTACGTGGAAGTGAAAAAAGAAGTTGTCGATTCCTTCCTTACCTTCCTAAAACTTAAAAACTATCTAAAACTAATTCTAAGGATATCTTGTTGATATCTTGAGGTGTGTTTACAAATGAGAAGTGAGACTTCCTTGGAGATTAAGTTATCTTTTGAGAAGTTAACTATGGTTAAATTTCTGAACTTCAGACAGTAGATTGGATCGCACACTCAAACACAAATGGAGGTCCACTAATGGATGGCCAACTGTCCCTAAGTGAGTGACTCTTCAAAGCTAACTTCAATGGTAGGCGCCGAAGTTTGCAAGTTGCATGTGCCCCATGTGATCCATGACTAAGCATGATGTCACCAATGAAGTGCTGGTGCATTGGTATGATTTTATGGTGCTTCTTGCATTTGAAATCTGTTTTCAGTGCAGGAGCATTAAGTGCAAGTGCACTGTCTTAATCTGGTGCAGCTGCATCAAGTGCAGGTGCACTGAACAAACACATCAAATATACCAATATATATACAAAATGCTTAAATCATTACTTAACCCTCTTTGAAACTTAGAATGTTGTTATTTTATTTATAGACTTATATTTAACACTTAAGTTACTTGAATTTGTGCAACTTATTTAGGTTTAGATGTATAAATAACTCTATATAAAATGAAGTTATCACCTATAGAACAGATCCTGTTCAAGTAAGGTCGTTACCATTAAACTTCGCTCGCGTTATATTATATAAACATTCGAGTTCTATTGAAAACTAACGATGTGGGTTGGTCTAATTACCATTATAGCTCTCTTATATTTTTCATACATCATCAACTTTTGGGGGGCAAACTGACATTTTCATAATCCTCTTTTGTCTTTTTCATAATTTTTTCCTTTTTCACTTTTTTCCAAATTTCTCACTTTTTAAACAATCATATATTCACTTTTTCACATTTTCCAACATTTTTCATTTTTTCACACACACAAAATCTCTGATTTCATTTACAAATTCTATAAATATATTTTACTACAAACATTTGAATTAGTGTTATCATCAAAATTTATTTTAAAAATATTTGATATCATATAAGTTCGTGCTACCCGTGCGTAGGCACATGTTTACGCTTAGTGATTAAAAAAATGGGGTCTGTTTCGGAATAATTTCTTTGCAAAACAGTATAGAGTGATTAAAAAATTAGTAGTCTGTCAGAACACCATGTGACCATCTCGAGCAGATAACAGTGCCCAAGAACGATCCTCTACAGCCTAAGATAAGTGCCCACAAACTAGAGCTTATCAGACCATTAATCACGCTTTGATCACACGGTAGTAAATCATCCACCAGACATTAGTTCCTGTCTCCTCAATATTCGAGGATACAGTTGCACAAGCCTATAAAACTAATCCTGTTCAAGTAAGTGACCATTAAGCTTCGCAAGCGTTATATAAACATTCGAGTTCTATTGAAAACTAAGGATGTGAGACTTTTTAACTATCAGGTTTTTCCAAACAATATGATAACTTTTGTGACAAATAATTATTTTGTTTTTTTGTGTCTCACGGGAAGTATCATGTTTTTGGAATAAATATCTTTACATTTCTATCTACTATTTTTTATCATTATAGCTCTCTTATATTTTTCATACATCAACTTTTTGGGGGTGAAATGATATTTTCATAATACTCTTTTGTCTTTTTCTAACTTTTTCCCAATATTTCTCACTTTTTAAACAATCATATAATAACTTTTTCCAACAGTTTTCATTTTTTCACATACACACAAAATCTCTGATTTCATTTACAAATTCTATAAATATATTTTACAACAAACATTTAAATTAGTTTTGCCATCCAATTTTATTTTAAGAATATTTGATATCATATAATTTCGTGCTACCCTTGCGTAATTTACGTCTAGTGATTAAAAAAAAAGGGGTCTGTTTCGGAATAATTTTTTTTGCAAAATAGTATAGAGTGATTAAAAAATTTGTAGTCTGTCAGAATACCATGTGACCATCTCAGGCAGATAACACTGCCCAATAACGATCCTCTACAGCCTAAGATAAATCCCCACAAAGTAGAGCTTATCAGGCCATTAATCACGCTCTGATCACATGGTAGTAGATCATCCACCAGATATTAGTTCCTATCTCCTCAATATTCGAGGATGCAGTTGTATGAGCCTATAGAACAGATCCTGTTCATGTAAGGTCGTGACCAAAAAGCCTCACACTCGAAATATAAACATTCGAGTTCTATTGAAAACTAACAATGTGGGACTTTTGAACTATCTGTTTTTTTTCCAAAAAATATGATAACTTTATGTGACAAATAATTATTTTGTTTTATTGAGTCTCACGGGAAGTATCATGTTTTTGGAATAAATATCTTTACATTTCTATCTACTATCCATATAAGAAAACAATGGGTTGGTCTAGTTACCATTATAGCTCTCTTATATTTTTCATACATCATCAACTTTTTGGGGGCAAAATGATATTTTCATAATACTCTTTTGTCTTTTTCTAAGCTTTTCCCAATATTTCTCACTTTTTAAACAATCATATACTCACTTTTTCTAACATTTTTCACTTTTTCACACACACAAAATCTCTGATTTCATTTACAAAATTTATAAATATATTTTACAACAAACATTTTGTAACATCCCTAGTACGGTTAATTTTGATTTATGAAATTAACTAGAAATTTTATTATTCGAGTAAATGATAAGTCGAGTCAAAAATATATTCTGTCGAGAAAGCGATATATAATTACGCAATTATGTTAAATACATGCATTATCAATTCGAGTGTGCAAATTATTGAGTGTTTAGTTGGGTACAATTAAGTTAGAGGAGAATTAAGGAGAAAGGACAAATTGGTCTTTTATCCACCAATGTTAAACACTCAGCTGAGTCAAGGTTTGCAAAACACAAGACACAACACCATAACTTCACTTTCAGAATTTTTAGCAAACATAGGATTAAGTGTGAATTAGTGATCCAAGGGCGTTTTAGTCATTCCACCCACTAAAGACCCTCAGCTCACTCAGTCAAGGGTACACCCCCTCATTTCTCTCTATTGCTGAAACAGAGAAAATTAGAAACAAGAGGTTAGAGAGAGAGGAGAGAAATGCGAAAAGAGAGGGAGAGAAGGAGAAGGTGAAATCATCAACCTCAATGCATGTAAGTTCTCTTTACACCATTCTCTCCCATTTTTCATTCTCTTCTCATTGATACCATTTTCAGTAGCTCAATCTTCCCGTAAACAATTCCACCATTTTTGAGCTTGAAGCTCAACCATGGCCAAACCTTGAAATCTTGTCTTGCATGTTGTTTATGGAAGCTTGTAGGTGGTATAAGAGGCCCAAAGATCAGTTTTAAAGCTCATTATCAAGCTACATTGTAGTTAATTCGAGTTGGACAGTAGGAGGAGTGCTGGAGTTGTTTGAGTTCTGTTTTAGGAGCGGATTGACAAGTTAGAATTGAGTTCGTGAAGTTCGAAACGGTTGAGCTATGGGAAGTTTCGGTGTTTCGTGATTATCATCATGATTGGTGAGTTCTACTCACGCTTAGGACTCTTCATTTCTGAATTGGATTGTTGTTGTCAATGGTTTACTTCGTTTCATGCATTCCGTAATTTTTTAAAGTCGAAAAACTGTATTTTGAAAATAATGCATAAGGTGTGTCTTGGAACAAATTGATTGTTGATGCATTGTGATTTAATGATGTTTTTTGGACTGAAATATTGTCTGGTATTATCTGTTTTGAGGTTGGATTTTGATCGGATTACGGATTGGACACAAACGGAGAAGCGAAACGAGAGAAACGGAATGAATTTGGTGTGCTGAACACAGCGCACGGACCGTGCCCCCCTGTGGCACGGACCCTGCACTAGCTTTGATGTTGGCTTGTTAAAATGGTGCAACACACACGGGTCGTGCGCCCCTGTGGCACGGACCGTGCGTGTGATTCTGTCCCACAGTGAAAAATTCTCGTTTCGTCGCTCCTTTCGATTCCAAACCTCGTCTAATCTTCTTCCCAACCATCCCTAATGTAAATGGACCAATGATACTCTGCTTTTGAACATGATTGCAAGGTTTAAAGTGAATTTTTTTTGGAAGTTATAAATGTTTCAAAAACCGTAAAGTAGTACTCGTGAGCGAACATGTGTTATGTTTAATGTCATGGAACTAAGTGTTCAAGCAACTGTTTAAGGTCATGCAACTAAATGTTCAAGCGATTGTTTATGTTATGTTAATATAAGGAACTAAATGTTCAAGCGATTGTTTATGTTATGTTAATATAAGGAACTAAATGTTCAAGCAAGGTTATGATATATAAATTATATCAAGTGCGGGTGACGACCCAGATAATTAGTATACTAGGGAAGGGGAAGTCATGAACCCTAGAACCTAGACCTCATGAGTGTTTGAAGCTAGCGCAAGTTAGTGGAGAGGTTCAACGGTAACGGCGTGGTCTTTACCGGAGATGTACTATGTCATGTAAAAAGTATATGCACGTAGGGCCTAAATGGACTACGATTAAATGAAAGGAATAAATGGACCGAGAGTCATTGTAAGGGGTTACAGTAGAATTCACTGAGATAATATTTATATCACCCTTTATAATTGTGGTTTTTACAGAGAAACAGGGAAATGCAAAGGCGAAGAGGCACGGCTAGTCGTGGTGTCCCAAGGAGATGTTGAAGTTTGAGTTTATGTGCTTATGCTGATTTTCCCTAGTTGTCCTTGTAATTTCGATTGTATAACTTATACACTGTTAAAAGTTGTAAATCGTTTCCGCTACTTATGTCTTGGATGTTGAACACTAGGAATGCGACAAGTTTATGAAACATGGAATTTAAGTATTTTAAGTAATTCTATGTTAAGTTATGAGATTGAGGTGACCGATTGTTATCATTTATCAAAATTTTTAGTTGTGTTCAATATCTAGGACATGAAGTTATCTCTGATGTACGCTATTTTGTACATTTTGGTATTTCTACAAGGTAGAAATATGAGGGTGTTACATTTTGGTATTTCTCACGGGAAGTATCACGTTTTTGGAATAAATATCTTTACATTTCCATCTACTTCATATGAGAAAACATTGGGTTGGTCTAATTACCATTATAGCACTCTTATATTTTTCATATATCATCAACTTTTAAGGGGCAAAATGACATTTTCATAATCCTCTTTTGTCTTTTTCTTAATTTTTTACTTTTTCACTTTTTTCCAAATTTCTCACTTTTTAAACAATCATATATTCACTTTTTCACATTTTCCAACATTTTTCATTTTTTCACACACACACAAAATCTCTGATTTTATTTACAATTTCTATAAATATATTTTACTACAAACATTTAAACTAGTTTTATCATCCAAATTTATTTTTAGAATGTTTGATATCATATAATTTCATGCTACCCGTGCGTAGGCACAGGTTTACATCTAGTGATTAAAAAAAAGGGGTCTATTTCGGAATAATTTTTTTGCAAAATAATATAGAGTGATTAAAAAATTTGTAGTCTGTCAGAACACCATGTGACCATCTCGAGCAGATAACACTTCCCAACAACGATCCTCTACAGCCTAAGATAAAGCCCCACAAAGTAGAGCTTATTAGGCAATTAATCACGCTCTGATCACACGGTAGTAGATCATCCACCAGACATTAGTTCATGTCTCCTCAATATTCGAGGATACAGTTGTACGAGCCTATAGAACAGATCCTGTTCAAGTAAGGTCGTGACCATTAAGCTTCGCAAGCGTTATATAAACATTCGAGTTGTATTGAAAACTAACGATGTGGGACTTTTGAACTATCAGTTTTTTGAAAAAAATATGACAAATTTTTGTGACAAATAATTGTTTTGTTTTTTTGAGTCTCATGGGAAGTATCATGTTTTTGGAATAAATATCTTAACATTTCTATCTACTTTCCATATGAGAAAACAATGAGTTGGTCTAATTACCATTATAGCTCTCTTATATTTTTCATACATAATCAACTTTTAAGGTGCAAAACGACATTTTCATAATCCTCTTTTGTCTTTTACTTAATTTTTTACTTTTTCACTTTTTCCAAATTTCTCACTTTTTAAACAATCATATATTCACCTTTTCACATTTTCTAACATTTTTCATTTTTTCACACACACACAAAATCTCTGATTTTATTTACAATTTCTATAAATATATTTTACAACTAACAATTAAACTAGTTTTGGCATCCAAATTTATTTTTAGAATGTTTGATAACATATAATTTCGTGCTACCCGTGCGTAGGCACGGGTTTACGTCTAGTGATTAAAAAAAGGGGACTGTTTCGGAATAATTTTTTTGCAAAATAGTATAGAGTGATTAAAAAATTTGTAGTCAGTCAGAACACCATGTGACCATCTCAAGCAGATAACACAGCCCAAGAACGATCCTCTACAGCCTAAGATAAAGCCCCACAAAGTAGAGCTTATCAGGCCATTAATCACGCTCTGATCACATGGTAGTAGATCATCCACCAGACATTTGTTCCTGTCTCCTCAATATTCGAGTCAAATTATGTCAAAGTTGTTTTCAAAACAACTATCAAACTGAACTCGGAGTTCCTTTTCCTCTATTGCAACTTTCCTCACGATATTTTTACCAACGACGCACCCAATTCATTTCCGAATTGGCCAATAGCGTTGAGAGTTTCCCCTCAACCTAAGTACGCCTCCAATGATTTTCCTCTATCAGTTTTTATTAGCCTCTTGATTCGTTCCCAAAATTAACTTTAGCATGCGGGTTTTCACAAAATGATTTTCAAAACTACCATGCCGCACGCCAATCTTCACTTCAGAAATTCCAGTCACTTGCAAGCAGATCCATCAATTAATCCTTTGATGGGTATTCGCAACGTGAAAAAAAACGGCCAGCAGTCACCTCACTTTCATATTCGTATTCACGTTTGACTTGTCAAATGGAATTACATAATACTATCTGATTGTTAACCTTCGCAAGCGAAAGGTTAACACCAAAACCTTGCCACTAAAGTGGAAACTTATGGATGTTCCCCGACTTAGAGCTAAAAGACTCTAACCATTCCATTTCATGCATCATTAAATCTGCCGTGTGAAGCGATTTCATACTCAGCGCATCGGCTACAACACTGACCTTTCCTGGATGATACTTCAACTCGGAGTCATAATCCTTCGGAAATTCAACCCATATCCTTTTCCCGTTATTCAGTTATTTCTGATCAAACAGATACTTTAAGCTTTTTGTGATCACAAAAGACTTCGAAGCGAAACCCATATAGGTAATGTCTCCAAATCTTTAGTGCTTACACAATAGCAGGCAACTCCAAATCATGAGTCGGATAATTCTCCTCATGAGACTTTAATTGTCTGGGGATGCATAAGCTACCACTTGTTGATCCTGCATGAGAACACATCCTAAACTCTTCCCAGAAGCATCGCTGTAAATTTGGAATTCCAATGACGGATCCGAAAGAATTAGGATCGGAGCAGAAGTCAACTGATTTTTCAATTCTTGAAAAAAATTCTTCACAATCAGCATCCCATGTAAACGGTTGACCCTTACGAGTTAACCGAGTGAGTAGAAGAACTAACTGTGCGAACCCTTGAATAAACCTCCTGTAGTAACCGGCTAGACCCAAGAAACTCCTGATCTCTAACTGACGATGGTCGCTCCCAGTTTAACACAGCTTCTGCTATAAAACAATGGGTTGCACCCGAATCAGACAATATACTGACGGAGTTATTGAAAAGAGATCCCATACCCCTCAGTAAATTGTCAGCAGTTGTAACTGTCTGAGCATCCAGAGCGTTGACTCGTCCTTGCCTTGGAGCAACTTGTGACTCCTTCGAACTCTTCCTTGCAGGGAACCCATTTGCATAGTGACCCTCTTCATTAAAATAATAGCACCGATTTGATCTTTGCTTGCAATCACCGCTGTGATGCTTTCCACAGTTAGAACATCTTCTGACCTTTGAAGAATCGAAGAATTGTACCTTCTTTTCCTTTGATGAAATTATCTTAGGACTTTGCATTCGGAGTTGATAATTCAACTACCTTCTTTCCTTTCCAGTACTCTCTTTGAAATCATCATCGGCGACATAGGCTGGTTGCATTAATGCAGCATAATTAGTGAGAGTATAAGAACGGAGACCCTGAGTCATATAAGTACAAAGGCCCCTCTTATACATCTGCATCTTCCATTCCTCATTCAGGGCATACTTTACCACTTGATAAAACTGAGTATAATTACAACAAGGACTAACAAGTATAATTACAACAAGGACTAACAATGAATCGACTCAACCCTAAACTAAGTCCAACTAGGTCAAACTGCTCTGATACCAACTGTAACACCCCGGTATTTTCATTTAGTAAAAATACCCAAGTGTAGCATCCCTAGAACATCAGAGATATATTTCCTGCTTAGACACTGAATATCACTATAAGGGGAAAAATGACATTTTCATAATCCTCTTTTGTCTTTTTCTTAATTTTTTACTTTTTCACTTTTTTCCAAATTTCTCACTTTTTAAACAATCATATATTCACTTTTTCACATTTTCCAACATTTTTCATTTCTTCTCACACACACACACACACATTTTCCAACATGATGCACTAAGTATTAAGTTGATCAGGCTCAATATCTCTTAGCATCACAAGTATAATTACAACAAGGACTAACAAGGAATCGACTCAACCCTAAACTAAGTCCAACTAGGTCAAACTGCTCTGATACCAACTGTAACACCCCGGTATTTTCATTTAGTAAAAATACCCAAGTGTACCATCCCTAGAACATCAGAGATATATTTCCTGCTTAGACACTGAATATCACTATAAGGGGAAAAATGACATTTTCATAATCCTCTTTTGTCTTTTTCTTAATTTTTTACTTTTTCACTTTTTTCCAAATTTCTCACTTTTTAAACAATCATATATTCACTTTTTCACATTTTCCAACATTTTTCATTTCTTCTCACACACACACAAAATCTCTGATTTTATTTACAATTTCTATAAATATATTTTACTACAAACATTTAAACTAGTTCTATTGAAAACTAACGATGTGGGACTTTTGAACTATCAGTTTTTTGCAAAAAATATGATAACCGCACGGTCCGTGCTCCAGAGGCGCACGACCTGTGCGTATCAATTAAAAACTCAGTTTGAAATACGAAAAGGGCGCACGATCCGTGCTGTGTCAAAAATTCATTTTTAAGCTGGCACCGAACCAAGCGCACGATCCGTGCCCTTGTGAGGCACGATCCGTGCGTTCCTTTCAGTGGCCAAATTTCCAGTTTTGTGTCATTTTTTCCAAGTCCGTTTCGATTCCAATTTCGTTCCGGTCGATATCCTAACATAACGAATATTCTTCCAGTCCAGCGAAAGCGATTAAACAATCAAAACAATACATATTATCATATCATCAATCAACAATTCAATCCATTCGAACATTTCACAATTTACGGTTTTTCGATAAAAACGGTTTCGTCGCTAATTTTCACAAAGCGGATTTTTTTTGATTTCGTTTCAAAAATTTAACGACTCAATATCAAAACATCCCTAAGCGAGTATAGAACTCACCGATTTGACGACCTCGCGAGAAATCACGTCCTCACACGAAATGACCGAACCGTAACCTCTCGAACAATCCCCGTAATCACGTACTCGCACCGAACTCGTCCGATACTCGAGACTGAACTTCGGAACAACAACCAATCACAAATCCAGCTACTGAACTTCCTGACTACGGAATTGGCGTCTCTCGAACTTTGGCGATTCGATCCGAAATTTGAGGAACCAACATTTCCAATTCCGCATCCGTTTTCCAGCATCAGTGAGCAGTTTCGTAACACGTGTATCTTGGTCAAATCGCGGCCAAAACCCTTCAAACCAGTGCCCATTGTGTAGATAATCTTGTCTAATTTCTGATGGTCAAAGGTTCATACGCATGCATCCAGTAGATTGGGAGTTATACCCGAAACAAGGTGACTGGTCCAGGACAGTGGCTGATTCACAACTGGAACTTGTGGATACAATATCTGCTTCATTTCTAATTGGAATCCGATGGTTCTTGTTCTCATTTTGATGCATTTTGTGTCTAGTTTCCATAGAAACAAAAATCGTGAACAGAGGAGTTGAATACATGGAGATACGATGAAAACAATGAGGGTAGGTCATACGGGTTTTCCAGCAGAAATTTCTGTTGCACTTGTTGCTTCATCTTCAACCATATGTGACCATGAATTTGAGCTCTAAGCTGGACCCAAGCTCTACACACTTCAAAACCGGCAACTGAATCACCTCCAAGACAGTTCCAATCCGTGATGTAGGCACCGAAATCGTTTCTACCGCTCTCCAAACTAACATGCAAGTAGAATTCTTCCACCTTTGTCAAGGTGGAGCTCTTAACACTCAAAAATGGTGAAATGGGATTGGGGTTGGTGTAAGGGAAGATGTTAATATCAGGAGGTAGAAGAGGAAAAATGGATTTGAATGGTGTGATAAAGTGGGACATGCATGAAGGATCCTTGAATGCTCCCCTTCCCTTCTCCCTCTCCTCCTCTCAAGTTTCTCCTCTCTTTCTCACTTCTAGGCTTTTCTGAAAATTCTGGAAATGTTGCTGTGTGTGTTGGGCATAGGTTCAGCTGGGATTCCTTTAATAATGGGAAAAGACTAAATTTCCCCTCCCTTCTTAACTCTCACTTAAACTACTTATAACTCATCAATTATTCTATAACTCACTCACTTAACATAGTGTATCAATTATGCATAACCAATAAATCATTTACCTATTTGATTCATGATACCATCTCATAATTAAAATAATTATGCTCATTAATCAACTTAACCTCTTGCTAATTTAATTAAATTAAATTAGCTAATTAGGGGATGTTACAATCACCCCAACTTTTAAAATTTTGTCCTCAAAATTGACAAAACGTACCTCAATCGAACAGATAGGGATATTTCACTCGCATGTTCTCCTCTACTTCCCATGTTGCTTCGTCGGGTGAAGTACCGTCCCAAAGCACCATGACAATAGGAATTGATCTCGTCCGGAGCATTTTCTCGCCACGTTCAATGATCCTGATTGGAGTAGGCTGATAAGACAAATCCGGTCTGATGTCGATCGCTTCATAGCTTAAGGGCTGATTCGGGTCATGAATATACTTCCTTAACTGCGATACATGAAACACATCATGTAATCTGGATAATTCTGGAGGTAATGCAATGCGATACGCTACCGGCCCAACTCGCTCGATAATCTGGAAGGGTCCGACATACCGATGACTGAGCTCCTTCACTCGCAAAGCGATACCGGTCCCGATGGTTGGAGAAAGTCTCAAAAAGACATGGTCTCCTTCTTCGAATTCTAAGGGCCTTCTTCTCTTATCCGCATAACTCCTTTGTCGACTCTGCGCGGCATTCATCCTTTCTCTTATCTGTCGGATCTTCTCCGTAGTCTCACGGACCAAATTCGATCCCAACAATCTCTGCTCACCTATATCCCACCAACACAATGGTGTTCTACACTTCCTTCCATACAATGCTTCATATGGAGCCATTCCGATACTAGAATGGTAACTGTTGTTGTATGAAAATTCTACCAATGGAAGATGATCCTCCCATCTGCCTCCACTATCGAGTACACACCCTCAACATATCCTCCATTGTCTGGATTGTCCTCTCAGTCTGCCCGTCTGTCTGCGGATGGTAAGCGGTGCTAACACACACCGTGGTTCCCAACGCCATATTCAATGCTCTCCAAATTCGAGATGTGAACTTGGGATCTCGATCACAGATGATACTTGTAGGGATTCCATGCAACTTCACAATATTCTTGAGATACTCATCTGCTAACCTAGCAACCTTATGATTCGAACGCACTGGAATAAAATGGGCGGACTTGGTCAGGCGATCCACCACTACCCAATTAGAATCATTTCCGGCTTGGGACCGTGGCGACCCCATGACAAAATCCATAGAAATGCTTTCCCATTTCCACTTTGGCACATTTAATGGTTGCAATTTGCCACCTGGCTTCTGATGCTCTATCTTGATCCTTTGACAAGTCAAACATCGAGACACAAATTCTGCAATATCCACTTTCATACCCGGCCACCAGTACAATTGCCTCAAATCTCGGTACATCTTGGTAGACCCAGGATGTATTGAGAACTGACTCTTATGAGCCTCTTCTAAAACCTGCCTCTTCATATTCTCATCATTCGGCACACAGATTCTACCATCAAAACAAATTACGCCATCACCGTCTTCGGTGTAACTTGGCAACCTCCTCTGCGCTTGCAGCTCTACATCACTCTCTTGGGCTGAGCGAATCTGATTTCTCAAGGAACTTGAAATCTGAATATGGCTCAACACTAGCCTGTTCCTTCTTGCCTTCACTCTCAAATTAAGGTCTCTAAACGATTCCAACAAAGACATCTCGTGCATCATCAACTCTTCAGTATGGATAGACTTTCTGCTCAAAGCATCAGCCACAACATTAGCCTTACCAGGATGGTACTTCAATTCAAAATCATAATCTTTCAGGAACTCTACCCATCTCCTCTGTCTGTTGTTCAGCTCCTTTTGGTCAAACAAATACTTAAGGCTCTTGTGGTCACTAAAGACTTCGAAACGAGACCCATACAGGTAATGTCTCCAAATCTTTAGGGCAAACACAATCGCCGCCAATTCTGCATTAGGACACATCCCAAACCCTTACCAGAGGCGTCACAATAGATTTGGAATCCTGCAGACGGATCTGGAAGAATCAGGACAGGTGCAGAAGTCAAACAATTCTTCAATTCCACAAAACAATTATCACAGTCTGAGTCCCCATCAAACGGATGACCCTTGCGAGTTAACCGAGTGAGTGGAAGGACCAGCTGAGAAAATCCTTGAATGAATCTTAGATAATACCCAGCTAATCCCAAGAAACTTCTTACCTCAGTAACTGTAGATGGTTGTTCCCAGTCTACCACAGCTTCAATCTTACTGGGGTCCACTGCAACACCAGCCTGAGATATTACATGGCCCAGAAATTTAACTTCGGGCATCCAAAAATCACATTTGGACGGCTTAGCGTACAACTTCTTCTCTCGGAGTACGTTCAGAACAATTCGGAGATGTTGCACATGCTCCTCAATCGTTTTAGAGAACACCAAGATATCGTCAATGACCACCACCACAAACCGTTCTAGATAGGGATTAAAAATCCGATTCATATAATCCATGAATACGGCCGGAGCATTGGTCAAACCGAATGGCATCACTACAAATTCATAGTGTCCATACCTCGTACGGAAAGCGGTCTTCAGGACGTCCAAAGCTCGAACCTTGATTTGGTGATAGCCGGACCTCAAATCAATCTTTGAAAATACAGAAGCTCCCCTCAATTGGTCTAACAAATCATCAATCCTCGGTAACGGGTACTTGTTCTTAATAATCACCTTGTTCGACTAAAGGTAATCAATGCACAATCTCATACTTCCGTCCTTCTTCTTGACAAGTAACACTGGAGCACCCCATGGTGAGGCACTCGGCCGGATAAACCGTTTGGAAATTAGCTCTTCCAATTGGATTTTCAATTCCTTCAACTCTAATGGCGACATTCTTTACGGGGCTATAGAAATAGGTCCAGTGCCCGGAACCAACTCTATAGAAAATTTCACCTCACGATCCGGAGGTAACAAAGGAACTTCATCGGGAAACACATCAAGAAATTCATTAACAACTTGCACAGAAGATAAGTCCAGACCTGTCTCAGTGGATGCAGACAACATCATGACATAAGCTTCCGCGCCTTGAAACAGGTAGTTACTGGCCGAAGTGAAAGAAATAACAGCTTCAGGATTGGGAGGTTGTAGCTCCACTGACTCGGAGGCGAAACCGATAGTTCGATGAAAACAATCTATAGTCACATGGTTGGCAGTCATCCAATTCATACCTAGGACAATATCCACATTCTCGGTGGAGTGTCTGTAGCCATGACTTTCTGAGCCTCTGCAGTGTAGACCCTCTCTCGAGCTGAAATCGGCTTATCTGACTCTTTCTTTTCCTCTTTTTGGGCACTCTGGATTGAGTGACCCCTTTTTCTTAAAATATTACCACTGAGTCGCACTAGGACGACGTTCACCTCTTGGGCTTCCTACTAGCAAAACACTTGGAGAATCTTGAGGAATCATACAACTGCACTTTCTTTCCCTTGATAGGTTACCTTTTAACTTTGCATTCGGAGTTGATGGCTTAACTACCTTCTTCTTTCCAATATTCCCTAAGATGAAACGGGTTTTAAGGAACTTCGGTCTTGGTCGAGGACTACGTCTTGGTCATCCTTCCATAATTCCGCTTATGATACACCGAGTATTGAGTTGATCAGGCTCAATGTCTCTTAGCATCACAAGTGTAATCACAACAAAGACTAACAAGGAATCGACTCAACCCTAAACTAAACTAAGCCCGACTAGGTCGAACTGCTGTGATACCATAATGTAACACCCCGATAAATTCTAACATGTAGAATTACCGAAATGCACTAAATGGCATACATCACAGTAACTTCCTGTTATTGTAATATTGAACACAACTAAAACTTTCGATAATACATATCATATGGTTCTGTGAACCTCATTAAATTCCTGAAAATGCTTAAGTTTCAAAACTTGAGACTTGTAAATAACCCTGGTGTTCAATACTCAAAACATAAAGTAGCGGAAACGATTTTACAACTTAAACAATGAAAGTCATACAATCGGTGACATAACTAAATAAAATACAAAGGGCTAAACAGGAAATCCGATTTTCGATAGTTCCATGAGTCGCACCGGCTAACCGTGCTTTGTCGCCTTTGCCTTCCCCTGTTTCTCGGTAAAAACCACAAATATGAAGGGTGAGATAAACATTATCTCAGTGAGTCCTATCGAGACCCCTTACTAACTCTAGCGGTTCATTATGCTTTGTTTTGAACTCGTGGCCCTAAAAGCAACCACGTGGAAATATGTTAAGTTCCTGTAACCTTTATGCTCATGGCCCTCCTAAGCGACACATGAAGCATACAATATTTTGTTCCATGATTTTAGCATAACACCTCAGCCTACCTATTTTATAGGCACTTCTTGACTTTGGTGAACCCATCCCGCTATTTCTAGTGGGTGAAACATTCTTGAATCTAGGTTTTGGGACTCATGACTTCCCCTCCCCTAGTATGCTAATCCTCTAAGGGTCGTCACCCTTATCCTCTTGTATTTATTATACATTGTATATATCCATGTACCCGCAATGGGCCGTCAATGATTTCAGTCATGTACCGTCTATCCTTCCACGAGGGAAGGTATTTTGCCGTGAATTAACATTTCTTACCTTGACCGTTATGAATTAACTTGTGTACACTCGCGTCTTACTAATGTACGGTTTTCCTTACTTTTATAACTTGTGAGATTTACCTCAAACTTCTTTCATTTCATGACATAAGTGGGTTTCCATCCTTGGGAAACATTGGGGAATCAATCGGAAAGGAATTGGAATCGTTCGGAACGGATTTAAAAGGATTTTGAGTTAGGGTAACAGAAGGATCCGCACGGTCCGTGCTCCAGAGGCGCATGACCCGTGCGTATCAATTAAAAACTCAGTTTGAAATACGAAAAGGGCGCATGATCCGTGCCACCAAGGCGCACGATCCGTGCTGTGTCAAAAATTCATTTTTAAGCTGGCACCGAACCAAGCGCACGATCCGTGCCCTTGTGAGGCACGATCCGTGCGTTCCTTTCAGTGGCCAAATTTCCAGTTTTGTGTCATTTTTTTCCAAGTCCGTTTCGATTCCAATTTCATTCCGGTCGATATCCTAACTTAACGAATATTATTCCAATCCAGAGAAAGCGATTAAACAATCAAAACAATACATATTATCATATCATCAATCAACAATTCAATCCATTCGAACATTTCACAATTTACGGTTTTTCAATAAAAACGGTTTCGTCGCTAATTTTCACAAAGCGGATTTTTTTTTGATTTTGTTTCAAATATTTAACGACTCAATATCAAAACATCCCTAAGCGAGTATAGAACTCACCGATTTGACGACCTCGCGAGAAATCACGTCCTCACACGAAATGACCGAACCGTAACCTCTCGAACAATCCCCGTAATCACGTACTCGCACCGAACTCGTCTGATACTCGAGACTGAACTTCGGAACAGCAACCAATCACAAATTCAGCTACTGAACTTCCTCCTTGACTACGGAATTGGCGTCTCTCGAACTTTGGCGATTCGATCCGAAATTTGAGGAACCAACATTTCCAATTCCGCATCCGTTTTCCAGCATCAGTGAGCAGTTTCGTAACACGTGTATCTTGGTCAAATCGCGGCCAAAACCCTTCAAACCAGTGCCCATTGTGTAGATAATCTTGTCTACTTTCTGATGGTCAAAGGTTCATACGCATGCATCCAGTAGATTGGGAGTTATACCCGAAACAAGGTGACTGGTCCAGGACAGTGGCTGATTCACAACTGGAACTTGTGGATACAATATCTTCTTCATTTCTAATTGGAATCCGATGGTTCTTGTGCTCATTTTGATGAATTTTGTGTCTAGTTTCCATAGAAACAAAAATCGTGAACAGAGGAGTTGAATACATGGAGATACGATGAAAACAATGAGGGTAGGTCATACGGGTTTTTGTTTGCTAGAATGACCCGTGAAGCTGTCCAACAAATTCCTAATTTCTAGTCAATAAATGGTCACATTTATTTTCCTTGTTTTTAGGCAATAAATAATCAAATAGCTGTTGAAACAGAATATTTGATTTGCTTTTATTTAGGCATCAGTTATGCTAATATTTTGGCATACGTTTTGCATTTTTAATTTCCTCTGGATGTATAAGTACACAGTTTGTGCTGCTCAATAATATATACAGCCTTCTTGCATTTCATAATTCTATTTTGTTCTCTCCCTTCACAACCTTTATATTTCCAAATAACCAACAAATTGGTATCAAAGCAATCTTCTTACGGGATCTGTGAAATGGATGCTGAAGCAAATTTTTCACAGGTTGCTCCTCCTATTTTCGATGGAGAAAGCTACGACCTTTGGGCTGTTAGAATGGAATCCTATCTAGAGGCTTTAGATCTCTGGGAAGCCGTGGAAGAAGATTATGATGTTCCTCCGTTGCCAAACAATCCCACCATGGCGCAGATTAAAAGTCACAAAGAGAAAAAAACCAAAAAGGCAAAGGCAAAAGCGTGTCTATTTGCTGGTGTCTCAAAAACCATCTTTACCAGAATCATGACTCTCAAAACAGCGAAAGCAATTTGGGATTATCTGAAAGAAGAATATGCGGGAGACCAGAGGATAAGAAGCATGCAGGTGATAAATTTAAGAAGGGAATTTGAACTACAAAAAATGAAAGAATCTGAGACAGTCAAAGAGTACTCAGATAAATTGCTCAACATTGCCAATAAGGTTAGATTGTTGGGTGCTGAGTTTCCCGATTCAAGAATCGTAGAAAAAATTCTTGTGACACTTCCTGAAAGATATGAAGCTTCTATAGCTACCTTGGAGAACACAAAAGATCTGTGTAATATCACTCTGGCAGAAGTGTTACATGCATTGAAAGCACAAGAGCAAAGAAGGCTTATGAGGCAAGAAGGATCTATGGAGGGTGCATTTCAAGTCAAGTTGCAAATCAACAATAATGGAAAAGGCCACGGCAACAAATCTGAAGGTTATGCAAACATCAGAAACAACAATCAAAGCAGCAACACTCAGGTATATCCACCCTGCCCTCATTGCAAAAAAACTAATCATCCACAAAAAAGGTGTTGGTGGAGACCAGATGCAAGATGTCATAAGTGTAATCAGTTAGGGCACATGGAAAGAATATGCAGATCTCAACAACAACAAGAAGAAGTTAAGGTTGCTGAGGATCAATCACAAGAGGAGCAGTTGTTTGCTGTGTCATGCTTTGCTTCCAGTGGCTCTACAGAAAGTTGGCTTATTGATAGTGGATGTACAAACCACATGACCTATGATCAGGAGCTCTTCAAAGAACTTGATAAAACTGTTCTCTCTAGAGTCAAGATTGGAAATGGATCATACATTGAAGTAAAGGGAAAAGGAACCGTGGAAATCGAAGGTCACACAGGTTTGAAACTTATCTCTGATGTTTTATATGTTCCTGATATCGATCAAAACCTTTTGAGTGTTCCACGGTTGATAGAAAAAGGTTATAAGGTGTTTTTTGAAGACAAAAATTGCATAATTAATGATTCAAAAGGTAGAGAGGTGTTCAAAGTTCCAATGAAAGGCAAAAGTTTTGTCTTGGATTTCATGAACAATGAGCAGGCTGCAATGCACAAAGAGGTTAGTAGTATAATGCTTTGGCACAAAAGATTGGGTCACTACCATCATGCTGCTCTACTTTTTATGAAGAACAACAACTTAGTAAAAGACTTGCCTGAATTAGAAGTTACACCTCCTGAATGTGCTGCTTGCCAATTTGGGAAGCAAACAAGGCTTCCTTTTCAACAAAACAAGGCATGGAGGGCTACACAGAAGCTGCAATTGGTACACACGGATGTGGGGGGACCTATGAAAACACCGTCATTGAATGGCAGTAAGTATTATATTGCGTTCATTGATGATTATTCAAGAATGTGTTGGATTTACTTTATGAAGTTTAAATCTGAAGTTGCTGATATTTTTATGAAGTTTAAAGCTTGGGTTGAAACTCAAAGCGGACGCAAGATGCAGGTGATCAGTGTAACACCCCTTTTCTAATAACCTTACTATTTAATAAAATCAGAGTTTCTCTTTTTTTTTTTGAAAACAATTTAAGCGAGTGCTACACTTACTCCATTAAAATCAAAAACTTCAACTTTCATAGTTCAATTAGAACCACAAGATACATAGCACCATAACAAGAAAAACCGTTTAGTTCACATCAACTAAATACAGTCACTACCAGCAGCGGAATAATAATTAAGTTCTAAATCAAAACCAATACATCACCAAAAATGATCTAACAGTATAAAGACAATAACACTTAAGCATAAGGCGCCCCCCCCGGTGCTACGTATCAGAGCATGACACTTCCTACCAAAACGAAGGTGTAAAGGTAACCTTCACTTGTTATTACCTGCACGTTGCCGACATAAGAAGCAACATAAAAGCAGTAGGGTGAGTCTCTTTTCATAATTAATAACATATGGAAATAAACACTGCATAGGAAAAGGGAACCAGACACACCAATTCACAACAAAGGCAATAACCATATCACAGTTACATTCACCAAACAACAATGCAAAAGGTATGGTTATGCATGAAATGCAACCCAAACTCCACGGGCACATGCATGTCGGATCCGTCACCAAATACAAATAGGCCGTAGCCTCTGCTCACCAAATAAAACTAGGCCGAAGCCTCTGCTCACCAATAATGCACATGTTTCATGAGATGCTATGGGAATGCATCACAACACACCACAATTCAATCAATTCACCATTTTAATTCATATTCTCACCATAGTGCATTAATCAGCTCACCAAATTAAAATTAGGCCGAAGCCTCTGCTCACCAATCTCACCTTAGCACACTCACCAATTCAGCCCACCACTCACACCAACACCAATTTCGATTAGGCCAATTTAGGATATTGACACGACATAGGGAAAGTAGATAAAAATTGCCGTTTGGGCACTTGAACACCTAAGCCCAGAAACACCAGTAAAATAATTTACTTTTGCATAAAATTGGAATATTTGGATAGACACTGAAATTAGCTTCGAAACGCATTTTGAACCGTTAAATTTGGATAACCGAGTCAAAAGTTACATTAAAAACAAAATAGGAAAAATACTTAGACATCCTGGAAACTGGCGCATGGGCGCTGGGCGCCCAGAGGCAACACAACTTGGCGCAGGGCGCTGGGCGCCCAGGAACAACACAAAAACTTGGCGCATGGGCGCTGGCGCCCAGGAACAGCAACACGCGCACAGGCGCTAGCGCTGGCGCCCAGGAACAGCAACACGCGCATAGGCGCTGGCGCCCAGGAACTGGCGCAGGAACTGGCGCAGGAACTGGCGCAGGGGAACACAGCGCCCAGGCACTAGGCGCCTAAGGCCAACACGCAATAAAACTCATTTTACTTCGAAATTGATTTTGTACGAGCCAAATGCTCAGAATAAGAGAACCCAATAAAATTTTTGGCAAAAAGTGACATGCATCTTTGGCGCCCATGGGCTAGGCGCCTAAGGCCAAGACAACCCACAACTCCTATGACTCCAAAAATGATTTTACACGAGCCATTTAGCTTGGACATGAAGACCCAGTATCAGTTTTTGCAAAATGGACAACAGAAATTTGGGGCCCTTGGCGCCCATGACACAAGCACCTAGCGCCAAAACTGGCAACACAGTGACACAGAGACAGCAACACAGTGGCAACAGACACAGCAACACAGTGGCAACAGAAACAGCAACACAGTGGCAACAGAAACAGCAACACAGTGGCAACAGAAACAGCAACACAGTGGCAACAGAAAACAGCAACACAGTGGCAACAGAATTGGAAAAACTGGCGCAGGCACACTGGCTGGGCGCCTGGCGCCCATGACTGAGGCGCAGAACAAAAAAAAAACAGCAACAATGCATATGGCGCCCAAGGCGCCTAGGAGCTTCAAAATTCAGAATTCTTCAATTTTAAACACCAAATTAAATTCACCAAACACCCAATCATATATGTATAATTCAATCATCATCATGATCCTCAATTTTCACCAAGTAAGCACCAACAAATCATATTCTCAAACATGTGTCATACGATTCACTTAGCAACAATTCAATTCACCAATTATACGATTTCAACATAAGCAATTCCTAATCAAGTATCACAACACTATAATTTAATCATCAACACAACAATTCGTTCATAGAAATTATTCTAGAACCCTAACCCTAAGCATCACTAATTCGCATAAGGTATTAAAAACAAAAAGAGGACCCCCTAACCTCTTAGAAGTCGAAATTGCTAGTAAAGCTCCAAGGAAAATGCAAGTCACCAACAAGCCTTCTCTACCTCTTAGAGTGCTTCGCCCCCTTTTCTTCTTCTCCTCTTCCCTTCGCAACTCCTTCTCTTCTCACTCTCTCTTTTTACGTTTCTTTTCTTTCTTTTTGCAATTGAGTAAAAATGAAAACTAACTTCTAAGACCCCTTGTGAGTCGAATTCCTTGACTAGACAATGGGCCACATGCCTAATTGTGGGTCATGGGCCCTTATTCGCACTGCTCAATTCGCGACAACACCTCCTAAATAAATAAAATAAATAAATTAAACCTTGAGTTACTTATTTAAATTAAATAAATATTGTAAGCCTTAAATAACTTAATTAAATAAATAATTAAATTATTTTGGGGCGTTACAACTCTCCCCCACTTAGAATATTTCGTCCTCGAAATTACGTGAATCAAACAACTCCGGATATGCTTCCCGCATCTTACTCTCCAGCTCCCAAGTCATACTTTCACCAGCAGCTCCTAGCCACACCACTTTCACCAAAGGAATTTCTTTCCCTCTCAGAGTCTTCACTTCTCTATCTTCAATCCGCACAGGCATAGTCTCCACAGTGAGATTATCCCGCACCTCTACTTCATCCATCTGAATCACATGAGACGGGTCCGGAACATACTTTCGAAGCTGTGACACGTGAAACACGTCATGCAAGTTCGAAAGATTAGGCGGCAAGGCCACCCTATAGGCAACACTTCCCACTCTCTCCGTAATTTGATACGGACCAATGAAACGGGGAGTTAACTTCTTTGATTTCAAGGCACGCTCAACACCAGTCACCGGAGTGACTCTCAGGAACACATGATCACCGGCCTGAAACTCTAAATCCTTCCTTCTCTTATCACGATAGCTCTTTTGCCGACTCTGCGACGCTTTCATCTTCTCACGGATTAATTTTACCTTCTCAGTTGTTTCTCGCACGATCTCAGGCCCCAATACTGCACTCTCTCCAGATTCATACCAACATAACGGAGTCCTACATCTCCGACCGTACAACGCCTCAAACGGTGCCATACCAATACTAGAATGAAAACTGTTATTATAGGTGAACTCTATCAACGGAAGATGAGAATCCCATGAACCTCCCTGCTCGAGAACACATGCTCTCAACAAGTCCTCTAACGACTGAATAGTCCTCTCCGTCTGACCATCTGTCTGCGGATGATAAGCGGAGCTCAACCTCAACTTAGAACCCAAAGCTTCTTGCAAACTCTTCCAAAATTCAGATGTGAATCTTGGATCTCTATCAGACACAATACTGAGCGGAACGCCATGCAACTTCACAATTGTTTTGATGTAGATCTCTGCCAACTTTGGAACTGGATAAGTCATATTAATTGGTAAGAAATGAGCAGACTTTGACAACCTGTCCACAACCACCCATATAGCATCAAACCCTCTCACTGTATTTGGCAAACCAGTTACAAAATCCATGGAAATGCTATCCCATTTCCATTCCGGAACTTCTAATGGTTGCATCAACCCCGCAGGCTTCTGATGCTCAATCTTAGACTTCTGACACGTCAGACAAGAATACACAAACTGAGCCACATCCTTCTTCATACCAGGCCACCAGAACATTTTCTTCAAATCTTGGTACATTTTCGTAGCCCCTGGATGAATACTCAACTTGCTCCTATGGCTCTCCTCAAGAATCATTCTCTTCATCTCAGTATCATCAGGAATACAAATCCTATCCCTGAATCTCAATACACCCTGGGAATCTAACTTGAAGTCCCCATTCGCAGCTTGATCATTCGCAACTAACAAGTCTACCAACTTTACATCTGACTTTTGAGCTTCTCGAACACTAATCAAAAATTCATTGCCGATCTTCAACATTCCCAATCTGACACTCTGCGGTGTCACTTCACAAACCAGACTCATGTCCCGAAACTGCTCAATCAACTCTAATTCTTTCACCATCATAGCCGACATATGCAAACTCTTCCGACTTAAAGCATCCGCCACGACATTAGCTTTGCCGGGGTGATAGTTCAAGCCGAAATCATAATCCTTCAGCAATTCTAACCAACGTCTCTGTCTCATATTCAGCTCCTTCTGATCGAACAAGTATTTCAAACTCTTATGGTCACTAAACACTTCAAATCTAGTACCATACAGATAGTGCCTCCAAATTTTCAGCACAAACACAATTGCAGCTAGCTCCAAATCATGAGTAGGGTAGTTCTTCTCATGGGTCCTCAACTGTCTGGACGCATAAGCTACTACCTTACCTTCTTGCATCAACACACCTCCCAAACCCATCTTGGAAGCATCACAATATACTACAAACGGTTGATCCGGAACAGGCAAAGTCAACACGGGCGATGTTGTCAACCTCTTCTTCAACTCATTGAAGCTCTCCTCACAGCGAGCATCCCACACAAAGGCCTTTCCTTTACATGTCAATTGAGTCAACGGCAGGGCCAACTTCGAGAAACCTTCAATAAATCTCCTGTAATAACCAGCTAATCCCAAGAAGCTTCTAATCTCTGTAACTGACTTCGGGCTCTCCCATTGCGACACAACATCAACCTTGGCTGGGTCCACAGCTATACCATTACCAGAGATAATATGACCAAGGAAACCTACTTCATTCAGCCAGAACTCACACTTAGACAATTTTGCATACAATTTCTTTTCTTTCAACACTTCTAGCACTAACCTCAAATGTTCTGCGTGTTCCTCTTCCGTTTTAGAATACACCAGAATGTCGTCAATAAACACAACCACAAACCGATCCAAATAACTATGGAAAGTACGATTCATGTACTCCATAAACACTCCCGGCGCGTTGGTAACACCAAACGACATCACAGAATACTCATAGTGCCCATATCTCGTTCTGAAGGCGGTTTTCTGAATGTCTTCATCCTTTACCTTGATCTGGTGATAACCCGACCTCAAATCGATTTTACTAAACACCTTAGCACCTACCAACTGGTCCATCAGATCATCAATTCTGGGAAGCGGATACCTGTTCTTTATTGTCACTTTGTTCAATTGCCTATAATCGACACAAAGTCTCATACTCCCGTCCTTCTTTTTCACTAACAATACCGGAGCACCCCACGGTGACACACTTGGCCTTACAAATTTCTTCTCAAGTAGATCTTCTAATTGCTTTTTCAATTTAGACAACTCTGAGGCTGACATCCGGTACGGTGCCATAGACACAGGCCTAGTACCAGGTATAAGATCAATAGCAAACTCAACCTCCCTCTCTGGCGGGACACTTGGAATTTCATCCGGGAACACTTCAGGAAACTCACACACTACTTGCACCCCTTCAACGATCGCCTGATTCTCAGCAAACAATGACGCCATCAAAGCAAACAGATGAACTCCCTCTTTCATTACCTTATGCAAATGACCAGCAGGCAACAAAACAGATTCTTCTTCTTCGGGAGGAAGGAAACTCACAGATCTTCGGAAACAATTAATATGCACATGGTTAAATACTAACCAGTCCATACCAAGAATGACATCCAACCCTCCCAACGGCAAACAAATAAGGTCAACAAGAAAATCTCTGCCGAAGATTGACAGAGGGCACTTAGCACACACAAGAGAGGTAGTTACTGAACCCTTAGCTGGAGTGTCAATAACCATCTCCCTCATCATAGAAGATAAAACAAGGTCCAATTTCTCAGCACATAAAGCAGCAATAAATGAGTGCGTAGCACCAGTATCAATAATAGCAATCAAAGGAATACCATGAATAAAACATGTACCTCTAATCTCATTAGTATCCTCTGATCCTGCGAGAGCAAACACTTTTCCATGGGACTTCTCTTTCTTCGGCTTAGTACACTTGGTACTAATATGACCTGCTTCCCCACAGTTGTAGCACACCACATCCCTTTTCTCACATTTCGCAGCCACATGACCTTCTTTACCGCACTTGAAACATTTATTATCCGAGCAGTCAAAACTCTTATGGCCCGGCTTGCCACACCTGTAGCACACAACCTTCGCAGGGGCATCTCCCCCACTTGGTTTCTTATTATCAGCATACCTCTGCTTACCCTTACCAGCCTGAACCTCATATGGCTTACCCCGGTTCTGAAATTTACCCCTCTGATCTCTCATGACCTTGGAGCGAGCATTACTATAATCTTCATATATCCTGCAACTGTCGATCAAATCAGCAAATACCCGAATCTTCTGGTACCCTATAGCTTTCTTTATATCAGCCCTCAGTCCATTCTCAAACTTTATACATTTTGAAAATTCAGAATCAGCATCAGCATAGTGGGGATAAAACTTAGCCAATTCAGTGAACTTGGCAGCATACTCTGTCACTGACATGCTTCCTTGCTTCAGCTCAAGGAACTCTATTTCTTTCTTACCTCTCACATCTTCAGGAAAATACTTCCGTAAGAACTCTCTACAGAAAACAGCCCAAGTTATCTCCTCATTAGCAGTTTCTAATCTCTGCCTAACCTCCATCCACCAATCATCAGCCTCTTCTGCCAGCGTATGGGTACCATACCTGACCTTCTGCGCATCATTACAATCCATGACCCGAAATATCCTTTCGATCTCTTTCAGCCATGCTAGAGCACCATCTGGATTGTACTTTCCCTTAAAAACAGGTGGATTCTCCCTCTGGAACGTGGCTAAACTGCGAGTCCCAGCATTTTCAGCACCATTTTGCTGGTTCCCAACAGCTTGAGCCATAGCCTGCAAAGCAGCAGCAAGAGCAGCGTCGTTCCTCCCAGCCATTTCAAACTATCACTGCAGCACAAACAGAAATTTAGAACTAATCTAACAATTCTATTTGTCATATGACACTATGACAGGACGACTTGGCCGGACAGACCGAACTGCTCTGATACCACTAATGTAACACCCCTTTTCTAATAACCTTACTATTTAATAAAATCAGAGTTTCTCTTTTTTTTTTGAAAACAATTTAAGCGAGTGCTACACTTACTCCATTAAAATCAAAAACTTCAACTTTCATAGTTCAATTAGAACTACAAGATACATAGCACCATAACAAGAAAAACCGTTTAGTTCACATCAACTAAATACAGTCACTACCAGCAGCGGAATAATAATTAAGTTCTAAATCAAAACCAATACATCACCAAAAATGATCTAACAGTATAAAGACAATAACACTTAAGCATAAGGCGCCCCCCCGGTGCTACGTATCAGAGCATGGCACTTCCTACCAAAACGAAGGTGTAAAGGTAACCTTCACTCGTTATTACCTGCACGTTGCCGACATAAGAAGCAACATAAAAGCAGTAGGGTGAGTCTCTTTTCATAATTAATAACATATGGAAATAAACACTGCATAGGAAAAGGGAACCAGACACACCAATTCACAACAAAGGCAATAACCATATCACAGTTACATTCACCAAACAACAATGCAAAAGGTATGGTTATGCATGAAATGCAACCCAAACTCCACGGGCACATGCATGTCGGATCCGTCACCAAATACAAATAGGCCGTAGCCTCTGCTCACCAAATAAAACTAGGCCGAAGCCTCTGCTCACCAATAATGCACATGTTTCATGAGATGCTATGGGAATGCATCACAACACACCACAATTCAATCAATTCACCATTTTAATTCATATTCTCACCATAGTGCATTAATCAGCTCACCAAATTAAAATTAGGCCGAATCCTCTGCTCACCAATCTCACCTTAGCACACTCACCAATTCAGCCCACCACTCACACCAACACCAATTTCGATTAGGCCAATTTAGGATATTGACACGACATAGGGAAAGTAGATAAAAATTGCCATTTGGGCACTTGAACACCTAAGCCCAGAAACACCAGTAAAATAATTTATTTTTGCATAAAATTGGAATATTTGGATAGACACTGAAATTAGCTTCGAAACGCATTTTGAACCGTTAAATTTGGATAACCGAGTCAAAAGTTACATTAAAAACAAAATAGGAAAAATACTTAGACATCCTGGAAACTGGCGCATGGGCGCTGGGCGCCCAGAGGCAACACAACTTGGCGCAGGGTGCTGGGCGCCTAGGAGCAACACAAAAACTTGGCGCATGGGCGCTGGCGCCCAGGAACAGCAACACGCGCACAGGCGCTAGCGCTGGCGCCCAGGAACAGCAACACGCGCATAGGCGCTGGCGCCCAGGAACTGGCGCAGGAACTGGCGCAGGGGAACACAGCGCCCAGGCACTAGGCGCCTAAGGCCAACACGCAATAAAACTCATTTTACTTCGAAATTGATTTTGTACGAGCCAAATGCTCAGAATAAGAGAACCCAATAAAATTTTTGGCAAAAAGTGACATGCATCTTTGGCGCCCATGGGCTAGGCGCCTAAGGCCAAGACAACCCACAACTCCTATGACTCCAAAAATGATTTTACACGAGCCATTTAGCTTGGACATGAAGACCCAGTATCAGTTTTTGCAAAATGGACAACAGAAATTTGGGGCCCTTGGCGCCCATGACACAAGCACCTAGCGCCAAAACTGGCAACACAGTGACACAGAGACAGCAACACAGTGGCAACAGACACAGCAACACAGTGGCAACAGAAACAGCAACACAGTGGCAACAGAAACAGCAACACAGTGGCAACAGAAACAGCAACACAATGGCAACAGAATTGGAAAAACTGGCGCAGGCACACTGGCTGGGCGCCTGGCGCCCATGACTGAGGCGCAGAACAAAAAAAAAGCAGCAACAATGCATATGGCGCCCAAGGCGCCTAGGAGCTTCAAAATTCAGAATTTTTCAATTTTAAACACCAAATTAAATTCACCAAACACCCAATCATATATGTATAATTCAATCATCATCATGATCCTCAATTTTCACCAAGTAAGCACCAACAAATCATATTCTCAAACATGTGTCATACGATTCACTTAGCAACAATTCAATTCACCAATTATACGATTTCAACATAAGCAATTCCTAATCAAGTATCACAACACTATAATTTAATCATCAACACAACAATTCGTTCATAGAAATTATTCTAGAACCCTAACCCTAAGCATCACTAATTCGCATAAGGTATTAAAAACAAAAAGAGGACCCCCTAACCTCTTAGAAGTCGAAATTGCTAGTAAAGCTCCAAGGAAAATGCAAGTCACCAACAAGCCTTCTCTTCCTCTTAGAGTGCTTCGCCCCCTTTTCTTCTTCTCCTCTTCCCTTCGCAACTCCTTCTCTTCTCACTCTCTCTTTTTACGTTTCTTTTCTTTCTTTTTGCAATTGAGTAAAAATGAAAACTAACTTCTAAGACCCCTTGTGAGTCGAATTCCTTGACTAGACAATGGGCCACGGGCCTAATTGTGGGTCATGGGCCCTTATTCGCACCGCTCAATTCGCGACAACACCTCCTAAATAAATAAAATAAATAAATTAAACCTTGAGTTATTTATTTAAATTAAATAAATATTGTAAGCCTTAAATAACTTAATTAAATAAATAATTAAATTATTTTGGGGCGTTACAATCAGGTCCGATAATGGGACTGAATATACCTCTCAAAAATTTAACAAATTTTGTGAAGATGCAGGGATTGAACATCAATTGACAGCACCATACACTCCGCAACAGAACGGTGTTGTAGAGAGAAAAAATCGAACAATTATGGAGATGGCAAGGTGCTTACTTCACGACAAAGAGCTGCCAAAGGAGTTTTGGGCCGAGGCTGCAAACACGGCAGTTTTCTTGCTGAATAGATTGCCAACAAAAGCTGTGCAAAAAAAGACTCCATTTGAAGCTTGGCATGGCAACAAACCAAAGCTAATCAATCTGAAGACATTTGGTTGTTTATGTTTCTCTTACATACATCAGGTTAAGAGAGACAAGTTAGACAAGAAGGTAGAACCTGGAATTTTTGTGGGCTATAGCTTAATTGCAAAAGCTTATAGAATCTATCTACCACACCACCACAAAGTAATTGTTAGTAGGGATGTAAAAATCTTGGAGTTAGATAGTTGGAACTGGGCAAATGAGAAGAAGATTGAATTTCGGGAGGAGAATGAAGATGTAGATGAAGAACCTGTCCGAGGAACGAGATCAATTTCTGACATCTATCAAAGGTGTAATGTTGCAATCATGGAACCTGCTGGATATGAAGAAGCTGCAACTGATAAAAAATGGATAGATGCAATGAAGGAGGAGCTCAAGATGATTGAAAAAAACCAGACATGGAAATTGGTGGACAGACCTAATCACAAGAAAGCTATTGGAGTCAAATGGGTTTATAGAACCAAGCTCAATCCTGATGGTTCTGTAAATAAGTATAAGGCAAGACTTGTTGTTAAGGGATATGCCCAAATCTTTGGGGTAGATTTTTCTGAAACTTTTGCTCCGGTAGCAAGGTTGGATACCGTAAGGTTGTTATTTGCACTAGCTGCACAAAATGGCTGGGTCATACATCAAATGGATGTCAAGTCAGCTTTTTTGAATGGATACTTAGAGGAAGAAATCTTTGTAGAACAACCAGAGGGCTTTGTTATTCAAGGACAGGAGGAGAAGGTGTATAAATTGAATAAAGCCCTATATGGGCTAAAACAAGCACCGAGATCGTGGTATAGTAGAATTGATACACACTTGGTGAACTTAGGCTTCGTAAAAAGTCCAAGTGAATTTACCTTATATGACAAAAAGGTTGATAATGAAATACTTGTGGTATCACTTTATGTTGATGACCTGTTTGTTACAGGAAGTCATGAGGAGCTTATTAACAAGTTCAAAGAGGAAATGAAAGATGCTTTTGAGATGACAGACCTTGGAAAGATGACTTTCTTCCTTGGAATGCAAGTGCAACAAAAGGAAAATGAAATATTTGTGTGCCAGCAAAATTATGCAAAAGAAGTTCTCAAGAAGTTCAACATGGAAGAGTGTAAACCAGCTACAACTCCAATGAATCAGAAAGAGAAGTTTTGCAAAGAAGATGGAGCTGAGAAGGTTGATGAAGGGCTGTACAGAAGCTTAATAGGCTGCTTGATGTATTTAACAGCAACCAGGCCAGATATTATGTATGCTGTGAGCTTACTATCAAGGTACATGCACTGTGCTATTGAAATTCACTTTCAAGCAGCAAAAAGAATTCTTAGATATGTTAAAGGCACACTTGATTATGGAATAAAGTTCAGTCAAGTTAAGAATTTCAATCTTCTTGGTTACTCTGATAGTGATTGGGCAGGATGTGTTGATGATATGAGAAGCACCTCAGGTTACTGTTTTACAATGGGTTCTGGAGTTTTTTCATGGTGTTCTAAAAAACAAGAAGTTATAGCTCAATCAACAGCTGAGGCAGAGTATATAGCTGCTGCTGCTACTGTGAACCAAGCTCTTTGGATTAGAAAGCTTATGACAGACTTGCACATGGAGCAAACAGAAAGCACACAGATATTTGTGGACAACCAAGCTGCAATTTCAATTGCTAATGATCCTGTGTTCCATGGTAAAACAAAACACTTCAAGATCAAATTATTTTATCTAAGAGAAGTTCAGAAGGATGGAGATGTACAACTTGTCTACTGTAGAACAGAACATCAAAGTGCGGACATACTAACAAAGGCACTACCTAAAGCTAGATTTGAGTTCCTAAGAAAAAGACTTGGAATATGCAGCTTCAGTGTCAAGGAGGAGTGTTTGCTAGAATGACCCGTGAAGCTGTCCAACAAATTCCTAATTTCTAGTCAATAAATGGTCACATTTATTTTCCTTGTTTTTAGGCAATAAATAGTCAAATAGCTGTTGAAACAGAATATTTGATTTGCTTTTATTTAGGCATCAGTTATGCTAATATTTTGGCATACGTTTTGCATCTTTAATTTCCTCTGGATGTATAAGTACACAGTTTGTGCTGCTCAATAATATATACAGCCTTCTTGCATTTCATAATTCTATTTTGTTCTCTCCCTTCACAACCTTTATATTTCCAAATAACCAACAGTTTTCCAGCAGAAATTTCTGTTGCACTTGTTGCTTCATCTTCAACCATATGTGACCATGCATTTGAGCTCTAAGCTGGACCCAAGCTCTACACACTTCGAAACCAGCAACTGAATCACCTCCAAGGCAGTTCCAATCCGTGATGTAGGCACCGAAATCGTTTCTACCGCTCTCCAAACTAACATGCAAGTAGAATTCTTCCACCTTTGTCAAGGTGGAGCTCTTAACACTCAAAAATGGTGAAATGGGATTGGGGTTGGTGTAAGGGAAGATGTTAATTTCAGGAGGTAGAAGAGGAAAAATGGATTTGAATGGTGTGATAAAGTGGAACATGCATGAAGGATCCCTGAATGCTCCCCTTCCCTTCTCCCTCTCCTCCTCTCAAGTTTCTCCTCTCTTTCTCACTTCTAGGCTTTTCTGAAAATTCTGGAAATGTTGCTGTGTGTGTTGGGCATAGGTTCAGCTGGGATTCCTTTAATAATGGGAAAAGACTAAATTGCCCCTCCCTCCTTAACTCTCACTTAAACTACTTATAACTCATCAATTATTCTATAACTCACTCACTTAACATAATGCATCAATTATGCATAACCAATAAATCATTTACCTATTTGATCCATGATACCATCTCATAATTAAAATAATTATGCTCATTAATCAACTTAACCTCTTGCTAATTTAATTTAATTAAATTAGCTAATTAGGGGATGTTACAGCTACCCCCCAGCTGAACACAGACACACCCAGCCTTACTTTTATTTTCAGAAAAAATTAAAAAGCTAGAGAAAGAAGGGGAGGGGAGAGTCGCGAGAGAGAAGGAGGAGGAGGGAAGAAGAGCCCAGCCAAGTCATTTCTGAATGCATGTCTCAATCTTAAACACCATTGAAATCACCTTTTCCTTCTCTTCACATTGATACCCACCACATCACCATCACCCTCCTCCAAGCTAAATCACCATTGAAGAGCAATCAAGCTCAACTTGAGAAAATCTGAGTTATAAACCTTGCATGTCCTTGTTATAGCCCCTACATTCAATACCAAGGTTCACATTCAAGAACAATTCAGTTTGAAGTTCCTTGAGGCAGCTAGGATTCGAATTGGGTAGCTTTCCTAAGGTGTAAGCAGCTGAGTTCGTTAGAGAAGCGGTGGGAGAGTTCTTGTGTTCTTAGTTCGTTAGCCTCCGTCAAAGTCTCAGTATTTTGTGTGATTCTCATCACGTTAGGTGAGTTCTATACTCGCTTAGGGACGTTTTTGATGTTGAGTCATTTTATTTTCTGAAACGATATTACTGAAATCCGCTTTGTGAAAACTTGACGAAAACATTTTTATCGAAAAACCGTTAATGGTAAATGGTTCGAATTGATGAAATTGTTGATTGATGATGTGTATTGTTTGATTGTTTAATCGCTTTCGCTGGACTGGAATAATATTCGTTATGTTAGGATGTCGACCGGAACGAAATTGGAATCGAAACAGACTCGAAAAAATGACACGAAACTGGAAAAACTAGCCACTGTCAAGGACGCACGGATCGTGCACCTTGTTCACAGTAGCCAAGAAAATGGATTTTTGACACAGCACGGGTCGTGCGCCCCTGGGCACGGACCTTGCGTGACCTACGCAAATCAGGTTTTTACAATTTTAGAGCACGCCCGGATCGTGCGCCTCTGGAGCACGGACCGTGCGGATCCTTCTGTTACCCTAATTCAAAATCCTTTTTAATCCGTTCCAAACGATTCCGATTCCTTTCCGATTGATTACCCAATGTTTCCCAAGAATGGAAACACTCTTATGTCATGAAATGAAGGAAGTTTATGGTAAATCTCACAAGTTATAAATGTTAAGGAAAACCATACATTAGTAAGACGCGAGTGTACACCCGTTAATTCATACAAGTCAAGGTAAGAAATGTTAATTCACGGTAAGATACCTTCCCTTGTGGAAGGGTAGACGGTACATGAATGAATTCTAGACGGCCCAATGCGGGTACATGCATATATATATATATATATATATATATATATATATATATATATATATATATATATATATATATAATATACAAGAGGATAAGGGTGACGACCCTTAGAGGATTAGCATACTAGGGGAGGGGAAATCATGATCCCCAAAACCTAGACTCAAAAGGTTTCGCCCACTAGTAATAGCGGGATGGGTTCACCGAAAGCCAAAGAAGTGCCTAAAAATAGGTAGGCTGAGGTGTTATGCTAAGATAATGAAATGAAAGGAAAGGTAATGCGTAGTCGCTTAGTAGGGCTACAAATTACATGAGGTAAAAGACAAGTCCACATGGTTGCTTAGTAGGACCATGAGTTCTCAAGTAAAGAATAATGAACCGCTAGAGTTAGTAAGGGGACTCGATAGGACTCACTGAGATAATGTTTATCTCACCCTTCATATTTGTGGTTTTTACAGAGAAACAGGGGAAAGCAAAGGCGACGAAGCACGGTTAGCCGATGCGACTCTTGGAGTCGTTGAAGATTGAGTTTCATGTTTAGACCTTTGTCCCATTTACTGTTTCTATGTTATCGATTGTATAACGATCATGTATCAGTTGTAAATCATTTCCGCTACTTTATGTTTTGACTATTGAACACCAGGATTATGTATAAGTCTTAAGTTATGAAACTTAAGCATGTTGATGAAGTTAAGTACGGTTCGGAGAACCTTTTGATATGTATTATCAAAATTTTTAGTTTGTGTTCAATATTCATTAACAGGAAGTTACTCTGATGTATGCCATTTAGTGCATTTCGGTAGTTCTACATGTTAGAATTTATCGGGGTGTTACATTATGGTATCAGAGCAGTTCGACCTAGTCGGGCTTAGACAGTTAGGGTGGTTTTGTCCCTCGAGTAATTTTGCTATTTTGCTCCTTATGATGCTAAGAGACATTGAGACTGATCAACTTAATACTTGGTGTATCATTTGCAGAATTATGGCAGGAGGATCGAGGAATAACCCACCAATTGATCTGCATTCTGCATGGATGCAGAATATGATCGAGAGGCAGCAAAAGATGATGGAAGATATGTTACTAATACAACAGAATGCTCAAGCTCAGCCTCAACAAGTTCCTGAGCCACAAGTTGATCCCAGGAGGGTTTTCTCTGAATTTCTGAAAATGAAGCCGTCCGAGTTCAGAGGAGGACCGGATGTCATGGAAGCCCAGCATTGGCTGGATGACATAGAGAAAATTTTCTTAACCATGCAAGTCACTGATGAGGACAAGCTGAGATTGGCGACACATATGCTGAAAGGAGAAGCCAACAACTGGTGGACTAACGCCAAGGCCATGATGGCAACTATAGGTACTCCCCAGACTTGGGAACATTTCGGGCAGGTATTTTTGGAGTAGTTCTTTCCGACATCTATGAGGTTTGACAAGGAGAATGAGTTTTTGACTCTCACTCAAGGAGGTTCAACTGTGGGTCAGTACGCGGCTGAGTTTGAAGAGTTGTATCAATTCTTCGATTTGGCCGGGTATGCTCCCAATGACAAGTGGAAAACTGATAGGTTCAAGTATGGGCTAAGGGAAGACGTTGCTCAGAGCCTAAGTTCTTTTGCTTATACTAACTATGCCGCCATGGTTCAGCAAGCTTACATAGCTGAAACTGATTTGAAGAGGTTATATGCAAGCAGGAAAGTATTCCATCAGAATAAGAAGAATGTTGGGTCATCCAACAATCAGATGGGTCCCAGGCACAACTCCAACAAGGGGAAACAAGTTCAGTCGTCGAACTCCTCAAGATTCAATACATGTTCCAACTGTGGAAAGTACCATCAAGGTAAATGTCAGATGGGATCCAACCAGTGTTTTTACTGCAAGAAAGAGGGGCATTATGCACTTGAATGCCCAACAAGGAAGAAGAACCAGGAAGATGGTCCTACGACTACAACGCACGAGAGGGTCTACACATTGGACGCCCAGAAGGTCACACCATCAGATAATCTACTAAGGGGTATGGGATCTCTTTTCTATAACTCCGTTAGTATTCTATATGATTCGGGTGCAACTCATTGTTTTATATCTCAAATCTGTGTTGAACGGTTGGGATTGGCTTTAACTCCTTTGCCTCAACCAATCTCCATTAAGACTGCTGCTGAGGGTAGTATTCAAACCCAAGCGATATGTGAAAACTGTCTTCTATCCATTGGAGACAGAAATTTTGTGGTGGACTTCATTTGTTTGCCTATGAAAGGTATGGACGTTGTCCTAGGTATGAGTTGGATGACGGCCAACCATGTGACTATTGATTGTTTTCATCGGACTATCAGTTTCGCCTCCGAGTCAGTGGAACTACAACCGCCCAACTCTGAAGTTGTTATTTCTTTCACTTCAGCCAGTAACTGTCTGTTCCAAGGCGCAAAAGCTTATGTCATGATGTTGTCTGCATCCACTGAGACAGGTCTGGATTTATCTTCCGTTCAAGTTGTTAATGAATTTCTTGATGTGTTTCCTGATGAAGTTCCTTCGTTACCTCCGGATCGTGAGGTGGAGTTTTCTATAGAGTTGGTTCTGGGCACTGGACCAATTTCTATAGCCCCGTATAGAATGTCGTCGTTAGAGTTAAGAGAATTGAAAGTCCAGTTGGAGGAGCTAATTTCCAAACAGTTTATCCGGCCGAGTGCCTCACCATGGGGTGCTCCAGTGTTGCTTGTCAAGAAGAAGGACGGAAGTATGAGATTGTGTATTGATTATCGTCAGTTGAATAAGGTGACTATCAAGAACAAATACCCTCTACCGAGAATTGATGATTTGTTAGATCAATTGAGAGGAGCTTCTGTATTTTCAAAGATTGATTTGAGGTCCGGCTATCACCAAATCAGGGGTCGAGCTTTGGACGTCCCGAAGACCGCTTTCCGTACGAGGTATGGACACTACGAATTTGTGGTGATGCCCTTTGGTTTGACCAATGCTCCAGCCATATTCATGGACTATATGAATCGGATTTTTAATCCCTACCTGGATCAGTTTGTTGTGGTGTTCATTGATGATATCTTGGTGTACTCTAAGACAATTGAGGAGCATGTGCAACATCTCCGAATTGTTCTGAACGTACTCCGGGAGAAGAAGTTGTACGCTAAGCCATCCAAATGTGATTTTTGGATGCCCGAAGTTAAATTTCTGGGCCATGTGATATCTCAGGCTGGTGTTGCAGTGGATCCCAGTAAGATTGAAGCTGTGGTAGACTGGGGACAACCGTCTACGGTTACTGAGGTAAGAAGTTTCTTGGGATTAGCTGGGTATTATCGGAGATTCATTCAAGGATTTTTCCAGCTGGTTCTTCCACTCACTCGGTTAACTCGCAAGGGTCAGCCGTTTGTGTGGGACTCAGATTGTGATGATTGTTTTGCGGAATTGAAGAATCGTTTGACTTCTGCACCTGTCCTGATTCTTCCAGATCCGTCCCTAGGATTTCAAATCTATTACGACGCCTCTGGTAAGGGCTTGGGATGTGTCCTTATGCAGAATCAACAAGTAGTTGCTTATGCCCCCAGACAGTTGAAACCGCATGAAGAGAATTACCCAACTCATGATTTAGAGTTAGCGACAATTGTATTTGCCCTAAAGATTTGGAGACATTACCTGTATGGGTCTTGTTTCGAAGTCTTTAGTGACCACAAGAGCCTTAAGTATTTGTTTGACCAAAAGGAGTTGAACAACAGACAGAGAAGATGGGTAGAGTTCCTGAAAGATTATGATTTTGAATTGAAGTACCATCCTGGTAAGGCGAATGTTGTGGCCGATGCTTTGAGCAGAAAGTCTATCCACACTGCAAAACTGATGATTCATGAGATGTCACTGTTGGTATCGTTTAGAGACCTTAATTTGAGAGTGAAGCCAAGAAGGAACATGTTGGGGTTGAGTCACATTCGGATTTCGAGTCCTTTGAGAAATCTGATTCGCTCAGCCCAAGAGGTTGATTTAGAGCTGCAAGCGCAGAAGAGTTTGCCGAGTTACACCGAAAACGGTGATGGCGTAATTTGTTTTGATGGTAGAATCTGTGTACCAAAGGATGAGAATGTGAAGAGGCAAGTTTTAGAAAAGGCTCGTAAGAGTCAGTTCTCAATACATCCTGGGTCTACCAAGATGTATCGAGATTTGAAGCAGTTGTATTGGTGGCCGGGTATGAAAGTGGATATTGCAGAGTTTGTGTCTCGATGCTTGACCTGTCAAAGAGTCAAGATAGAGCACCAGAAGCCAGGCGGCCAGTTACAGCCGTTGAATGTGCCAGAGTGGAAATGGGAAAGCATTTCTATGGATTTTGTCATGGGGTTACCACGGTCCCAAGCCGGAAATGATTCTATTTGGGTAGTGGTGGATCGCTTGACCAAATCTGCCCATTTTATTCCGGTGCGTTCGAACCACAAAGTTGCTAAGCTAGCAGATGAGTATCTCAAGAATATTGTGAAGTTGCATGGAATCCCTACAAGTATCATCTGTGATCGAGATCCCAAGTTCACATCTCGATTTTGGAGAGCATTGAATATGGCGTTGGGGACAACGGTGTGTGCTAGCACCACTTACCATCCACAGACAGACGGGCAAACAGAGAGGATGATTCAGACATTGGAAGATATGTTGAGAGCTTGTGTACTCGATAGTGGAGGCAGATGGGAGGATCATCTTCCATTGGTGGAATTTTCATACAACAACAGTTACCATTCTAGTATCAGAATGGATCCATATGAAGCATTATATGGAAGGAAGTGTAGAACACCATTGTGTTGGTGGGATGTAGGTGAGCAGAGATTGTTCGGACCGGATTTGGTCTGTGAGACTACGGAGAAGATCCGTCAGATAAGGGAAAGGATGAAGGCCGCTCAGAGTCGACAAAAGAGTTATGCCGATAAGAGAAGAAGACCATTAGAATTCGAAGAAGGAGACCATGTCTTTTTGAGACTATCTCCAATCATCGGAACCGGTATCGCATTGCGAGCGAAGAAGCTCAGTCCTCGATATGTCGGACCTTTCCAAATTATCGAGCGAGTTGGGCCGGTAGCATACCGCATTGCCTTGCCCCCAGAATTGTCTAGGTTACATGATGTGTTTCATGTATCGCAGTTAAGGAAGTATATTCATGACCCGAATCAACCGTTGAATCATGAAACGATCGACATCCAACCCGATTTATCTTATCAGCCTACTCAAGTTAGGATCATCGAACGTGGCGAGAAAACGCTCCGGACGAGATCAATTCCTATTGTCAAGGTGCTTTGGGACGGTGCATCACACGACGAAGCGACATGGGAAGTAGAGGAGAACATGCGGGTGAAATATCCCCACCTTTTCGATTGAGGTACGTTTTCTCAATTTTGAGGACAAATTTTTAAAAGTTGGGGTGATTGTAACATCCCCTAATTAGCTAATTTAATTTATTTAAATTAGCGAAAAGGTTAAGGCGAATTGCAGGCTAAATCGAATATTTAGCACAAGAGGTTATTATGAGATAATTAAATTAACACGAACTATTCAATTGTGTGAGGATTGAAATAAATAATATTATTGTTTGAACATAATTGGTACCTTGTGCTAAGTGTAGAAGTTTGAGTGTAATTGTTGGATTAGAGGTGAATTAAATGAAGTGTTAATGAAGGAGGGCAGAAGAGTCCTTTCCAACATTAGATGGCTACCCCCCCAGCTGAACACACACACACCCAGCCTTACTTTTATTTTCAGAAAAAATTAGAAAGCAAGAGAAAGAAGGGGAGGGGAGAGTCGCGAGAGAGAAGGAGGAGGAGGGAAGAGGAGCCCAGCCAAGTCATTTCTGAATGCATGTCTCAATCTTAAACACCATTGAAATTACCTTTTCCTTCTCTTCACACTGATACCCACCACATCACCATCACCCTCCTCCAAGCTAAATCACCATTGAAGAGCAATCAAGCTCAACTTGAGAAAATCTGAGTTATAAACCTTGCATGTCCTTGTTATAGCCCCTACATTCAATACCAAGGTTCACATTCAAGAACAATTCAGTTTGAAGTTCCTTGAGGCAGCTAGGATTCGAATTGGGTAGCTTTCCTAAGGTGTAAGCAGCTGAGTTTGTTAGAGAAGCGGTGGGAGAGTTCGTGTGTTCTTAGTTCATTAGCCTCCGTCAAAGTCTCAGTATTTTGCGTGATTCTCATCACGTTAGGTGAGTTCTATACTCGCTTAGGGACGTTTTTGATGTTGAGTCATTTTAGACGGCCCAATGCGGGTACATGCATATATATATATAATATACAAGAGGATAAGGGTGACGACCCTTAGAGGATTAGCATACTAGGGGAGGGGAAGTCATGATCATTAAAACCTAGACTCAAAAGGTTTCCCCCACTAGTAATAGCGGGATGGGTTCACCGAAAGCCAAAGAAGTGCCTAAAAATAGGTAGGCTGAGGTGTTATGCTAAGATAATGAAATGAAATGAAAGGTAATGCGTAGTCGCTTAGTAGGGCTACAAATTACATGAGGTAAAAGACAAGTCCACATGGTTGCTTAGTAGGACCATGAGTTCTCAAGTAAAGAATAATGAACTGCTAGAGTTAGTAAGGGGTCTCGATAGGACTCACTGGGATAATGTTTATCTCACCCTTCATATTTGTGGTTTTTACAAAGAAACAGGGGAAAGCAAAAGCGACGAAGCACGGTTAGCCGATGCGACTCTTGGAGTCATTGAAGATTGAGTTTCATGTTTAGACCTTTGTCCCATTTATTGTTTCTATGTTATCGATTGTATAACGATCATGTATCAGTTATAAATCGTTTCCGCTACTTTATGTTTTGAGTATTGAACACCAGGATTATGTATAAGTCTTAAGTTATGAAACTTAAGCATGTTGATGAAGTTAAGTACGGTTCGGAGAACCTTTTGATATGTATTATCAAAATTTTTAGTTTGTGTTCAATATTCATTAACAGGAAGTTACTCTGATGTATGCCATTTAGTGCATTTCGGTAGTTCTACATGTTAGAATTTATCAGGGTGTTACATTATGGTATCAGAGCAGTTCGACCTAGTTGGGCTTAGACAGTTAGGGTGGTTTTGTGCCTCGAGTAATTCTGCTATTTTGCTCCTTATGATGCTAAGAGACATTGAGACTGATCAACTTAATACTTGGTGTATCGTTTGCAGAATTATGGCAGAAGGATCGAGGAATAACCCACCAATTGATCCGCATTCTGCATGGATGCAGAATATGATCGAGAGGCAGCAAAAGATGATGGAAGATATGTTACTAATACAACAGAATGCTCAAGCTCAGCCTCAACAAGTTCCTAAGCCACAAGTTGATCGTAGGAGGGTTTTCTCTGAATTTCTGAAAATGAAGCCGTCTGAGTTCAGAGGAGGACCGGATGTCATGGAGGCCCAGCATTGGCTGGATGACATAGAGAAAATTTTCTTAACCATGCAAGTCACCGATGAGGACAAGCTGCGATTGGCGACACATATGCTGAAAGGAGAAGCCAACAACTGGTGGACTAACACCAAGGCCGTGATGGCAACAATAGGTACTCCCCAGACTTGGAGAACCTTTTGATATGTATTATCAAACTAACGATGTGGGACTTTTGAACTATCAGTTTTTTGAAAAAAATATGATAAATTTTTGTGACAAATAATTGTTTTGTTTTTTTGAGTCTCATGGGAAGTATCATGTTTTTGGAATAAATATCTTTACATTTCTATCTACTTTCCATACGAGAAAACAATGGGTTGGTCTAATTACCATTATAGCTCTCTTATTTTTTTCATACATCATCAACTTTTAAGGGGCAAAATGACATTTTCATAATCATCTTTTGTCTTTTTCTTAATTTTTTACTTTTTCAATTTTTTCCAAATTTGTCACTTTTTAAACAATCATATATTCACTTTTTCACGTTTTCCAACATTTTTCATTTTTTCACACACACACAAAATCTCTGATTTTATTTACAATTTCTATAAATATATTTTACTACAAACATTTAAACTAGTTTTATCATCCATATTTATTTTTAGAATGTTTGATATCATATAATTTCGTTCTACCCGTGCGTAGGCACAGGTTTACGTCCAGTGATTAAAAAAAAGGGGTCTGTTTCGGAATAATTTTTTTGCAAAATAGTATAGAGTGATTAAAAAATTTGTAGTCTGTCAGAACACCATGTGACCATCTCGAGATGATAACACAGCCCAAGAACGATCCTCTACAGACTAAGATAAAGTCCCACAAAGTAGAGCTTATCAGGCCATTAATCACGCTCTGATCACACGGTAGTAGATCATCTACCAGACATTAGTTCCTGTCTCCTCAATATTCGAGGATACAGTTGTACGAGCCTATAGAACAGATCCTGTTCAAGTAAGGTCGTGACCATTAAGCTTCGCAAGCGTTATATAAGCATTCGAGTTCTATTGAAAACTAACGATGTGGGACTTTTGAACTATCAGTTTTTTGAAAAAAATATGATAAATTTTTGTGACAAATAATTGTTTTGTTTTTTTGAGTCTCATGGGAAGTATCATGTTTTTGGAATAAATATCTTTACATTTCTATCTACTTTCCATATGAGAAAACAATGGGTTGGTCTAATTACCATTATAGCTCTCTTATGTTTTTCATACATCATCAACTTTTAAGGGGCAAAATGACATTTTCATAATCCTCTTTTGTCTTTTTCTTAATTTTTTACTTATTCAATTATTTCCAAATTTGTCACTTTTTAAACAATCATATATTCACTTTTTCACGTTTTCCAACAATTTTCATTTTTTCACACACACACACACAAAATCTCTGATTTTATTTACAATTTCTATAAATATATTTTACTACAAACATTTAAACTAGTGTTATCATCCAAATTTATTTTTAGAATATTTGATATCATATAATTTCGTTCTACCCGTGCGTAGGCACAGGTTTACGTCTAGAGATTAAAAAAAAGGGGCCTGTTTCGGAATAATTTTTTTGCAAAATAGTATAGAGTGATTAAAAAATTTGTAGTCTGTCAGAACACCATGTGACCATCTCGAGATGATAACACAGCCCAAGAACGATCCTCTACAGCCTAAGATAAAGTCCCACAAAGTAGAGCTTATCAGGCCATTAATCACGCTCTGATCACACGGTAGTAGATCATCTACCAGACATTAGTTCTTGTCTCCTCAATATTCGAGGATACAGTTGTACGAGCCTATAGAACAGATCCTGTTCAAGTAAGGTCGTGACCATTAAGCTTCGCAAGCGTTATATAAGCATTCGAGTTCTATTGAAAACTAACGATGTGGGACTTTTGAACTATCAGTTTTTTGAAAAAAATATGATAAATTTTTGTGACAAATAGTTGTTTTGTTTTTTTGAGTCTCATGGGAAGTATCATGTTTTTGGAATAAATATCTTAACATTTCTATCTACTTTCCATATGAGAAAGCAATGGGTTGGTCTAATTACCATTATAGCTCTCTTATGTTTTTCATACATCATCAACTTTTAAGGGGCAAAATGACATTTTCATAATCCTCTTTTGTCTTTTTCTTAATTTTTTAATTATTCAATTATTTCCAAGTTTGTCACTTTTTAAACAATCATATATTCACTTTTTCACGTTTTCCAACAATTTTCATTTTTTCACACACACACAAAATCTCTGATTTTATTTACAATTTCTATAAATATATTTTACTACAAACATTTAAACTAGTGTTATCATCCAAATTTATTTTTAGAATGTTTGATATCATATAATTTCGTTCTACCCGTGCGTAGGCACAGGTTTACGTCTAGAGATTAAAAAAAAGGGGCCTGTTTCGGAATAATTTTTTTGCAAAATAGTATAGAGTGATTAAAAAATTTGTAGTCTGTCAGAACACCATGTGACCATCTCGAGATGATAACACAGCCCAAGAACGATCCTCTACAGCCTAAGATAAAGTCCCACAAAGTAGAGCTTATCAGGCCATTAATCACGCTCTGATCACACGGTAGTAGATCATCTACCAGACATTAGTTCATGTCTCCTCAATATTCGAGGATACAGTTGTACGAGCCTATAGAACAGATCCTGTTCAAGTAAGGTCGTGACCATTAAGCTTCGCAAGCGTTATATAAGCATTCGAGTTCTATTGAAAACTAACGATGTGGGACTTTTGAACTATCAGTTTTTTGAAAAAAATATGATAAATTTTTGTGACAAATAATTGTTTTGTTTTTTTGAGTCTCATGGGAAGTATCATGTTTTTGGAATAAATATCTTTACATTTCTATCTACTTTCCATATGAGAAAACAATGGGTTGCTCTAATTACCATTATAGCTCTCTTATTTTTTTCATACATCATCAACTTTTAAGGGGCAAAATGACATTTTCATAATTCTCTTTTGTCTTTTTCTTAATTTTTTACTTTTTCAATTTTTTCCAAATTTGTCACTTTTTAAACAATCATATATTCACTTTTTCACGTTTTCCAACATTTTTCATTTTTTCACACACACACAAAATCTCTGATTTTATTTACAATTTCTATAAATATATTTTACTACAAACATTTAAACTAGTTTTATCATCCAAATTTATTTTTAGAATGTTTGATATCATATAATTTCGTTCTACCCGTGCGTAGGCACAGGTTTACGTCTAGTGATTAAAAAAAGGGGTCTGTTTCGGAATAATTTTTTTGCAAAATAGTATAGAGTGATTAAAAATTTGTAGTCTATCAGAACACCATGTGACCATCTAGAGCAGATAACACCGCCCAAGAACGATCCTCTACAGCCTAAGATAAAGCCCCACAAAGTAGAGCTTATCAGGCCATTCATCACGCTCTGATCACACGGTAGTAGATCATCCACCAAACATTAGTTCCTGTCTCCTCAATATTCGAGGATACAGTTGTACGAGCCTATAGAACAGATCCTGTTCAAGTAAGGTCGTGACCATTAAGCATCGCAAGCATTATATAAGCATTCGAGTTCTATTGAAAACTAACGATGTGGGACTTTTGAACTATCAGTTTTTTGAAAAAAATATGATAAATTTTTGTGACAAATAATTGTTTTGTTTTTTTGAGTCTCATGGGAAGTATCATGTTTTTGGAATAAATATCTTTACATTTCTATCTACTTTCCATATGAGAAAACAATGGGTTGGTCTAATTACCATTATAGCTCTCTTATGTTTTTCATACATCATCAACTTTTAAGGGGCAAAATGACATTTTCATAATCCTCTTTTGTCTTTTTCTTAATTTTTTACTTATTCAATTATTTCCAAATTTGTCACTTTTTAAACAATCATATATTCACTTTTTCACGTTTTCCAACAATTTTCATTTTTTCACACACACACAAAATCTCTGATTTTATTTACAATTTCTATAAATATATTTTACTACAAACATTTAAACTAGTGTTATCATCCAAATTTATTTTTAGAATGTTTGATATCATATAATTTCGTTCTACCCGTGCGTAGGCACAGGTTTACGTCTAGAGATTAAAAAAAAGGGGCCTGTTTCGGAATAATTTTTTTGCAAAATAGTATAGAGTGATTAAAAAATTTGTAGTCTGTCAGAACACCATGTGACCATTTCGAGATGATAACACAGCCCAAGAACGATCCTCTACAGCCTAAGATAAAGTCCCACAAAGTAGAGCTTATCAGGCCATTAATCACGCTCTGATCACACGGTAGTAGATCATCTACAAGACATTAGTTCCTGTCTCCTCAATATTCGAGGATACAGTTGTACGAGCCTATAGAACAGATCCTGTTCAAGTAAGGTCGTGACCATTAAGCTTCACAAGCGTTATATAAGCATTCGAGTTCTATTGAAAACTAACGATGTGGGACTTTTGAACTATCAGTTTTTTGAAAAAAATATGATAAATTTTTGTGACAAATAATTGTTTTGTTTTTTTGAGTCTCATGGGAAGTATCATGTTTTTGGAATAAATATCTTTACATTTCTATCTACTTTCCATATGAGAAAACAATGGGTTGCTCAAATTACCATTATAGCTCTCTTATTTTTTTCATACATCATCAACTTTTAAGGGGCAAAATGACATTTTCATAATCCTCTTTTGTCTTTTTCTTAATTTTTTACTTTTTCAATTTTTTCCAAATTTGTCACTTTTTAAACAATCATATATTCACTTTTTCACGTTTTCCAACATTTTTCATTTTTTCACACACACACAAAATCTCTGATTTTATTTACAATTTCTATAAATATATTTTACTACAAACATTTAAACTAGTTTTATCATCCAATTTTATTTTTAGAATGTTTGATATCATATAATTTCGTTCTACCCGTGCGTAGGCACAGGTTTACGTCTAGTGATTAAAAAAAAGGGGTCTGTTTCGGAATAATTTTTTTGCAAAATTGTATAGAGTGATTAAAAATTTGTAGTCTATCAAAACACCATGTGACCATCTAGAGCAGATAACACCGCCCAAGAACGATCCTCTACAGCCTAAGATAAAGCCCCACAAAGTAGAGCTTATCAGGCCATTCATCACGCTCTGATCACACGGTAGTAGATCATCCACCAAACATTAGTTCCTGTCTCCTCAATATTCGAGGATACAGTTGTACGAGCCTATAGAACAGATCCCGTTCAAGTAAGGTCGTGACCATTAAGCATCACAAGCATTATATAAGCATTCGAGTTCTATTGAAAACTAACGATGTGGGACTTTTGAACTATCAGTTTTTTGAAAAAAATATGATAAATTTTTATGACAAATAATTGTTTTGTTTTTTTGAGTCTCATGGGAAGTATCATGTTTTTGGAATAAATATCTTTACATTTCTATCTACTTTCCATATGAGAAAACAATGGGTTGGTCTAATTACCATTATAGCTCTCTTATGTTTTTCATACATCATCAACTTTTAAGGGGCAAAATGACATTTTCATAATCCTCTTTTGTCTTTTTCTTAATTTTTTACTTATTCAATTATTTCCAAATTTGTCACTTTTTAAACAATCATATATTCACTTTTTCACGTTTTCCAACAATTTTCATTTTTTCACACACACACAAAATCTCTGATTTTATTTACAGTTTCTATAAATATATTTTACTACAAACATTTAAACTAGTGTTATCATCCAAATTTATTTTTAGAATGTTTGATATCATATAATTTCGTTCTACCCGTGCGTAGGCACATGTTTACGTCTAGAGATTAAAAAAAGGGGCCTGTTTCGGAATAATTTTTTTGCAAAATAGTATAGAGTGATTAAAAAATTTGTAGTCTGTCAGAACACCATGTGACCATCTCGAGATGATAACACAGCCCAAGAACGATCCTCTACAGCCTAAGATAAAGTCCCACAAAGTAGAGCTTATCAGGCCATTAATCACGCTCTGATCACACGGTAGTAGATCATCTACCAGACATTAGTTCCTGTCTCCTCAATATTCGAGGATACAGTTGTACGAGCCTATAGAACAGATCCTGTTCAAGTAAGGTCGTGACCATTAAGCTTCGCAAGCGTTATATAAGCATTCGAGTTCTATTGAAAACTAACGATGTGGGACTTTTGAACAATCATTTTTTTGAAAAAAATATGATAAATTTTTGTGACAAATAATTGTTTTGTTTCTTTGAGTCTCATGGGAAGTATCATGTTTTTGGAATAAATATCTTTACATTTCTATCTACTTTCCATATGAGAAAACAATGGGTTGGTCTAATTACCATTATAGCTCTCTTATGTTTTTCATACATCATCAACTTTTAAGGGGCAAAATGACATTTTCATAATCCTCTTTTGTCTTTTTCTTAATTTTTTACTTATTCAATTTTTTCCAAACTTGTCACTTTTTAAACAATCATATATTCACTTTTTCACGTTTTCCAAAAATTTTCATTTTTTCACACACACACAAAATCTCTGATTTTATTTACAATTTCTATAAATATATTTTACTACAAACATTTAAACTAGTGTTATCATCCAAATTTATTTTTAGAATGTTTGATATCATATAATTTCGTTCTACCCGTGCGTAGGCACAGGTTTACGTCTAGAGATTAAAAAAAAGGGGCCTGTTTCGGAATAATTTTTTTGCAAAATAGTATAGAGTGATTAAAAAATTTGTAGTCTGTCAGAACACCATGTGACCATCTCGAGATGATAACACAGCCCAAGAACGATCCTCTACAGCCTAAGATAAAGTCCCACAAAGTAGAGCTTATCAGGCCATTAATCACGCTCTGATCACACGGTAGTAGATCATCTACCAGACATTAGTTCCTGTCTCCTCAATATTCGAGGATACAGTTGTACGAGCCTATAGAACAGATCCTGTTCAAGTAAGGTCGTGACCATTAAGCTTCGCAAGCGTTATATAAGCATTCGAGTTCTATTGAAAACTAACGATGTGGGACTTTTGAACTATCAGTTTTTTGAAAAAAATATGATAAATTTTTGTGACAAATAATTGTTTTGTTTTTTTGAGTCTCATGGGAAGTATCATGTTTTTGAAATAAATATCTTTACATTTCTATCTACTTTCCATATGAGAAAACAATGGGTTGGTCTAATTACCATTATAGCTCTCTTATGTTTTTCATACATCATCAACTTTTAAGGGGCAAAATGACATTTTCATAATCCTCTTTTGTCTTTTTCTTAATTTTTTACTTATTCAATTTTTTCCAAATTTGTCACTTTTTAAACAATCATATATTCACTTTTTCACGTTTTCCAACAATTTTCATTTTTTCACACACACACAAAATCTCTGATTTTATTTACAATTTCTATAAATATATTTTACTACAAACATTTAAACTAGTGTTATCATCCAAATTTATTTTTAGAATGTTTGATATCATATAATTTCGTTCTACCCGTGCGTAGGCACAGGTTTACGTCTAGAGATTAAAAAAAAGGGGCCTGTTTCGGAATAATTTTTTTGCAAAATAGTATAGAGTGATTAAAAAATTTGTAGTCTGTCAGAACACCATGGGACCATGTCGAGATGATAACACAGCCCAAGAACGATCCTCTACAGCCTAAGATAAAGTCCCACAAAATAGAGCTTATCAGGCCATTAATCACGCTCTGATCACACGGTAGTAGATCATCTACCAGACATTAGTTCCTGTCTCCTCAATATTCGAGGATACAGTTGTACGAGCCTATAGAACAGATCCTGTTCAAGTAAGGTCGTGACCATTAAGCTTCGCAAGCGTTATATAAGCATTCGAGTTCTATGAAAACTAACGATGTGGGACTTTTGAACTATCAGTTTTTTGAAAAAAATATGATAAATTTTTGTGACAAATAATTGTTTTGTTTTTTTGAGTCTCATGGGAAGTATCATGTTTTTGGAATAAATATCTTTACATTTCTATCTACTTTCCATATGAGAAAACAATGGGTTGGTTTAATTACAATTATAGCTCTCTTATGTTTTTCATACATCATCAACTTTTAAGGGGCAAAATGACATTTTCATAATCCTCTTTTGTCTTTTTCTTAATTTTTTACTTATTCAATTTTTTCCAAATTTGTCACTTTTTAAACAATCATATATTCACTTTTTCACGTTTTCCAACAATTTTCATTTTTTCACACACACACAAAATCTCTGATTTTATTTACAATTTCTATAAATATATTTTACTACAAACATTTAAACTAGTGTTATCATCCAAATTTATTTTTAGAATGTTTGATATCATATAATTTCGTTCTACCCGTGCGTAGGCACAGGTTTACGTCTAGTGATTAAAAAAAAGGGGCCTGTTTCGGAATAATTTTTTTGCAAAATAGTATAGAGTGATTAAAAATTTGTAGTCTGTCAGAACACCATGGGACCATCTCGAGCAGATAACACAGCCCAAGAACGATCCTCTACAGCCTAAGATAAAGTCCCCACAAAGTAGAGCTTATCAGGCCATTAATCACGCTCTGATCACACGGTAGTAGATCATCTACCAGACATTAGTTCCTGTCTCCTCAATATTCGAGGATACAGTTGTACGAGCCTATAGAACAGATCCTGTTCAAGTAAGGTCGTGACCATTAAGCTTCGCAAGCGTTATATAAGCATTCGAGTTCTATTGAAAACTAACGATGTGGGACTTTTGAACTATCAGTTTTTTGAAAAAAATATGATAAATTTTTGTGACAAATAATTGTTTTGTTTTTTTGAGTCTCATGGGAAGTATCATGTTTTTGGAATAAATATCTTTACATTTCTATCTACTTTCCATATGAGAAAACAATGGGTTGGTTTAATTACAATTATAGCTCTCTTATGTTTTTCATACATCATCAACTTTTAAGGGGCAAAATGACATTTTCATAATCCTCTTTTGTCTTTTTCTTAATTTTTTACTTTTTCAATTTTTTCCAAATTTGTCACTTTTTAAACAATCATATATTCACTTTTTCACGTTTTCCAACATTCTTCATTTTTTCACACACACACACACAAAATCTCTGATTTTAATTACAATTTCTATAAATATATTTTACTACAAACATTTAAACTAGTTTTATCTTCCAAATTTATTTTTAGAATGTTTGATATCATATAATTTCGTTCTACCCGTGCGTAGGCACAGGTTTACGTCTAGTGATTAAAAAAAAGGGGTCTGTTTCGGAATATTTTTTTTGCAAAATAGTATAGAGTGATTAAAAATTTGTAGTCTGTCAGAACACCATGTGACCATCTCGAGCAGATAACACCGCCCAAGAACGATCCTCTACAGCCTAAGATAAATCCCCACAAAGTAGAGCTTATCAGGCCATTAATCACGCTCTGATCACACGGTAGTAGATCATCTACCAGACATTAGTTCCTGTCTCCTCAATATTCGAGGATACAGTTGTATGAGCCTATAGAACAGATCCTGTTCAAGTAAGGTCGTGACCATTAAGCTTCGCAAGCGTTATATAAGCATTCGAGTTCTATTGAAAACTAAAGATGTGGGACTTTTGAACTATCAGTTTTTTGAAAAAACTATGATAAATTTTTGTGACAAATAATTGTTTTGTTTTTTTGTTTCATGGGAAGTATCATGTTTTTGGAACAAATATCTTTACATTTCTATCTACTTTCCATATGAGAAAACAATGGGTTGGTCTAATTACCATTATAGCTCTCTTATATTTTTCATACATCATCAACTTTTAAGGGGCAAAATGACATTTTCATAATCCTCTTTTGTCTTTTTCTTAATTTTTTACTTTTTCCATTTTTTCCAAATTTCTCACTTTTTAAACAATCATATATTCACTTTTTCACGTTTTCCAACATTTTTCATTTTATTCTATCTACTTTCCATATGAGAAAACAATGGGTTGGTCTAATTACCATTATAGCTCTCTTATATTTTTCATACATCATCAACTTTTAAGGGGCAAAATGTCATTTTCAAAATTCTCTTTTGTCTTTTTCTCTTTTTTTTACTTTTTCAATTTTTTCCAAATTTGTCACTTTTTAAACAATCATATATTCACATTTTCACGTTTTCCGACATTCATCATTTTTTCACACACACACAAAATCTCTGATTTTATTTACAATTTCTATGAATATATTTTACTACAAACATTTAAACTAGTTTTATCATCCAAATTTATTTTTAGAATGTTTGATATCATATAATTTCGTTCTACCCGTGCGTAGGCACAGGTTTACGTGTAGTGATTAAAAAAAGGGGTCTATTTCGGAATAATTTTTTTGCAAAATAGGATAGAGTGATTAAAAAATTTGTAGTCTGTCAGAACACCATGTGACCATCTCAAGCAGATAACACTGCCCAAGAACGATCCTCTACAGCCTAAGATAAAGCCCCACAAGGTAGAGCTTATCAGGCCATTAATCACGCTCTGATCACACGGTAGTAGATCCTCCACCAGACATTAGTTCCTGTCTCCTCAATATTCGAGGATACAGTTGTACGAGCCTATAGAACAGATCCTGTTCAAGTAAGGTCGTGACCATTAAGCTTCGCAAGTGTTATATAAGCATTCGAGTTCTATTGAAAACTAACGATGTGGGACTTTTGAACTATCAGTTTTTTGAAAAAAATATGATAAATTTTTGTGACAAATAATTGTTTTGTTTTTTTGAGTCTCATGGGAAGTATCATGTTTTTGGAATAAATATCTTTACATTTCTATCTACTTTCCATATGAGAAAACAATGGGTTGCTCTAATTACCATTATAGCTCTCTTATGTTTTTCATACATCATCAACTTTTAAGGGGCAAAATGACATTTTCATAATCCTCTTTTGTCTTTTTCTTAATTTTTTACTTTTTCAATTTTTTCCAAATTTGTCACTTTTTAAACAATCATATATTCACTTTTTCACGTTTTCCAACATTTTTCATTTTTTCACACACACACACACAAAATCTCTGATTTTATTTACAATTTCTATAAATATATTTTACTACAAATATTTAAACTAGTTTTATCTTCCAAATTTAGTTTTAGAATGTTTGATATCAAATAATTTCGTTCTACCCGTGCGTAGGCACAGGTTTACGTCTAGTGATTAAAAAAAAGGGGTCTGTTTCGGAATAATTTTTTGGCAAAATAGTATAGAGTGATTAAAAAATTTGTAGTCTGTCAGAACACCATGTGACCATCTCGAGCAGATAACACCGCCCAAGAACGATCCTCTACAGCCTAAGATGAATCCCCATAAAGTAGAGCTTATCAGGCCATTAATCACGCTCTGATCACACGGTAGTAGATCATCCACCAAACATTAGTTCCTGTCTCCTCAATATTCGAGGATACAGTTGTACGAGCCTATAGAACAGATCCTGTTCAAGTAAGGTCGTGACCATTAAGCTTCGCAAGTGTTATATAAGCATTCGAGTTCTATTGAAAACTAACGATGTGGGTCTTTTGAACTATCAGTTTTTTGAAAAACATATGATAAATTTTTGTGACAAGTAATTGTTTTGTTTTTTTGAGTCTCATGGGAAGTATCATGTTTTTGGAATAAATATCTTTACATTTCTATCTACTTTCCATATGAGAAAACAATGGGTTGGTCTAATTACCATTATAGCTCTCTTATGTTTTTCATACATCATCAACTTTTAAGGGGCAAAATGACATTTTCATAATCCTCTTTTGTCTTTTTCTTAATTTTTTACTTTTTCAATTTTTTCCAAATTTGTCACTTTTTAAACAATCATATATTCACTTTTTCACGTTTTCCAACATTTTTCATTTTTTCACACACACACACACAAAATCTCTGATTTTATTTACAATTTCTATAAATATATTTTACTACAAACATTTAAACTAGTTTTATCATCCAAATTTATTTTTAGAATGTTTGATATCATATAATTTCGTTCTACCCGTGTGTAGGCACAGGTTTACGTCTAGTGATTAAAAAAAAGGGGTCTGTTTCGGAATAATTTTTTTGTAAAATAGTATAGAGTGATTAAAAAATTTGTAGTCTGTCAGAACACCATATGACCATCTCGAGCAGATAACACAACCCAAAAACGATCCTCTACAGTCTAAGATAAATCCCCACAAAGTAGAGCTTATCAGGCCAATAATCACGCTCTGATCACACGGTAGTAGATCATCCACCAGACATTAGTTCCTGTCTCCTCAATATTTGAGGATACAGTTGTACGAGCCTATAGAACAGATCCTGTTCAAGTAAGGTCGTGACCATTAAGCTTCGCAAGCGTTATATAAGCATTCGAGTTCTATTGAAAACTAACGATGTGGGACTTTTGAACTATCAGTTTTTTGAAAAAAAATATGATAAATTTTTGTGACAAATAATTGTTTTGTTTTTTTGAGTCTCATGGGAAGTATCATGTTTTTGGAATAAATATCTTTACATTTCTATCTACTTTCCATATGAGAAAACAATGGGTTGCTCTAATTACCATTATAGCTCTCTTATGTTTTTCATACATCATCAACTTTTAAGGGGCAAAATGACATTTTCATAATCCTCTTTTGTCTTTTTCTTAATTTTTTACTTTTTCAATTTTTTCCAAATTTGTCACTTTTTAAACAATCATATATTCACTTTTTCACGTTTTCCAACATTTTTCATTTTTTCACACACACACACACACACAAAATCTCTGATTTTATTTACAATTTCTATAAATATATTTTACTACAAACATTTAAACTAGTTTTATCATCCAAATTTATTTTTAGAATGTTTGATATCAAATAATTTCGTTCTACCCGTGCGTAGGCACAGGTTTACGTCTAGTGATTAAAAAAATGGGGTCTGTTTCGGAATAATTTTTTTGCAAAAGAGTATAGAGTGATTAAAAAATTTGTAGTCTGTCAGAACACCATGTGACCATCTCGAGCAGATAACACAGCCCAAGAACGATCCTCTACAGCCTAAGATAAAGCCCCACAAAGTAGAGCTTATCAGGCCATTAATCACGCTCTGATCACACGGTAGTAGATCATCCACCAGACATTAGTTCCTGTCTCCTCAATATTCGAGGATACAGTTGTACGAGCCTATAGAACAGATCCTGTTCAAGTAAGGTCGTGACCATTAAGCTTCGCAAGCGTTATATAAGCATTCGAGTTCTATTGAAAACTAACGATGTGGGACTTTTGAACTATCAGTTTTTTGAAAAAAATATGATAAATTTTTGTGACAAATAATTGTTTTGTTTTTTTGAGTCTCATGGGAAGTATCATGTTTTTGGAATAAATATCTTTACATTTCTATCTACTTTCCATATGAGAAAACAATGGGTTGCTCTAATTACCATTATAGCTCTCTTATATTTTTCATACATCATCAACTTTTAAGGGGCAAAATGACATTTTCATAATCCACTTTTGTCTTTTTCTTAATTTTTTACTTTTTCAATTTTTTCCAAATTTTTCACTTTTTAAACAATCATATATTCACTTTTTCACGTTTTCCAACATTTTTCATTTTTTCACACACACACAAAATCTCTGATTTTATTTACAATTTCTATAAATATATTTTACTACAAACATTTAAACTAGTTTTATCATCCAAATTTATTTTTAGAATGTTTGATATCATATAATTTCGTTCTACCCGTGCGTAGGCACAGGTTTACGTCTAGTGATTAAAAAAAAGGGGTCTGTTTCGGAATAATTTTTTTGCAAAATAGTATAGAGTGATTAAAAAATTTGTAGTCTGTCAGAACACCATGTGACCATCTCGAGCAGATAACACAGCCCAAGAACGATCCTCTACAGCCTAAGATAAAGCCCCACAAAGTAGAGCTTATCAGGCCATTAATCACGCTCTGATCACACGGTAGTAGATCATCCACCAGACATTAGTTCCTGTCTCCTCAATATTCGAGGATACAGTTGTACGAGCCTATAGAACAGATCCTGTTCAAGTAAGGTCGTGACCATTAAGCTTCGCAAGCGTTATATAAGCATTCGAGTTCTATTGAAAACTAACGATGTGGGACTTTTGAACTATCAGTTTTTTGAAAAAAATATGATAAATTTTTGTGACAAATAATTGTTTTGTTTTTTTGAGTCTCATGGGAAGTATCATGTTTTTGGAATAAATATCTTTACATTTCTATCTACTTTCCATATGAGAAAACAATGGGTTGCTCTAATTACCATTATAGCTCTCTTATATTTTTCATACATCATCAACTTTTAAGGGGCAAAATGACATTTTCATAATCCTCTTTTGTCTTTTTCTTAATTTTTTACTTTTTCAATTTTTTCCAAATTTCTCACTTTTTAAACAATCATATATTCACTTTTTCACGTTTTCCAACATTTTTCATTTTTTTCACACACACACAAAATCTCTGATTTTATTTACAATTTCTATAAATATATTTTACTACAAACATTTAAGCTAGTTTTATCATCCAAATTTATTTTTAGAATGTTTGATATCATATAATTTCGTTCTACCCGTGCGTAGGAACAGGTTTACGTCTAGTGATTAAAAAAAAGGGGTCTGTTTCGGAATAATTTTTTTGCAAAATAGTATAGAGTGAATAAAAATTTGTAGTCTGTCAGAACACCATGTGACCATCTCGAGCAGATAACACCGCCCAAGAACGATCCTCTACAGCCTAAGATAAAGCCCCACAAAGTAGAGCTTATCAGGCCATTAATAACGCTCTGATCACACGGTAGTAGATCATCCACCAGACATTAGTTCCTGTCTCCTCAATATTCGAGGATACAGTTGTACGAGCCTATAGAACAGATCCTGTTCAAGTAAGGTCGTGACCATTAAGCTTCGCAAGCGTTATATAAGCATTCGAGTTCTATTGAAAACTAACGATGTGGGACTTTTGAACTATCAGTTTTTTTTAAAAAAATATGATAAATTTTTGTGACAAAATAATTGTTTTGTTTTTTTGAGTCTCATGGGAAGTATCATGTTTTTGGAATAAATATCTTTACATTTCTATCTACTTTCCATATGAGAAAACAATGGGTTGCTCTAATTACCATTATAGCTCTCTTATATTTTTCATACATCATCAACTTTTAAAGGGTAAAATGACATTTTCATAATCCTCTTTTGTCTTTTTCTTAATTTTTTACTTTTTCAATTTTTTCCAAATTTCTAACTTTTTAAACAGTCATATATTCACTTTTTCACATTTTCCAACATTTTTCTTTTTTTCACACACACACACAAAATCTCTGATTTTATTTACAATTTCTATAAATATATTTTACTACAAACATTTAAACTAGTTTTATCATCCACATTTATTTTTAGAAAGTTTGATATCTTATAATTTCGTGCTACCCGTGCATAGGCATAGGTTTACGTCTAGTGATCAAAAAAAAGGGGTCTGTTTCAGAATAACTTTTTTGCAAAATAGTATAGAGTGATTAAAAAATTTGAAGTCTGTCAGAACACCATGTGACCATCTCGAGCAGATAACACAGCCCAAGAACGATCCTCTACAGCCTAAGATAAAGCCCCACAAAGTAGAGCTTATCAGGCCATTAATCACGCTCTGATCACACGGTAGTAGATCATCCACCAGACATTAGTTCCTGTCTCCTCAATATTCGAGGATACAGTTGTACGAGCCTATAGAACAGATCCTGTTCAAGTAAGGTCGTGACCATTAAGCTTCGCAAGCGTTATATAAACATTCGAGTTCTATTGAAAACTAACAATGTGGGACTTTTGAACTATCAGTTTTTTGCAAAAAATATGATAACTTTTTGTGACAAAGAATTATTTTGTTTTTTTGAGTCTCATGGGAAGTACCATGTTTTTGAAATAAATATCTTTAAGGGGCAAAATGACATTTTCATAATCCTCTTTTGTCTTTTTCTTAATTTTTTACTTTTTCAGTTTTTTCCAAATTTTTCACTTTTTAAACAATCATATATTCACTTTTTCACGTTTTCCAACATTTTTCATTTTTTCACAGACACACAAAATCTCTGATTTGATTTACAATTTCTATAAATATATTTTACTACAAACATTTAAACTAGTTTTATCATCCAAATTTATTTTTAGAACGTTTGATATCATATAATTTCGTTCTACCCGTGCGTAGGCACATGTTTACGTCTAGTGATTAAAAAAAAGGGGTCTGTTTCGGAATAATTTTTTTGCAAAATAGTATAGAGTGATTAAAAAATTTGTAGTCTGTCAGAACACCATGTGACCATCTCGAGCAGATAACACAGCCCTAGAACGATCCTCTACAGCCTAAGGTAAAGCCCCACAAAGTAGAGCTTATCAGGCCATTAATCACGCTCTGATCACACGGTAGTAGATCATCCACCAAACATTAGTTCCTGTCTCCTCAATATTCGAGGATACAGTTGTACGAGCCTATAGAACAGATCCTGTTCAAGTAAGGTCGTGACCATTATGCTTCGCAACCGTTATATAAGCATTCGAGTTCTATTGAAAACTAACGATGTGGGACTTTTGAACTATCCGTTTTTTGAAAAAAATATGATAAATTTTTGTGACAAATAATTGTTTTGTTTTTTTGAGTCTCATGGGAAGTATCATGTTTTTGGAATAAATATCTTTACATTTCTATCTACTTTCCATATGAGAAAATAATGGGTTGCTCTAATTACCATTATAGCTCTCTTATATTTTTCATACATCATTAACTTTTAAGGGGCAAAATGACATTTTCATAATCCTCTTTTGTCCTTTTCTTAATTTTTTACTTTTTCAATATTTTCCAAATTTCTAACTTTTTAAACAGTCATATATTCACTTTTTCACATTTTCCAACATTTTTCTTTTTTTCACACACACACACACAAAATCTCTGATTTTATTTACAATTTCTATAAATATATTTTACTACAAACATTTAAACTAGTTTTATCATCCACATTTATTTTTAGAAAGTTTGATATCTTATAATTTCGTGCTACCCGTGCATAGGCACAGGTTTACGTCTAGTGATCAAAAAAAGGTGTCTGTTTCAGAATAACTTTTTTGCAAAATAGTATAGAGTGATTAAAAAATTTGTAGTCTGTCAGAACACCATGTGACCATCTCGAGCAGATAACACAGCCCAAGAACGATCCTCTACAGCCTAAGATAAAGCCCCACAAAGTAGAGCTTATCAGGCCATTAATCACGCTCTGATCACACGGTAGTAGATCATCCACCAAACATTAGTTCCTGTCTCCTCAATATTCGAGGACACAGTTGTACGAGCCTATAGAACAGATCCTGTTCAAGTAAGGTCGTGACCATTATGCTTCGCAAGCGTTATATAAGCATTCGATTTCTATTGAAAACTAACGATGTGGGACTTTTGAACTATCAGTTTTTTGAAAAAAATATGATAAATTTTTGTGACAAATAATTGTTTTGTTTTTTTGAGTCTCATGGGAAGTATCATGTTTTTGGAATAAATATCTTTACATTTCTATCTACTTTCCATATGCGAAAATAATGGGTTGCTCTAATTACCATTATAGCTCTCTTATATTTTTCATACATCATCAACTTTTAAAGGGTAAAATGACATTTTCATAATCCTCTTTTGTCTTTTTCTTAATTTTTTACTTTTTCAATTTTTTCCAAATTTCTAACTTTTTAAACAGTCATATATTCACTTTTTCACATTTTCCAACATTTTTCTTTTTTTCACACACACACACAAAATCTCTGATTTTATTTACAATTTCTATAAATATATTTTACTACAAACATTTAAACTAGTTTTATCATCCACATTTATTTTTAGAAAGTTTGATATCTTATAATTTCGTGCTACCCGTGCATAGGCATAGGTTTACGTCTAGTGATCAAAAAAAGGGGTCTGTTTCAGAATAACTTTTTTGCAAAATAGTATAGAGTGATTAAAAAATTTGAAGTCTGTCAGAACACCATGTGACCATCTCGAGCAGATAACACAGCCCAAGAACGATCCTCTACAGCCTAAGATAAAGCCCCACAAAGTAGAGCTTATCAGGCCATTAATCACGCTCTGATCACACGGTAGTAGATCATCCACCAGACATTAGTTCCTGTCTCCTCAATATTCGAGGATACAGTTGTACGAGCCTATAGAACAGATCCTGTTCAAGTAAGGTCGTGACCATTAAGCTTCGCAAGCGTTATATAAACATTCGAGTTCTATTGAAAACTAACAATGTGGGACTTTTGAACTATCAGTTTTTTGCAAAAAATATGATAACTTTTTGTGACAAAGAATTATTTTGTTTTTTTGAGTCTCATGGGAAGTACCATGTTTTTGAAATAAATATCTTTACATTTCTATCTACTTTCCATATGAGTAAACAATAGGTTGGTCTAATTACCATTATAGCTCTCTTATATTTTTCATACATCATCAACTTTTAAGGGGCAAAACGACATTTTCATAATCCTCGTTTGTCTTTTTCTTATTTTTTTGCTTTTTCACCTGTAACATCCTCAAAATAATTAGTCAAATTATTTGGATGTTAACCCAATTGAATTAATTTAGTACTTAATTGGTAAATTTATTGAGCGCTAAAATTATTTATTGATCGTCATAGGATCGTTAACCGGATAATACGGAATAAGGACAATTCAGAACGAAATAAGAGATTAAGGACAATATGGTAATTTGACCAACTTACCACTTATATATTAAATATATATATATATATATATATATATATATATATGTGTGTGTGTGTGTGTGTGTGTGTGTGTGTGTGTGTGTGTGTGTGTGTGTGTGTGTGTGTGTGTGTGTGTGTGTGTGTGTGTGTGTGTGTGTGTGTGTGTGTGTGTGTGTGTGTGTGTGTGAGTGAGTGAAAGAAAGAGAATTAAAAGAAAGAAAGAAAGAAGAAGGGAAGCGTGAAACAGAGAGAGCCGTGAGAGAAGAAAGAAAAGAAATGGAGAAAAGAAAAGAATGGGTTTGGAAGAAGAAGAAGAAGAAGAAGAAAAAGGGCCAACATAGACTCATCAAAACACAATCCTTCCTTCACAAAAAAATTATCTCCTCCTCATCCTCTTCGTTTTGGTACCAAAATCATCATCATCAACTCACTCACTCTCATATTGCCATTTTCGTAATTTAGAGAAAAATGGAGGTTTTGTGGTTCAAGCTCAAAGGAAAGCTTAGGATGGTGGTGAGGAGCGAGCTCAAGGTGGATTACGCAAATATTGAAGTCCGATTTGGGGTTTTGAAGAATTAAAGGTTAGGGGTCAAATTTGGGGTTATGTGTGAATAGTGATTGGAAGCTTAAAGACGATGAATAGTGATTTCATGGAGGTTTTGTGGTCGATTGGAGGTTCAAAGGTTTGGGAGCGGATTCGATTGTCGTCAGAGCGTAAGTTTATATGGGGAACGTTCGTGTGGTTATGTCGGAAAAGTGATTTCGCGGAAAGTCTCGGCTATTTGTGATTTTCATCACAATCGGAGGGTTTTACTCACGTTTAGGATTGTTCCGTTTTGAAATGAATTTTTCGTGATTTGGTTTCGAAAGATTTTCACTTAAAAACCGTTATTTGGAAATATGTCGTATTTTGATAAAATTCGTTTAGATTGAGTTTTTGATTGGTTTGATTGATTGTGTGATATTGATTGAATCTGTTTTTCGGGTTGTTTGGACTGTTTTCAATCGGAACAAGAATCGGAATTGAGCGGAATAAAGGATTTCGCAAGAAACCGCTAAAATCAGCCTTTCCCAACACCCATCGTGTCGCGAAGCGAATCCATCGCGTCGCGACCAGGCCTAATTTTGTGACGCAAATGTTTCTGACTCTTTTCGCGTCGCGACGGTAGCAGTTCGCGTTGCGACGCTTTGCAGTTTTTCAGCAACTGTACAGTGATTTTGTTTTCACGATAACTTTTGATCCGGGAACCCGATTGAGGTGTTCTAAGATGTGTTTGAAAGCTTATTCAGAGGCCTAACTGAATATACAATTGAAAGGTAAAATGAACTGTTTTTGAAGTTAAAAATGTTTCGAAAAACCGAATAGTAGTACACGTGTGCGGATATGTTTTATTAATAACAAAGCGGACTATGAGTCCTACGTGGTAAGGTATAATGCAAATGAACTACGGGTTCATATGATAGTGGATATATGTGTATATTATATCGAGTTTTGGGTGACGACCCATGAGACTAACATACTAGGCGGGGCAGTCATGATCCCCTACCCTAGGCTCCGTGCCATTAGGAAAAATGCTATTGGTAAGGGGATTCACCGGGTATATAGCAACGGATTGCAGTCGGTGTTATGTTAAAAGTTGTTGTGTGATACACCGAGTATATAGCAACGGATTGCAGTCGGTGCCGTACTTTGTTTGTTGTGTGATTGACAGGTTCACCGGGTATATAGCAACAGATTGCAGTCGGTGATCTGTTAAAAGTTGTCGTGCGATACACCGGGTATATAACAACTGGTTGCAGTCGGTGCTGTACTTTGTTTGTTGTGCGATTGACAGGTTCATCGGGTATGTAGCGGTAACGCAGTCGGTGATCTGTTAAAAGTTAAATAATGCAGTTCACCAGGTTTGTAGCAGTAATGCAGTCGGTGCCGTGTTAAGTTAAAAAGGAACTCATAATTGAACCGAGAGTGTTAGTAGGGGTCTCGGTAGAACTCACTGAGATTGTATCTCATTGTTTATATGTTGTTGTTTTACAGATAAACAGGGAAAGTGGAAATCCAGAGGCACGAGTAGGTTGAGCTCAGATGGTTGCTGATGACTTAACTTTATGCTTAAGTCTATGTTTCCCTTTGTTGTCTATGTACTGCAACACTATGTATTTAGTATTATATCTTTCTTCTGCTTTCTTGTATGATACTGAATACTATAGCTGCTGATGGTTTATGGTCTGAGAAGATCAATCGATCTACGAGTCCTGCCAGTTCGCTAAGTAGACTCACTCTCCCGAGGGGCGGGCTACAATGGAACTTTTCCTGCCAAAAACAAGGGACCTACTTCTCATCCTAGGACCGTATCGTCTTGTTTGTAAATAAGACTGTTTGGTTTATATTCAGCGAAAATTTATAGTGATATTCAGTGTCTAAGCAGGAGGAAGATGCTTTGCCACCCAATCGGCCGAAGCATTGGCTAATCTGTTCACCCTTTATACCGACCAGCTGTAAATATATCTCTGATGTTCTCGGGAGGGTACACTTGGGTATTTTTACTAAATAATCAGAGCAGTTCGACCTAGTCGGACTTAGTTTAGGGTTGAGTCGATTCCTTGTTAGTCCTTGTTGTAATTATACTTGTGATGCTAAGAGACATTGAGCCTGATCAACTTAATACTTAGTGCATCATGAGCGGAATTATAATAGGATGATCAAGATGCAATCCTCAACCAAGACCGGAATCTCCAACCGGTGCATCCTCAGGAAAGGTGACATGACAGTGGAAGAATACACAGCTAAGTTTGGGAAGTTGTCTCAGTTTTACCAAGTGGTAAAGTATGCTCCGAATGAGGAATGGAAGATATAGATGGATGAGATGGGCCTTCGTGCTTGTATGAGTCAGGGTCTCAGTTCTTATACTCTCACCAATTATGTTGCCTTGGTACAATCAGCCTATGTCGCCGAGGATGGTCTCAAAGAGAGTACTGGAAAAGAAAGAAGGTAGTTGAATTATCAACTCCGGATGAAAAGTCCTAAGATAATTTCATCAAAGGAAAAGCGGGTGCAATTCTTCGATTCTTCAAAGGTCAGAAGATGTTCTAACTATGGAAGACATCACCAGGGTGATCGTCAGCACAGATCAATCGGTGCTACTATTGTAATGAAGAGGGTCACTATACAAATAAGTGTCGTGCAAGGAAGAGTTCCAAGGAGCTACAAGCAGCTCTAAGGTAAGGACGGGTCAACACTTTGGATGCTCAAACAGTTACAACTGCTGACAAGTTACTAAGGGGTATGGGATCAGTTTTCAATAACTCCGTTAGTATATTATACGATTCGGGTGCAACCCATTGTATAATAGCTCAATCATGAGTGGATCGGTTGGGATTATCCTTATCTCCGCTATCTGAGCCGATAACTATCTTAACTGCTGCAAAGGGTCGTGTCCAGATCCAATCATTGTGTGAAAATTGTCTACTTGTCATAGGAGACAGAAACTTTGTTGTAGAATTTATTTGTTTGCCTATGAGAAGTATGGACATCGTCTTCGGTATGAATTGGATGACTACAAATCACGTTACAATCGACTGTGGCAATCGGACCACCAGTCTTGCCTCCGAATCCGTAGGATTGACACAAGCAGATTCTGAAGCAGTTATCTCTTTCACCTCAGCGAGCAAATCATTATTCCAAGGTGCGGAAGCTTATATTATTATGTTATCTACATCCACTGAAAGGGTTTAGATTTGCCATCTGTACAAGTGGTGAATGAATTTCTGGATGTTTTTCCGGATGAAGTCTCTTCTGTACCTCCTGACCGAGAGGTAGAGTTTTCTATAGAGTTGGTTCCTGGCATAGGATCAATATCTATTGCTCCTTATAGAATGTCTCCTTTAGAATTAAAGGAATTGAAGTCGCAACTTGAAGGGTTGATCTCAAAGAGGTTCATTCGACCGAGCGCTTCTCCATGGGGTGTTCCGGTGTTGTTAGTTAAGAAAAAGGACGGAAGCATGAGGTTGTGTATTGATTACCGACAACTGAACAAAGTGACGATCAAGAACAAATATCTCTTGCCAAGGATAGATGATTTGCCTGATCAACTTAGAGGAGCAGTGGTGTTTTCTAAAATTGATCTAAGGTCGGGGTATCATCAAATAAAAGTTAGAGCCTTAGATATTCCGAAGACAGATTTCCGTACTAGGTATGGACATTACGAGTTCGTAGTGATGCCCTTCGGTTTGACTAATGCTCCAGCGGTATTCTTGGACTACATGAACCGAGTTTTCCACACTTACCTAGATCAGTTTGTTGTAGTTTTTATTGATGATATATTGGTGTACTCGAAGACCATTGAGGAGCATGTTCAACATCTCCGTATCGTTCTGAATGTACTCCGATAAAAGAAATTTTATGCAAAGCCGTCGAAGTGTTACTTCTGGATGCCTGAAGTGAAGTTCTTGGGACACATGATTTCTCAATCGGGAGTCGCGGTGGATCCCAGTAAGGTGGAAGTTGTATTGAACTGGGAACGACCAACGTCAGTCACTAAAATAAGAAGTTTTCTGGGTCTAGCCGGTTACTACAGGAGGTTCATCCAGGGATTCTCACAATTGGTTCTTCCACTTACTCGGCTAACTCGTAAGGGTCAACCGTTTACCTGGGATGCTGATTGTGAAGAATGATTTCAAGAGTTGAAGATTTTGACTTCTGCTCCGATCTTGATTCTTCTGGATCCGTTGTTGGAATTCCAAATTTACAGCGATGCTTCTGGGAAGGATTTAGGATGTGTTCTCATGCAGAATCAACAAGTAGTAGCTTACGCGTCCAGGCAATTAAAGTCTCATGAAGAGAATTATCCGACTCATGATTTGGAGTTGGCAGCTATTGTGTATGCACTGAAGGTTTGGAGACATTACCTGTATGGGTCTCGTTTTGAAGTCTTTAGTAATCACAAAAGTCTAAAATATTTGTTTGATCAGAAGGAACCGAATAACAGGCAAAGGAGATGGGTAGAATTTTTGAAGGATTATGACTTCGAGTTGAAGTATCATCCAGAGAAGGCCAATGTTGTAGTTGATGCACTGAGTAGGAAATCTATTCACACGGCAGAGTTAATGATGCATGAAATGGAATCGTTAGAGTCTTTTAGCTCTAAAACGGGGTACATACATAAGTTTCCACTATAGTGGCAAGGTTTTGGTGTTAACCTTTCGCTTGCGAAAGTTAACAATCAGATAGTATTATGTGATTCCGTTTGACAAGTCAATCGTGAATACGAATATGAAAGTGAGGTGACTGCTGACTGTTTTTCACGTTGCGAATACCCATCAGAGAGTTGATTGATGGATCTGCTTGCAAGTAACTGAAATTTCAAAAGTGAAGATTGACGTGCGGTTTGGTAGTTTTGAAAACCATTTTGTGAAAACCCGCATGCTAAAGTTGATTTTGGGAACGAATCAAGAGGTTAGTAAAATCTGATTGAGGAAAATCATTGGAGGCGTACTTAGGTTGAGGGGAAACTCTCAACACTATTGACCAATTCGGAAAGGAATTGGGTGCGTCGTAGATAATAATATTGTGAGGAAAGTTACAATAGAGGAAAAAGGAGCTCTGAGTTCAGTTTAATAGTTGTTTTGAAAACAACTTTGAGGTGATTTGATTGTTTTCAAATTTATTTGATGTCCTCACGGCTAATTTATACGTGTAAGGTCAAAGTTTTTAGTAAAACCCTCCTTCCATCTTTTTGAAAAAGTCTTATCTCGAAGACTTGGAAACAAGTTAAATAATTTCACAGATGACTTTTTCGTCACATTTTTCAATGTGTACGAGAACTGTCATGGATTTCTAGAAAATTTGTTGAAAACGTGTTTAAACCCTTCAAGAAAATCATTTTTCCTCTTGCCTCAATCGAGGAATCCGGATACGTAAGTTTTATTTCTACCCAGTGCCTCATATTAAACCCTTTGATTTAGATTAATCAAAGTTGGGGTGTAAACGAGAATAATTGGATTAAAGTTACGGAAGTGTTTTCAAACGCGGTACCAAGCCTATGTTGGCGAATGAAGAGTTTCTAGGGTTGATTCGTAACAAAAGAGTTCGGACTATAACCTTAGAGTGTTCTAGGGTAGTAGTGGATCATACTTAGAGATTGACGTGCCAACTTGGGAAGAGTTTCTACACTCATTTCGTTGATTCAAGATTGTTTTCCAGCAAATTAAGACCTTTATGAAAATATGGATTCTCGGTTAGTCGAATGAAAGACTTGACGAAATTTTGAGGACAAAATTCTTTCAAATTGGGGTGAATGTAACATCCTCAAAATAATTAGTCGAATTATTTGGATTTTAACCCAATTGAATTAATTTAGTACTTAATTGGTAAATTTATTGAGCGCTAAAATTAATTATTGATCGTCATAGGATCATTAACCGGATAATACGGAATAAGGACAATTCGAAACGAAATAAGAGATTAAGGACAATATGGTAATTTGACCACGTTACCACTTATATATTAAATAAATATATATATATATGTGTGTGTGTGTGTGTGTGTGTGTGTGTGTGTGTGTGTGTGTGTGTGTGTGTGTGTGTGTGTGTGTGTGTGTGTGTGTGTGTGAAAGAAAGAGAACTAAAAGAAAGAAAGAAAGAAAGAAGAAGGGAAGCGTGAAACAGAGAGAGCCGTGAGAGAAGAAAGAAAAGAAATGGAGAAAAGAAAAGAATGGGTTTGGAAGAAGAAGAAGAAAAAGGGCCAACATAGACTCATCAAAACACAATCCTTCCTTCACAAAAAAATGATCTCCTCATCATCCTCTTCATTTTGGTACCAAAATCATCATCATCAACTCACCCACTCTCATATTGCCATTTTCGAAATTTAGAGAAAAATGGAGGTTTTGTGGTTCAAGCTCAAAGGAAAGCTTAGGATGGTGGTGAGGAGCGAGCTCAAGGTGGATTACGCGAATATTGAAGTCCGATTTGGGGTTTTTGAAAAATTAAAGGTTAGGGGTCAAATTTGGGGTTATGTATGAATAGTCATTGGAAGCTTGAAGACGATGAATAGTGATTTCATGGAGGTTTTGTGGTCGATTGGAGGTTCAAAGGTTTGTGTAACACCCCGGTATTTCTAACAAGTAGAAATACTGAAGTGCACACCTAGGCATACATCAGGGAGTAATTTCCTGTATTAGATATTGAACATAAATAGAAACGACTCATAAAATAGAGTCCAATATCCAAATACCAAGAAATAGCGGAAACGATTTTACAACTTATATATATACAAGCCATACAATCGAGAATACAAATACTTTGAGGGAAATGACATCCATAGCGAAAACTAAGTCTTCACTGTCTTCATAGGCACACCTCCTTGCCGTGCTTCTTCAATTACTCTTCCCCCTGTTTCGCTGTAAAAACCACAAAACATAAACAGTGAGACAAACATCTCAGTGAGTTCTTCCGAGACCCCTAACAACACTCTTGGTTCAATTATAAAACCTTTAACTGGCAATTATGTTATTGAATTGTAAATAATCACTGGTAATTCGATTAATGAATTACAAACATAAACTGGTAATTCTATGTGAATTACAAACATAAACTTTTTAGTATTTAGCACGTCACCAAATACCACAAGCTTAGGTGAACCCCGCATAGCCAATAGGTGTACAATTCCCAAAGGCAAAACATAACAACATAGGGGCCTAGGTCAAGCTCATGACTTCCCTCACCTAGTATGCTATTTCATATGGGTCGTCACCCCGACTAGATATAATATATATATATATATATATATATATATATATATCAAGCATCATAGACCGGTTTAGATGAATAATTAATAAACATCCCGCGTCAGTTGCATAATAACAGATATAATGATCAGTTTAGACAAAATATATTCATCTCGCATCAATAGTATAATAACAGATATAATGACCGGTTTAGACAAAATAGATTCATCCCGCATCAATTGTGTAATTCAATAAATAGAACGTACCATAGACCGGTTTAGATGATTTAATAATCATCCCGCGTCATTTATACAATATTACATAGGACTCATAGTCCGCTTTCCTTTCGATAAAAACATGTCCTCACACGTATACTATATTTCGGTTTTTTGAAACATTTTATAACTTCAAAAACAGTACATAGGACTCATAGTCCGCTTATTCAGTTAGGCCTCTGAATAAGCTTTCAAACGCATCTTAGAACACCTCAATCGGGTTCCCGGGTCAAAAGTTATCGCGAAAACAAAATCAGTGTACTTTGCTGAAAAACTGCAAAGCGTCGCGACGCGAACCAGCTCTGTCGCGACGCGAAAATTGACAGAAATGCAGAAAAACAGATTTTCAAAACTCCGTTTTGTGTCGTTTCGCTTCCTAAACGGCACCAAGACATCCCATGACCTTTGTAACTTAAAAACAGTCCAAAACCACATCAAAACACATCCAACCAACATCAAACTTATTCAATCAACATCAATTAATAACCAACCATATTCATCAGACAATCAAAAACGTATTTGATATTGAACATGATTTTCAACGGTTTTTAAATGAAAACATTTCTCAACACGTACAATAAACCGAGACATTAATTCAACATATCAATTCACTTCAATCAATCAATCAAACATATCAATTCATAACACTCAAACATCAATTTCCTCAAAATCCGTTAATTGTCGATTTAACGGTTTTTCGACTAAAACGACATTTTACACGCAATTCAAGTCGAAACAATCACATCAAATAATCAATCAAATCAATCAACATAGAATTCATTTCAATCAATCAACTCAAAACATAAAATCCTAAACGTGAGTAGAACTCCCCGATTGTGATGAAAATCACAAATAGCCGAGACTTTCCGCGAAATTGCTTTTCCGACATAACCACACGAACGCTCCCCGAATCAACTCCACGTTCCGGCGACATCTGTATCCGCTCCCAAAGCTTTCCACTCGATAACGAGACATCTATTTGACCGAAATACCGAATTCCTCAAAATCCCGCCATTCGAATCCTAATCACCAAACACTATTCATCATCTTCAACCTTCAATCACTATTCACACATAAACCCCAATTTTTTGACAATCAAACCCTAACTCTCCAATCTTTGATTCCTTCTCTCCAAGCTAGCAATCAACCTCTTGTTTGTGTTTCCCAAGCTTCCTAACTACCCAAAGGAAGAAGAAAGCTCTCTAAACCTCTCTTTTACCCTTAAATTCGAAAATGGTGATTTGAAGGAGAGTGGATCATATGTTGTGATGTTTGTATCAAATTGAAGAGGAAGAAATGATGATCAATTTTCGTGTTGGAGGGAAGACGTTTTGAAGAACCTAGGTCTCCCGTTTTTCCTCTTCTTTCCTCATACCCATTCTTTTCTTCTTTCTTCTTTTCCTTTCTTCTCTTCTCTGGTTCTCTCTTTCTCTCGCATGCTTCCTTTCTTTTTAATTCTCTTTCTTTCACTCACACACACATATATATATTTATTTAATATATATATAAGTGGTAATGTGGTCAAATTAGCATATTGTTCTTAATCTCTTATTTCGATTCTAAATCGTTCTTGCCCCGAATTAACCGGTTAACGATCCTAAGACAACCAATATTTATCTTTAGCGCTCAATAATTTTACCAATAAAGTACTAAATTAATTCAACTGGGTTAACATCCAAATAATTCGACTAATTGTTTTGAGGATGTTACAGTTTGGGAGCGGATTCGATTGTCGTCAGAGCGTAAAGTTTATACGGGAAACGTTCGTGTGGTTATGTCGGAAAAGCGATTTCGCGAAAAGTCTTGACTATTTGTGATTTTCATCACAATCGGTGAGTTTTACTCACGTTTAGGATTGTTCCGTTTTGAAATGAATTTTTCGTGATTTGGTTTCGAAAGATTTTGACTTAAAAACCGTTATTTGGAAATATGTCGTATTTTGATAAAATTCGTTTAGATTGAGTTTTTGATTGGTTTGATTGATTGTGTGATATTGATTGAATCTGTTTTTCTGGTTGTTTGGACTTTTTTCAATCGGAACAAGAATCGGAATTGAGCGGAATAACGGATTTCGCAAGAAACCGCAAAAATCTGCCTTTCCCAGCACCCATCGCGTCGCGAAGCAAGCCCATCGCGTCGCGACCAGGCCTAGTTTTGTGACGCAAATGTTTCTGACTCTTTTCGCATCGTGACGGTAGCAGTTCGCGTCGCGACGTTTTTTGCAGTTTTTGAGCAACTGTACACTGATTTTGTTTTATTAATAACAAAGCGGACTTGGAGTCCTATGTGGTAAGGTATAATGCAAATGAACTACGGATTCATATGATAGTGGATATATGTGTATATTATATCGAGTTTTGGGTGACGACCCATGAGACTAACATACTAGGCGGGGCAGTCGGTGTTATGTTAAAAGTTGTTGTGCGATACACACCGAGTATATAGCAACGGATTGCAGTCGGTGCCGTACTTTGTTTGTTGTGTGATTGACAGGTTCACCGGGTATATAGCAACAGATTGCAGTCGGTGATTTATTAAAACTTGTCGTGCGATACACCGGGTATATAGCAACGGGTTGCAGTCGGTGCTGTACTTTATTTGTTAGTTGTCATCGGATCGTTAACCGGATAATACGGATCAAGGAAGTTTCGGTATCGAAATAGGAGATTTAGATCAATATGGTAATTTGACCACGTTGCCATATATTTATTAAATAAATATATGTATATACGTGTGAGTGTGTGTTAATAAGAAAGAAAAGAAAAGAATTGAAAGAAAAGAAAGAAGAAAGCCACGCGAGAAACAGAGAGGAGAAGAGAAAAAGAAAAGAAGAGTGAAAGAAAGGGGAAGGAGGAAAAAGGGGAAGGTTAGGCTCATCAAAACGACTTCCGTCCAACACGAAAAATGCTCAGCGTTACTTCCTCTTCGATTTGGTACCAACATCTTCATCATCAACTCACTCTACACGAATTTGCCATTTTCGGTTTGAAGCTCAAGGTGGCGTTTTTGAGAGCTATCTTCGTCAATAAAGCGGTTTGAAGGCTAGGGGAGTTCGAATGGAGACTTGGGTACTAGCTTGGAGTGAAAGAATCAAGGTTTGATTGGGTGAGATTTGAGAAATCAAATTTGGGGTTTTTGTGAATAGTGATTAGAAGTTGGGGAAGACGATGAATAGTGTCCATGGAGAATTTCGGGGAAATCGGTATTCCGGTCAAAAGCGGTTTCGTGATCGAGTGGGAAGCTTTGGAAGCGGATTGGGTGTCGCCGGAGCGGGGAGCGTTCGTGTGGCTACTCGGTGATTTCGGCTCGATCGTGGTTCACGCTTCAAGGGTGAGTTCTACTCACGTTTAGGATTTTACGTTTCGAATTAATTGATTTAATGTTTTATCGCTTTCGCTGGACTGGAATATTTCTGGATATTGTCTGTTTTGGGTTAGGAATCGATCGGAGCGAGTCTCGAGTTGCGTTGAGTCGAAATGGAATTTTTGGCGATTTGATTTCGAAAGATTTTGACTTAAAAACCGTTAATTGGAAAATGTGTCGTTTTTGATACAATCCGTTTTGATTGAGTTTTGATTGGATTGATTGATTGTGTGGTTTGTATTGGGTCTATTGTATTGGTTGTCAAATCTGTTTTCAGTCGGAACAAAAATCGGAATTGAGCGGAATAGCGGATTTCGCGAAAACCGCAAAATTCTGCACTTGACAGGCCCCCCTTACTGTCAGTCCACGCGCCGTTTGCGCGCCGCGCGCCACTCGCGCGCCAGTGGACAGAACCTTACTGTCAGCTCGCGCGCCAGTTGGCAGAATTTCAGCAACCAAACACTGTTTTTCGTTTCGCGATAACTTTTGATCCGGGAACCCGATTGAGGTGTTCTAAGATGCGTTTTAAAGCTTATTCAGAGGCCTAACTGGATATTCTATTTTTAAGGCAAAATGAACTGTTTTTGATATCGTAAATTTCTTTGGAAAGGTGACGAACTAGATTGCGAGAGCAAACTTACATAGAGTTTCGAAACCGGTCTAATAATCGAATTGGTACTGCTTTGTGTTCTTTCCTTCGGTTTTAGACTAAATATATATATGGCGTACAGGTCTAATAATCGAATTGGTACTGCTTTGTGTTCTTGCCTTCGGTTTTAGACAACATATATATAAGGTATACATGGTTAAATAATCGAATTGGTACTGCTTCGTGTTCTTGCCTTCGATTATTCGACTAAAGCGTAAAGTACGATGATATGATTACAAATCGAATTGGTATTGCTTCGTGTTCTTGCCTTCGATTTTAGACAAAGTATATATGTATGTGATAACCGGTTTAATAATCGAATTGGTACTGATTTGTGTTCTTGCCTTCGGTTTTAGACTAAATATATATATGGCATACATGTTTAATAATCGAATTGGTACTGCTTTGTGTTCTTGCCTTCGGTTTTAGACAACATATATATAAGGTACACATGTTTAATTGTCGAATTGGTACTGCTTCGTGTTCTTGCCTTCGGCATTAAACAAAATATATATATATATATATATATATATATATATATATATATATATATATATATATATATATATAGTGCACAGGTGTAATAATCGGATTGGTACTGCTTCGTGTTCTTGCCTCCGGTTTATTATGTCTGGGGTAGAGCCCATGTTAGGATACTAGGAAGGGGCAACTATATCCCCTCCCTAGGCCCTTATACCCTAAACCCGAACGATTCATAATTGAACCGCGAGTGTTAGTAGGGGTCTCGGTAGAACTCACTGAGATTGTATCTCACTGTTTATATTTTGTGGTTTTTACAGAGAAGCAGGGAAAAAGCAATGGTGAAGAAGCACCGCTAGGTGGTGTGCTTATGAAGACGGTGAAGACTTAGTTTTCATTGTTAATGTCTTTCCCTCGAAATCTTTGTATTTACGATTGTATAACTTGTACCAGTAAAAGTTGTAAAATCGTTTCCGCTATTTCTTGGTATTTGGATATTGGACTCTAGGTTATGAGCTGTTTTTATTTATGTTCAATATCTAAAACAGAAAAAATATCTCTGATTATTTTATGATGGTACACTTGGGTATTTTTACTCGATAATAATACCGGGGTGTTACAGATGTGTTCTCATGCAGAATCAACAAGTAGTAGCTTACGCGTCCAGGCAATTAAAGTCTCATGAAGAGAATTATCCGACTCATGATTTGGAGTTGGCAGCTATTGTGTATGCACTGAAGGTTTGGAGACATTACCTGTATGGGTCTCGTTTTGAAGTCTTTAGTAATCACAAAAGTCTAAAATATTTGTTTGATCAGAAGGAACCGAATAACAGGCAAAGGAGATGGGTAGAATTTTTGAAGGATTATGACTTCGAGTTGAAGTATCATCCAGAGAAGGCCAATGTTGTAGTTGATGCACTGAATAGGAAATCTATTCACACGGCAGAGTTAATGATGCATGAAATGGAATCGTTAGAGTCTTTTAGCTCTAAAACGGGGTACATACATAAGTTTCCACTATAGTGGCAAGGTTTTGGTGTTAACCTTTCGCTTGCGAAAGTTAACAATCAGATAGTATTATGTGATTCCGTTTGACAAGTCAATCGTGAATACGAATATGAAAGTGAGGTGACTGCTGACTGTTTTTCACGTTGCGAATACCCATCAGAGAGTTGATTGATGGATCTGCTTGCAAGTAACTGAAATTTCAAAAGTGAAGATTGACGTGCGGTTTGGTAGTTTTGAAAACCATTTTGTGAAAACCCGCATGCTAAAGTTGATTTTGGGAACGAATCAAGAGGTTAGTAAAATCTGATTGAGGAAAATCATTGGAGGCGTACTTAGGTTGAGGGGAAACTCTCAACACTATTGACCAATTCGGAAAGGAATTGGGTGCGTCGTAGATAATAATATTGTGAGGAAAGTTACAATAGAGGAAAAAGGAGCTCTGAGTTCAGTTTAATAGTTGTTTTGAAAACAACTTTGAGGTGATTTGATTGTTTTCAAATTTATTTGATGTCCTCACGGCTAATTTATACGTGTAAGGTCAAAGTTTTTAGTAAAACCCTCCTTCCATCTTTTTGAAAAAGTCTTATCTCGAAGACTTGGAAACAAGTTAAATAATTTCACAGATGACTTTTTCGTCACATTTTTCAATGTGTACGAGAACTGTCATGGATTTTTAGAAAATTTGTTGAAAACGTGTTTAAACCCTTCAAGAAAATCATTTTTCCTCTTGCCTCAATCGAGGAATCCGGATACGTAAGTTTTATTTCTACCCAGTGCCTCATATTAAACCCTTTGATTTAGATTAATCAAAGTTGGGGTGTAAACGAGAATAATTGGATTAAAGTTACGGAAGTGTTTTCAAACGCGGTACCAAGCCTATGTTGGCGAATGAAGAGTTTCTAGGGTTGATTCTTAACAAAAGAGTTCGGACTATAACCTTAGAGTGTTCTAGGGTAGTAGTGGATCATACTTAGAGATTGACGTGCCAACTTGGGAAGAGTTTCTACACTCATTTCGTTGATTCAAGATTGTTTTCCAGCAAATTAAGACCTTTATGAAAATATCGATTCTCGGTTAGTCGAATGAAAGACTTGACGAAATTTTGAGGACAAAATTCTTTCAAATTGGGGTGAATGTAACATCCTCAAAATAATTAGTCGAATTATTTGGATTTTAACCCAATTGAATTAATTTAGTACTTAATTGGTAAATTTATTGAGCGCTAAAATTAATTATTGATCGTCATAGGATCATTAACCGGATAATACGGAATAAGGACAATTCGAAACGAAATAAGAGATTAAGGACAATATGGTAATTTGACCACGTTACCACTTATATATTAAATAAATATATATATATATATATATGTGTGTGTGTGTGTGTGTGTGTGTGTGTGTGTGTGTGTGTGTGTGTGTGTGTGTGTGAAAGAAAGAGAACTAAAAGAAAGAAAGAAAGAAAGAAGAAGGGAAGCGTGAAACAGAGAGAGCCGTGAGAGAAGAAAGAAAAGAAATGGAGAAAAGAAAAGAATGGGTTTGGAAGAAGAAGAAGAAAAAGGGCCAACATAGACTCATCAAAACACAATCCTTCCTTCACAAAAAAATGATCTCCTCATCATCCTCTTCATTTTGGTACCAAAATCATCATCATCAACTCACCCACTCTCATATTGCCATTTTCGAAATTTAGAGAAAAATGGAGGTTTTGTGGTTCAAGCTCAAAGGAAGGCTTAGGATGGCGGTGAGGAGCGAGCTCAAGGTGGATTACGCGAATATTGAAGTCCGATTTGGGGTTTTTGAAAAATTAAAGGTTAGGGGTCAAATTTGGGGTTATGTATGAATAGTCATTGAAAGCTTGAAGACGATGAATAGTGATTTCATGGAGGTTTTGTGGTCGATTGGAGGTTCAAAGGTTTGTGTAACACCCCGGTATTTCTAACAAGTAGAAATACTGAAGTGCACACCTAGGCATACATCAGGGAGTAATTTCATGTATTAGATATTGAACATAAATAGAAACGACTCATAAAATAGAGTCCAATATCCAAATACCAAGAAATAGCGGAAACGATTTTACAACTTATATATATACAAGCTATACAATCGAGAATACAAATACTTTGAGGGAAATGACATCCATAGCGAAAACTAAGTCTTCACTGTCTTCATAGGCACACCTCCTTGCCGTGCTTCTTCAATTACTCTTCCCCCTGTTTCGCTGTAAAAACCACAAAACATAAACAGTGAGACAAACATCTCAGTGAGTTCTTCCGAGACCCCTAACAACACTCTTGGTTCAATTATAAAACCTTTAACTGGCAATTATGTTATTGAATTGTAAATAATCACTGGTAATTCGATTAATGAATTACAAACATAAACTGGTAATTCTATGTGAATTACAAACATAAAATTTTTAGTATTTAGCACGTCACCAAATACCACAAGCTTAGGTGAACCCCGCATAGCCAATAGGTGTACAATTCCCAAAGGCAAAACATAACAACATAGGGGCCTAGGTCAAGCTCATGACTTCCCTCACCTAGTATGCTATTTCATATGGGTCGTCACCCCGACTAGATATAATATATATATATATATATATATATATATATATATATATATATATATCAAGCATCATAGACCGGTTTAGATGAATAATTAATAAACATCCCGCGTCAGTTGCATAATAACAGATATAATGATCGGTTTAGACAAAATATATTCATCTCGCATCAATAGTATAATAACAGATATAATGACCGGTTTAGACAAAATAGATTCATCCCGCATCAATTGTGTAATTCAATAAATAGAACGTACCATAGACCGGTTTAGATGATTTAATAATCATCCCGCGTCATTTATACAATATTACATAGGACTCATAGTCCGCTTTCCTTTCGATAAAAACATGTCCTCACACGTATACTATATTTCGGTTTTTTGAAACATTTTATAACTTCAAAAACAGTACATAGGACTCATAGTCCGCTTATTCAGTTAGGCCTCTGAATAAGCTTTCAAACGCATCTTAGAACACCTCAATCGGGTTCCCGGATCAAAAGTTATCGCGAAAACAAAATCAGTGTACTTTGCTGAAAAACTGCAAAGCGTCGCGACGCGAACCAGCTCTGTCGCGACGCGAAAATTGACAGAAATGCAGAAAAACAGATTTTCAAAACTCCGTTTTGTGTCGTTTCGCTTCCTAAACGGCACCAAGACATCCCATGACCTTTGTAACTTAAAAACAGTCCAAAACCACATCAAAACACATCCAACCAACATCAAACTTATTCAATCAACATCAATTAATAACCAACCATATTCATCAGACAATCAAAAACGTATTTGATATTGAACATGATTTTCAACGGTTTTTAAATGAAAACATTTCTCAACACGTACAATAAACCGAGACATTAATTCAACATATCAATTCACTTCAATCAATCAATCAATCAATCAAACATATCAATTCATAACACTCAAACATCAATTTCCTCAAAATCCGTTAATTGTCGATTTAACGGTTTTTCGACTAAAACGACATTTTACACGCAATTCAAGTCGAAACAATCACATCAAATAATCAATCAAATCAATCAACATAGAATTCATTTCAATCAATCAACTCAAAACATAAAATCCTAAACGTGAGTAGAACTCCCCGATTGTGATGAAAATCACAAATAGCCGAGACTTTCCGGGAAATTGCTTTTCCGACATAACCACACGAACGCTCCCCGAATCAACTCCACGTTCCGGCGACATCTGTATCCGCTCCCAAAGCTTTCCACTCGATAACGAGACATCTATTTGACCGAAATACCGAATTCCTCAAAATCCCGCCATTCGAATCCTAATCACCAAACACTATTCATCATCTTCAACCTTCAATCACTATTCACACATAAACCCCAATTTTTTGACAATCAAACCCTAACTCTCCAATCTTTGATTCCTTCTCTCCAAGCTAGCAATCAACCTCTTGTTTGTGTTTCCCAAGCTTCCTAACTACCCAAAGGAAGAAGAAAGCTCTCTAAACCTCTCTTTTACCCTTAAATTCGAAAATGGTGATTTGAAGGAGAGTGGATCATATGTTGTGATGTTTGTATCAAATTGAAGAGGAAGAAACGATGATCAATTTTCGTGTTGGAGGGAAGACGTTTTGAAGAACCTAGGTCTCCCCTTTTTCCTCTTCTTTCCTCATACCCATTCTTTTCTTCTTTCTTCTTTTCCTTTCTTCTCTTCTCTGGTTCTCTCTTTCTCTCGCATGCTTCCTTTCTTTTTAATTCTCTTTCTTTCACTCACACACACATATATATATTTATTTAATATATATATATAAGTGGTAACGTGGTCAAATTAGCATATTGTTCTTAATCTCTTATTTCGATTCTAAATCGTTCTTGCCCCGAATTAACCGGTTAACGATCCTAAGACAACCAATATTTATCTTTAGCGCTCAATAATTTTACCAATAAAGTACTAAATTAATTCAACTGGGTTAACATCCAAATAATTCGACTAATTGTTTTGAGGATGTTACAGTTTGGGAGCGGATTCGATTGTCGTCAGAGCGTAAAGTTTATACGGGAAACGTTCGTGTGGTTATGTCGGAAAAGCGATTTCGCGGAAAGTCTCGACTATTTGTGATTTTCATCACAATCGGTGAGTTTTACTCACGTTTAGGATTGTTCCGTTTTGAAATGAATTTTTCGTGATTTGGTTTCGAAAGATTTTGACTTAAAAACCGTTATTTGGAAATATGTCGTATTTTGATAAAATTCGTTTAGATTGAGTTTTTGATTGGTTTGATTGATTGTGTGATATTGATTGAATCTGTTTTTCTGGTTGTTTGGACTTTTTTCAATCGGAACAAGAATCGGAATTGAGCGGAATAACGGATTTCGCAAGAAACCGCAAAAATCTGCCTTTCCCAGCACCCATCGCGTCGCGAAGCGAGCCCATCGCGTCGCGACCAGGCCTAGTTTTGTGACGCAAATGTTTCTGACTCTTTTCGCATCGTGACGGTAGCAGTTCGCGTCGCGACGTTTTTTGCAGTTTTTGAGCAACTGTACACTGATTTTGTTTTATTAATAACAAAGCGGACTTGGAGTCCTATGTGGTAAGGTATAATGCAAATGAACTACGGATTCATATGATAGTGGATATATGTGTATATTATATCGAGTTTTGGGTGACGACCCATGAGACTAACATACTAGGCGGGGAAGTCGGTGTTATGTTAAAAGTTGTTGTGCGATACACACCGAGTATATAGCAACGGATTGCAGTCGGTGCCGTACTTTGTTTGTTGTGTGATTGACAGGTTCACCGGGTATATAGCAACAGATTGCAGTCGGTGATCTATTAAAACTTGTCGTGCGATACACCGGGTATATAGCAACGGGTTGCAGTCGGTGCTGTACTTTGTTTGTTGTGCGATTGACAGGTTCACCGGGTATGTAACGGTAACGCAGTCGGTGATCTGTTAAAAGTTAAATAATGCGGTTCACCGGGTTTGTAGCAGTAATGCAGTCGGTGCCGTGTTAAGTTAAAAAGGAACTCATAATTGAACCGAGAGTGTTAGTAGGGGTCTCGGTAGAACTCACTGAGATTGTATCTCATTGTTTATATGTTGTTGTTTTACAGATAAACAGGGAAAGTGGAAAAATAGAGGCACGAGTAGGTTGAGCTCGGATGGTTGCTGATGACTTAACTTTATGCTTAAGTCTATGTTTCCCTTTGTTGTCTGTGTACTGCATTACTATGTATTTAGTATTATATCTTTCTTCCGCTTTCTTGCATGATACTGAATACTATAGATGCTGATGGTTTATGGTCTGAGAACCGTATCGTCTTGTTCGTAAATAAGACTGTTTGGTTTATATTCAGCGAAAATTTATAGTGATATTCCGTGTCTAAGCAGGAAATATATCTCTGATGTTCTAGGGATGGTACACTTGGTTATTTTTACTAAATAAAAATACATGGGTGTTACATCACCTTTTTCCAAATTTCTCACTTTTTAAACAATCATATATTCACTTTCTCACATTTTCCAACATTTTTCATTTTTTCACACACACACAAAATCTCTGATTTTATTTACAATTCCTATAAATATATTTTACTACAAACATTTAAACTAGTTTTGTCATCCAAATTTATTTTTAGAATGTTTGATATCATATAATTTCGTGCTACCCGTGCATAGGCACAGGTTTACGTCTAGTGATTAAAAAAAGGGGTCTGTTTCGGAATAATTTTTTTGCAAAATAGTATAGAGTGATTAAAAAATTTGTAGTCTCTCAGAACACCAGGTGATCATCTCGAGCAGATAACACAACCCAAGAACGATCCTCTACAGCCTAAGATAAAGCCCCACAAAGTAGATCTTATCAGGGCATTAATCACGCTCTGATCACACGATAGTAGATGATCCACCAGACATTAGTTCCTATCTCTTCAATATTCGAGGATACAGTTGTACGAGCCTAAAGAACAGATCCTGTTCAAGTAAGGTCGTGACCATTAAGCTTCGTAAGTGTTATATAAACATTCGAGTTCTATTGAAAACTAACGATGTGGGACTTTTGAACTATCAGTTTTTTGAAAAAATATGATAACTTTTTGTGACAAATAATTGTTTTGTTTTTTTGAGTCTCATGGGAAGTATCATGTTTTTGGAATAAATATCTTTACATTTCTATCTGCTTTCCATATGAGAAAACAACATGTTGGTCTAATTACCGTTATAGATCTCTTATATTTTTTGATGAAACCAGTGCCAAAATGACCACAATTAAGTCTAGTTTCTAACAAAATAGACAACATAATTTTTGTACGGACAAAACATTCCCAGTTTCAAAAAGACAGTACCTATGTCCAGAATGCTTCCAGAATATTACCCTAACTTGTACTACTCCAAGCAACCAAAAAAAAGCCAAAATGACAAGCATTCAATCTAGTTTCTAAAAATGTAATTCACATTATTTTTGAACCAGCAAAACAGTCCCAGTTAGCCGAAATCCGAACCTACCTAGAAAGTGTCTACACAGTGAGCTTAGCAACAAATTAAGTATCCAAACAACAACATATTCAGCCATCAAGCATAATTTCATCAAGAAACAACAACACATATATTAACAACAATTTCCCTAGTGAGTATAGAACTCACCTTGATGTGATGTACTCCCCGAAACCGAAACTCACGAGACGTTATTGCTATATCACACTTGAACAAATCCCCGGAGTCGCTCCCAATACCTCAAGGTCGAGACCCAGTTTCCCAATCTGCCTATAGCTAGAATTCAGCAACTTAAATCCTTCTAATCTATCTCAATCTACTGGTCTACTGGACATGCAAGCCTCCATTGACATGAAAACTCCATTGTTTGCTCTATTTGAGCTTGGGCTCTCCAATGGTGGTTTGATGAAGAGGAAAGGGTTGGGGCTGATATCAGTATGGGTGGGAAGAGGAGAGCACTCTGGTTCTATTGCACCAAAGATCAAGAACATGCACTCAGAATTTCTCCTTCTCCCTTCTCTTCTTTCCCTCTCACGAGCTCTCCCTCTCTTTTCTCTCCAACTCTCTCTTTCAATTCTCAGGTTCTGGAAATCAAGGAATGAAGTGAAGTGGGTGCTGGTGTGTATTGGGTTCAGCTGGCCACTAAAAGGTAGCGAAATTACTATCCTACCCTTCAGCCACACACTTGCCTAATCCCTACAATCACTTGACTTAAAATAATAATTCCAACGTAGCAAACAAGCACATATGCATGACAAGTAATTAAATCATTATTTCATTTCCTATCATAGTAAATCAATTAATCACAAGCAATGACAAATCACTTAGTTCAATCACCTCATAAAATCAAAGATTACCAAGAATAATTAATTATAATATCGAGCTATTCGATTAACTAATTTCGTAATGTTGAGAGTCCCACATCGGATGTGATATGGCCTATAAAAGAGTTTATAAGTGGGAGGCATCCCTCACCTTACAAGCCGGTTTTGTGGGGTTGAGTTAGGCCTTAACCACATTCTAAGATGGTATCAGAGCCAATTCAAGATCCGGTGGGCCACCCGCTATCGGGCCACTCGGGTCACGCTCCAGTTGTCCAGTCCTGGGCGTGAGGGGGGTGTGTTGAGAGTCCCACATCGGATGTGATATGGCCTATAAAAGAGTTTATAAGTGGGAGGCATCCCTCACCTTACAAGCCGGTTTTGTGGGTTTGAGTTAGGCCTTAACCACATTCTAAGACGTAAGTCACGGCCGTTACTCTAATACCGACCGACGAAACTTCTAGAAATTAGGGGATGTTACAATCACCCCGACTTTTAGAAATTTTGTCCTCAAAATTGGACGAACATACCTTTCATCAAACCATCACCAACCTTGCCGTCCTGAGCGTTCAACAATTAGACTCTTCCGGGCGCGGGGGAAGCATGCTCCTCCCTCTTCCTCTTCATTGCTGGACAATCCTTGGTATAATGCCCTTCCTTCTTGCAATAGAAACATAAATTTGATCCCATATGACACTCTCCTCCATGGGGCCTCCCACATTTGACACAGTTGTCAGACTTTGAGAACTCAGACGCTTGCACTTGCTTGCCCTTGTCGGAGATAAGCCTTGGTTCTCCGTCCGGGATTGACCATTCAACCGCTTTCTTCTTCTCCCTTTGATACGCCCTCTTCTCTTCATACATCCTCTTGAGATCTCCCTCTGCAGAATGAGATTGTTGCACCAATGCTGGATAACTGGTCATAGCATAGGAGCTAAGACCATGGTTCACGTCACCGCGTAGACCTTGCTTGAACATAATCATCTTCCACCTATCATTCGGAGCATGAGTTCCCAACTCATAAAACTGAGATAGCCTTTCGAACTTTGCAGCATATTCTCCCACCGACATGTCTCCCTGCTTCAAACTAACAAACTCCATCCTCTTTTGTCTTTTTCTTAATTTTTTACTTTTTCACTTTTTTCCAAATTTCTCACTTTTCAAACAATCATATATTCACTTTTTCACATTTTCCAACATTTTTCATTTTTTCACACACACACACACACAAAATCTTTGATTTTATTTACAATTCCTATAAATATATTTTACTACAAACATTTAAACTAGTTTTATCAGCCAAACACTGTAGTAGATCATCCGCCAGATATTAGTTCCTATCTCCTCAATATTCGAGGATACAGTTGTACGAGCCTATAGAACAGATCCTGTTCAAGTAAGGTCGTGACCATTAAGCTTCGCAAGCGTTATATAAACATTCGAGTTCTATTGAAAACTAACGATGTGGGACTTTTGAACTATCAGTTTTTTGAAAAAAATATGATAACTTTTTGTGACAAATAATTGTTTTGTTTTTTTGAGTCTCAAGGGAAGTATCATGTTTTTGGAATAAATATCTTTACATTTCTATCTACTTTCCATATGAGAAAACAATGGGTTGGTCTAATTACCATTATAGATCTCTTATATTTTTCATACATCATCAACTTTTAAGGGGCAAAATGACATTTTCATAATCCTCTTTTGTCTTTTTCTTAATTTTTTACTTTTTCACTTTTTTCCAAATTTCTCACTTTTTAAACAATCATATATTCACTTTTTCACATTTTCCAACATTTTTCATTTTTTCACACACACACACACACACACACACAAAATCTCTGATTTTATTTACAACTTCTCTAAATATATTCTACTACAAACATTTAAACTAGTTTTATCATCCAAATTTTTTTTAGAATGTTTGATATCATATAATTCCGTGCTACCCGTGCGTAGGCACAGGTTTACGTCTAGTGATTAAAAAAAAGGGGTCTTTTCGGAATAATTTTTTTGCAAAATAGTATTGAGTGATTAATAAATTCGTAGTCTCCCAGAACACCATGTGACCATCTCGAGCAGATAACACAGCCCAAGAGCGATCCTCTACAGCCTAAGATAAAGCCCCACAAAGTAGAGCTTATCAGGCCATTAGTCACGCTCTGATCACACGGTAGTAGATCATCCACCAGACATTAGTTCCTGTCTCCTCAATATTCGAGGATACAGTTGTACGATCCTATAGAACAGATCCTGTTCAAGCAAGGTCGTGACCATTAAGCTTCGCAAGCGTTATATAAACATTCGAGTTCTATTGAAAACTAACGATGTGGGACTTTTGAACTATCAGTTTTTTGAAAAAAATATGATAAACATTCGAGTTCTATTCACACGGCAGAATTAATGATGCATGAGATGAAGCTGCTAGAGTCTTTCAGAGATTTAAAGTTGAATGTGAAGCAAAGGAAGAACCGGTTAGTGTTGAGTCATATCCAGATTTCGAGTTTATTGAGAAATCTGATTCGCTCAGCTCAAGAAATTGATGTGGAGTTGCAAGCTCAAAGAGGGTCACCAAATTTTACCGAAGATAGTGATGGAATTATTTGCTTCGACGGTAGAATTTGTGTACCGAAGAATGATGACGTGAAAAGGCAAGTGTTGGAGGAAGCATATCAGAGTCAGTATTCCGTTCATCCTGGACTACCAAGATGTATCGGGATTTGAAACAGATGTACTGGTGGCCAGGAATGAAAGTAGAGATTGCAGAATTCGTGTCTCGATGCCTAACTTGCCAAAGGGTTAAGGCAGAGCACCAGAAGCCTGCTGGTCAGTTTCAGCCGTTAAATGTGCCAGTATGGAAATGGGAAGATATTTCTATGGACTTTGTCATGGGATTGCCAAGGTCCCAAGTCGGTAACAATTCCATCTGGGTTGTTGTGGATCGTCTAACCAAATCAGCTCATTTCATTCCTGTTCGTTCGAACAATAAGGTTTCCCAGTTAGCAGAGTAATATCTGAAGAATAGAGTAAGGTTGCATGGAATTCCTACAAGTATTGTGTCAGATCGCGATCCAAAGTTCAATTCTTGATTTTGGAAAGCTTTAAACCAAGCCTTGGGAACAAGAGTGTTTGTTAGTATTGCTTATCATCCGCAGACAGATGGTCACACGGAGAGGACTATTCAGACTTTAGAATATATGCTTCGGGCTTGTGTGCTTGACAACGGAAGAAAATGGGAGGATCACCTTCCATTGGTGGATTTTTCTTATAACAATAGCTATCATTCCAGTATCGGAATGGCTCCATTTGAAGCCCTGTATGGGAGGAAGTGCAGAACACCACTGTGTTGGTGGGATGTCGGTGAAGATTGATTGTTAGGGCCCGATTTGGTTCGTGAGACAACCGAAAAGATCCGACAAATCAGAGAAAGAATGAAGGCTTCCCAGTGTAGACAGAAGAGCTACGCGGACAAAAGAAGAAGGCCACTAGAGTTTGAGTCTGGTGATCATGTGTTTTTGAGAGTTTCTCCAACAATTCGAACCGGTAGAGCATTACAGGCGAAGAAACTCAGTCCTCGGTATATTGGACCCTTCCAAATTATCGAGCGAATTGGGCTAGTAGCTTACCGTATTGCCTTACCTCCAGCTTTGTCCAATCTTCATGATGTATTCCATGTGTCTCAGCTAAGGAAATACATTTTCGATCCGAGTCAGCCGTTGAGTTTCGGGACGATTGATCTTAGGCCGGATTTGTCCTTTCAACCTCATCCTAGTTACATCATGGAACATGGCGAAAAGACGCTTCAGACGAGGACAATTCCCATTGTCAAAGTGGTTTGGGATGGATTTACGATCGAGGAAGCTACATGGGAATTGGAGGACGACATGCAGACTAGATATCCGTATCTATTATCATAAGGTATGTTTTGTTCAATTTTGAGGACAAAATTTTAAAAGTTGGGGTGACTGTAACATCCCTAATTTCGGTTAGTTTCGTTTTACGAAATTAACTAGCGAATTGTTATTCGATAAAATAATAATTCAAGTCATGGACATGTTAAAAGCGTGAAAGCAAGATTTAGTTGCTAATAGTATGAATTACGTGATCGTTTTGAGGTAGAAATAGAATTATGTGAGGATTCGGGGACCAAGGGTATTTTGGTCATTTCCATATCTTTCGAATCCCTAAACCAAATTACTCAACACCAAAACATACTCCTTAACTCCATAAGACCACAATCACAATTTTTAAAGGTTAATTATGAGTTAGTGGTTATTTAAGAGTAGATTAAGGTGAAGGGCTAAGTGGAGGGCATTTTGGTCATTTCCCATCCACTTAAAGCCTTACCCAGCTGAACCAACTTCATTTCAGCAAAATTTCAGAAAAGCTTAGAGTGAGGAAGAGAGGAGGGCGAAAGGGAGAAGAGAAAGAAGAAGAGAGATCCCCCATCATACTTTGGTGCATGCAAGCAAAATTGGTACCAATCTTCCCCATTTTCCTTTCTCTTTCATTTGATACCAATTTCATCATCTGATTCACCCTCTTTGTTCATCTACCATTTTCGAATGTTGGAAGCTCAAAGGGAAGAAATGGAGCTTTGAAGCACCTTGAAGCCTTGCATGTACCATTGGAAGGCTCAGAAGTGATTTTTATCAAATTGGTGAAGCCACATTGTGTTTAAGTTGAATTTGGAAGTGATTTCAGTAGCTCCAAGAGGTTGAGTGTCGAATTTGGAAGTAGTATAAGTTCAGTTTCGAGTATCGGACAAGTTCGGTGCGAGTTCGTGATTACGGGGATCGTTCCAGAGGTTACGGTTCGGTCGTTTCGTGTGAGGACGTAATTTGTCGTGAGTTTGTCGAAACGGTGAGTTCTACTCACGCTTAGGATCGTTTCTATATTTCTGAAATGATTGTTATGTGACCCGTTTTGAGGTGTAATATCGTTTCGAAAAGTTTTAAGAGTCGAAAACCGTTTTCGGAAAAATAACGCTTTACGTTTTTATCGAATTTTATATGTGATTGTATGGACTGGAATATTGCTTGATATTGTCTGTGTTTTCGTTGGATTTTGATCGGAAAACGGATTGGACTCGAACGGAATTGCGAAAATGAGAAAAGCGGAATGAAATGGTGCACAGACAGAAGCGCACGAATCGTGCGCCTAGGGCACACGGATCGTGCGCCATGTTCGCAAATGATTTTTAAAAGAAGGTTCAGTGCGCACGGGTCGTGCGCCTAGGGCACACGAACCGTGCGTGAGCTTCTGTCACTGGACACCGAAATCTCGATTTGTCGCTCCTTTTGATTCCAGACCTCTTCTAATCTCTTTTCCAACCCCTTTGTGATGAATTTTCACTTTTAAGACATTGTTTTTGACATGTTCAAAGATGGTTTTGGAAATTATGTTCAAATCTATAAATGTTTCAAAAACTGAATAGTAGTGCACGCGAGTGGACATGGGTCATGTATAAAGGTCATGGAACTAAATGTTCAATTAATTGTTTAAAGGTAATGGAACTAAATGTTCTTTCAAGGTTAAGATAGATATATATATATATATATATATATATATATATATATATATATATATATATATATATATATATATTATATCAGAGGATGGGTGACGACCCAGTAGATTAGTACACTAGGGGAGGGGAAGTGTAGCGACCGAAAAATCCGGGCGAGGATTCCTCGAAGGTTCAAAATTGAAGCCGCCACCAAAGTTTAGTTTAAGGGCAAATATTAGAAAATCCGTTTGAGTTTGGATAAGGGTCCTTGAGACCAGATTTGGGTTCGGGAGTCGGTTATGCGTGGGGAAGGTATTAGCACCTCACGACATCCTTCCTAAGGAAGGTTACCTACTAACTAGTTGTAGGAAAGAATATTAATTTTGAAAATGTTTATTTTTACCCTTTTATTGTGAATTAAAAAGAAAGAAGAAAATTGATATTTCATTTAGGAAAATGATCATTTTGGAAAAGACTAAAAAAGGTTTTTTATTAGTGCAACTGACAGAGGTCGGCCGCCCTCTGCTCCTACGTATCTCTTGGTAGAGAATCAAATCACACGTAGTTCTTGGGTAGAAAAAGGTTTGTTGGTTGGTATTTTTTAATAAAGGGGTTTTAGGATTACTGAGCTGTACAGCTCATCCGTCCTAGAACTAACCCGTCCGTACGGTCGACTTAGTCCCCTATTTTATAAAAATGGAGTTTTTGGAGTTTGGAAAATGGTTTGAAGTGTGTTGGTTTGATTTTATTGGAATAGGGATTTTAGGTCATGATCCGTAACGGTTCATTAGTGACCTAAAAAGCAGACTAACCCGACTGTACAGTCGACTTAATCCCCTATTTTGAAAATTTGATTTGTGGAAAGAAATGTCTTTGTGTTTATTTTGATTTTGAAATTGTATGTTTTAAATAGGGATTTTAGGACATGATCCGTAACGGTTCATTAGTGACCTAAAAAGCAGGCTAACCCGATTGTACAGTCGACTTAGTCCCCTATTTATATTTTTTGAGGAGAAAATATTCATCTATTTATTTTTATAGGTCTTCTGTAAAATAAAATAATAAAAACGAAAACAGAGGGTGCAATGGTAAAATGGGGTGCAATTTGCAGAATGGGGGTGTATTATTAAATAGGGGGCGTGACTATGAGTAGTCCACGTTTTGGTTTCTGGGCTGGGCTGCGACTATGAAACGGAGGGGGTGCGGGTAGTAATCTGATTGTTTTGATTTTTAAATAAAATAAGTAAGTAAGTGGGTGAGAGTATAAAGGGAAAGAAGGGATTTTGGGAACCCTAATTTTCCCACTCTCAGCGCCGTTCCAACAACAATTAGAGAGAGAGGGTTTAGAGTGAAAATGGAAAGGGGGAGAGAAATCAGGGAGAGAGCGAGAATCGTGGGGAGAAAGAGGTGGAGTGAAAAACGCAGCTGAGAGAGGGAACGAAAGGAAAACGAACGGGAAGGGAAGATGGAGCCTCACGGCGGCGGTGAGGGAACGTCACCGCGCCGGACTAGCTCCGGTGCTGCACGATGACAACGACGACGCGAAGGCTCCGGTGAAGACGACGGACGGCGACAACACGACAGCGACGACCGGTGGTCGCTACAGAGGCGACTGCGTTTTCACGAGCTTGGAGGCGAACGGTGGACGACAGCGACGATGGAGACGACGCGCCGGTGGGTTTGGGGGTGACGGCTCTAGGCGGTTCATGGCCAACGACCACCGTCTACGGTGGTCGGAACCTAAGGGGGTGAGTTCTGATTTTTTGTTGTTGTTTTTTTTAATCCCTATTTCTCCTATTCTTTTACTGTCTATGATTTTTGACTCTTCTTTCCTACTCTATTTTTATTTGTTTATTTTTCCTACATGTGTAGCGACCAGAAACCAAAAATAAATGTTAATTTTGAAATGATTGAGAGTGCAATATTAGAGTTCTATTCCACTTGGACAGAAACTAGAGAGTGGAGAAAGAGCAGAGAAATACTTTTAATTCATAAAAAAGGGAGGAGAAACAACCAAATCAAAAAATAAAGAGCGTGGGGAAAGAGGATCGATTGAAAAAAAACATGTAGAGTAGAAGAGAGGAATTGCAAAACCAAAGACAAGAAAAAGAAAAATACACTTTTTCTGTCGCCGTCGTGCCGGTGCGACATCCGGCCGCCGTTGACGACGGTCGTACGCCATGGCCCTCCCTTGCTCCGCTGCGTGCTTTGCTGACCACCATCGCCGAACACACCACCGTGAGCACCGTTTTGGTCGCCGCAAACGCCGTTTGTCATCGTAGCTCCACCATCCTCCTCCCTTTAACTTCATTTATTTCCGATCTGTGGGTTCCTCTTTTCTTTGGCCACGAACCACTGCGTTAGACTCCCTCTTTTCCTTTCTCTCTCTCTCTCTCTCTGAAAAGTTTCTCTCTCTCTCTCTCTCTCTCTCTCTCTCTCTCTCTCTCTCTCGTTTCTTAGTGTGGCTACGGCGCAAGGAGAGGGAGAAATTAGGATTTGGGTATTCTTGGGAGTGAGGCACCGTTGGAGAGGAGTGGAATCGAAGTTGGTTGCTTTGGGGTGGTGTGCGCCGTTGGAGAGGAGAGGAATCGGGTTGGGGTTATTTTGGGGGTGTGGACGGCGCAAGGAGAGAGAGAGAGAGAGAGAGAGAGAGAGAGAGAAAAAAATTAGGATTTGGGTATTCTTGGGGGAGAGGCGCCGTGGGAGATGAGAGCTTTTTTAGGGTTTCTGTTTTTGGGTTTTCGTTTTTATAGTAGGAACGCAAGGGCAGTTTCGTCTTTTCCTTTTTTTAGTTATTCAGGTTCTCATTTACACCCCATGCTCTTACTTCACGCCCCCCTGAAGCCCACATCTTTGTTTTTTGGAGAGATACGGACCAGCCCCCTAAAAAATGATAATGGGATGCTGCCTGCACCCTAGTTTTTTTTATAATACGACCCCTTTTTCAAACCCCACCCCATTTTTCCTAATGTAACCCATTTTTACTAATTATACCTCTATTTTATTATTCCACCCCCTTTTGTTTTTTTACCTATTTCTTCTCAAAAAAAATAATTCTCTTTTAAAAAAAAAACTATAGAAACAATAAAAGTGGGCATGAGTGAGATGTACATCTTATCAAACCAACAACCCGGTTCAGGACGCCTGAGTTGTACAGCTTGGTGATCTTCAACCCCTTCCAAAAATGTAATCAACACACAAATATTTTCGGGAAGAACTACGTAGCCTTTGATTCTCCGCTTCGGAGATACGTAGGAGCGGGGCTTCCCCGTCAAGCTAAATTGATTTTTCTCTAATAAATAATCAATTTTTTTTCTTTAACACCTATTTTCCAAAAAACTAAAAAATGAGCTTGATTGAGATGTACATATTGTCAACCTCGCAATCCTGGTTTAAGACGCCTGAGTTGTACAGCTTGGTGATCTTAAACCCCTTCAAAAAATAAAATCAACCAACCAACAAGCTTTTTTCGGGAAGAACTACGTGACTTTTGAGTTCCTCACTGCACCAGAGGATACGTAGGAGCGGGGCATCCCCGTCAAGTCAAAATTAAATTTTCCTTAAATTAATCCCTATTTTATTTCTTTCTAAATAACTCTTTTTCACTTAACATTATTTTTGGGGTAAACAAATGATTAAGTAACTCATTAATATTTGCACAATCGGATTTAGGGTAACTGTGTTATGAGAGATGTAATAGGGGTGCAGTGGGATTATGTTTCCGCCCTTCCCTATACATAATCGACTCCCGAACTCAATCAAGTATACGCAGACCAATAATGTTAAGGTAGGTATTTCCCAATTTTCCTTATTAAATAAATTGGGTGGCGACTCCTAAAATTATTAATTTTTGAGCCGTCTACGTCGGGATCACGGTCACGACAACGAGCCTATAGAACAGATCCTGTTCAAGTAAGGTCGTGACCATTAAGCTTCGCAAGCGTTATATAAACATTCGAGTTCTATTGGAAACTAACGATGTGGGACTTTTGAACTATCAGTTTTTTCCAAAAAATATGATAACTTTTTGTGACAAATAATTATTTTGTTTTTTTAGTCTCACGGGAAGAAATATAATGTCTTTGGAATAAATATCTTTAGATTTCTATCTACATTCCATATGTGAAAACAATGGGTTAGTCTAATTACCATTATAGCTCTCTTATATTTTTCATACATCATCAACTTTTGGGGGGCAAAATGACATTTTCATAATCCTCCTTTGTCTTTTTCTTTATTTTTTTACTTTTTCACTTTTTTCCAAATTTCTCACTTTTTAAACAATCATATATTCACTTTTTCACATTTTCCAACATTTTTCATTTTTTCACACACATACAAAATCTCTGATTTCATTTACATTTTCTATAATTATATTTTACTACAAACATTTAAATTAATTTATCATCCAAATTTATTTTTAGAATATTTGATATCATATAATTTCGTGCTACCTGTAACACCCTAATATTTCTAACAAGTAGAAATGCTAAGATGCACGAAATGACATACATCAGAGTAATATTTCCTGTTTAGATATTGAACACGACTAAAATTTTTTCTCGATGATTAACATCAACAGTCTTAACATTCATAACTTAATTAAAAACCATATAGGTTCCATGTCTTTCGTTATCCTCATAACCTAGTGTTCATTACCATCACAAGAAGAGCGGAAGCGATTACATAACTTAAAACAAATTCAAGTCATACTATCGAGTTACAAAGACAACAAGGGAACTCAGTATCAAAGATAAAAGAACCAGGTCTTCTATCTTCTCCTCAAGCACGTCACCTACTCGTGCCTCGTCACTTTCTTCTTTCCCTGTTTCACTGTAAAACAACAACATATAATGGGTGAGATAAACATTATCTCAGTGAGTCCTACCGTAACCCCTCACAATAACTATCGGTCCATTTATTACTTTTTCTTTAATCGTAGTCCATAAAAGGGCCTACGTGCATATATCTTTTCCTTTCATGCCATAGTACATCTCCGGAAAAAGCTCTGCCTTTGCCTTCGAACCTCTCCACTAGCTTACACTAGCTTCAAACTTCTGAGGTCTAGGTTCTGGGGCTCATGAATTCCCCTCCCCTAGTACACTAATCTACTGGGTCGTCACCCATCCTTTTGATATAATTTATATATCCACCCGCATTGGGCCGTCTTCTGTATTCAATATAATTTATATATTTGAACCTTAACAGTCTTTGATAAAATTATTAATTCATCCCTTTTCATTTACATGTCATTCATGTTAATACATAAACATAAACTTAATGAACATATAGTTCCATAACCTTAAACATAACTCATGTCCTCTCGCGTATACTACTTTACGGTTTTTGAAACAATTATGACTTCCAAAAACAATTCATTTTAAACCTTCCAATCATGTTCAAAAACAGAGTACCAATGGTTCCATGACATAAGGGATGGTTGGAAAGAAGATTAGAGGAGGTTTGGAATCAAAAGGAACGACGAAACGAGAATTCTTTCACCTTAAAACCGAATCACACGCACGGTCTGTGTGCCCTAGGGGCGCACGACTCGTGCGTGTTGCACTTTTTTATTTTTGCCAACAACGAAACTGGCGCACGGTCTGTGCCCCAGGGGCGCATGGTCCGTGTACTCTATTCTGTAAATCAAATTCCTTCCGTTTTTCTCGTTTCGCTTTTCCGTTCGCGTCCAATCCGTAATCCGATCAAAGTCCAACATAAACACAAACAATTCCAGACAATATTCCAGTTCAAACAATAGCAATCAATCACAATGCATCAATCAATTCATTCCAAAGTTCAAAATACCGGTTTTTACAAAAATACGGTTTTCTACTCAAAATCTTCGAAACAACGGACATTCACAAAATCAGTCACATAGCATTCATTTCAGAAAAGAAAATAAAATCCTAAACGTGAGTAGAACTCACCTTTGGCGATAAAATCGCACACAACGACAACAACGAAACTTTAACAATCGCACGGAACCGCACGAACAATCCCCGTACTCGAATTTCTTGCTTCCATGAACATCAAATCGATCCCGAATGAATCCCCAAACGTGTCCAGCTACTGAAGCTTCCCCAAATGCATCTCAAATCAACAATGTAGTCCCCCTATTTACTCCGATATAACCCCAACTTCTTGAACGCGTCAACTAACTCCAAAGATGGGTTTGGGCAGCATCTGTGAGCTGTTTTGAAACAAACATAACTAAGTTGATTCTTAACCAAAACCTATCAAACCAGTGCCTAATGTGTAGATAATTTTGTCTACTTTCATATGGTTCAGGTCCCACACTGATATAATGAGTATTCAGGGAGTTATGACTAAAACACTGTGACTGATCCAAAATCGTTACTGTTACACAAGTACAACTTGTAAATTATTTTTCTCCCAAAATACGCAGTCTAATTAAGTTGTTCTTGTGCCCAAACTGAAGGATTTCATGTCTAGTTTCTAATGAATCAAAAATTAACTTCAAATTATGTCTGTGTCAAGAGATATTAACGAAATACCAGATACAGTCCGAAATCTATTTACTGCAGAATTTCCCTATGAGTGTGTATCCTCAATCCCACCATTATGAACCATGAACTTAAGCCCCAAAATCCTATTTCTTGCTTCACCTTTAAGCTCTAGTCAATCTTCTAACTCAGCCTTGGCTCCTAAGCCTTGAATCATCCTCACTCTTGGACATGCAAGGAGAGGTTGAGGTGTTGAAAGGAAGAGTTTAAAAATGATCCTGCCCAGAAAATTTCCAGCAACACCAACTTGCTCCTAGCTCCGTCTTGGCCACGAAAATTGCTTCTAAAATGTCCATTTCACCTTCCAACTTCAAGCCCCAAGCTTTATTCTACCAAAAATCACACCAAAGACAGTAGCTAGAACTCTATTTGTGCTTTCAAACCCTCAGGAATGGAAAAGATAAGGAAATGTTCCACTTTGCTTCACCTTTTCCATGGTGGCACTCGAATAGGAACTTGGAGAGGATGGGTCTCTTTGTAATCGAACGGGGTATGGTTTTGAAGAGGATGAAATAAGGATTTGAATGGAAGAGAAATGAGCTACATGCATTGGAGGATTCTCTCCCTCTCCTCTCTTCTCACCATCGAGCCTTCTCCCTCTCTAACACCCTCTTCTCCCTTTTCTAATTTCTGAATCAATGTTCCAGTGTGAGTGTTGTTGTTGGGGACTTAAAGGGCTGAGGTTTAAATGAGATGCAAATGACCAAACTACCCTTATATCTCAGTCTCACTTAAATCTATTTCTGAACAACAAGTGATCAAACAATCATACACATTCTTGTTTCCTTAATAATCAAATTAACTAAATAACTCAATTGGTTAAGCAATGTGACCATGAGTTGAAAGTTTAATTGGCGTGGAAAAGACCAAAATACCCTTTGTCCTAATTTTCACTTAATTCAATTCCTAATTAGCATTAAATCAATAATTCATTTACTCAATCATAAACTATCTCATAATTGATTAATTACTCTAATTTATTTAGAATAGCTAGTTAATTATCAATGACCTCTAGCTAATTTCACTAAATGAAATTAGTTAAATTGGGGATGTTACAATCACCCTAACTTGAAAGATTTTGTCCTCAAAAGCTTTCAAGTCCTATTCGCATGATTGACCTGAAGATTCGCCGACTAATCGACTTTACATAACCTTCCTATTGTACACACAATTTGTTTGGAAAACAATCTTACGACCTAGGGTCGATACATATCTTCGCAATCCAATGAGGTGAAATTCCGAATGCGCATACTTAGGCGTAATACTAGGTTGGAGAAATACTTCTTAGGAGGCTCATTCAAATCGGTAGAAAACTCTTTTTGCTAGTTCTCAAAATAAGGACATTTTGAAAACATTTTTCCTCAAAATGATAACTCACCCCAACTTAAAATATCGTTACTCAAAGTACGACTTTTAATAAAACAGTACAATCATACTCAGTTTTCGAAATTGAACGTCACCAATGAAATGAAATTCACAACTGTTTTGAAAATCTTTTGATTATGCAACCACACACAATGCACACAAAGCATGTAACCTAGCATCATATCTTATGATCATTTTTGGTTTCATTCAATCAAGCTACACAATCATCAATCGAGAATAACGTAAGTGAAAAAAAACTCATTAATACATACTAGGATTGTTAAATCCTAGCTACATAGCAATTTCATGTATCGTGTTGAATTTTGAACACTGTCAAATTCAACACATCCTTATTCTATTGACACACGATCGATAGAACCTCGAAAACAGTTTCCTCACTTTTACTTTGTCAAATCGATTGGAGTCAAACTGAATACTTCTAATCTTCCCAACAAGGGTTAACATCTATGACTCGACCACCGTAGTGAAGACTAGGGTGAACTTGAGGCTTGAGGAATATTACTCAAACAATGGTCAATACTTCCACCTTTCTTTATCGGTCAGCGCACTAGCGCACTCATCTTAAACTCCACTCTTGCAGTTAGCAAAGTTTGGAACATCACCTTTTGGTTAACTTGGAGATACCTCTAGTGTTTTGGGTTAGATTCGGGAACAATCACTGTTCGCGGCCGGCTCGTAGGTGGGTAGGTTTTTTTTTATAAAAGTTTTGTTTGAAACTATTTGAACGTAAAACCACGTTTCCACATACCCATCGGAATCAGCTTCATCCACTAAACCCAAAATACTAGCAAGGGTGTCTCTCCTCTTCATGAATTGGTCTTGGGTACTTAACCGTAAGGTGCAGGAATCTTATTCTGGTATACGGCGCTTTGGAAACCTATTAACCATATAGCTTTTCAAAAGCCGACTATCCATTTGTGACCTATAATACTTAGACATTCAAGGTATGAGGAGTTCTAAACAATAAAGGTCTCTCAGGCGAGGCATGACTGTTTCCTCCGAATGAAAAGAGGCTTACTAGAGCTTATAGGCTTCGTCTTACTTATAAGGAATCGTTGATCAATCTCGGTGTAAACGGCTTCCTTTGGACTGCTTACAGAGTTGGAATAATCATAGCATCAAAGGAATACGAAAATCGAAAGATTCTTTTAAGGAATCAAATGGGCGCACGATTAGTGCTCCTGGTTTGATTCGGAAAACGAATTCCAACTATTTCGAACAATCATTTGGTCCTACGTCTTTTTGAATTCCATAAACAATACAAACGAATTCGGAACCAATTCGGAACTCATCCTACCCAGAGAACAAACATTCATCGTCTAGGTAAACTGAACTTCTCTTTTGGCAACATTTTGCGAAATGCCTAATGATCTAGGGCTTTTATAGACTTTGGCCATTTCTGAAAGGCTATATCTACTGATAACCATTTCTGAGAGATATTCCTTTTTAGGACTACAAAGAATATTATCCTAACCGGTGTCTAAGAACTTAGTCTGAATGATTTGGGAATCCTCTTCCCTTTTCCCATGCTACTTGAGGGTTTATTTTCCATGAACACTTTAAGGTTTAACGGCTTAAGGTCGGAAAAGAGTATTCCTCAGAATCAATCATTAGGGACACCTTCTGAACTCTACTCAGACTTGTAGACATTTTCGTTAGCTTTCCAACACATATCGGAGCAAAAAAATCGGGGTTCCGGATTAGAAGTTACAAGTAAAACAAGTCGGAAGACTATTGAGAATATCTCACAGATCAAGACCGGCATACTCCTAATCAGAAGATTGCAATAAGGTTATTTCTATCAACAGCACATACTAGTCCCTTCTTGGAAGGAACGGATTCAAAATCTTGGGTGGAATTAATCCGATAATGCTTGGGTGGTTCCACTTGCCAATATTGCTGATGCAATTATGGTTTACCAAATCGACTTCATGGCATTTTAAAAAGTTGCTCTTAGGGAAAGGTATCTGACCTAAACTCGAGACTATCCGAAGGATTTCTCTAAACAGTGACGTGAGTTGGGGTTAACCTGACTTACAAGGTAAGGTAACTACTAGACGTTATCTCGGGAACTGTGAAACTTGGTTGGACATGAATTGGAGCTTTACATTGTCGGTTACTCCTAAACGGATCTCCGAACACTAATACTCTTACTACTTGAAGATTTTGTTTAGGTTACAACTGGCTGGACGACCTATAAAGGTTTACGCGGCAACTCAACGATTGCTTCGGCTCCAAAGACTGAACATTCGCCCACAGCTTCCTCAAACCATCACGGATGCCCATCTATTGTTCCGGAATGTCATCTGTAGCCCTCTGCTTCTGCTGCGCACTCTGACGAAATGAGAAGGCTAGAAATCCTATGGTTTAGGGTTTCGGACATTTTCGGGGCTGAGGCAACCAATAGTCATCATTCTCAGTAACTCACATGAAACATTGAGCGGATCCTGACTCAACACTTCACATAATATACTGAAAGGTTCTGACAGTCAATCGTCTAAGTCCCTAACTGACTCAATCTAATATCCTCTTGACCGTAAGGTCACTAAGCCCGACTAGGTCGAACTTCTCTGATACCAAAATGTAACACCTTAATATTTCTAACAAGTAGAAATGCTAAGATGCACGAAATGGCATACATCAGAGTAATATTTCCTGTTTAGATATTGAACAGGACTAAAAATTTTCTCGATGATTAACATCAACAGTCTTAACATTCATAACTTAATTAAAAACCATATAGGTTCCATGTCTTTCGTTATCCTCATAACCTAGTGTTCAATACCACCACAAGAAGAGCGGAAACGATTACATAACTTAAAACAAATTCAAGTCATACTATCGAGTTACAAAGACAACAATGGGAACTCAATATCAAAGATAAAAGAACCAGGTCTTCTATCTTCTCCTCAAGCACGTCACCTACTCGTGCCTCATCGCTTTCTTCTTTCCCTGTTTCTCTGTAAAACAACAACATATAATGGGTGAGATAAACATTATCTCAGTGAGTCCTACCGTAACCCCTCACAATAACTCTCGGTCCATTTATTACTTTTTCTTTAATCGTAGTCCATAAAGGGCCTACGTGCATATATCTTTTCCTTTCATGAGATAGTACATCTCCGGGAAAAGCTCTGCCTTTGCCTTCGAACCTCTCCACTAGCTTACACAAGCTTCAAACTTCCGAGGTCTAGGTTCTGGGGCTCATGACTTCCCCTCCCCTAGTATACTAATCAACTGGGCCGTCACCCATCATTTTGATATAATTTATATATCCACCCGCATTGGGCCGTCTTCTGTATTCAATATAATTTATATATTTGAACCTTAACAGTCTTTGATAAAATTATTAATTCATCCCTTTTCATTTACATGTCTTTCATGTTAATACATAAACATAAACTTAATGAACATATAGTTCCATAACCTTAAACATAACCCATGTCCTCTCGCGTATACTACTTTACGGTTTTTGAAACAATTATGACTTCCAAAAACAAATCATTTTAAACCTTGCAATCATGTTCATAAACAGAGTACCAATGGTTCCATGACATGAGGGATGGTTGGAAAGAAGATTAGAGGAGGTTTGGAATCGAAAGGAGCGACGAAACGAGAATTCTTTCACCTCAAACCCGAATCACACGCACGGTCCGTGTGCCCTAGGGGCGCACGACTCGTGCGTGTTGCACCATTTTATTTTTGCCAACAACGAAACTGGCGCACGGTCCGTGCCCCAAGGGCGCACGGTCCGTGTGCTCTATTCAGTATACCAAATTCCTTCCGTTTTCTCGTTTCGCTTTTCCGTTCGCGTCCAATCCGTAATCCGATCAAAATCCAACATAAACACAAACAATTCCAGACAATATTCCAGTCCAAACAATAGCAATCAATCACAATGCATCAATCAATCAATTCGTTCCGTAGTTCAAAATACCGGTTTTTATAAAAATACGATTTTTGACTCAAAATCTTCGAAACAACGGACATTCACAAAATCAGTCACATAGCATTCATTTCAGAAAAGAAAATAAAACCTTAAACGTGAGTAGAACTCACCTTTGGCGATGAAATCGCACACAACGACAACAACGAGACTTTAACAATCCCACGGAACCACAGGAACAATCCCCGTACTCGAATGTCTTGCTTCCACGAACATCAAATCGATCCCGAATGAATCCCTAAACGTGTCCAGCTACTGAAGCTTCCCCAAATGCTTCTCGAATCAACAATGTAATCCCCCTTTTTACTCAGATATAACCCCAATTTCTAGAATGCGTCAACTAACTCCAAAGATCGGTTTGGGCAGCATCTGTGAGCTGTTTTGCAACAAACATAACTAATTCGTAGATAATTTTGTCTACTTTCATATGGTTCAAGTAACTTCTAGAATGTGTAGATAATTTTGTCTACTTTCATATGGCTCAAGTCCCACACTGATATGATGAGTATTCAGGGAGTTATGGCTAAAACACTGTGACTGATTCAAAATCGTTACTGTTACACAAGTAAAACTTGTAAATTATTTTTCTCCCACAATACTCAGTCAAATTAAGTGGTTCTTATGCCTAAACTGAAGGATTTCGTGTCTAGTTCCCCCAAAATCCTATTTCTTGCTTCACTTTTAAGCTCTAGTCAATCTTCTAACTCAGCCTTGGCTCCTAAGCCTTGAATCATCCTCACTCTTGGACATGCAAGGAGAGGTTGAGGTGTTGAAAGGAAGAGTTTAAAAATGATTCTGCCCAGAAAATTTCCAGCAACACCAACTTGCTCCTAGCTCCCTCTTGGCCACGAAAATTGCATCTAAAATGTCCATTTCAACTTCTAACTTCAAGCCCCAAGCTTTATTCTACCAAAAGTCACACCAAAGACAGTAGCTAGAACTCTATTTGTGCTTTCAAACCCTCAAGAATGGAAAAGATAAGGAAATGTTCCACTTTGCTTCACCTTTTCCATGGTGGCACTCGAATAGGAACTTGGAGAGGATGGGTCTCTTTGTAATCGAAAGGGGTATGGTTTTGAAGAGGATGAAATAAGGATTTGAATGGATTCTCTCCCTCTCTTCTCTTCTCACCATCGAGCCTTCTCCCTCTCTAACACCCTCTTCTCCCTTTTCTAATTTCTGAATCAATGTTCCAGTGTGAGTGTTGTTGTTGGGGACTTAAAGGGCTGAGGTTTGAATGAGATACAAATTACCTAACTACCCTTATATCTCATTCTCACTTAAATCTATTCCTCAACAACAAGTGATCAAACAATCATACACATTCTTGTTTCCTTAATAATCAAATTAACTAAATTACTCAATTGGTTAAGTAATGTGACCATGAGCTGAAAGTTTAATTGGCGTGGAAAAGACCAAAATACCCTTTGTCCTAATTTTCACTTAATTCAATTCCTAATTAGCATTAAATCAATAATTCATTTACTCAATCATAAACTATCTCATAATTGATTAATTACTCTAATTTATTTAGAATAGCTAGTTAATTATCAATGACCTCTAGCTAATTTCACTAAATGAAATTAGTTAAATTGGGGATGTTACACTACCCGTGCGTAGGCACATGTTTACGTCTAGTGATTAAAAAAAAAGGGGTCTATTTCGAAATAATATTTTTGCAAAATAGTATAGAGTGATTAAAAAATTTGTAGTCTGTCAGAACACCATGTGACCATCTCGAGCAGATAACACTGCCCAAGAACGATCCTCTACAGCCTAAGCTAAAGCCCCACAAAGTAGAGCTTATCAGGCCATTAATCACGCTCTGATCACACGGTAGTAGATCATCCACCAGACATTAGTTCCTGTCTCCCCAATATTCGAGGATACAGTTGTACAAGCCTAAAGAACAGATCCTGTTCAAGTAAGGTCTTGGCCATTAAGTTTCGCTCGCGTTATATAAACATTCGAGTTCTGTTGAAAACGAACGATGTGGACTTTTGAACGATAAGTTTTTTTCCAAAAAATGTAATTACTTTTTGTGAAAAATAATTATTTTGTTTTTTTGATTTTCACGGGAAGTATCTTGTTTTTGGAATAAATATCTTTACAATTCTATCTACTTTCCATATGAGAAAGCAAATGGGTTGGTCTAATTACCATTATAGATCTCTTTATATTTTTCATACATCATCAACTTTTGGGGGGAAAATGATATTTTCATAATACTCTTTTGTCTTTTTCTAACCTTTTCCCAATATTTCTCACTTTTTAAACATTCATATATTCACATTTTCCAACATTTTTCACTTTTTCACACACACACAAAATCTCTAATTTCATTTACAAATTCTATAAATATATTTTACAACAAACATTTAAATTAGTTTTATCATCCAAATTTATTTTTAGAATATTTGATATCATATAATTTCGTGCTACTTATGCGTATAGTATAGAGTGATCAAAAAGGGGTCTGTTTCGAAATAAATTTTTTTCAAAATAGTATAGAGTGATTAAAAAATTTGTAGTCTATCAGAACACCATGTGACCATCTCGAGCAGATAACACTGCCCAAGAACGATCCTCTAGAGCCTAAGATAAAGCCCCACAAAGTAGAGCTTATCAGGCCATTAATCGCGCTTTGATCACACGGGAGTAGATCATCCACCAGACATTAGTTCCTGCACTTGTTGTTCTAAAACTCTGTTTTTCGCATATATTGACTACTCCTTCGATTCCAATGTCTATCACACTTAAATCCTAACTCAACAACACTTACTACCAGCAACATTGTTCATTTAAACCAACGAATTTCAAACCACATTCATAACGATAACACAAACACACAACATTCATTTGAACGATAGTTTCAAAAACACAATTCTCGTTTTTTCGCAAATGACGGTTTTGACTCAAATATCGTATCGAGCACACAACAGCACCAAACCAGAGCATGCAATCATCAATTCATAAACGAAAAACCTAAGCGGTTAGAACTCACCTATTGTGATGAAAATCACAAACAACACAGCATTCATGGGAGATGTAGAATCAATCAACACCGAAAATGCCCAAAAGCTACTCTAATTCAAAACCCAGCTTCTATGTCCTCTCCAAACAGCTCCTAATTGCAATGTAGGTCCTGAATCTTGCTAAACCACTCTCCAAACTAACATGCAAGGCTTCAACAACTGAGAATTTGGAGAAGAATGTTGTCCCAAGCTCTCATTCTAGCTCTTACTCACTCTCAAATAATTGTAAGGGAGAATGTGGGTGTTTGAACTAGAAGCTATGTGAGTATTTGGTATCAATAGAAAGAGGAAGAAAAATAGAGTGTAATGGTGGTGAAAAGAAGGACATGCATCAGCTTGGGAACAATTCCTCTACTCCTCCTCTTCTTCAACTCGTCACTCTCTCTTCTCTCCCTTCTCTCTATTTCTTTCTTTTAGAAATTCTGTTTCTCTCTCTCTCAAAGTGTCTGTTATTGAGTGGTGTGGGTGTGTGTGTTTTTGTGTGAGTTAATGAAGTGTGGATTGATTAAAAAATTCTATTTCTCTCTCTCTCTCGGAATAATTTTTTTGCAAAACAGTATAGATTGATTAAGAAATTTGAAGTCTGTCAAAACGCCATGTGACCATCTCAAGCAGATAACACTGCCCAAGAACGATCCTCTACAGCCTAAGATAAAGCCCCACAAAGAAGAGCTTATCAGGCAGTTAATCACGCTCTGATCACACAGTAGTAAATCATCCACCAGACATTAGTTCCTGTCTCCTCAATAATGGAGGATACAGTTGTACGAGCCTATCGAACAGATCCTGTTCAAGTAAGGTCGTGACCATTAAGTTTCGCAAGCGTTATATATAAACATTCGAATTCTATTGAAAACAAACAATATGGGACTTTTGAACTATCAGTTTTTTCCAAAAAATATGATAACTTTTTGTGACAAATAATTATTTTGTTTTTTTGAGTCTCACGGGAATTATCATGTTTTTGGGATAAATATCTTTACATTTCTATCTACTATCCATATAAGAAAACAATGGGTTGGTCTAATTACCATTATAGCTCTCTTATATTTTTCATACATCATCAACGTTTGGGGGGCAAAATGTTATTTTCAAAATTCTCTTTTGTCTTTTTCTAGCTTTTTCCCAATATTTCTAACTTTTTGAACAATCATATATTCACTTTATCACATTTTCCAACTTTTTTTACTTTTTCACACACACAAAATCTCTGATTTCATTTACAATTTCTATAAATATATTTTACTACAAACATTTGAATTAGTTTTATCAACCAAATTTACTTTTAGAATACTTGATATCATATAATTTCGTGCTACCCGTGCGTAGGCACAGGTTTACGTCTAGTGATTAAAAAAAGGGGTCTGTTTCGGAATAAATTTTTTGCAAAACAGTATAGATTGATAAAAAAATTCGTAGTCTGTCAGAACACCATGTGACCATCTCAAGCAGATAACACTGCCCAAGAACGATCCTCTACAGCCTAAGATAAAACCCCACAAAGAAGAGCTTATCAGGCCATGAATCACGCTCTGATGACACAGTAGTAAATCATCCACCAGACATTAGTTCATGTCTCCTCAATATTGGAGGATACAGTTGTATGAGCCTATAGAACAGATCCCGTTCAAGTAAGGTCGTGACCATTAAGCTTCGCAAGCATTATATAAACATTCGAATTCTATTGAAAACAAACGATATGGGACTTTTGAACTATCAGTTTTTTCCAAAAAATATGATAACTTTTTGTGACAAATAATTATTTTGTTTTTTTTAGTCTCACGGGAATTATCATGTTTTTGGACTAAATATCTTTACATTTCTATCTATTATCCATATAAGAAAACAATGGGTTGGTCTAACTACCATTATAGCTCTCTTATATTTTTCATACATCATCAACTTTTGGGACGCAAAATGATATTTTCATACTACTCTTTTGTCTTTTTCTAACTTTTTCCCAATATTTCTCACTTTTTAAACAATCATATATTCACTTTTTCACATTTTCCAACATTTTTCACTTTTTCACACACACACACACACACACACACACACACACAAAATCTCTGATTTTATTTACAAATTCTATAAATATATTTTACAGCATTGCATTTCGAAAACTTGGCAAAGAATTTAAGAGGCTCCAGCATTGTATGGCATCCCATGAGTTAAGAAATTTTATAGTCGAATTTTCCGTCTCATATCTTCCATTGTGTATAAGAACTGTTATGGATTTTAAAGGAATTGTGGAAAATGTGTTTAACGGAAAATTTTCCCCTTCAAGAAAAATCATTTTGCTCTTACATGGATCTACAAATTCAAATAGGTGGCCTTAATTTTCAAGCTTGTATTTCTATTAAGTGTCTCATATTACATGTTTTGATTAAGATTAATCAAAGTTGGGGTGTAAACCAAACTAACTGGAGTAGAGTTCCAAGTTATTTTACTATGATTTTAAGGTTTGAGGTGGAATAAAATTTGATAAAAGTCATATGACATGTCCAAACGTAGAAAGAAGTTTTAATACTCATTTCTTTATTTCAAGATTGTCTCGGTTTTGTACCAAAGAGAAAAACAGGTTTCAAGTTAACAAGATTGTTTTCCCTTAAGTTAAGATCCTTCTGAGAATGTCTATTCTCGGTTAGCAAATTGGTAAAACTTAAACAATTTTTGAGGACAAATTTTTTTTAAGTTGGGGTGTAATGTAACATCCCCAAAATAATTAATTTAATTATTTTGATGTTTAACCCATTTAATTATTTTATGATGCTCGATTAATAATTTTGTTAATTGAGTGCTAGATTAATTATTGATTGGTGTGGAGTTTAAGTGAGTAATAGATAATAAGGGTAATTTAGGAAATTAGAAGAGACTAAGGGTAAAATGGTCATTTGACCTACACTTTTATTTAACTTGGCTTTTAAACTAAAAAGAGAAGATAGAAAGGGAAAGAGAAGAGAGGTTGAGTGAGAGAAAAAAAATAAAGAAAAGAAAGAAAAGAGAGAAGAAGAGGAAAGCTTCAACCCACCCAAACCCTAAGCTTGAAATCATCATCTTCTTCCCTTCCATTTTCGTTTCCCATCACAAGGTAAGTTCATCTCCTTTTTCCTCTTTCAATTGGGTTGCGAAATTGGTGAGATTGAGAGATGAGGTGAGTTGAAATTTTGAGTTGAATGTTGATTTTGGAGGTTCCTAGGTGTTTAGGAGAAAACCCATGGTAGATAAATGGAGGATTGAAGCTTGATTTTGTGTTTTGAAGCTTGGTTGATGTCTAGGGTTTGATTTGGGATTTTGGGGAAAAGAAGAAATGATGGGTGTCTTAGATTTCGAAATTAATGCTTCAAGATGAGTTTTCTCGCGTATTTGTGTGTTGGAATCGACAATCAAGGTGAGTTCTTCGAATTATGCTTATGTTTTCTATAAAATCTGTGATTGGTATTGAATGTGGTGATATGGTGTTCATTAATTTGTGTGAAATTTGGTGCTTGTTTGGTGTTAATTGTGTTGTTGAGTTCACTGTTTTGAGACATTCTGAGGTAGGTTCGGTATTTTAGGGAACGAGAACGTTTTACTGATTGAAAAATTTTGTGATTTGTCATTTTGGAAACTAGATTGAATGCTTGTTATTTTGGCACTTGTTTGGTTGAATTTGGATTTGTACAACTCGAGTTATGAGTGTTACAAGTTAGGGTAAAATTCTGGAAACAGTCTAGGTTCAGTATTTTGGGCATAGTATTTCCATTTGAACTACTTTTTGAATAATTATTGTTCCATTTAAAACTAGATTCAATTTTCTTAGGTTTAGGCTCAAGTCTCATGTAATTTGATTGAGTTTTGAGCATTTTAGAGGTGTCACAAGTTGGAAAACATAATCTGTCTTGTTTAGAAACCAGTTATTTTGTTTTGTGAAACTGTACTAAATGGCCCATAATTTTGCAAAACAAATATGTCATTGAGAAACTAGACGTCCTAAGCTTTCCGTAGAGCGGTCGTTTGTTGAATTTCGTTACCATTTGATGGGTTAAACAATTCTTCAAAGAATGAATATGTTTTTATTCCGAATTGTGAATCGCGAAATGATACATGATTATGATGTCGAAATTGTTTGACTATTTATGTTACATTTCAAGTAGTATTATGTTGCAACATAAGTAATTTCATGTTATGGTTTGTATACAAACCGAGTAATTGTTGTACCGAGTGTGAAAAACTATCAAAGTATTAAGTATAGACCTAAGTGTCTAAGTATCAACAATAGACCTAAGTGTCTAAGATCAAGTATAAGAACAAAGAATACGACCTTGTGTCGAGTAACAGGCTTAATGTCCGAGATAATAATAAAAGACATCGAGGGGGATGACGATCCCGAGTTTCATGTAGCATACCTAGCGGAGGGGAGTCATGAACTCGAAGCTAGGGCCCTGGCATTATTCGGTATAGCTATACGAATTGGGGTTTCCGTTGGAATTGGGTATTCTAGAATACCTAGCATTATTTCTCGGATTATGCTAAGCCACAAACAAGATTAAAAGACAGACATGAACAAGAAAATTTCATAGACAAGGAAAACACCGAGAGAGGAATTGTGAGGGGGTGCGAAAGAACTCACTGAGATTTGTAATCTCACTGTTTTTATGTGGTGTTTTCAGATGTGCAGGGTAAAGCAAAGAAGATAGAGGAGGAGTAACGGATACCTTAACTACTCAGTTAGAGGGAAGATCCTCTAGGTGTATTTAGATTGAGAAATTTTTATCTCAAAGTTATGAAAGTGGAATTAATCTCCTTTAGTTTTTATTTGGTCCATTATTATGAGCAGATCATACTCTGATTGTTTATGATTATGTTAATACTTTTGGTTCACCTAGTTGTGAATTTAAGGTGTTACATTTTTGGTATCAGAGCAGTTCGACCTTGTCGGGCTTAGAGACCTAACAGTCAAAAGATTAGATAGATTAAGTCAGCCAGGGACTTAGACAATTGACTGTCATAACCATTTAGTATCTTGTGTGAGACATTGAGCCCAGATCCACTCAATATTTCATGCAACGTACTCAGAATAATGACATATAATCCTCTTTTGGTAATCAACGTACTATCATATAAGAAAACAATGAGTTGGTCTAATTACAATTATAGCTCTTTTATATTTTTCATACATCATCAACTTTTGGGGGGAAAATGATATTTTCATAATCATCTTTTGCCTTTTTCAAACTTTTTTACTTTTTCACTTTTTTCCAATATATCTCACATTTTAAACAATCATATATTCACTTTTTCACATTTTTCAAAGTTTTTCACTTTTTCACACACACACAATCGTTGATTTCATTTACAAATTCTATAAATATATTTTACTACAAACATTTAAATTAATTTTATCATCCAAATTTATTTTTAAAATATTTCACATGATTTAATTTCATGCTACACGTACGTAGGCACAGGTTAACATCTAGTGATTAAAAAAGGGGTCTGTTTCGGAATAATTTTTTTGCAAAACAGTATAGAGTGATTAAAAAATTTGTAGTCTGTCAGAACACCATGTGACCATCTCAAGCAGATAACACTACCGAAGAACGATCCTCTAGCCTAAGTTAAAGCCCCCACAAAGTAGAGCTTATCAGGCCATTAGTCACGCTCTGATCACACGGTAGTAAATCATCCAGCAGACATTAATTCTTGTCTCCTCAATATTCGAGGATACAGTTGTACGAGCCTGTAGAACAGATCCTGTTCAAATAAGGTTGAGACCATTAAGCTTCGCACGCGTTATATAAACATTCGAGTTCTATTGAAAACTAACGATGTGGGACTTTTGAACTATCTATTTTTCCAAAAAATATGATAACTTTTTGTGACAAATAGTTATTTTGTTTTTTTGGGTCTCACGGGAAGTATCATGTTTTTGGAATAAATATTTTTACATTTCTATCTAGTATCCATATAAGAAAACAATGAGTTGGTCTAATTACCAATATAGCTCTCTTATATTTTTCATACATCATCAACTTTTGGAGGGCAAAATGATATTTTAATAATCCTCTTTTGTCTTTTTCTAATTTTTTTACATTTTCACTTTTTTCCAATATTTCTCACTTTTTAAACAATCATATATTCACTTTTTCACATTTTTCAATTTTTCAAACACACACAGACACAAAATCTCTTATTTCATTTACAAATTCTATAAATATATTTTACTACAAACATTTGAATTAGTTTTATCATCCAAATTTATTTTTAGAATATTTGATATCATATAAGTTCGTGCTACCCGTGCGTAGGCACGAGTTTACGCCTAGTGATTAAAAAAAAGGGGGTCTGTTTCATAATAAATTTTTGCAAACCAGTATAGAGTGATTAAAAAATTTGTAGTCTGTCAGAACACCATGTGACCATCTCAAGCAGATAACACTGCCCAAGAACGATCCTCTACAGCCTAAGATAAAGCCCCACAAAGTAGAGCTTATCAGGTCATTAATCGCGCTCTGATCACACTCAATATTCAAGGATACAATTGTACGAGCCTATAGAACAAATCCTGTTCAAGTAAGGTTGTGATCATTAAGTTTCGCACGCGTTATATAAACATTCGAGTTCTATTGAAAACTAAGATGTGAGACTTTTGAACTATCTGTTTTTTCTAAAAAAAAATATGATAACTTTTTGTGACAAATTAGCGAATATCATTATTATTGATTAATTTGTTAATATTGAGAGCTCTTAAAGAATCATCTTCTTTTTTCTTCTTTCTATTCTCGGAATACAAATTGTTTTAATAGGCACAGATATGAATCGTAACAACATGTAATGTTTTGCCATCAGGAATAAAAAGAAAATCTAACGACAATATCCATGAAAGACCCATCACGCGGGTACCCGTGCAAATACGAGGTGGATACAAGTAGCATTTATATCCAACAGGACCGGTAGCCATTTATATCCAACCCTATTAACATTCATGCACACAACCATCCAGCTCATATTCAACTATTTGATCGTTTCTTTGTTTTAGGCATGCATCACTCAATACTTCAATCCTTCAAGCAATCTTCCATTATAAGATTGCCCGAATTTCCACCTTTTTTTGTTGCAAGAAAAGAGGTGCGTTGATATTTCAGAGGGGGTGAAAAAAGAAGCTATATTGAAATCTCAGGACAGAAAGAACCGTTCTGCAAAACCACTGAATTGCATGTGAATTTTTAATAAAAAACTGCCCAAGAATAACTAGAAATATAAAGGGTACAAAGTATTTTGAGAATTTTTACAAGCTTACATATGTGTGTGTCACATTTTTCTGGTAAAAATATATTATTGTTCTGGTGCTCTGGGCAATGAGTTATTGTTCTTCTTTTCCTAATTGGTTTCTTAGTAGACAATAAATAAAACATATTCTCTTATCATATGAATAGCTCCGGTACATGAATTTCAGAAACTGTATGACCTACAATTTCCTCAATAATCAATCATAATTTCATCGATGAATCAATCGAATAAAAGCTACAAGCCGTGGTCAATTCAGTCTTAAAAAACAGAATATATCTAAAGCTGGAAAGTGGTTTCCGACAACAATCCTTGAAGGTTGAAGCAAGTGCCTTCTCTACTTAATTGCAAGAGCACATAAAAGATCCTTAACCAGCAATCTTGTAACTTGGATTCACTAAATTATCAAGACCAGAAACAACTTGAATAGATTCTATGACATCACCAACTTTGAGGTCTGCCAAGTAATCCTCATTTTCTGTTACATAGCCAAAAACTGCATATCTACCATCCAATATATTTGCATTACTAGGAGTTAGCTCACTTTCTTTCAATAGCCAAAATACCTGGCTAGAACCAGAGTTGTCCTCAAATTCCTATTTAACAACATAAAAGGAGTTAATAAAAATAATTATTTGTATACTTTTAAAGAATCGTCATATCGAGTAGATTCTTACATCTCTTGCCATAGCCATTGTTCCAAATGCGTTAAAGGGAAGCTTTGTTTGTGCCTTGTATAGACCAAGCTCCTGTCCACACAGGTTTTTGTCAAAAACAAACCAGACAGTTTTCAACTGTTGAAAAACATGGCATCAATAGAAATTCGAGAGTAAAAGCTTTAAAAACCTATTATATCAAAGGTAGTGGAATATTACAAATGATAAGGGTTCCTAGCAAATGAGTCTATCATCTACCTTATATACTAGTCAACTAATGGACCTTACTATCTAATGTCTTCCTATCTAATGGGCCTTACTAACCAACTAATGGGCTTACTATCTATATTTTAACAGCCTCCCGCAAGCTGGACAGTGTTCACAACACTTCCAACTTGGGATAAGCAATACAAAGATACTATAAAAGCAAGGAAAATAAAAGAACAATCTGAATTGGTAGCAGTTGAGGTGCATAGCTCCTAGAAGTCTTCGACCAACTAATGGGTCCCTTCAAGCTTCTTCCAGCGTCTCCACAACATTCACTCCAAAAGAATCAACAAACCTCACTCTTGGCATAACCATCCAAGTGCCAAAGAAGTCAACAAAAGCTTAACCATCGAGCAGAAACCACAACTCAAGGTTTAACCACTCAGAGGAAGCAACAATCCAACGCTTAACCATCAAGCAAAAGCCACAACTCAAGGCTCAATCACTTGAGGGAAGCAAAACGCTTAACCACCATAGGGTAGAAGCAAACACCAACAAGGCTGTAACATCCTCAAAATAATTAACCGAATTACTTGGATGCTAACCCAATTGAATTAATTTAGTACTTGACTGGTAAATTTATCGAGTGCTAAAATTATTTATTGGTTGTCACCGGATCGTTAACCGGATAATACGGATCAAGGAAGTTTCGGAATCTAAATAAGAGATTTAGATCAATGTGGTAATTTGACCGCGTTACCAATTATATATTAAATAAATATATAAGTATACGTGTATGTATGTGTATGTGAGGGAAGAAAAGAAAAATTAAAAGAAAGAGAGAAAGAAGGAAAGAAGAGAAGCAGAGAAGAAAAAGGGAGAAAAGAAGAGAAAAGGAGAAAGGAAGAGAAAGAGGAAGAGAAGAAGAAGAAGAGGAGCTCCACCCATCATCCCAAACTATCATCTTCATCATCATTTTTGCTTCCCCTCCCACCTTTTCAAGCTAGGTAAGCTAAGGTTCCATTTTCCTCTCCCTTTTTGCATTTCGTTTTCTTAGGGTTTTGTGGGGGAAATCGAATTTGAGTTGATTTTGATGGTTGAATCGTGTCCAGCAGAAAGCCCACCAACGATTGTAAGCGGATTGAAGCTAAATTCGAAGTTTGGAGCGGATTGGAGATCCTAGGGTTCGATTGGGGATTTTTGGTGTCTCGGTGATTTCGGCTCGATATCGTCTCTCGCTTCGAGGGTGAGTTTTACTCACGCTTAGGATTTTATGTTTCGAATTAATTAATTAACTGTTTTACCGCTTTTGCTGGACTGGAATATTATTTGATAATCGAGTTTGAGAGATTTTGGGTTGAAAACCGTTATTTGAAAATATGTCGCGTTTTGATAAATTCGATTAGATTATGATTTTGATTGATTGTTTGATGTTGATTGGGTTTGATTATATGTGTGTGAAAACTGTTTTCGGTCGAAACGAGAATCGTTCGAGAAATCTTGGGTCAAAAACCGTTATTTCGGAATATGTCGTGTTTTGGTAAAATCCGTTTTGATTGAGTTTTTGATTGGATGGATTGATTGTGTGACTTTGATTGGGACTATTTTTATGGTTGTCAAATCTGTTTTCAATCGGAACGAAAATCGGAATTGAGCGGAATAGCGGTTTTCGCGCGAAACCGCCAAAATTCTGCAGCATCAGGTCTCCATCGCGTCGCGACCTCCCTCCTTCGCGTCGCGACCATGCCTCAATTTGCAACGAAAATGTTTCTGTCTTTCTTCGCGTCGCGACGGTTTCGTATCGCGTCGCGACGGTTTGCAGATTTTCAACAGTTTTTCACTGATTTTGTTTTCGCGATAACTTTTGATCCGGGAACCCGATTGAGGTGTTCTAAGATGCGTTGGAAAGCTTATTCAGAGGCCTAACTGAGTATTCTATTTTTAAGGCAAAATGAACTGCTTTTTGATACTGAAAATTGTGTCGAAAAGTGGTCAAGTAGAGTGCGAGTGTGAACTTGGATTTTATAAAACTTGGAATTATAGTGTTTCATTGATTGTCTGATTTGATGGACCGTGGGTTCATAGTACTGTAGATATATGTTTATATATCGAGTTGGGTGACGACCCTATGTTGTAACATACTAGGGGGAGGGAGTCATGATCCTCTTACCTAGGCTCCATGCCAATAGGAGAATGTACTATTGGTAGGGGGGTTCACCGGCTTGCAGCGTTCGCGTCAGCGGTGTTATGTTGTTTTTAGTGCGATACCGGCTTGCAGCGTTCGCGTCAGCGGTGTCGTACTGAGTTAACAGGTTACCGGCTTGCAGCGTTCGCGTCAGCGGTAATCTGTTTTTGTGTGATTGTTTTATGCGGTTCATCGGATGGAGCGTTCGCGCGGCCGATGCCGTATTGACTTAAAACCGGATTTTATAATTGAACCGAGAGTGCGAGTAGGGGTCTCGGTAGAACTCACTGAGACAAGTTGTCTCACCCAATCCATTGTTGTTGTTTTACAGAGAAACAGGGAAAGAGGAGATCCACAGAGGCACGAGCAGGTTGCCCTCGGACTGGCTATTGAAGACTTAGCTTTATGTTTAAGTTTATATTTCCCTTTTGTTGTCTGTATACTAAAACATTATGTATTTAATGTATATCTTTCTTCCGCTTTCTTGTATGATACTGAATACTATAGATGCTGATGGTATATGGTCTGAGAACCATATTGTCTTGTTGTAAATAAGACTGTTTGGGTTATATTCAGCGAAAAATTTATAGTGATATTCAGTGTCTAAGCAGGAATTATATCTCTGATGTGTTACTAATGTGCACTTGGGTATTTTTAGTCGATAAAATTACCGGGGTGTTACAGTTGGTATCAGAGCGGTTCGACCTAGTCGGACTTAGCTTATAGGGTCTTTGCTTTTTCCAGTCGTGATTTTCTTAGTATGCTATTAGACATTGAGCTTGATCAACTTAATACTTTGTGCATATTTCGCAGAATCATGGCCAGAAGAGGTAGAGGCGTTCCTCCTCCTGTTGATCCAAATTTTGAGTGGATGCAGAATGTCATTGAGAACCAGCAGAAAATGATGCAAGACATGATGCTTATGCATCAGCAGCAACAAATCCTACAGCAAAATGCTCAGCAGCATCAAGCTCCAGAGCCACAAGTGAACCCAAGGAGAATTTTCACTGAGTTCCTGAAAATGAAACCCTCCGAGTTTAGAGGTGGGCCGGATGTCATGAGAGCTCAACATTGGCTGGATGACATTGAAAAGATCTTTGTAACAATGCAAGTGATCGATGAAGATAAGTTGAGGTTGGCATCCCATATGTTGAAGGGAGAGGCCAATAACTGGTGGACAAATGCTAGGGCCATGATGGAGACAATGGGAACTCCCCCGACTTGGGAAAATTTCCGAACATCATTTTTGGAACAATTCTTCCCCACGGCTATGAGGTTGGATAAGGAAAATGAGTTTTTGGCTCTTACACAAGGAGGCTTGACCGTGGGCCAATACACGGCTAAATTTGAAGAGTTGTATCAATTCTTCGGTTTAGCTGGATATGCCCCCAATGACCGATGGAAAACTGACAGGTACAAATATGGGTTGAGAGAGGATATTGCTCAGAGTCTCAGTTCTTTTCCGAGGACCAACTATGCAGCCATGGTACAACAAGCCTATATCGCCGAAAGTGATTTGTCAAGGTTGTATGCAAGCAGAAAGGCATTCCATCAAAATAGAAAGAGCATTGGGTCATCTAGTTCTCAAATGGGTCCCAAGCATGACTTTGGCAAGGAGGATGATTATAAAGGAAAGCAGGTACAATTGTTCGACTCACCAAAGAGGAAGAATTGTACAAGGTGTGGGAGGCACCACCGTGGCGAGTGTCCGCCGAGGCCTGATAGATGCTATGTTTGTAATGAAGAGGGTCACTATGCAAATAAGTGCCCAGCAAGGAAGAATTTCCGAGGAGCACCAAATGCTCCTGGTCAGGGATGAGTCAACGCTTTGGATGCTCGGACTACCGCACCTAAGGACAATCTACTGAGGGGTATGACATCTCTTTTCATTAACTCTGTCAGTATATTATATGATTCGAGTGCAACCCATTGTTTTATAGCCCAAGCATAGTGTCAAAAATTATCTACTTGTCATACGAGATAGAAATTTTGTGGTAGACTCTATTTGTTTGCCTAAGAGAAGTATGAACATCTTTCCGTATTTATGGCAATCGTCTATTCAACTGGTGAATGAAATTCTGTATGTTATAAAGGATGAAGTTTCTTCCGTACTTCCATAGTGAGAGGTAGAATTCTCAATAGCATGGATTCCGAGTGTCGGGTCAATCTCCATAGTTCCTTGTCGAATGTCTCCCTTAGAATTAAAGGAATGGAAATCCCAACTTAAAGAATTGATATCAAGAAGTTCATTCGACCGGGTACGTTTACATGGGATGCCGATTGAGAGGAGTGTTTTCAAGAGTTGAAGGTTAGGTTGACTTCTGCTCCGATCCTAATTCTTCCAGATCCGTCTTTGGATTTTCAAATTTACAGCGATGCTTCAGGGAAGGGTATAGGAGGTATTCTCGTGCAGAATCAACAAGAAGTAGCTTATGCATTCAGGAAATTGAAGGCTCATAAGGGGAATTATCCAACTCATGAATTGGAGTTAATACCTATTGTGTATACACTGAAGGTTTGAAGACGTTACCTGTATGGGTCTCGTTTCGAAGTCTTTAGTGATCACATAAGTTTAACGTATCTGTTTGATCAGAAAGAACTGAATAGCAGGCAGAGAAGTGTGTTGAGATTCTGGGGGATTATGAATTTGTGCTGATGTAGCATTCAAGAGAGGTCAGTGCTGTAACTGATGCACTGAGTAGGAAGTCCATCCACATAGCTGAGTTTATTGATGCATGAGATGGAATCATCGGAGTCTTTTAGAGACTTAAATCTGAATTCAAGATCGAGAGGAACCTGTTAGTGTTGAGCCATATGAGGATCTCTAGTTCCCTAAGGGATTCTATACGCTTAGCATAGGAAGTTGATGTGAAGCTACAATCACAAAAGGTATTTCCAGATTTTACTATGGACAGTGGTGGAGTCAGTTGTTTCAACGGTAGAATCTGTGCGCCCGATGAAGAGAACAATAAAAAGGCAAGTGTTAGAGGAAGCACACCGAAGTTTATATTCTGTTCCTGGGTGTACAGAATATAAAGCAGATGTATTAGTGGCGAGGTATTAGTTTGTTAACCTCTCCTTTGTGAAGGTTAACAATGAGATAGTATTATGAGATTCCGTTTGACAAGTCGAACGTGAATGTGAATATGTAAATGAGGTAACTGCTGACTGTTTTCACGTTGCGAATAACCATCAAAGGATTGATTGATGGATCTGCTTATAAGTGACAGAAATTTCCGAAGTGAAGCTTGGCGTGCAGTGTAATAGTTTTGAAAAATCGTTTTGTGAAAACCCGCATGCTAAAGTTAATTTTGGGAACGAATTAAGATGCTAATAGAATATGATTGAGGAGGAAAAATCCTAGGAGGATTACTTAGGTTGAGGGGAAGCTCTCAACGCTATTGACTAATTCGGAAAGGAGCTCTGAGTTCTGTTTGATAGTTGTTTGGAGAACAACTGATGTGATTTTCATTACTTCCGAAATTTATTGATGTTCCCACGGTTTACTTCTACGTTTAAGATAAACGTTTCTGGTAAATCCTCATTCCATCTTTTTGAAGAGTTCTATCTCGAAATCCCAAGGGTGAGTCAGGGAGTTTCACAGATGACCTTTCCGTCACGCTTTTTCAATGTGTATGGGAACTGTTATGGATTTTTAGAGAAATTGCGGAGAACGTGTTTACACCCTTCGAGAAAATCATGTTTGTACTTATCTCTACCGTGGAGTACCAATTTGTGGATCTCATTTTCAACCTGTATATCTATCAAGTGTCTTATATTACACCTTTGATTTAGATTAATCAAAGTTGGGGAGTAAACAAGGGTAATTGGAATGAAGCTTCGGAAGTGTTTTCAAACGCGGTGCCGAGCCGATGAAGGCGAATGATTAGTTCCTCGTGTAGATGCGGGACCAGAGAGTTCGTATCAAGGTAGTAGTGGATCATACTTGGAGATAGATGTGCCAACTTGGGAAGAGTTCCTACCCTCATTTCGTTAATTCAAGATTGTGCTCCAGCAACTTAAGATCTTTCTGAGAATGTCGATTCTCGGTTAGTCAGATGAAAGACTTAACGAAATTTTGAGGACAAAA